>CM042690.1:203025805-203673794 GCA_023614405.1 Avena insularis | reverse complement strand
GTTGCTAGTGCAACTAGTTGCAAATAATAATTTCCATTGTGGACATCTCTAGTGGCTCCAAGCGTATCATGCATAGGGTCGACCTAAACTAGGTCGACCTGTGAGTGATTCAGACCCACACAAATTCATGGGTGTTACCTGACTTCAGCAAAATCTGGTGTATATGGTGTCCGAGCACGTAGTACACGTCTTTCATTTTGTTGTGCGCTTGCATGCTAGACATGTGTAAAACCATGTACTCTTGTACAAGAACATATGTGAACACATGGAACATGCCAAAATTACCATGGACACACCCACACTATGCATTATATCTGGTATATATTCTTGGTCCTTTACTATGACTTCTGTATTTAGGGGAACCAGATGAAAGTACATGTCTCCATGTTGCGTGATACTACTACTAGTAGTTAGTCCTCCTATTTTCTATCCAAAGTACATTGAAATGAAAGTTGTAAAACTAAAATCCTCTGGTCAAATTGATATGACTAGACAACACTACACCACTGATATTGTCAAATTTCTAGCTCTATGGCGTGTTAGTTTAACCTATAGTAAAGTCTAGGAGGTTTCCTCGATGCGGATGCCACTAGAAAAAGCAAGCAAGTAAAATCTCCTCCATCTTATTTTTTCCTGGCATGTCCATCTTTTTCCCTAGTCTCCTATGATTACCCACTCCTATGCCACTTTTTGATCCTTGCGAGTCTTAACCGCCAACTTTATAGCTCTCTCTTCCCACCTGTTCCTTGCATAACGCTCCCCCTCCTCCTCTACAAAACCACAATCGCACATGTATCCTCCTACTCTGCCTAAATTCATCCGACCATGATGGCTGATTCAAAGCATAGGGGCGCTGCAAGTGGGATCAACTTAGCATGGACAATGTCGACCTCATCGTTCAGCATCTGGACATTTCCGATATCGTTAGGATAGCCGCATGCTGCAAGCTACCGTACAATCATATCGGCAACAAAGAAGGTACGAGATGGACTTTGCACCATTGAAATGAACAAAGGGCCTAGAGATGCCTTAGCCTATTCATTGTTTCGATGAGCCCTATGATGAGGCAAGGGTAAATCGTGTGCATGACACGATGTACGACATGGTGCCCCTCAACAATCCTCGGCACACTGCCATCCTGCCCTTCATGAAAGAAATTTTTTGGATTGGCATGAATAGGGACTGGCTCGTCCACGTGACGAGCACGGGGACTAGTGCCTAGCGAGCATCTACACATATCAAGTAATTTACCTTCCATTGCTGGCTACTTTTGGCATCGAGTACATCTCAAATACATTTTATAACAGTAAATGCAAGTAATGCTACTAGCCAACTAGGGTTCCCACAGTCACCTATACTCATGCATGTTTCAAAAGTTTATTTTGGCGAATTGGAAGGTCTGCAAAAAATTACACCATGTCGTGGGCTAGATGTCTTGACTCGTTGAAGATTGTAATCTATAGAGTTCCATAGAAGCTAGGTATTACACAGACTACAAGCTCCTCGTGTTGTTCGACCGTGAAATCACCTACCTAGAAGGCGGTAGAGAAGTTTTGAGATGGCTGGACCATTCACGTCATGGAAGACGACAGTACCATGATGCCATTGAACACGGTGGCCTCATTTTGAGGTCATAAGTCAAGGATGCACCTACTGCTAGGATCCCACATTGGAAGGTAATACTAGTTCCATGATACATTGTGAGTGATTCAGTGAAGTTGTTCTTTAACTACCTTGTTTACTTTTTACCTTCCATATGACTGAATGAGCACACCCTTTAAGTGAAAATGAATGAACCATTGCTCATAATGAATTAGTACCATTAATAAGTCTTCAAAAATAGTGTATGACGATATCCTTGCACTAGTAAGTTTGTTCCATTAGAATATGAAAGGTATTAACCAGTATCTCAAATGTGAGTGCAACACAATGAAACTATGTTGCTTAATTTGTTTTTACTTTCAGTATCACATAAGGTTTTTGTAGGACATCAATCTTTTCCTTTGGATTTTCTTGGGATTTGGAGGAATTGTGTAGGATTTGGATCCTTAGGATTTTTTCTATAAATTTTGTTTGATTCGATAGATTATAATACTTAGGAATTTCTTCAATGGATTCCTTTGCACTCTATTTTGGAGGAAAATTTTCATCCACTCCAACCTCTTTGTACAATTCCTTTAGTTTTTCTATCCAATCAAACACTACACTTGATCCAAAATAGGTATCTAATCCTATAGGATTCAAGTGGACATGCCTCTATATCAATAAAAAGTGGCGTTCCTAGTATTTTCGTCAAAATAAAAGTGGACATGCCACTTCAATCCTAATTTGAAAGGGTTACGGGTATACCTAGGCATTTCTCGGGTCGGGACGGAAGAAGCCCTTCGGCACATTTCCTAGGCCCGAGCCCGGCCCGGTCCGGCTATCAGGCCTAAAAGTTCGGACAAGGTCTAGCCCGAACTGCGCATAAACCACCAGGTCATCGAGCCGTCGGACCGCCAGGCCGGGCCTTCCCTATTTTCTCCTTTTCCAAGGCCCGAGCCGGCCCGAGTGTCACATGGGCCTCAAAATAATATCCCAGGCCTGGCCCACGAGCTAGAAAAGCCTGGCCCCTCGAGATTTTTTCGGGTCGGGTGGCGCGTGTTGAGCTGCCCATTCCCAGCTATAGTTGCAAGTACAAAACATAGGATTGCAAAACAAAGGAAATATGTACATTAATTACAAATCCTTTGAAATTCCTTCAAATCAAACGAGCCATAGTCATTTGGATGAAACATAGGAAAAGTGCCTCGATCCTACCTGAATGAGTGTAAAAAAGAAGTTAAAGTTGATGTTGAAATGGGATTTAGGTGTACGAGTGCAATCCATATGAATTTTGGAGGTGTTATTCTTTTGATCCAAAGGGATTTTTTAGGAAAAATCCTATGGCTAAATTCCTCCAAATTTTATGAAATCCTTGAGTCCAAATAGGAAATACGACATTCCTATGCCTCAATCTCGTAGGATTTGAACATCCATCCCAACCTATTTTTAAGACACAATCGCCTAGGATCGAGGAATGTTGTGTTTTTCCTATGTTCTATCCGTATGACTATTCCTACACTTTTTCTGCGTTTTACAATCCTCTGATTTGCACATGCAAACCTGTCACATTCCTCTGTTTTTTCTCATTCATGTGTTCCTCTTATCCAAAGATTCCCTCATTTTTTTCATATAACTGAATAATTGTTCCCTCTTTTAAATCTTAGAACAACTAGGAAAGTAAGATAAGCAAGAAATCCAAATATTTAGAATAGCGGAATAACAAACGCAATTAATAATATCATTAATTTATTGAGTAATATTATTGTCAGAATTTTCTTATTCGGACTGTAACCATGAACAACGAAGAATGCTAGTATTAGAATACGTATGCCATTAATAGACTTTTTTTCCTCCAATTCGGATGTTGTAGAAAACAAGGAGCTTTCGGTTGTGATTCTAACATCTTTTCTGAATGATCGGCCAGGCATGTGGTTCCTCACTCGATCGGCAGACAGCGAATGCTTGATGATTATAATTACGACGTATGTCATGGGGGTTGCTCATGGAGAAGAGTCTGAAGTCATTCCCTACGTTTTTGAACATGATCCTAGCTTTGCTAGACCTCCAGGGGTCATCGTTTGGAGGCCGTTTAATAGCCTAGACAACAACTCTTTGTTTCTCAGTCTCAATTATCTGATCATTGACAAGCTGATGAAGAAACATGGATGTAAGGGTCCTGATGGCACATTATTCTCAATCATGAGGAAAAACTATGTGTACACATCGTACCGGTGAATTCGCGGAACATAATAACCTCGGATTAAGAGCTGCAACCCGCAGCCAAATGAAGGTGATCATGTGGGAGTTTCCAGCCTACCCAAAGATGGTTGGGACAATGTGCGATAGGCAACAGTTTGGATTAGGCCTAGTTTATGAGTGGCAGGCTCCTTGTTACGTCTGTAGAATGAGTCATGGATCTTTATGGTGTATTGATGTGCCATCTTTTTTTGCATTGTGGTTCAATAGTTGACTATCAGTATATTGGTTTTAATAGCTAGCTTGAATAAGTTTATATGAGTCTTGCCATGCTTTTATAATTATTGTCTTCCATGTTATAATTCATGTAGAGGTGCTTATTTTTTAGCATCATTTTTATACTATAGTTATCAGTACAGTTACTGGCTTCTATATACGCACCTCCCGCGCTTTGTATTTTGAGAGGGACATTCTTTTTTTCCTCTTAGCGAAAAGGGAAAGTACATCCACGTGTATTATAAGTCCACAAACCAGGCCTTAATTGGGTCGTAATTAATCAAGGCTCGGTACACCAAAGCAGGCTGAGTTGCCCCAGGATGATAGGTGCAAATGTTTATGCAGACCCCATATGTCACTTATACATGGCATACTTTTGGACTGAGGCTGAAACATTTTGGCACTACCGTTAAATTACTTCTTGAATATGTATCTTCATTCTTCCACAGTCCACCACCCCCACCCGGGCAACCCCCAAATCCCCCGCCTGCCTCCTCTGCCACCCCATGTACAATACCTAGTACCAAGCGCCGCCATCACTACCATGGTGTTCCCCTTCGATGGTTCAAAAGCACTCTGTCGCGATGATCCCGAGCTCCGTCCTACTCTTGGGCATTGCATTCTTTCGATGAATGCCAAGATGTAGGTGTGGGACTACAAGTATGGAAGGATATGCCTCATGGCTACCGTTCCTGCGAGGTCGCCGGATGACCTAGTGAAATCTCTGGAGGCTATCCATGGCATCCAGTCTCGTGACTTGCTCGTTGAAGTGTGTGCGCCCCCAGAATATTTTATGGTTATATTCCGGAGGTAAATTGAATGTTGTCTTGTGTTCAAGGAATCCCCTGTTTTCTACTTCGCGTGTAGGTTAGCTTCACATGGTGGAACCCAGGTTGAGGCGCCTCGGAGTCCTCCGAGTTACCCTTTTTACGAAGCTAACCTTCGAGACCCTGTCGCGATGGGCTTGGGGCTGCGAGACAGTGAAGGAGATGCTAAACGGCATCGATGGTGAGCTCGTGAAGATCTTTCCTCTAAGAGATAGTTGTTGTCTATCGGTGGTTGCATGGATGAAGGAACCTTCGCACATGCCAAAGGTCCTCTTTGATGAGTTGTGGGTGCATGAATCGATAATGGTTGATGGAGCGATGTAGTCGCCATTTGAGAGCGAATGACCTATGTTAAAACATCGCGTGCTCATGCATGTTCAACATGTGCTCCGCCACAATACTCACAATGGTCGAAGATATGATCTTTTCCCTTACATCTTCTCTATGTCACTCGGAAGGGTGGATGGCACAGGGCCTTCTCCTATTCGTGATGGTGGCCGCAGATTCTATGGCTCAATAGGTCGGTCAGGGGTATGATTGTGCATAATTTCAGGTAATGCATTTGGTACTGAATCTGCTCTACTGTATGTGAAATGAACAAGTCATGCTTCGATATGCTGACATTGCACTATGTTGTGCTAGTGTACAAACTGGTTGTATTGTGTTCGAAATTGTGAACTAAATGTGTGAATTCTGAGCCTCTTGCATGATGACAAGGCCACATGTTTGCGCTAATTGTGATATGTATTAATTTGATTGTATTGAAGCATACAACTTAGAGTGATCAGTATAAGTTGGTTCTTACCCGAGCTGTCTGAAGAGGAGAAAGTCAAGGCCACCATGTCTCTATCGCCTACAGTTTATATGGCATGATTACATGATTTTGAGTACATCAGATCGATTGGGTAGATTCAAAGCCACCCAAACCATCTCGAAATATAACCTTTGCTAAAAAAAAATCGCGCGATGTAAGACTTGATATGACATGATTTTATGTCAATCAGTCAAACTCCCTCCAGTAATTTTCATGTTTGTCCCTCTAGTACTTTTCATGTTCGAATCATGGGCTACCCAAATTCTTCGCTAGGTAAAAAATCTTAATATGGTGCAATATTTGTCAAGTTTTTTCTTACCGAGTTCATTGTTTTGGATCCGGTGGAGCTACCGCCAGGTCAGCTGAACCATCGACCTTCAGTACATTGTATTTTTAGTACTCAACGTATGAAATAAAACAAATACTTCACCCATACTTCGGACAAAAAAACTTCACTTAATTAGCCTTTCATGGTGAGAAGATCCGCCAAACCTCGGTACATTTTTTAGGGTGCCTAGTACATGAATTTTCACTAAGAAGCTAGCGAAAAGATAGCACGTTTTACCTAACTCTGGACCAAAACCTCACAAATTTAGCATGCCGGGTCAGCTGGACCGCTGACCCTCAACATATTGAGTACATTGAATTTTTAGTGAGGAGCTCATTAGAAAATAAGCCATTTGCCTCCACCCTGGCCAAAAACTTCACTAATTTATCCTTCCAGGATCTCGTCGCTGGTGAGCCGCCAAAGCTCAGCACATTGTTACTTTTTTAAGCATGAAGCACAATGAATTTTCGCTAAGGAGCCCATGATAATAAGCCCATTGGTTCACTATGTCACGATAATAAGCTCATTGGTTCACAAGACTGTCCCCAAATTATTCTTTTATATCACCCAAATCTTCTTAATTTATCATTTTTTGTGTCATTCTGATAAAGTATATGTCAAGCTTCGCCTACTATACAGACCATGTCGCATTTTTTTACTATTCGTCTGAATCGCTGTCTTTTTATTTTTTGAGATATCAACATTTAGAAGCATAATCTTTTTAATGAGTATCATATTGGGTTCTAGCATAGTGGCAATGCACGTAGTTGATATGTGCTGAAGTCTTGAGTTCGAATCCTAGGTGTAGCAATATATATGATCTGTCATACTTTTACCTTTTTATTGTACCATTATTTCTGTACCGAGACGGAGGTCACGTTTAGCGGGCGGGTACAAAAAAAGTTAATTACCTAACAATCACGCGTAACAAATAATCCAACATACTTGTATAGAGAGGCTGACATTAGTCACCAAACACCAGTAGGAGACCATACACAGTACAATGAGCAATATTGGCAAGGTCAAAACAATGGACACAGACGAAAAAGAAAAGTCCAGCATACACAAGTTCCCTGCACAGAGGAGGCTGACATCTAGGACCCAACAACCTGACTTTAAACGGTTGCTGCATCGAGCATCGTTGCCAAGGTCAAAACAGCACAATCATCGGGGGAAAAAGCCCATCATACACACGTTTCATTTATAGAGAGGCTGACATGACCTTATACATGTGCTACATCGAGTAACGCTGCCAAGTTCGAAACACGGAGGCACGAGCGGAAAAAAAGTCCTGCACACGTTTCTTCTAATGAGAGGTTGACATGAGGACCTAGTAGCCTGAATAAACGGCTGATACAACGAGTAATGTTATCAAGTTTGAGACATGGAGGCGCGAGCGAAGACAAAAGTCAATCATACAACCAATTTTTCTAATGAGAGGCTGACATGTGGGACCAAACGGATATGTATCGAGAAACGCTATGCAGGGAAGCACGATCGGAAACAAATTCATCATACGCACGATTCTTCTAATGAGAGGCTGACATGGGGGGCCAGCATTCTAGATAAATGGCTATGTATCGATCATCTTTATTGAGTTCAAATCAAGGAGGCACGGGCCAAGAAAAATATTATACACACATTTCTTCTAATGAGAGGCTATGAGACCCAGCAATCTGACTAAACGGTAGATGCATTGAGCCAATGCATGCTCACGACGTGAGAGCATGTATAGGCGTATAGGGCCCACGACGCGACCAATGCATGCTCAGCTCCGAGACTTTAGGCCTTTCATAATAGGGTGTATCTTAGCACTTTTTTATAGAAGCAATTAAAACTTAAGAAACAACTATGACAATGGAGTGTTTCTTAGTTGGTGTTTCTTAGAAGAGTTGTTTTTAATGATTTTAGTCTCATGCATGAGTATGATTGGATTAGCCAATTTTTTTGCCTATGATAGCGTGCAAGGGCTGTATTTTAGCTAAAATACAACAACCTCTCTTTTTTCAATAAAGGACATACCATATAAGCAAAGTACCTAGGATATCACGCTAAGAGACACTCTGTAAAAGGCCTTAGTGAAGCACGGCGTAGCCGCATGTTCGCTATGCAAATATGTCCGCGATTATACATCCACATTAATCTTTACACAATTAGACTTACAATAATCAACGTTATGTTTGGACCATTGCACCCGGGGGGCATAAGAAAAAGTCTAGTAATAAACGATGAGCACCAGCTCTATCTCTATTTTTTAACGGGAAAGGTCCCAAAGGACCTGGAGACTGCATTAAAACGGCGGCGCAGTTACAATTACAAAGAGAACCATAAAAAACATGAAAATAATGCCCAGTCCCTTGACAGTTACAACTAGCACCCCAGGAAAGCGCGTAGAAACGCGATCGAGTCCAATCTTGCCGACGACGAACTTTGACCTCCATGCGTGGCCGTTGCTGCAACCACTGGGGACGAAACCACTTGGGGCTGCCTCAGCGCACATCGCCACGCCGAGATCCAAATAGATCCTCTGGTTAAGGAGGAAGATGATGCTTGAGCCACAACGGAGCTCAAGTGCAGCAGGGCCGACCTTACAACCGAAGATAGCGGCTGCCTCACAATGGCTCCGCTTGGGTACTGCTGCAGGGGTCGTAGTCTCCAACGACCTCCAGAACCACCCCTAGACAACAACAGCAACAGCGTCACCGTCGTCTTCTCCCTCGCTACCATGGCCACCGAGAAGAACTACAGAGGGACTGGGTTGCCACGCTGGGAGAGGTGGATCTTATTAGCGAGAAGAGGCCTCACTGCCAAAGCCCTCTTCGTAAACTTCCACCTCAGAAGCTTGACGAAGAGAATATGCAGTCGCTTGCTGGCGTCGCGCCGAAGCGCCACCCAGGCAAAGCCCCGCCAGCCTCCAGCACCGTCCGCACCACCGTCTGAATCCCCCTCTCCTCGCCTCCACCGTCGGCCGAACACGGGAAGCAAAGCGAAGCGGCGCATCTGGCCAGAGTCTAGCGACCACGAACCTTGACCCTTATTGCGGAGATCCCTGGGGTGAAGAAGCTCACCGTCGCCTCTGTCCACCGGAGCACGGCCAGGAGCAGACACCAACACAGGATGCAGCAGATCTAGGCCAAAAAAATGTGCTACCCTACTCCAAACTACCGGCAAGATGCCGAAAACACTAAACCTAGACCTACCACCTACTCCGGCGCCTCTCTTCCGCCATCTCCGGACGGCAGCGCCGCCGGGGAGGACTCGGAAGCAGCCCGGGAGCTCATGGGGGACCCTCAAAGGAGGGGAGCACGAGAGGAGAAGGGAGAGGGGAAAGAAACGGGTACCCGTGCACTGTGGTAGTTCTGTCTCTATGGTCGCATGCATCTTCTTTTCTGCCCCCTTTTCTTTTTCCTCACTTGTCATGTCAACATATAATTATATACGTCTCACACTCGAAAGTGTAAAAGATAGTTAGTCATGCATGCACACCAGAAGCTATATACTGTCATTTAGCTGTATCTGTGATGACCATGCAAATATATACTTTCCTAAATATAAGACGTTCCGGAGTTCAATTTAAATTTAACTGAACTCCTAAAACATAGTGTATTTAGGAACATAGGTCGTAGAAGCTAGCAAAAAAAAAGCCAAGAGAAGGTATATTCTAGCTAATACATGATGAGTTGAGCTAGCAACATATACATGGAGTCGACTCTTTTTATGTACCTGTGACAATTGACACTGATCCTTGCACAGCCAAACATGTGTACAACTGAATCAGTTACCTTAGTTGTTTGGAACAGCTAGATCAACGGCTAAGAGATTATGCCAGAGCATTTTGTATGCTTCACTACCTATTTCGTATTGAGGGTTCCTGAAAGAAACTTGGATAGTCTTTTCAACAAGCCTTCCCTTCTCTTAACCTTGGCCTTTTCTTTCTTGGTGAACCTAGTTTCTTTAATTTGGTCACACATGAGAACTTGATTGAGGTAGCGCACATATCATTTCATTTGAAACATCATCATGCGGCTGGTAGAGCTACGAAATAACTACTCACTTTAAGCATTATTGGAACAAAATGGGATCAAAATTGAAAAGATTCCATTCATATCCAACACTGAATATTAAAGCATATCATTTCCTTAACAGGGCCACCTTTGATAAAAGTATTATATTTTTTTCCAAACAGAATATGCCACAACTTTCACAGCTAGCAATCATAACTGAAGGAATGAAAGATTCAAATCAAGCTCGTGTACAATAATCTCAGGCTATCTCAGCAACTATACTCTGAAGGGGAATTCAGCTATATTCGTTTTGTTTGTTTTATGTATTGAGCACCAAATTGGTTTTGTCACACATATGTCTAGGGTGCATGCACATCTTGGATCGTTGTATATTACAGATCGTGCATTTGTACACCGTACATGTTTAATTGATGAAATGTGTCCAGATTAAAATGCAACTTGAATTGTAAGTACTTATATGAAAAAATCTAATCACATTATACATATTTGCTATTGAAATGTATATATAATAGATCATATTGGGTGTTCAGAATCTAGAATTTACTAGCTTTTACACTAACATTAAGGTTGATCTTAGTCGGAACATATATATGACTCCCAGTAGCATGTTGTCGCATCCATTTGCAATTGTAAATCTGCATACTAAAATAAAAGTAGAAGTTCACCATGCAGAGTAAAATAACGTCAGTTAACATTGTTCATCGAGAAACTTGCATAGGAGTCACTAGCTAGATGGAAGGCATTAATGGAAGAAAAATTGTGTTGCTCTTCCACATGATGGACCTTTCGAATTGAATTCTTCAAGCAGATACCATATGGCAAGAATAGTCGCCACTCGCTTATGATAATGTCGGGACACCTATACGACAAAGTATACTAGTGGTTGGTGATTTACAATCATGATGTATGTTCTATTTAGAAGAAATTGTGGAAATTATGTATACAATTAATCGAGATTACAATGTTAAGTGGATGCCTAACAAGAACAGTTCAACAATTGCATTAGTATTTTGATTGATTGAATAGGGTGTATGGCTTATCTCTATTTACCATGTGACCGAGACTAGTCGATAAATTTACCTAGTAATACTTTTGTGTGCAGATTTGTGTGCCCAATGTTACATTTTATCTATAAAATTTAATTGACAGTGTAGGATATTATAGATCATGTAATAATTATACCAAAATGCAATATAGGTCCAACTAATTATCCTTGATTAACCGTTGCATATCTATCATTTGTGTTTATTAATATATAAATCATTTTGTCTGTAGAGATAAGAAACTAGCTAGCGAAGATGATAGAACTTTTGGGGGTCCAGCTAGGGATGTAAGCGGATAGTATAATTTCCGCACCGAATTCATTTCCGAACCCGTTTTAGAGACTCCATATATGATTTGAGTGAATTCGATGGATAAGGATATCCGGATCCGAACTTGACACCCGAAAACGGTATAGGATATGGTATGCGTATTAGCACCCGAATATCCGTATCCAAATACTATTTAGGATTATCCAATGGATTTACACCGAATAATCCGATTTTTCATCCGAAACATCAGAGTTAATAAAACATGAATAATAGTTAGTGGGTTGGTGAGTTCATTCGTTAAGCATCTACACACTTACATAGTCATTTTATCGAATATAAAGTCCAAACTTGTTAGGATATTGAGTTACTTAAGCATGTGTCGGTGTTGTTTTAGCTCTTGTGTGTGTTATTTCATACACATCGACTTATTTGTTCATGTGGTCAAGTTATATTTACTCATTCAATCATGTTACAATTGTTGAATCCATTAGTATTTTGTTAAACTTGTTTTATCAATCAATTTTTGTTGTCAATCTACTTATGCATGTGCCGATCCGATTACTTCTTTTTCCGTCCCGAGTCCGCTCCGTTTCCGTTCCGAATCCGCGGTGTAGTATATCCATATTCGAATTTGTAACCGGTCAGTATCCGATCCAGTCTGAACCCGCGGGGAAAATATGGAATAGGATATGGTAGAGAGAAAGTCCGATCCGATCCGATCGGATTACACCCCTAGATCCAGCTTCAAATGATAAACATAAATTTCATTAGCACCAATAAGAAAACATGGTGCCATTTTTTGACACCATCAATTGCCCAATCAACTAGTATTTAACGTTTATCGTCATGTTTCCTTCTGCGGGCATCCACCAACTATCTAGGTTTCTTCCAAGTATTCGCTAAAATTAGTAATTTTGAAAATAATAAACATGTCCTTTGGATGAAGATACGACACTTTGACCAGTAATATTTATTAAAAATATTTAACAGGAATATTGTGTACATTTGTCTTGGAAAAGTGTTTCCATAATACACTGTTTTGTGGCATATTCTTCCAAACAACATGAGTGATCAAAGTGACTAGTAACACTGGGGAATGAGGATGGCTGAAACCCTAGGCCCAATATCGGCTAGCATGAAATGAAGAAAGGATAGATGCAGGCATGAGCTAGCTAGGTCAAGTATGCATTGTATTTAGTGAGTTCGGTGACCTGGTCCACTACCACCGGGTGATCCATCGATGGAATCGTAAAAGGAGAAGAAACAAGAGGACGGGGAGGAAGTAATAAATGCGGCACCGCATGAGCTCGACATGGGAGCATGCATGGAGGTGAGGAATGCCCTAGCGATCAGGAAGACGGTTCCAATTGGTCCCGGTACGACGTCGACCATTGATGGATCTCTCCGACCTTGTCGCGTCTCTCTCTCGCGCGCGCGCGCTAGATTTGTGTAGATCTTTCGCTCTCTTTTTCATCTGCTACATTATTTTGGCCGGAACGCCAATTCATATCGCCTTGATCTGTCGAGTCATCGACCGATCAAGCTTGGATGATCACCTGATTTGCACTCTGACACTAGTTTATTGCATGCGTAATGCGCCCGTGTATGAATGATGCATTCACAAAATAAAAACATACTACTAGTACTATGAAATCAGTGGTCCGCGCGCGATGCAGCTCCATCGTCGCCGTGCGCGCCCCTCCTCCGCACACGCCAGTGGCACGCACTGTCTCCCCCTCCTCTTCTCCTGCTCTCGGCACAGATGCCATGCACCACCGACCACGTCAACGAGGCATCGGTCCCTCGATCGGCCGCCCATGTACGATGCCAGGCAACCGTGCTACCCGCGTTGCCGTTGGGCTTTCGGCCGGTGCCGGTCGGTCAGGCAGCCTCCTCCCTCTCCCTTCTTTCATCCTCGCCTGCTTCTCCTGCACAGCGACCGAGCGGAAGGCGTTCACAAGTCCGAACGAATGTTTGATTTTCCGAACGCAAAATCACTCTGTCACTGTGTGAGAAGGTGATTGAATCTGCGCGGTGCGAGGTCGGTCCGGCCGGAACGCGGTGCATGACGGGCCAGTTGGTGCACGCGGCGGCCGGCCAGCCGCGCCGCCATGCGTCTTAAATTGTTTCTCTCCACTTGCACCAAGAGGCATGTGCGATCGATCGTGCATGCTGCCGTGCTGGCTCGATTGACCCGTTTCCCTTTCCGGTTGAGTGGTTGACCACCACACGACGTACCCGCTGCACACGGTGCACCGCGTACGGCACGATCGGAAAATCGCCTGGTCGGTCCGGAAAGGAAAAGATTCTGCTACTCCACCGCTGGCCTCGAATGTGGTATGGGGCCTCATGTCCACTTGTGAGTTTTTCAGGGCCCAGCCCGCGCCGTTGGGACTTAACTTATCAGTGGGCCCGGCCCGCGCATGGCCCGGTTAGACGGAGCAGCCAGCACTCCAGCAGGGACGCAAAGTTTATTTTTTGCATAGCCGACCGACCCAAATACGTGATCGAAACGGTTTATTTTTGTTCGGTCCATTTTTGTTCGTTTGGGTCGGCCGCGGTCATTTCCGGGTCGCGGTCTGGCCTGTCCGGACGACCGCATCCAGCGACGCGATCTAAATATCCGCGCCTGCAAAATAGCCCGTCACCGACGCCGGCACCGGTGTATATCCAGTTCATTCCCGCCGTCCTGCCGCCTGCCGGCTTTCTTCCAGTCGTTTCCCGCCTCTTCCCCGCCTCTTCCCGCCTCTTCTAGGCGTTTCCCGCCGTGTCCAAGTGCGTCCATAAAAAGCGGAGGCCGGCCGATGTAGGTACAAACCAGAAACCCTATCTCCCCACGCCGCCATGACTGGCCTTCCTCGTCGCCAATCTAGCGACAGCGATAATCGCCCAGAAATCCCACCGCCGCGTTGCCCTTTCTACAACTGTCATGTGATCACCGGCGAGCCTTTCACGCTGGACGTGGCGAAATGTGTCTTCCTGCCAGAGCACCGGCAATGGGACCAGCTGGCATTGGTGTGGGCCAAGCTCCGGGAAGCAGTGCGGGCCAATCCTGACGATGCTTCCCTGCGTGCCCGCCTCGCCCAAGCTAAAGAGGAGGTGCAGATACAGGAAGCGATCATCCGGTCTCTTAATGACGAATGGTGTCTTTGATCCGTTTAGTTATCTAGTTTAGGTGTGCATGTGGTATGCTTGTAACACAAAGTTCTAAGGCTTGAATAAAGCTTTTCATTGCAAGTGTGGCCAATGCCTAGATCAATACATGTTACATGACGAGCGCACAACCTAAACCTACTCGTCGGTGTCGGAGTTGGAGTCGGAGATCGGGCGGTACCGTCTCCGGCACATGCTGCCGTTGAAGACGTTGATGCCTAGCCTTCCTTCGACGTCATACTTGAAGACGAAGATGTTTCCCGCTTCGATCTTGTGCGCGCGGGAGAAGCACTCCCAGCCGGTTCTGTGGTATAACTGGCCGAGGTGGTTGAACTACAGAGCGACCGGGTACCTGCTGGTCCTGAGACCGTTCGCCCGCAGGATGACAATCGGGGCGGCTGGTCGCCAACCAAGGTCATCAATGTGCGGGGCAGGAGTAGCCTGTCACTCGGCATGCCGGCGTGGATGGCCACGGCGAACTCGGTGCCTGGGTCGACCTCGTCGGGCGACGACGACGTAGAGGGAGAGCGTGGTGGCGCGCTGACTTGGCCACATCCTCAGCGTCCCCCTCGACGTCCACGACCGGCACACCCTCCCATCGATCCCTCGCTGTCGGCCATCGGTAGCTACAGATAGTGGAGAACGGAAAGGAGGAGAGGAGAGAAAGGTGTGGTGTCGGAGAAACTTTCGGCGGGCGGCCAGTTAAAAAGGCCCAGCATCGGATACCGGCGCGGAGGCCGAAGAGACGGCATTGACACGTCCAGTCATTCAGTGTGCCGTCTCGTCTCCATTGATGGCGCAGGCTGCCGTCGGTCAGCCTTCTGCCACTCTGAATCGCTGCCCCGGTTGCGTCTAAGTCGATGTCGCTGCGCGTGTCTGAATCAACGCCGTGGTGGCTGACGGGTGGGCCAGAGGCACCAATGGGGAGGACATGCCCGCGACCCGCCCGTGTCCGGGACGACCCAGTGGACACGCAAATTAGGTGCGCCAATGGGTTGAGCCGGACGCGTCGGGATGGATGGGTCGTGCTGCTACGACGCCGCGCACGTCGCACACGTCCGCACGGACGGGTTCGGACGCATTGGGACGGGTTAGGTCGACCCGGTGAAGATGCCCTTACGAACCAAGCTATCAACGGCTTAGCTCATCAATCAAAATATATGCATATCTATAAGAGTAAAATACATTGGAGAAAACACAACTTGTCTATATAAATCAAATTCATCCTATACTTACGGAATCGCAAGTTACGGTCACGAAATATACAGTATGTTTCAGCGTACGATCACCACAGACGCAACATCTATGTATCAGGTACGTATTTCATGTCAGTCCCACCTTGTAGAAGTGTTGTTCTGACCGGGTGCAATTGCATACAAACCCCTGGATTTACTATAGAGTTAATAGGGGTTCGAAAAATGACAGAACTAAAATAAAACCTGGAGCTCTCTGTTCTCCTTCCCTTTCTCCTCGCATCAAGTCCCTAGCTCTTTGCTCCCCTTCCCCTTCTCCTCTATTTTGTTTGACGCCACCAGAGCTCGTCCATCTCCCGTTAGAGTCGCCATGTCCTCAAGCGGCAGCCTAAGGTCTGGACCACGTTGTCGTGCTCCGCGAGCATCTTCGGTGCTTCCTCTGGTGGCTTTCCTCGACTGTGGGCAACAGGTGAAGGTGTTCACATCTGACACGGAGGTGCACACTAGTTGGACCTTCTACAAATGCAAGACTATGGGGTAAGTCAAGCTCGAAATTTCTTTCTTTTTTGTCCAAATCCCCTGAGTTTCATTTGTTCAATCTAGTCAATCCTTCTGACTCGTTGATCCATTTAACTGACAGAGCATGTGTGATTTTTGGCATTGGGAGTGCGAATATGCGTACTATTTTGCTGAGAACAATGTGTTGACCGGTGATGCAGAGGTGGAAGCAGTTGGGTGGGCTAAAGAGAGAAGGGAAGATCTAGAGCACATGTGTTGGGGAAGAAGTGGTTTGCAGAGCAGTGGGAAGTAGGACATGGAGTTGGAGCTAGCAGCAATAGTAGCAATGGCGCAAGAGGAGATGCAATGCTGAGGAGGAATGTCATTGAGCTGGTAGTGCTAGGAAGAGAAGTGCTTGTGCTAATGAAGATTGCCCTTGGAACGATCATTTTCCTTGCTTTACTATATGTTGCTTTTATCCTAAAGAATTGATCCTGATGTAATGAAGTGGAGTAGTATGAACTCCAGTGTATGTTGTTAGTTGATCCTGAAGAAGTATCTAGTATGTTAGTATGGCATTAGATATAATAAAGTGGACAAGGTTTCTTTTGTAATGAAGTGGATAAGTCAATTTGTGTGCTCAATATATTGTTTGGTAATGAAAAAATTGTATGCTAAATGTATGCATTATTGCCAGTTGAAGACTATCATTTTGTTTTGGATACATCTATACATTTTGACTGTCATTTTCAAGATACCTACAGGTTTGATTGTCAAGTTAGTTTGACGGGTGTAGTTTAATAGGTGTAGTTTGATGGGTACTGTTTGACATACATAGATCAAGAAGCACCATATATTGCTAAAATATATCAAGTCGCATGCCCAGCATCATCCAGATATGTAATATGAAAGTCTGAATAGTTATTACATCTCCAAGATAGTTACAGTAGGTAGTCATTTTTGATGAATTCACCTAAATTCATCAAACATGTTCACTTTCTTCTTCAAGATAGGTAGCACATCTCTAGGATCAAATGACCTTGACCTTTTCTTCTCTTTTGTTTGCTTCTTCTTCTCTGCTGCTTGCTTCTTATTCTTCTCTTCTGCCTCCTTCGTTTTCTTCTCTTTTGCTTGCTTCTTCTTATATTCTTCTTCCTTGATTTTCTCATCTGCTTCTTTCTTCTTCTTCTCTTCATCTTCCTTTATCTTCTCGCATGTCTTTTCTCTTATGCTTCAGCTCTCCTAGAAATAGCTTCCATTGCCTTTTTCTATTCCTTCTCTAATTTAATTTGCTCTTCTTCTTGCCTCTTTAGTATTTCTACATACCTTGCTTCCAATAATTTAGTTCTTATGATCTCAAACTCATGAGTCCTTGCCTGCTTCATGGCTTCCAACTTCTTTTCCAAATCACCTTGCCTCAGTGTAGAGGTACTTGGACCTGGTTGATTGACTAACCTTTGTGTAGCACAAAGGAATGATGACTCTAGTAGTGCATAGGGACTCTAACCCTTGGTGGTTGACTCTATACATCATATAAATTAGAATTAGGTGTAGCACAAAGTAAAATTCAGCAAAATATAGTATAGTTACCTATTGCAGCAATGACTGAAGTAGTGCATGGACATACTTTGGTGCTTCTAGATGGCCTCCTTCAAGTGACTGCTCTTGTACATTTGATGTTTGATCAACACCATTTTGTGGTGGCTGAGCATTATTAGGTGTTGGTTGAAAATCATTCTGTGGTGGTTGAGCATCATTAGGTGGTGGCAAGCCAGCCTTGAAGTACTTGCACCCTTTTTATTGTGATCAGGTTCCCTATAGTACCCACAATGTATGATCACTTCATGCTTCATAATCTTCTTGCCTCACTCCTATGGTTAACTTCATGAGGTACCCTCCTTCTGGATTTACTTGGCCTTCCCACCTTCTTTACATAGTGCGGAGGACGAATATGTGTTCCATTCAATTTTGCCCACTCTGATTTATCTCTACAAGGTATGATTTTGTTTCCATAGGCCTTCTTGAACATTTCCATATAGTAACATTTGTCAAGTAGGGACAGAGGGGTTAATGTCTTATCCCCTCCAAACAACACAAGCATGAGGGCAAGGAATGCCACTCAGATCCCATCTTCTACATGTACATGATTTGTGGAGAATATCAATTATAATTCATGCACCTCTATCATTAGGTGCACATATCCCTTCACTAGATCCACTTGGATAAATATTTGTTGCAAGCTCCATATTATTCTCTACCTTGTTTCTAATCTTAGGGCATACATGACCATTCATTTTGCTGCCTTCTTTATCTTTTGTGTAATGCCTTGTCATCAGTTGATTCTTAATCCTATCAATCATGGACTAGCAAGGCAACTCTCTATCTTCTAACATGTATCTAACAGTAAAAAATAGGCACTATTAACTATAGAGGATGCTAAGTGATGTCAACTATAGAGAATTCAAGTGATGACAACTAGAGAAAATGCATAATTACTTACTTGTTAAAACCTCTAGAATGATATTGAGAAGTGCATCACACTTATGTAGGTAATTTTGAAAATCCCTAACACATTTGTTTGGTGGAAACTCTTCTAACCAGGCATGAGCTTCAGGATTCAGTGCTTTCATTTCTAACATGTTAGCTTCCCACTTAGCCATAGTGCTACTTCTAGCAATCTTCCATAACTGATTCATTAAAACATCACCTCTAAATTTCTTCTGGAAGTTTTGCCACATGTGTCTAACACAAAATCTATGCTTGGAATTTGGGAAATGTTCATGTACTTCCTTGATCATACCTACACAAAGAAGTAATGCAGTTAAGTTTAGAGAATGGATAGATAGTTAAGTTCAGAGAATGGAAAATCATTTAGGTTTAGAGAATGGACAAAGGACTAGTATAGCTAACCTTCTTATTATCTAACATGACTGTCCAAGGTTGTGTATTTTCAATGCCAAGATCCACCTTAAGAGTTTGCAGAAACCATTTCCATGTTTCAGTATCTTCAAACTCAATAATAACAAATGATATTGGAAAAATACAATCATTAGGGTCAATGTCCATAGCAGTAAGAATTTTGCGTCTATATCTTATCTTAATATGACAACCATCTATGAAAAGCACATGCCTCAAACCCTCAAGAAAACCCCTCTTACATGCATCCAAACTAAAATAGCAGCTTTTGAACCTTTCTTGATCATCTACATATAAGTAGAATGTGCTTCCAGGATTACGTGTCCTTACCTCATTATCATAATCCCATAATAGTTTATATTGGCCAACCTCATCACCATACATCTCTTTTGTTACTAACCTTCTTGCACTCTATAGATTGCTAGTGTTTGGTGTCATATTCCATTCTTCCTAAACAATTCTTCTAAAGTTCTTAATATTCATGTTTTGATTTGCTCTACAACTTTGAACATATTTTGCAGCCAAAAAGTTTGAGGTAAAATCATTGAGCTTAAATGTTGTGATACAAGTGTGATTAGGGTAGTGCCTCTTCACCATAAAAGCTTTGGGTATGCTATCTTTGGATGCCCATAAGTACCATGAGTATCCTGACAAACTCTTAGCACACAACCTATCTTGATGATTCACATCAAAAGTAACGCCTCTCCTATTAACACAACTGTACTCCATAATGGCTTTCCTTAAGAGCTCATCAGATTCAAACACTTGACCTACATGGAAGGTAGGGTTTTGCATGTCTTCAGCTCTAAAAGTCCTAAATCTTATTTTCACCTCATCTTCATCAGAGTTAGGATCCCAAAGATCTTCATCTTTGTCAATCCCATTGACATCTTCCTCTTCTTCTAACTCATTGAAGCATTTCTTCTTGCCTTTGACAGCTTGATCATCAGCATTATCAGTCAGATGCTCATCACCATCTATGATGTCATTATCACTGTCTAGTACAACTGACTCATTGTATCCAAAATCATCCTTATCATCTGTGTTTGGATCCCCATTCATTGTTTCAATTTCTCCTTGCACTCTTGTGCTTGTCCTCCTTGCACTACTAGGAAAAGAGCTATAGGTAGACGACATACCCATGGCGCACCAAGGAGGGGATGCCCATGGGTAAATAGTCACGACGCTTCTTCCATAGGTGCCCCACGGGTAGAGAAATTACCCGTGGCGCATGCCCTACCTAGTGCGCCACGAGTAAGTTTTGCCCTGGATGGATGAGGGTGTCTCCCCTCACCCATGGAGCATAGGCATAGTGGTGCGCCACGGGTAGTTACATATAGCGCACCATTATGCCTATGCACCATGGGTAAGGGTGCTTCCCATTTTCAAATCACCACCCCAATAAACCTATGGTCGTTTACCAAATTTTTAGAATCTCAAAATTCAAAAAGGAAAAAAGTTATGTAAAAAATAAGGTTTTTTCCTACAAATTTTTTTGGACCACTTACTCGTGGTGCGCCACGGGTAAGTGTGGACGGGATTTGAATTCGAATCCGGCCACCTACCTTTCCTTTCATTCTCCTAACCTTATCCTTCTCCTCTCCTTATCCTCCTCCTCTCTCCTTCTTCTCCCCTTTTCCTCCCTTCCAGATCTAGATCCTGCTTTTCTTTAATTTGTAATTTGTACCCATGGCGCACCATAAACCCTTACCCGTGGCGCACTAGGTGGTGCACCGGTAGGATTTTTTCTAGTAGTGTTGGTATGCTTTTGTTACACCCCGGCCTCTCCGGACCGGCGGATGTCACCCCTAACAGCTCTCTAGGATCTCTAGGTTGACCCCACCTACACTAGTCTTTTCTCCGCACTTTATCCTCACTCATGCACAGCCGGGAACAACTTCCTGGTCGGTCACCTATCCTCAAATTTCTCCAAGCCAAGCACGTTTAACCTAGAGTTTCTTAGGAATATCATATTACCTCGGTTGTGTTCATTGGCTTCATTGGGCTAAATACTAGAGGCAATTGAGTCACTAGGAACTCAACTACAACATCCCATTCCATATTCCTCACACTATCCTCATGATCAAGGTATAGTTGCAGAAACAAGTGACCAATAGACACAAAGGTTAGCATGAAACTAGTGTCATGATCACCCCTAATCCGCCTCAAGACATTATTTCTTACTATTAGAACTAGAATGCAGTAATGAACCTTAATCCTCCTAGCCATCTCATATCCCATGTATTCGAGTATGTCCTCGACCACTGATAGATTCCAACTCTGAATCTCGCAACCACCATACCAAATGACTGATACATTCACATATGACTTGTTCCTATTAGTTCCTAGAAAATAACAACCATGATTAACAACAACAAAGAAGAAATATATGCTTGACCTTGCGTCTAGATGTACGCAAGTAACAACATTCAGTAAACTGAACTACAACACAAGGAAATTTAAGTTAACTACCAAAACTGAAACCAAAAACCTAAAATGTATATTTTTACACCCTCAAACCCTAGCCAAAGGTAACACAAACACTAACACTAACATCTTTGTGTTGATGCACACCGAAAGGTTCATTTTTTACTCAACACAAAACCCTACCTAAGCCCCTAACAAAACAGTGCCAAATCTCTGCCACTCAACACTGCAACATGGCTGATGAATCCAAAATTGGTTCATATTTACCTTTTGTTTTTGCATAAGTAGAGTAGGATTTTTGGTACTTTACTGCGCTCGCGTGCACCTTTTTGTCCTTGTTTCAACAGGATCTACAATTACTAAGTCTCTTGTGAATATATCAATTGGGACTATCATATTGCATAGTAATATGATATTCCTAAGTGATAAATGTCATTTATTTGATTTTCCTCGCACCTAGGAGAATAGCAAACATGGAGGAAGCCTACAGAGGGCTTAACAACCTGTGGTACGGGTGGAGCTTGCCCGTACCGTCCCCGTACTACCTATCAGCTTGTCTTCCTTGTCAAATATCTCACCACGTGAAGACGGATCTAGGATCCGACATTCAGAGAAACTTCTAGCCTCAAAATACCACGCCAAGGAGGGATTTGTAGAAGGAACAAGGAGAAGGGAAAATCCTTACTGCTTCACGGATCATCGGAGGATATCACATCATCCACCACTGCATCTCCATAAACATTACTATTCCCCTCCTTTATACTTTAGATCTTGTTGTAAATCCAAATTCAATTGTGGTTTGCACTACATTTATCTCCATATTTGTATCCATCCATTTGAATATGATAATGTTCTTGATTGCTTCCATGTGTGAGTAGTTCCCTTTGTTCTTGGGGAGATGGAGAAACCCAACATTATTATGAAGTGAAATAAAGATGATCTATTACTTTTGTCCATGATCGATCCATTGATCTATGATGTTGTATTTGATCTCTCTCTTTAGATGGTATGTGTAGTCGGCCACATATCATTTGCCTATGGGTCTAAAGAGAGGGTGATACCCTTAGGAAGTGTATGGGAGTATGTCCAGTATTACTTTTGTGACTACAAGCATTGGCTTATAACCTACACAGTCAAAGGGGGATGAAGAGAGATTCACTAAGCTAATTACAATATCCATGGGGAACCCCTTAATTGTGGTGGTCTGTATGAGTGATTGCTCTGAGGCAACGTAGTGGTTATTTAGATATGACCTCATTACCTAACTCAAGAAAGAGACTGTCCATGAGTCTTGTAGTGAACATCTTATTATGGAACTCTCTCCACACATATCATGCGGAAATAAATAGACTATCATAATTATGATTAATTACCATATGCTAGCGGTGTATCCTACATCCCCGAGAACTTCTTAGCCTTATTGAGTTCCAACACAATTTTCCAACGCTTTCATTACTTGTTTTACTTTACTTGTTTTATTTACTTTTTGCACACAAACACAAAACCTTTCAAACACCCTTTACTTGAAATCAAAGGTAGATTACAAGTATCGTTTGGTAGATAGTGACGAGGAGCATAAATACCTTAACCAAATATCTCTCTATGGGTTAGATACTCTTATTTTGAAACTAGCTACAATTGATTTGTGCACTTGCAGTCATCAAGCTATTTTCTGGCGCCATTGCTGAAGAGCTAAGCACTTTTGGTCTTTGTTCTTAGTTGCTAATTCTATTAATTGTTTTACTAAATTTGTTTACTAGTTTCAGGTAAGTACCATGACTGCACTCGAGCTGATGAATCAGCTTGATGCAACTAAATACCTCGGGAAGTACAATAGAGGACTTGTTAAGGAATTCTCTAGTGGGAGCGAACCAGAATTCGAGGTTAACCCTCGCTTTGTCGCTATGCTTAAAGAGAGAAAAATTGCAGGAGATGATCCAGATGAGGATCCTTACACTCATTTAATGCATTTTACGGAGTTATGTTGGACACTTAAATTGAGAGGCTATTCTGATGATGAATTGAAACTTAAATTGTTTAGCCAATCTCTAACCAACACTGCTTTAGCTTGGTATAGAATTTGTCCTGAAGAGAAAATTGATACTTGGAAAATCTCAAGGGAGAATTTGTATTCCGATTCTTTCCCAAAGTAAAGAGTGCTCAAGTAAGAAGGGAAATCACAAACTTCAAAAACCGCCTAGGTGAAGGATTGGTAAGAGCCTTCAAGAGGTATAAATCCTGTAGGGGTTCGCGTATGAAAACAATAAAATTTACCCTACGCCCCTGAACCCCTGATATTGCCAGGACCTATCTATTAGTAATACAGTAATAGGAGGGGATTTTCGCAAACTTACCCTTGAAGACCGAAAAGCATTTTCAACGCTTAGGAGAGCGTAGTTGATGTAGACGAGGCGAAGCCGACCTCAAGGTGGTGATGAAGTCCTTGCACTCCTATGGATCCAACGACATGAGTGCCTCATGTGTGACACCTCGCGGGGAGTTACACACGTCCAGTGCCCGACGATGACTCCCGCTTCCCCGATCCAACAGCAGTTGTGGAAGTAGAGCTCGCAGCACGACGGCGCTCCGCGGTGAAGATGTCTATCGTTCACCCAATCCGAACATCGGACCACAGTCATGGGAGAGAGATAGAATATCAATTGGAGGTCTCCCCAAAAGTGATGAAACCTTTATTGAATATTGTGTGTATTTATCTGGCCAAATACCCCCATTATATATAGGGGAATGGGA
Organism: Avena insularis; assembly: GCA_023614405.1. NCBI lineage: Eukaryota > Viridiplantae > Streptophyta > Magnoliopsida > Poales > Poaceae > Avena > Avena insularis. The sequence continues at coordinate 203,649,493 of CM042690.1, read as the reverse complement.
GGTACTACCTCCCTCAAAGTCCCATGGTGGAACTAAAGGAGGGGGAGAGGGGGACGCCGTCGGCCAGCCCTAGTGGACCCCGCGTGGGAGGGGGGGCTTGGCCCATCCGGCCACCCCCTTTCCCCTTCTCTCCTCTTGCCTTTTGACCTTTAAATTGATTTTCTCTTTTATTAAATAATTATGAATAAATGACTAAATCAATATTTTACATTCATTCACATATTATTCAATCTCCGTGGTTATGGAACACCTTCCATCTCCACTCCGGACATCCTTCGGACTTACCGAAACCCTTACGGTTTTCTTTCTACTCTTCTTTGGTGATTCTATCAATCATGTAAACACTCTCTAAGCATCATCAAGCCCTTAAGCATGATACCCCATGGTTCGGGAACACTCCATACATGGTCGGGACACTCCCGGACCAATGATCGACAGAGGGACCTGGATGGCCATGTGACCCCTGTGCATTCCACGAAGATCGTTCGTCGTTTGAACTAGGACAGTCGTGTCTGATTCCTTTTGTATCTCGATACTTGCATTGCCCGAGATCTGATCAATGACATCACCATGTCGTGTTCAATCTCGTTACTGAACAATGCTACTTGACTCATTCCGACAAGTGATATCCCTTTGATCAAATCACACGCTGCGCAACTATTGGATATAACTTATCTGAGTGGGCCCTTGAGTATATTTCCGTCACGTGGACAAACAAATCCCGCTCTTGACATATATTGCCTCTATGGTTCCTCCGAGTACATGAACACACCTTTATAATCACTGTGTTACCAAGTGAAACTTGATGCTATCTAAGCACTCTCAGGAGACAGGGATTGATATAGCCTCACGGTCTAAGGAATAGTCTACGAGGATCCATTCTAATCATTGTAACTTGAACTTCATGACATGATCGGCTCACGATGTTTAGGTTGGGTATTGGTTCTGAGTTGACTCCATATCCAACTAGCATAAATGCCACATGATCAGGAAACCTTGATCATCTGTTGACCATTGAACCAGTGACTAGAGTTTCACTGGGAACCCCTTGTTGTTTATATATCACACGTGTATTGATGTTTCCTTTCAATACAGTTATAGCATGATATAAACTTAATCATAAAATTTATAAAATATGATAATAATCCTTATTACTATATGTCTCTAGGGAATATTTCCAACAGTCTCCTACTTTCACTAGAGTACAAATAAACTAGCTACATTTGTTCTTAATCATTGGCACCATATATTCCTGTACCTTGAACATGCTTTCTCATGGAAGAGGTTGAGCCTTGGGCCTGTACTTTATAGTCCCAAATCATGTGCAACTTACTAATGTCACCTTGATTGACATTAATATGTTATCATCATATGATAACATCTTTGTGTATGCATCGTCGCTATGGCAGCAGAACGGGGCAGTATTTCAGGAGCCTCCAGTGACTTTAGATCAACCTCGAGGGCTTTCTCATGGGCACTGTGCCCTGGGACACATCATTCTACGTTAAAAGCGAACTAGCCCCGCCATAACATTATACAACACTTTGGATGGTACCCTTATCTATTATTATAAATGCATCAATCGAAATGCTAGTGCACCATGTGTAACTTTTGATGTTTTGTTCACCTCGCTTCCTACTTAACTTTAGTTAGTATTATAGGAGTTTCCAACATATTCCCTTATAACATAACCCTTTATGCTTTAATATATGTCATCCTTCATGGATTTGGAAAAACATGTCTATAGTTATCTATTAGACACCGCGGACAAACCTAGCTGAACGTTCCGTGAGTCAAACTTAATCACTTTTCAAACGTTCCTAATTGGATCATATATTATGTTAAGTTATCATCATGGTTTTCTAAGATAGAACCTATGTCTCAACATAGTGGATGATGATCATCCTTTTCTTTCTTTTAACCATTGATGATAAACTTAATACTATTCCTAATTTGAGTTATCAAGGACCTATTCCTTAATTAACTTCTATTCTAAAACCCTTTTTAGAATCCTTTAAGGAATACTACATAATATCGTAATATTCTCATTATGAACTTCTACTACCTATAAATCATTATTTATTGGTACTTGCACTTTTATTCTCAAATTTGTCATATACACACTTAAGAATCACTCCTTTAAGCTCCTATTCAAAATACGTTCCCAACATATTTGGGTATGAATCACTACTCTTACTCAAACTATGTTCCTACATATTTGAATTTGAGACTTATATTTCTCCCACTTAAAATGTGTTCCTGACATATTTGAGTTCGAGACTTACAGTGCTCCCACTCAAAAATATGTCATTCACATATTGTTTTAGCTCCCACTCAATTTCATGCAAATTGCATATCCACTCACTATTTTGAACAACTTCAAAATCCTTTGATCAAATATCAAACTTGGAGATTTACTATGAGATACTAGTACTTTACCAGTTTTAAATCCACCAGACTTTCAGCACATTTGAATCAAATCCATTTGAATTTGTCCAATACTTAACAAATTGTGCTTTTGTCATTCACCCCTTTTTCCACTATGGCTTTGCAGTCATTTGGGAAAATCCAAGTAACCCCTTTACTTGTAAGATTCAGCAATGATTTGCTTTCTAATCTCAAGTGAATTTTAATATTAGGATTTTCTCATAATTTTTGTTTACCATTATTTCCTTAGTAGTTCGTAGGTATGTCATATTATGGTAATCATGACAAATTATTCACAAATGTCTCCATGCAACATATGGGCTACATTTTGAATCCTACTTCATGTAGTGAAGACACCAGTGGGGAAAACACAATGATCACTATCATTGATTCTTTCCTTTGTGAGGAGAATCATTCAGGAACGCTTTCCATTGCGCTTCTCAACACTCTGATGCAGGGATTTGAATCCTCATCATGTTTTTCACTATCTTCCATTTGCTCCATAATCGAGAAATATCACTGAATATGAACTTTCTCGAGAATGCACCAAAATCCAAGCAATACTAGTTTTGCTTTCCTTTTGGTTTCAGCTATGGATTTCGTATTCAAAGTTTCCAATGAATACTCTACAGGGACTTATTCGCTATTGTTTTGGTTATATCGAATAACCCCAAAACTTCCATGACGATCCATACTAGATATGGAGCTGATTTCACTAATTCTCATGGTTCACTATATGTTCTAATTGAGTGCTAACTATTTCTAACTAATGGTCTCTACACTACAACGATTTATGTGGCGCCATCTATTCACCCACTTGATATCAAATATCATATTGTTATGTTTTGCATTTCAAACGCATTGCATTTCACAATTTCTTTTATGCCAGTCTTATAAAGTTGAATTTCATTACTATTGATCAAATAGAATTAGATTCTTATTTGTCTTTAATACCCTTTGTTGATGAAATAATTTGATCATATCAAATAGTTTCATATTCATGTTTCCTTTGGTAAACTTCTTTACACATTTAAACAATCATATAATGATAATCACCATTTTGTTAAACTACAATACATCGAATATGTATTCTCTTTAACAATTCATCAAACACTTTGTATTCAAGTAATACACGGTGCTCAAATAATTTTGCCGAACTTAGGCATGATTCACATGTGAAAGAAATTGAATGACTTTCACATGTTATCATCATAACTTTGAATTTAAACAATGGTTTCATTCATTAATGAATATATCATTAAGTTGGGTATTTCTCAAGGCACTTCTATATTTTAGAAATGTTCATGTATTATCAATTAGTTTCATAACCAGGATAATTCACACGCAATCGAACAAGATATGAACACAAATAGAAATCATTCATAAAAGTGGAACAACTGTTTGTTACAAACTCATATGAATAACTGTCTCACAAAGTGTGAGACACACTAAAGAGGTTCACAATCTTTTGATTACAATAACTATCCAAAAATATAAACTATGTGATAAATGTTGAGGGAGAGTGTCATTGGCCATCATCATCATGCTCGCCATCAACACGCAATGTCACCTCCTCTCTAGCAAGCACCTCTATGCAGAAGGACCTGTTTTCAGTAAAATAGAACAAGTATCAAATATACTTAACACTGCAAATGTGTTTGCAATATTATAACATTTATAAAATTGTATATCCAATATATACCTTTGGCATTGATGACCTCAACGACAATAGGTTCAACCATCACATCCCTGAAATGTGATATGAACTCATGGAAATCCCGTGTTTCCGCGTCGCCTCTCATAATGCAAATCCTGGCATGTGCTTGGTAGCTTGGTGGCAGCAACCTTAGCAACATGCCTATTGCAAAAGAGCTTGCGAACCAGTTGTCCAGGAAGTATGCAAGACTCATGTATGCATCATATATGCATAACAAGTGATCTTCCAACGAGGAGTTCTCCTCCATCTTTATGGAGAGGAAATCCCCCATCAGCTCATACTCCCATATGCGCACTTGTTCCACGAAATGTGATCTCAGATGTGCCATAACCATTCAGGGATTAAGACTTCCCACAATCGGCCACATCCCATCTTCCATCCTGAGGCGCATCGTTACTGATATGAATGTGGCCATCACACAACGACAGCAGTGGTGATACCGCTGCTCCTAGGTCTCATGAAGATAGGGCGACTCCAAGTACATCTCGTAGATCATGTAGTCAGCCACTTTGTTCTCGCTAAGGAGATCATGAAGGCGCATGACCCATACAGAGAAGTTAGATCCATCTAACTTGAGCTTCTCTCCTTCTAACCAATTGTCAACAGGAAAGGTAGCATCGGGGAGAACCATTTTCTATATTTATAATTGCAAAAGGAATTTAGACTAAGTTTATAATTAAATGAGTTAATAATAACTCCACTAAGAAACACCTATCCCCTGAAGGGTTCTAGTGATAACACGACCCCTTTTCCCCACATCTCCCCCGATCATCACGGCCATCAATGTGGGTTCTAGGGTGGACGCTAAACGTCGGTCACATCATTCATGTGAATCGTGCTCGATCTTTCGACCATCCGTGTTCTGAGGCCATGTCTACTACATGCTAGGCTCACCAACTCAACCTTAGTGTATTCGCTGTGCAACATAGCTTAGACCCACTGCATGCGAACATAGATGTGTCTGACACCCGATCATCACGACATGCCTCATACCGAAGAACTTTCTTGGTGGTGCACACTAAGGGGGTACACAATCATTGGTAATTTTTAACAGAGATCATATTATTAGGCTACAGTCGAGTATCTAATACTAGCACACAATAATATATACAAACAATAACATTGAATGTAAAAGCAATGTGATATGGTCCTTCACATCGTGATCTCCATCCGGCATCACCGGATTCTAGCGCTAGGGTTCCGGCAATGTAGACACTAGGGTACTAGTGTCTTTCCGGCGTGGTAGTACGTCACCTCCGTGACTATCTACTACTACTTCATAACATAAGGTAATCACTTTACCTTTGCCACAACCATATCACAAAGCAACGCCCCCTGCAAAACAAAGTTAGACGCCTCTACTTTATCTTTGCATGTTTTATGTGGCTGAATGAGATTTTGCACAAGAACCGTTCTTACCTACAAAATTTCACCACAACGCTGATCAAGTAGTTGTCTATATTACACCCCTTTCGGGGCCCTCACTTGCAAATGGCATACCAACTAATGCGAGAGAGACAGTCACCCCCCCAAAGCCACTTTATACGGTACAAGCCGTATGTCAAGCATGGACCAGTCTCGCGAATGAACGCGTAAAGTCGGTTGGGGGCCGCTTCATCAAGCATTACTGCGGTATACACAAGTACACGTGGGAGGGTAACAACTAAAAGATCAACGCCCACATGCTACATCTCGTTTGTTCTACCCATACTAGCATTACTACGCATAGATCTAGCTCTGATACCACTGTAGGGGTTCGTGTATGAAAACAATAAAATTTTACCCTACGCTCCTGAACCCCTGATTTTGCCAGGACCTATCTATTAGTAATACAGTAATGGGAGGGGCTTTTCGATATCTTACCCTTGAATACTGAAAGCGTTGTCAATGCTCAGGAGTGCGTGATTGATGTAAACGAGCCGAAGCCGACCTCAAGGTCGTGATGAAGTCCTTGTGCTCTTGTGGATCCAACGACTTTAATGCCTCAAGTGTGACACCTCGCGGGGAGTTACACATGTCCGGTGCCTGACAATGACTCCAGCTTCCCCGATCCAGCAGCAGTTGCGGAAGTAGAGCTCCTGGATCCGAATCCCGCAGCGCGACGACACTCTACGGTGAAGATGTCTCTCGTTCGCGCGGTCTAAACTTGGGACCACAGTCACGGAAGAGAGAGAATATCAATTGGAGGTCTCCCCAAAAGTGAGGACACCTTTATTGAATATTGTGTGTATTTATCTAGCCAAATACCCCCACTATATATAGGGGAAGGGGAGGTACTACCTGCCTCAAAGTCTCGGGGTGGGACTAAAGGAGGGGGAGAGGGGGCGCCGCCGGCCAGCCCTAGTGGGCCCCGCGCAGGGGGCTTAGCCCAGCCGGCCGCCCCTTGCCCCTTCTCTCCTCTTGCCTTTTGACCTTTAAATTGATTTTCTCTTTTATTAAATAATTATGAATAAATGATTAAATAAATATTTAACATTCATTCAAATATTATTCAATCTGCGTGGTTATGGAACACCTTCCATCTCCACTCCGGACATCCTCCGAACTTACCGAACCCTTCCGGTTTTCTCTCTACTCTTCTTTGGTGATTCTACCAATCCTGTAAAGACTCTCTAAGCATCATAAAGCCCTTAAGCGTGATACCCCACGGTTCGGGAACACTTTAGACATGGTCGGGACACTCCCGAACCAATGATCGACAGAGGGACCTAGATGGCCATATGACCCCTGTGCATTCCACGAAGATCTTTTGTCGTTTGAACCGGGACAGTCATGTCTTATTCCTTTTGTCTCTCAATACTTGCATTTCCCGAGATCTGATCAATGACATCACCATGTCATGTTCAATCTCGTTACCGAACAATGCTACTTGACTCGTTCCGACAAGTGATATCCCTGTGATCAAATCACACGCTGCACAGCTATTGGATATAACTTCTCTGAGTGGGCCCTTGAGTATCTTTCCGTCATCTGGACGGACAAATCCCACTCTTGACATATATTACCTCTACGGTTCCTCCGAGTACCTGAACAGACCTTAATAATCACTTGTTACCAAGTGACGCTTGATGCTATCTAAGCACTCTCGAGAGACAGTGATTGATATAGCCTCATGGTCTAAGGAATAGTCTACGAGGATCCATTCTAATCATCGTAATTGAACATTGTGACATGATCAGGTCACGATGTTTAGGTTGGGTATAGGTTCATCATCTCATTCTCAGAATGAGTTGACTCCATTTCCAACTGGCATAAATGCCACATGATCAGGAAATGTTGATCATTTGTTGACCAATGAACCAGTGACTAGAGTTTCACTAGGAACCCCTGGTTGTTTATATATCACACGTGTATTGATGTTTCCTTTCAATACAGTTATAGCATGATATAAAACTTAATCATAAGCTTTATGAAATATGATAATAATCCTTATTATTATTGTCTCTACGGCATATTTCCAACAAATCCATCCTTGATAGATGTCCCCATCATGGTTTACCTGAATGATATGTTCTACATATTTTCTATGGGGGGCTTAATAAGAAATAAAGCATGAACTTGAAACTAATTTTGGAGGTTCTTTTATGGACTTAACTATAACTAAAGCTTGGGAACTTTTAGAACGAATTCTCCGTACTATAGAAACTTGGGGATTTGATTTAGGCAGCGAAGGAGGGATGGAAATTCAATATCGTTGTCTCAATGCTTATAAGGAATCCGGTAAGGTTAAGGAAACCTCTAATGAACTTGAACGTGATGATGATATTATTCTGTAAGTTCTTCAGTCTTTTATAGAACACATCTAAGCTCCCAAGAAAGATTGGCTTCAATACACTCTGCCACCTGAGCAAGTTGAAGATGTTGAGCTAAAAATTGTGGCCCTTCTAGAGATATTAAAGAAGGAAGCCCCTTATGTTGAACCCCTTCCTTTTCTAAGGAGGATGAGAAAACATATGATGGCTCAATAACTCGAAGAATAGTTGGAAGAAGAAAGAATGTTCCTCAAGAAGTTAGAGGAAGAGGCAAAACAAGAAGGAATCAACCAAGTAAGTACTCAAGAGACAGGTGAACCAACTAAAGAAGATATATTAACCATGTTTGCACATTGCAACATGATCAAGCTAGACACCGAAGGTTCACAATTTGTTGAAGGAAAGGTAAAGGCCAAATATGTTGGTAAGCCTGTTCTACCTAGCACTTTTGGTGGGTCTTTTTATTATGGTCTTTGTGATATAGGAACTATTAATGTAATCACTTACATTTTTTACTTAAAAATCCAAAATGAACTTATCCCAACTGAATTGGAGGACACTGATATGATAGTAATGTTAGCGGATAAGACATTTAGAATTCCTGTGGGGGTAATTAGAGATGTTCCAATTTGTATTGGACCTTACAAATACCCTATTGATTTTGTGCTTGTTGATATGCCTACTGATGTTTATTGTCCAATTATTTTTGGAAGAACTTTTTTGAACACGGTAGGGGCAAACATTGATTGCAAAAAATAAACTGCATCTCTCAAGTTTGGCAAGGATAAAATGAATTTCCATTTCTCCAAGTTTGATCATAGGCCAAATATTCAAGAGTTTGATGAATATGAGTATGGGCAAAATGAAGAAAGTAACATTACTAGTCTTGCTGTTGTATTCATTGAAACTCCCAATGATAATTTAGCAAGAAGCCCAGTGGATAGTGACAATCTACCAAAAGATATAGATAAAATGGAAATTGATAATTATCTTGATTCGACCCCTGTGGTTGATCCCTAAAATGAATCAAATATATGAGATACCTATAAGAAAAGGGGATGAGGCACTTACACCACCTACACTCAAAGCCCTTCCCAAAGAGTTAAAATATAGGTTTCTTGACAAAACTAATAAATAGCCTATTATTGTAAACTCTAATTTTGCAGAAAAATAAGAGGAGAATTTAATGATAGTCCTAAGGATGCACAGAGAGGCCCTTGGATATTCTATGAATGACTTTAAAGGGATTATTAGTCCCTAGATAACCACCCATAGAATATTTATGGAAGAAGGATCTCACCTAGTTTCAGACTTCCAAAGGCGACCTAAACCTCATATAAAAGAAGATATAAGAAAAGAGGTAATACACTTATTAGATGCATGTATAATCTTTCACATGAAGGAGAGAGATTTGATAAGTCATGTTCATTGTGTTCCAAAGAAAGGTGGGTTCACTGTTGTCCTGAATGAACAGAATGAGATGTTCCCAACTCGTACCATCATTGGTCATAGGATGTGCATTGATTACATAAAACTTAATAAGGAAACTAGAAAGGATCACTACCCTTTACCATTTATAGATCAAACTTTATCGAGACTTGTTATGCACTCTCATTTTTGTTACTTAGATGGTTATTCCGGTTTTCCTCAAATAGTGGTCCACCCTGATGACCAATTAAAGACATCTTTCACTTGCCCTGTTGGTTTATATGCTCATCGCCGTATGCCTTTTGTCCTTTGTAATTCTCCTGCCACCTTCCAAACATGTATGACTACCATATTTGTTGATTATGTTGAAGTATTCATGGATGATTTCTCAGTCTAAGGAACTTCATTTAACCATTGTTTTTGTAATCTTCATAAAGTTTTGCAGAGATGTGAAGATACTAACCTTGTATTGAATTGGGAGAAATTTCACTTCATGGTTCAAGAAGGTATAGTACTTGGTCACAAGATTTCGGGAAAAGGCTTAGAAGTCGACAAAGCGAAGGTAGAGGTAATAGAAAGGCTTCCTCCTCCTCGTGATGTAAAAGGTATAAGGAGTTTCTTAGGTTAGGCTGGATTTTACACAAGGCTTATTAAGAACTTATCTAAAACTGCTAGACCATTAACTAACCTTATATAGAAGGGAGTCATTTTTAATTTTGATGAAAACTATGATACATTGCAAATGTATCTATATTTTTTGATGTTCCATGCTTGGTTTTATCCACTTTCTTGTGTTTTGTTCCAACTTTGGAGTACTTTTCATATGATTTCTTGGACTAACCTATTAACAAGATGCCATAGTGCCAGTTGCCTGTTTTCTGCTATTTTTGGTTCTAGGAAGTCAGAAAATGAATATTCTCGGAATTGGATGGGACAAAAGCCAAAGTTACTATTTTCCCGAAAGACTCACGGAGACAGAAGAAGAGACGGAGGAGGGCCAGGGCCTGGCCACACCATATGGTGGCGCGGGCTAGCCCTGGCCGCGCCACCAGGTGGTGTGGGCCCCCTGGCACTCCACCGACCTTGCCTCCTTCGCCTATAAGAGTCTCCTGATACGTCCATTTTGCATCACTATTCTATGTCTTAATTCACTATTATTCATTGATATATTTCATATTGGGAGGTGATACTTATATTATTTCATCTGTTTTTGCATGGTTGACGACTTTTCGATCATGGACCGCTGCAGTCAAGATTCTGATGGAAAAGGTGTTGTTTGGAGGCAAAATTCACGAAGATCAGAAAATCCGCGAAAATATACGAAAAATCCTATTTTTCTAGAAGACTAAGGATGCGGAAGGCAGTGGAGATGGGCCACGAGGGCCCACACCACCCCCAGCGTGGCGACCCTAGGCCGCCGGAGGTGGTGTGGCCACCCTGGCCCACTCCAGCCTCTCCCCTCTAGCGTATATCAACCTCCCGAAACCCTAAGACTAGGAGAGCAACCACAGAAAGATTCCGCCGCCTCTGCGGGGCAGAAAACACCGAGAGAGAAAGATCTCTCCGGCAGACAGATTTCTACCATGGGAATTCCTTCCCGGAGAGGGGAGATCATCGCCATCAACACCACCGATAAGCTGGACTTCATCGGGATCATCATCATCATCACCACCATCATCACCAGCAACACCCTCATCACCATCTCCATATTGTTGTAACAATTGGTTGAATCTTGCATTTGTTCACAGGGGAAACTTTCCCGGTGTTGATTACTCTCTGTAGTTGATGCTATTGAGTGAACCATTGAATTATTATTTATGTTCAGATTGTTATACATCATTATTCCATCTCTAATCATGATCCATATGATGTCTTGTGAGTAGTTCGTTTTGTTCTTGAGGACATGGGAGAAGTCTTGTTGTTAGTAGTGGAGTTATGTTGAGAAAGATTCAATAGATTGTTATTTAAGTTGTGGTGTACTTCTTCTAGTGGTTTCATGTGAACGTCGACTACATGACACTTCACCTATATGGGCCTAGGGGAATGCATTGTGTATTTGGCTACTAATCGTAGGGGTTGCCGGAGTGATAGAAACCTAAACCCCCGTTAGGAAACCATTGCACAAGGGACGTAAGGGTCTTAGAGTTTAAAGCTGTGGTTAGGTTTCTACCTTAATTACTTTCTTGTACTTACGTATGTTTGCAAGGGGTATAATCACAAGTATGTATTAGTCTTGGATAGGGCGGTACATTAGCACAGGTTCACCCACACAACACTTAGCAAGCTAAAGAAGATTAATCAATTATATGAAGCGAAATCACTTGACAGTCTTCCCATGTGTCCTCGAGAACGTTTGGTCATCTTAAGTAATACAACCGGCTTGTCCTTTGCTGCATAAAGGATTGGGCCACTTGCTGCATTTATTCCTACTATCTTTTATTTACTCGTAGTTTGTTTCCTTGCTTTATCAAAAAAAACCTAAAAATCCGTTTGCTAAGTATTTGTAGAGAATTCCTGATCCATACCACTAGCCAGCACCTTCTGCTCCTCGTTGGGTTCGACACTCTTACTTATCAAAAATACTGCGATACACCCCCTATACTTGTGGGTCATCAAGACTATTTTCTGGCGCCATTGCCGGGGAGTGAAGCGCTATTGCAGAGTGGAACTGGTAAAGGAAACTTCTACTGCGAGTATTGTTTACTTCTGTTAGTTGCTTTATTTTCATTATGGATAATTAGCTGAGTTTCTTATTTGGTAATGCTACTACCACTGCTAAGGTAGTAGATAAGCCACCACCTGCTGAGAATGATGTTTTCAAAATACCTACAAGAATTATTGATCGTGTTATGGATAACTACTATGTTGGGGATGGAACTGTCCATCCCGGTGATCATTTACTCTTTATACACGAATTATGCGGGTTGTTCAAGTGTGCAGGTATTACTACAGATCAAGTTAAGAAGAAGTTATTCTCATTATCACTGAAAGGAAGAGCTAAGGAATGGTATAAGCTGCTGAAGAATGGTCATGCTCTGGAATGGTAGGAAATAGTGCCTCTCTTTTATTCAAAGTTTTATCCTCCTAGTGAGATTCATAAAGATCGGAATCAAATATACAATTTTTGGCCTCTTGATGGAGAGAGTACAGCTCAAGCTTGGGGGAGATTGAAGTGACTAATGCTCAAATGTCCCATTCATGAGCTCCCCAACAATATTATTATCAATAACTTTTATGCAAGGCTCCCTCTACATGATAAAGATTTATTGGATGCTTCTTGTGATGGATCATTCACTCGCATGGAAGAAGAAGCTAAATGGGATCTTCTGGACCGTATTCAAGGCAATGCTGAAGCTTGGGAGAATGACAAAGGTAGAAAGTCAGGTATAAATTATGATTATGAATGCATTTAATCTTTTATGGGAACTGATGACTGTCAAAATATTAAAAATGCTTATGGTCTAGACTCTCAAGCTATTGCTTCTTATTTTAAAGCTTTTGCTTCCTATATTGAAGTGCCTAAAAAAAGTGGAATAAGTGTCATGAACCTTATAAAGATATTGCTAAGAGTGTTCCTGCAAGAAATACTGAAGTTTATACTGCTAATCATGTTTTACCTGAACCTTACATTGAGAAAATGCATTTCCCAATTAAGGTAAAGGAACATTCTATGATAGCTAGTATGGTTAGTGAAAGTACAAATAAAGTTGTTGAACCTATAATAGCAAGTGTGAAAGACTTTGTCACTAAATATGAAAAAGAGGGACACCCTATCCTTTGTAAGGATACCTCTAATATTGTTTCGCATAGTAGTGCTATGAGAGCTAGTATTCCTGTGTTTTCTGTTAGAATAAGTGATCATTGTTATCACGGTCCTTGTGATAGTTATATTGTTAAGTTTATGCATGATGCTGGAACTTACTATGAAAGAGGGAAAAGTGTTCTTATGCATCTCAATAATATCAAGTTTCCTCGTTTTATGTTGAAAGTTTTTATGTTGCACTTCTTTTGCCTTCTTATGCAAGTTGCCTCTGGTTTCAAGAACTTGTTTGTTTACGAAATTCCCTTGCATAGGAAGTGGGTTAGACTTAAATGTGTGTGTGTTTTTGCTTCTTAATGCTCTCTTTCACTTCAATTCATATCCCTATGAGAGCTCCTTCAAAATTATCATGCCCATCTTAATGGCTATAAAGAAAGAGCTTTATGGGAGACAACCCAATTTGTTTTTGCTTTCAGTTTGTTTTTGTTTCTTTGAGTCTTGGAAGTTATTACTTCGGTAATAACCGCTCCTTATCCGTTTTGATTGGTTTTTCTGTCAAGATCGACCTCTAATGAGAGAGAAGTAATATTTGGGGAAGTTGCTGTCCCGAATAAGATTTTTGTGCTTCACTGTAAAAATTCGTGAGAGATCTCTGTATGTCGGATTGAGCTGTAATGTTTTGTGCTTCTGCCCCAGGTTGTTATTTAACTTTAGTTAGTTTTGCACTTTTTGATTTGAGCAATAGAAGATTTTCGAAAAAATTGATCTTTACCTGCTGGTATGTTTTGACAGATTTTGCCACTCTTGCATTTGCTTCTTTATTCGATTTCCTTTCTGAATTCTTTTTGGGTTTTCGGAAGGAATTGCTTCAGTAGCTTATGTTTTGATGGTTTTCAGTTGAAGTTGGAATCAAAAGGTTTTATCACTTCATATATACTAATGTTGCTAATGAGAACTGTGTGGAGTTTTGTGGAAAGAAATTTCCAGGAAGTGGAGATAATGGTGTAATAAGGAAGAGAAGGGTTTTATGACTCAAGTAATAAGTGTATAAAGATGAATATATCAATGATATTCAAGAGATGACTCCGGAAGAATCTACTAGATACCAAATTCAGAGACCTGTAGAGTCTGTTTTAAAATAGGTAACAGTTCTAGTAAGAAAAGTTCTGTGAAAATACAGTCCAACTATATTTTTGTAGTTTTCAGTCAATAAGGAAAGTTACGAAGCAAAAAAGGGACGGAAACGGAGCCGGGGTGGCCCACACCCATGGCGCGGGCCCACCCCTGGCCGCGCCACCAGGTGGTGAGGCCACCCAGGACTCCGCCTCCGACTCGTTTTCTCCCAGTACCTTCCTTTTGATACAAAACTTTGTAATATATAACCCCCCGGATCCCCCGAGGTCCGTATATCGTGTTTTTGTTTCGATCTGTTTCTGTCAGGAACTATTCTTGAAGCTTTGAGGCACAATGGTGTCTGCCAAGGATAAGGGGAAGGAGCCTATGGAGGAAGATCTCCAGGACTCTGGGCAGGAGAAGGAGATCAATAGCGAAGATGAAGAGGAGGCAAAGCACACCGGCACTACCATTGCGAGCATTAGAGTGGTGGCAAACCCAGCCATTGGAGGGAAGCCTCCTCATCACCATTCAGATCCCTGGTCACTTCCTCCATGCACCAAGAATCCTTTCCATACCCTTATCCATGAGCATCAATACCAGAATATGCCCAAGGGGAAATTACCCTCCAATTGGGATTTGCCTCGTTCTAGCCATGCAGGAAAAGAAGACTTTAAGGAGGAAGAGTGGGGAAAGAATAGTAAGAGCTGGAATTCTCAACATGATGTGATCATGAGCCGCATTGAGCAAAACTCACAACTGATTCGTAATCTCACCTTCAAGATTGAGGACTTGGGGAAATTGGTCAAGATGCTCATTGAGAGGATACCACCACCACCAAAGGAGTAATTCGTCATCAGGTTTGGCATCCCCTTGGTTTGTTCCAAGCTTGGGGGAGTGCCGCGGTATCACATCACTATCTTCTATCTTTTTACCTTTTTAGTAGAGTCATATCATGAATAGAGGAGTTATTATGTAGTATGGTCTGCATTATGGAAGTGTCCCCTCTCTCGTTAGATATGTATCCCTTGGTGTGAGTTGTCGTTATGGAATATTAATGAGAAGTTCTATCATTCACTCTTTTGCATAGCTTGTATTAGTTTTCAATTCATGGTTATATGATTGATCTTGTTGTTAGTATTGGTATAACTCTGGGATCATTGAGTTAATTTAGTTGGTTTTGGCGAACCTGGATCGGTCAGTAGCAACACTATTTTTGAACGTTGAATGAAAAAGATAAAAGTACTCTAAAGAAAAATAATTTCATCGTCTTTCTTTCTTGATTTTCTCATAAGTTTAGTATTCTCTAGTTAAGATCTTTTGTGCTTCCAAGGAAGATTGCATGTTTGTCTTTATCACTTGTATGTTTGTTTGTTTCCTTCAACTCTTGTACTTGCTACCCAGCCTTGCTAGCCAAAAACCTGTACTGAGAGGGTATTCTTCTCGTGCATCCACCTCCTTTAAACCAAAACCTTCGCCATTTTGTCCACCCTACCTACCTAGTAGAATTATTGCTATTCCAAGTAAATTCTTGTTTTATCTACCTCCCAAATTAAACTTGTTATGTGAAAATTAGTGATTAAAGCTCTCACAAACTTGATGGCACACTTTACTTTCTTGCATTTAATAAACTTGAACCATTGTGCTCACCTATGTTGCGTATATGCTTGCGCTTTGTAAGTTGTGAATTAGCAGAACCATGCTGTCATGGGGAACGCTTTCAACATTGCACTGGTACCCAGTACCAAGTTGATATCATTTTCTTTTGTCTATGGATGTCATCGGTGTGAAATGAAAGGGGGGCTTGTAAGTCCATGGAGTTATGCATGTGTGTTAGAGAAATGCTTGGGCCACTGGTCCAATCCATGCTGACATGGTGGAAACCTGCAGCGTAACCATAACGAGTATCTATGAAGCATTCTTCTTATAAAAAAAGAGATAGAGATTGAGAAAAGGAGAAAAAAAGAGACATTATGAAAAGAGGAAAGAGAGAAAAAAGCACCATATTCCCATGGTAAATAAGAAGATTGTTGAGATACTTGTTCTCTGATTGCCTTGTCATTTTGATATGGGGATTCTTCCGTATCATCGGGCAAGGGGTACCCCGTTGGCGGTTCTCTATGATACACATATGCTTACGATGACAAGAACTTACCGGTGACTAAACTTGAGTAGCATTAGGAGCGGCCCTCGTATTCAAGGGACATGAGATTCTCAACTTACAACTTGTCAATGCATATCCTCATTTTTGATCACTTTAACCTTAATCACCTAAAGATGCCTATGATAGGGGCAATGAGAGCTGAAAGCTAGTAAGTATCATAATTTTTGGGAGCTCTTTATGAGACTTGCAATCCCTGCTTCCCTCTTTGAAGGGCCTTTCTTTTACTTTGTAGTTGAGTCAGTAAACCTACTCCCTTCTATCTCCGCAAGTATTTTGAGTTGTTGTGTTTCATTCATTCATATGATGATTTATTCAATCATGTTTCGTATGTTCCTTGTTTTGCACATTGCTCTTATCTTGATGTTTACTACTTTGAAAGCTATCATTGAAAACCAGTTCTTTGTGAACTCCAGCAATTTATCAACTATTCTTCGACCAAGAGCTAAGTTTGCCATTACCAATTATGATTCACTTTATGTATCTTTATTGTGTTTCCTTTACTTATTACAAGTTGAGTTATATAATAGTGAGTTGTCTTCTATTATGATCTTTGTATTTGATGAATGTGATGCTTCTTGTCCGTATTCTTTTATCGACTCTTCACTCCATAAACCTGAGGCCATGTTTATTGAGATCAGTTTAAACAGGGACAAGCGAAGTCTAAGCTTGGGGGGAGTTGATACGTCCATTTTGCATCACTATTCTATGTCTTAATTCACTATTATTCATTGATATATTTCATATTGGGAGGTAATACTTATATTATTTCATCTGTTTTTGCATCGTTGATGACTTTTGGAGCATGGACCGCTGCAGTCAGGATTCTGATGGAAAAGGTGTTGTTTGGAGGCAAAATTCGCGAAGAATCAGAAAATCCGGGAAAATATATGGAAATCCTATTTTTCCAGAAGACTAAGGATGCCAGAAGACGGAGTGGAGATGGGCCACAGGGGGCCCACACCACCCCTGGCGGCAGGCCTAGGTCAGCCTTTGGAGGTGGTGTGGCCACCCTGGCCCACTCCAGCCTCTCCCCTCTGGCGTATATCAACCTCCCAAAACCCTAAGACTAGGAGAGCGACCACAAAAAGATTCCGCCACCTCTGCGGGGTGGAAAACACCGAGAGAGAAAGATCTCTCCGGCAGACAAATTTCTGCCGTGGGAATTCCTTCCCAGAGAGGGGAGATCATCGCCATCAACACCACCATCAAGCTGGACTTCATCGGGATCATCATCATCATCATCAAAACCATCATCACCATCAGCACCCTCATCGCCATCTCCATATTGTTGTAACAATTGGTTGAATCTTGCATTAGTTCATAGGGGAAACTTTCCCGGTGTTGATTACTCTTTGTAGTTGATGCTATTGAGTGAACCATTGAATTATTGTTTATGTTCAGATTGTTATACATCATTATTCCATCTCTGATCATGATCCATATGATGTCTTGTGAGTTGTTCGTTTTGTTCTTGAGGACATGGGAGAAGTCTTGTTGTTAGTAGTGGAGTTGTGTTGAGAAAGATTCAATAGATTACTATTTAAGTTGTGGTGTACTTCTTCTAGTGGTGTCATGTGAACGTCGACTACATGACACTTCACCTATATGGGCCTAGGGGAATGCATTGTGTATTTGGCTACTAATCGTAGGGGTTGCCGGAGTGACAGAAACCTGAACCCCCGTTAGGAAACCATTGCACAAGGGACGTAAGGGTCTTAGAGTTTAAAGCTGTGGTTAGGTTTCTACCTTACTTACTTTCTTGTACTTACGGATGTTTGCAAGGGGTATAATAACAAGTATGTATTAGTCTTGGATGGGGCGGTACATTAGCACAGGTTCACCCACACAACACTTAGCAAGCTAAAGAAGATTAATCAACTATATGAAGCGAAAGCACTTGACAATCTTCCCATGTGTCCTCGAGAACGTTTGGTCATCTTAAGTAATACAACCGGCTTGTCCTTTGCTGCATAAAGGATTGGGCCACTTGCTGCATTTATTCCTACTGTCTTTTATTTACTTGTACTTTGTTTACTTGCTTTATCAAAAACCCCTAAAAATTCGTTTGCTAAGTATTTGCAGAGAATTCCTGATCCATACCACTAGCCAGCACCTTCTGCTCCTCGTTGGGT
This sequence comes from Avena insularis, assembly GCA_023614405.1. Taxonomy (NCBI): domain Eukaryota; kingdom Viridiplantae; phylum Streptophyta; class Magnoliopsida; order Poales; family Poaceae; genus Avena; species Avena insularis. The sequence continues at coordinate 203,631,000 of CM042690.1, read as the reverse complement.
TCGACACTCTTACTTATCAAAAATACTGCGATACACCCCCTATACTTGTGGGTCATCACCTCCCGATACCAAAACCCTAAATTGTCAAGCCTCCAGCCACAAAAAGTTCCGCAGCGCAGCCGCCACCGTAGGGGAGATTCGGGGGACAGAAAGTCTCTGTTCAAGACCACTAGGACAGGGAAGTGCCCCCGGAGCCATCTCCATCGATCTCCACCACCATCTCCATCACCGTTGCTGATTCCCATGATGAGGAGGGAGTAGTTCTCTCTCGAGGCTAAGGGTTCTACCGGTAACTATGTGTTAATCTCTCTCTCTACGCATGATCATATTGTGATCATGAGCTTGTAATCTATAGATCTACCTTGCTACTCAAGTGCTTTAATAGATATCTGCTCTCCCCATGTGTGTGAAAGTGACAGCGTGCACACCATGGTGGCACTTAGGCTAGAGTTTACAAATACTTGTTATGAGTTATATTTGGAGTTGGATGTCTATGAAATTGTGGTGTTTGTTGGAACCATCTAGTGCTCAAGTTGACAATGTGGGGTTTTCAAGATGGGAAAGACTTACTTTGAGGTGTGCTGTTATAGCCCTACCGTTGATTAGAGTGTCCAACCAGAGAGTAGTTAAGAGTAGCATCATAAAGAGAAGATATTTATATGAGAGTGATCACTAGTGAAAGTATGATCCCTAGGCCTTGTTTCTAAGCATTGATACATCGTTTGCAACTAGATATGTTACATGTTTGCTTGCTTCCATCTTTATTTCAGTTTGCCTTTAGTCTCTTCCATGCCATCAAGCTATCTTCTATCACCGTTACCACTTATAATTATCTATACCAGTTGTATTTCACTATCTCTTCGCCGAACTAGTGCACCTATACACCTGACAAGTGTATTTGGTGTGTTGGGGACACAAGAGACTTCTTGTATCTTGATTGCAGGGTTGCTTGAGAGGGAATACCTTTGACCGCTTCCTCCCTGAGTTCGATAAACCATGGGTGATCCACTTAAGGGAAAACTTGCTGCTGTTCTACAAACCTCTGACTTGGAGGCCCAACAACTATCTACAAGAATAGAAGTGCGTAGACATCAAGCTATTTTCTGGCGCCGTTGTCGGGGAGTTAAGGTAAAAGGTATTCACACCGGAGGATTAAAGAAGAAGAACCTCCCACGGCAAACGCCTATTTTCTGGCGCCGTTGCCGGGGAGGTAAAGTAAAAGGTACTCACATCCTACGGTGTGAGTGCTCAAAGTTATTTCCTTTAGATTCTGCAAATTTTGTCTTTTTGTTTCTTGTTTTCACTAGTTAGCCTTAATGGAAAACAACAAAAAAATTAGAGAGCTTTATAGTATTTATCTTGAGTTAGGACATGAAGTGTTTGAAGAGAAAATTAAAAAACCTATGGAACTTTATTTGCATGTTAATACCAATGTTGTTAGTATGAATTCTTTGGACACCATTGTTGCTAATGCTATGGAAAATTCTAAGCTTGGGGAAGCTGGTGTTGATGAAAATTATCTTTTTAGTCCCCCAAGCATGGAGGAGAAAATCTACTTTGATGATACTATGCCTCCAATATATGATGATTACAATGATGAATATGATATTTTTAGTCCACCTACTATTGAGGAAAAAATTAATTATGATTACAATATGCCTCCTATATTTGATGATTATGGTGATGAGAATAATAATGATAGCTATTTTGTTGAATTTGCTCCCACTACAATTAATAAGAATGACTATGCTTATGTGGAGAGTATTAATTCTTTTATGCATGTGGCTCATGATAAGAATGTTTATTGTGATAGTTATATTGTTACTTTTATTCATGATGCTACTGAAAGTTATTATGATAGAGGGAAACATGGTTTTATGTATCTCAACAATATTAAGTTTCCCCTCTTTATGTTGAAAATTTTGAAGTTGCACTTGTTTTGTTTTCCTATGCCTGTTGCTTTGTGCTTTCATGACTTGTTTATTTACAAGATTCCTATGCATAGGAAGTGGGTTAGACTTAAATGTGTTTTTAATTTGCTTCTTTATGCTCTCTTTTACTTAAATTCATATTTCCTATGTGAGCATCTTCTCAAACTATCAAGCCTAACTTAAAGGCGTTAAAGAAAAGTACTTATTGGGAGATAACCCAAAAGTTTTAGATGAGTCTTGGAAGTTATTACCTCTGTAATAACCTCTTCTTATCCTTTTTATTTGCTTTTTGTGCCAAGAGTAACCTCTAATGAGAGAGAAGTAATGATTGGGAAAGTTGCTGTCCCGAAACAGATTTCTGTGCTTCACCATAAAAATTCGTGTAAAATATCTGAACGTCTTTTTGAGGCGTGAATTTTTGCGCTTCTGACCCAGGTTGTTATCTAACTTTCTTTAGTTCAACACTTTTTTATTTGAGCAACACAAGGTCTTCGAAAAAATTCGTCTTTACCTGCTGGTCTGTTTTGACAGATTTCTGCCATTTTCTACATTTGCTTCTTGTTGGTTCCTTTTTGAGTTCTTTTGGGGAATTGAGCATTTTGAGGGAAGTGCTACAGTATCTAGTGTTCTAATATAAGTTTATTTTGTGTTAGAACTGAACCTTAAGACTTACTTATCTTAAGTGCACGTATGTTGCTAATAAAGATTGTGTGAAGTTTTGTATGAAGGAAAAATTTCAGGTGTATGGAAGGAATGAGTAATGAGATGAAGGATGGACTAAAGCTCAAGCTTTGGAATGCCACGCATGTCACCCCAAGAAATATCCAAGAAGTACAAGCGTCAAAGCTTGGGGATGCCCAAGGCATCCCCTTCTTCATCGATAAAAATCTCAGGTTTCTTCCAAACACTTTATTTTTATTGTTTCATGCACAGTTGTGTTGTTCTTGGAGCGTCTTTGTTTTCGTTTTTGGTTTTTCTAGCAGAGGATGCTGTGGACTTCTACACTGATGATGAAGACTCTGACTTCATCGACGATGAGTAGATGCACTAGAGCACTGTCGTAGCATGAGATGTATCATCTCATTGTATCGTAGTTTGCAGAATGGTTCTTCAAACCATCTGTTTTCCCCTTTGATTGTTGTGGTGTGTGTTGTATCGTGTGCTTGCTTGCATGAATGAGAAGGAAGTTAGTTGACCTGAGTATAACTCAAAGTTGCAGCTTTGAAAACCCAAAACCATGAACCTTAGAATTTCCCTCTTACCCCTATATCTATCTCAATCTTCAGATGACTCGTGGAAACCAAGGAGGGAGCAGCTCATCGCAGGACCCAATGCTGCAGATCTTGCAGAATCTCATCGCGGACCGTGAAGCAAGCAGGGCCGAGCGTCAAGCCAACTTAGCAACATTGCAGCAGATTGCCCAAATGGCTCTCAACAACCAAGGACATGGAAATCAGGATCACCATGGATCTAAACTCAAAAACTTTCAGAACACCAATCCCCCAATCTTCAACCAATCTGAAAACCCATTAGATGCTGATGACTGGTTACAGACCATGGAAAACAACCTAGAGGTTGCAGGAGTTGATGAGAATGAGAAAGTTCTCTTCGCCACTCACTATCTGGCGGGAGATGCAAGAGCTTGGTGGAATAGCGTCCGCAACATGAACCATGGCCAGATGATGACCTGGGAAGCATTCAAGGTCAAGTTCAGCTGCACCCACGTGTCGCAAGGTCTTGTCAACAGGATGAGAGATGAATTTCGTGAACTGAAGCAAGGAAGATTGACTGTAGTAGAGTACCGTGACAAATTCTTGTCACTTGCCAGATACGCACCGGATGAAATCAACACGGAGGCCAAGAATAAAGAGAGATTCTTAAACGGACTACATGATGAGATGCAGACTGTCCTCGTCAACATCCGTTTCCAGGATCTTGAAGAGCTAGTCGACTCGGCCATTCAGATGGAAGGGAAGATTAACCAGGCAAACGACAACCGCAAGCGTCGTATGATGCAGCAGTCTGGATCCAGCAGTCACTAGAAGTACTGTCCCAACCCCTCACCAGGATATGCAACAAGGAACAACCGACCCCCAAATTCTCGCCCAAGCTACCCCAACCGTAGCGGAGGCAATGTGAAGCCTGAAGGAAACAATCACAACTCCGGCAATGCCAACAACTTCAACCGTGCCCCTCCCAAGAGCAACAACAACAACACTGCCCCCAGAACTGGCAGCAATGCTGTACCTGTTGCAGTCAAGGACAAGTCCCAGATCACTTGTTTCGAGTGTGGAGTGAAGGGTCACTACTCCAATGAGTGTCCCAAGAAGACTGCCGCCAATGCCCCTACGAATGCCCTAGCTCAGCAGCAGCGTCGTGTTCAGCAAGGCAGGAGATTTGCCCTAGGGAACCCGCACAACCGCAACGGTCGTCTCTTCCACATGAACGCAGAAGAAGCCAGAAGCACCGGATGTAGTCTTTGGGTATGTTTTTCATCAACTCAGTTTTAGCAAGAGTATTGTTTGATTCTGGAGCATCACATTCATTTGTCACCGAAGAATTTGTATGCACTAGTAAGATTCGCCCAACCAACCTGAAGCATGTCATGATAGTTCAAATCCCCGGTTCAACTACAAAAGCTAGAAAAATTTGCAAAGCGGTACCTATCAGAATACATGGGATAGATTTTTATGCCAACCTAATTGTACTTGGAACCAAAGGTTTGGAAGTAGTACTAGGTATGGACTGGATGTCAAGGCATAAAGGACTGATAGACTGTGCTAAGAAAGCCATCACCATGACCAGTAGTTCTGGAGTAACCGTAGAACATATCTCCGAAACCTTAACCCGTCAATTCAAATGCAACAAAAGTGTAGCCCTGCCTACCATTGACCAAGTCAGAGTAGTCTGTGAATACCCTGACATATTCCCAGATGAATTGCCAGGTATGCCCCCGGATAGGGATATAGAGTTCATTATCGAACTAATCCCCGGAACCGGACCTATAGCCCGGAGACCCTATACCATGAACCCCTCAGAGTTAGTAGAACTGAAGAAGCAGTTGGATGCCATGCTAGCAATCGGCTTGATTCAGCCAAGTGCATCGCCATGGAGATCACCAGTGTTATTCATCGACAAGAAAGATGGAGGCAACCGTCTGTGTACAGACTACAGAAAGTTGAACGATGTCACCATCAAGAACAAGTACCCCTTGCCAAAGATAGAGGATCTATTTGATCAGTTGACTGGAGCTCAGGTATTCTCAAAGATTGATCTTAGGACTGGTTATCACCAACTTAAGATTCGTGCAACGGATATTCCGAAGACCGCCTTTACTACTCGCTATGGTTTATACGAGTATACGGTTATGTCTTTTGGATTAACCAATGCCCCTGCTTATTTCATGAATCTCATGAATAAGATCTTTATGAATTTCTTAGATAAGTTTGTAGTTGTGTTTATCGACGACATCCTTATCTACTCCAAGTCAGAAGAAGAGCACGAGAAACATCTGAGAATCATCCTAGAAACCCTGAGAGAGCATCAGTTATATGCCAAGTTCAGCAAGTGCGAGTTTTGGCTGAAAGAAGTAGGATTCCTAGGACATATTGTGTCTGCCGGAGGAGTCTCTGTTGATCCTAGCAAGATCAAAGATGTCGAAGAATGGGAAGCCCCAACCAATCAAACCCAAGTTCGTTCATTTCTCGGATTAGCGGGATATTACCGCAAATTGGTAGAAGGATTTTCGAGCATAGCCCGACCAATGACCCAATTGTTGAAGAAGGACAAGAAGTTTGAATGGACAGACAAGTGTGAAGCCAGTTTCCAGGAGCTGAAGAAGAGATTGATATCAGCCCCAATTTTGATCATGCCAGACATCAAGAAGCCGTTTGATGTATATTGTGATGCATCCAAGATTGGTCTAGGATGTGTATTGATGCAAGAAGGCAAAGTCATCGCGTATCTGTCTCGACAACTGAAGCAGCATGAGCAGAACTATCCGACCCATGATCTTGAGCTAGTAGTTGTGGTTCTAGCATTGAAGACATGGCATCATTATTTGATGGGTAATCGCTGTGAGATTTACTCCGATCATAAGAGCCTGAAGTATATCTTCACCCAGAAGGAGTTGAATATGAGGCAAAGAATATGGATAGAGCTAATCAAGGATTATGACCTTGACATTCACTATCACCCCGGCAAAGCCAATGTGGTAGCAGATGCTCTTAGCAGATTGCCGTGTAGGCTTAACACCATGATCAAAGAGAAGCAACCAAGTTTGTATGAGGAGTTGGAGCAGTTCAGGACTGAGTTAGTTAGCAAAGGATTCCTAGCTAGCATTGAACTTCAACCCACGTTGATTAGCCAAATCAAGGAAGCCCAGAAGGGGAATGAAGGTATCGATGGAATCAAACGTCGTATTGGTACAGGCAAAGTACCTGGATTCACCGAAGACGAAGAAGGTGTACTGTGGTACAAGGGACGTATCTGTGTACCAGCAAATTCGGAGCTGAAGGAAATTATCATGAAGGAAGCTCATGATACTCTTTATTCTAACCACCCCGGAGGAACAAAGATGTATCAGGATTTGAAAGAGCAATTTTGGTGGCACAAGATGAAGCGAGAGATCGGAAGCTACATCGCCAAATGTGACATTTGTCAAAGAGTCAAGGCAGAGCATCAGAGACCTGCAGGATTGTTGCAACCATTGCAGATTCCGGAATGGAAATGGGATTCCGTCGGAATGGACTTTATCACCGGTTTACCTACTTCTAGTAGGGGAAATGACTCAATCTGGGTCATAGTTGATAGACTGTCCAAAGTAGCCCACTTCATACCAGTCAAGACAATCTACCAGAGTGCAAAGCTAGCAGAGTTGTACATTGCGAGAATTGTTAGTCTGCATGGAACCCCCAAGACCATCGTATCAGATCGAGGAACCCAGTTTACTTCAAGATTTTGGCAGAAAGTTCAGGAAGGTTTAGGAACCAAGTTGAATTTCAGTACCGCGTATCACCCGCAAATAGATGGACAGACTGAGAGAGTCAACCAGATATTAGAAGATATGCTTAGAGCTTGTGTGTTGGAATACGGATCAAAATGGGAAGACTGCCTGCCCTTCACAGAATTCTCATATAATAACAGTTCTCAAGCTAGTTTGCAGATGGCGCCATTTGAATTCCTATACGGAAGAAAGTGTTGTACCCCTTTGAATTGGTCGCAAGTAGGAGAGAGTCAGATCTTTGGACCCGACATTCTCCGAGAAGCAGAAGAGAAAGTTCACAAAGTTCGTGAGCACCTCAAGACCGCCCAATCCAGACAGAAGAGTTATGCTGACAAGAGAAGGAGAGACCTGACTTTCAATGTCGGAGATTTTGTATATCTCAAGGTTTCACCATTGAAGGGAACGCAACGCTTTAGTCTGAAGGGAAAGTTAGCTCCCAGATATATCGGACCTTTCAAAATTCTAAACCACCGAGGAGAAGTATCGTATCAACTGGAACTGCCTGAAGAGATGTCAGCCATCCACAATGTGTTCCATATCTCGTTACTTCGCAAATTCTTGGAAGTGCCTGAGAAGACTGAAGTTTTCAAGAATATCAATCACAGAGCAGTGGAAATCAACAATGACCTGACCTATCGGGAAGTGCCCATTCGTATCTTAGAAGAAGCCTACAGAACCACCAGGACCAGGAGTATCAAGTTTCTCAAGATTCAGTGGAGCAACCATACCGAGGAGGAAGCCACTTGGGAGCGAGGATTACATTAGGCAGAGTTCCTGCATCTCTTTAGTTCCTAGTTTTTCTTGTAAATCTCGGGACGAGATTTTATTTAAGGGGGTAAGGTTTGTAACATCCCAAAACTTCAATCCAAGCTTATCAAAGATCAAATCATCCAAATTTAGGATTAACAAAAACTTTTCCATATTTAAAATGAAGGCATTCATATATGTGTGCATTTAAAATAGGAGTTGTTTTGAATTGCCATGATTGTGTGATCCTTTGCTTCTAAAATGTTTCTTAGGGGATTTAAACATCATCTACATCATTCCCAAACTTTTCCTAAAAGAAATCATATCAAAAAGAATTAAAATAAAGGAATGGTCATTTTGACAAAATTAACTCTCATGCCTACTTTGGCTATTCCTAGTACTCAATTCTTAATGTAAACAATTCTTGATCTTTGCACCTTGCTAGTACACATAATGAGGTACCAAGGCCCACCTTTTGATCTTCTAAAACATTCTGAAACTATTTTAATTGGGAGTTCAAAATTGAATCTAATGCATATGCATAGATAACCCCTATATCAAAAACCATGTATTTTAGCTCCATTTTCAAAACCCTTGCAACCAGAGAATACCTAGCACTAGAGGAGATCACTCAAAAATATTGAACTCAAAATTCAAACTTTGGTCTCTTCATGCCATTTCATCGAATGTGGCAGAACAGATCAAACATTTGTCAAAACACTATAGTGTGCAGTGCTTCTTGTCACCATTTGGGCCTAACTCGGTCCCCTTGTCCCCCAGCTCAAACCCGCCCTAGCTCTCTCTCCCTCTCCCTAGTCGCCAAGGTTGTCAGCCTGACGCCATGCGCCAGTCGACCATGGACAGCTCGCATAAAGCCGCCTGCGCTCTCCTTCGATCACTGGCAACAAGCGCCACCACACCGCCTTGACCAGCCCCCGACCAAAATCGAGCGGAGGACTACCCCCAGTTGCTCGCGCCCATGTCTCTGTCCGCCATGCCGATCACCCCGGAGCGCCGCGCCCGCCAGAGCAGCACCGGCCTCGCCAAGCCCTAGCCCGACCAATGACCCAATTGTTGAAGAAGGACAAGAAGTCTGAATGGACAGACAAGTGTGAAGCCAGTTTCCAGGAGCTGAAGAAGAGATTGATATCAGCCCCAATTTTGATCATGCCAGACATCAAGAAGCCGTTTGATGTATATTGTGATGCATCCAAGATTGGTCTAGGATGTGTATTGATGCAAGAAGGCAAAGTCATCGCAGATGTCTGTCGACAACTGAAGCAGCATGAGCAGAACTATCCGACCCATGATCTTGAGCTAGTAGTTGTGGTTCTAGCATTGAAGACATGGCATCATTATTTGATGGGTAATCGCTGTGAGATTTACTCCGATCATAAGAGCCTGAAGTATATCTTCACCCAGAAGGAGTTGAATATGAGGCAAAGAATATGGATAGAGCTAATCAAGGATTATGACCTTGACATTCACTATCACCCCGGCAAAGCCAATGTGGTAGCAGATGCTCTTAGCAGATTGCCGTGTAGGCTTAACACCATGATCAAAGAGAAGCAACCAAGTTTGTATGAGGAGTTGGAGCAGTTCAGGACTGAGTTAGTTAGCAAAGGATTCCTAGCTAGCATTGAACTTCAACCCACGTTGATTAGCCAAATCAAGGAAGCCCAGAAGGGGAATGAAGGTATCGATGGAATCAAACGTCGTATTGGTACAGGCAAAGTACCTGGATTCACCGAAGACGAAGAAGGTGTACTGTGGTACAAGGGACGTATCTGTGTACCAGCAAATTCGGAGCTGAAGGAAATTATCATGAAGGAAGCTCATGATACTCTTTATTCTAACCACCCCGGAGGAACAAAGATGTATCAGGATTTGAAAGAGCAATTTTGGTGGCACAAGATGAAGCGAGATCGGGCTACATCGCCAAATGTGACATTTGTCAAAGAGTCAAGGCAGAGCATCAGAGACCTGCAGGATTGTTGCAACCATTGCAGATTCCGGAATGGACTTTATCACCGGTTTACCTACTTCTAGTAGGGGAAATGACTCAATCTGGGTCATAGTTGATAGACTGTCCAAAGTAGCCCACTTCATACCAGTCAAGACAATCTACCAGAGTGCAAAGCTAGCAGAGTTGTACATTGCGAGAATTGTTAGTCTGCATGGAACCCCCAAGACCATCGTATCAGATCGAGGAACCCAGTTTACTTCAAGATTTTGGCAGAAAGTTCAGGAAGGTTTAGGAACCAAGTTGAATTTCAGTATCACAGATCACCGCAAATAGATGGACACCGAGAGAGTCAACCAGATATTAGAAGATATGCTTAGAGCTTGTGTGTTGAATACGGATCAAAATGGGAAGACCGCCGCCTTCATGAATTCTCATATAATAACAGTTCTCAAGCTAGTTTGCAGATGGCGCCATTTGAATTCCTATACGGAAGAAAGTGTTGTACCCCTTTGAATTGGTCGCAAGTAGGAGAGAGTCAGATCTTTGGACCCGACATTCTCCGAGAAGCAGAAGAGAAAGTTCACAAAGTTCGTGAGCACCTCAAGACCGCCCAATCCAGACAGAAGAGTTATGCTGACAAGAGAAGGAGAGACCTAACTTTCAATGTCGGAGATTTTGTATATCTCAAGGTTTCACCATTGAAGGGAACGCAACGCTTTAGTCTGAAGGGAAAGTTAGCTCCCAGATATATCGGACCTTTCAAAATTCTAAACCACCGAGGAGAAGTATCGTATCAACTGGAACTGCCTGAAGAGATGTCAGCCATCCATAATGTGTTCCATATCTCGTTACTTCGCAAATTCTTGGAAGTGCCTGAGAAGACTGAAGTTTTCAAGAATATCAATCACAGAGCAGTGGAAATCAACAATGACCTGACCTATCGGGAAGTGCCCATTCGTATCTTAGAAGAAGCCTACAGAACCACCAGGACCAGGAGTATCAAGTTTCTCAAGATTCAGTGGAGCAACCATACCGAGGAGGAAGCCACTTGGGAGCGCGAGGATTACATTAGGGCAGAGTTCCCAGATCTCTTTAGTTCCTAGTTTTTCTTGTAAATCTCGGGACGAGATTTTATTTAAGGGGGTAAGGTTTGTAACATCCCAAAACTTCAATCCAAGCTTATCAAAGATCAAATCATCCAAATTTAGGATTAACAAAAACTTTTCCATATTTAAAATGAAGGCATTCATATATGTGTGCATTTAAAATAGGAGTTGTTTTGAATTGCCATGATTGTGTGATCCTTTGCTTCTAAAATGTTTCTTAGGGGATTTAAACATCATCTACATCATTCCCAAACTTTTCCTAAAAGAAATCATATCAAAAAGAATTAAAATAAAGGAATGGTCATTTTGACAAAATTAACTCTCATGCCTACTTTGGCTATTCCTAGTACTCAATTCTTAACAGAAACAATTCTTGATCTTTGCACCCCTTGCTAGTACACATAATGAGGTACCAAGGCCCACCTTTTGATCTTCTAAAAACATTCTGGAAACTATTTTAATTGGGAGTTCAAAATTGAATCTAATGCATATGCATAGATCACCCCTATTTCAAAAACCATGTATTTGAGCTCCATTTTCAAAACCCTTGCAACCAGAGACTACCTAGCACTAGTGGAGATCACTCAAAAAATTTGAACTCAAAATTCAAACTTTGGTCTCTTGCGGCCATTTCATCGAGCATGTGGCGAACTAGATCAAACATTTGTCAAAACACTATAGTGTGCGGTTCTTGTCACCATTTGGGCCTAACTCGTCCCCTTGTCCCCAGCTCAAACCCTGCCCTAGCTCTCTCTCCCTCCCTAGCTGCCAGTGCGCCACCGACGCCATGCGCCAGTCGACCATGGACAGCTCAGATAAAGCGCCCTGCGCTCTCCTTCGATCACGGGCAACAAGCGCCATCACACAAGACCGCCTCGACCAGCCCCGACCAAAATCGAGCGGAGGATCACCCCAGCTTGCTCGCGCCCATGTCTCTGTCCGCCATGCCGATCACCCCGGGCGCCGCCGCCCAGAAAGCACCGGCCTCGCCAAGCCCTAGCCTTGCGTGCAGCAAGGCACCAAGAAGCAGCCCCGGTGCAGACATCCTTGTTCGCGCAGCCAGAGGAACCGCGTCGAACACCGCCGCCCGCGCCCAGTGCACCGCCCGCTCCCGACCAACATAGACCGCCCCTTGCCACGCCATCAAGTCATAGAGGATCGCCAGGAGACCGGCCACCATCCGCCTACCTCGCCCATGCCCTTAGCTCGATGTGCCGTCGCCCACATCGAGCTCTACCCATGCCGCTCTACACCCTTCGCTCGCCTATATAAGGAGGCCTCCCCAGCAAGCTCTCTTCACACCATTCTCATCCCCACCTCTCACTCTCACTCCCCACCACCAGCCGGAGCCGCTCGAGCACCAGAGCGCCGGAATTGCAGCCGGAGTCGCCGCCTCGGGAGGAGAAGGGCGTCGTTGATCCAAGCCATCCCAGGAAGCGTCGCTTGTACCAGGAGAACCACCATCGTCTTCCACTTCGTTCGCCCTCATCGCCGACCTCGCTGGAGCCCCGGTGCGCCCCCACTGCACCCTCACCGACCGCGCTAGGGTTAGCTCCCGTTGTGTCCTGTTCCGACGAGGACGATAGCTGTGAGCCGTCGATCTGCCCTCTAATTGCATGGCCACCTTTCATCCATACCCCTTCGGTACCCCTTGTTCCACTGACGGGTGGGGCCCTCACTTAAGCCAGCCCGCGACGCTGCACGGAGCGCAGTGGGCCGGCCCATTTCGTTCCCGCGCACGTTTTAAATTCAAATCTAGTTTTTTCTTTTCAGTTAGAATTTAGTTTCTGTCCAGTGCTTCAAAATTCAATTCTGTGAGTTTGACAAATCCAAATTGCATGAAACTAATTTTGTCTGAAAGGTATTGAAAATCTCTATCCAAGCCCGTTGGATTTAATTCATTTAGAGTTATAGATTTCTCCTAATAAAAATAAGAAGACAGAAGCTTTTGCAACTTGAAACATTTTTATAAAATCAACCAAGTTAGCTTTTGAGTTGATTCCAACTCTCAAAAATCACATTTCATCATATCTATCCAAATATGTGATAATATTAAGGTTTACAGGTAGTGACTTTGGACTAGTACCAAAATAATGCTATATAGGCATTTCTAGTCACTTTAAATCATTAAATAATAAACTTAAACCAAAGTAATATTGATCCAACCTGTCAATCTCATTCCCACATGTTAGAATATGTGGTGAGGACATGTGTCCACATGATCCCATGTTTTGGTGGTGAATATTAAATTTTAGTTAATATTTCAATGAGTAGAAATTACTTTTCCAAAATAAAAAGGTTGAAACTATTGAATTAAAACTTGTGATGTTTGGGATGATAATAGATCATCAATTGTGTATTTTAGACTACTACTTAGCCTAAGTTAAGTATTGTTTGGTGATTGTGCACTCCCTGTGTATTTCTAGACGCTAGTACCGACCAAGCCTTCGAGGAGGAGGAGTTCTACCAAGAAGAAGAAGAAGAAGAAAACTTCAACCACTGCACCAACCAAGGCAAGCTATTGTAGCAAGCTATTGTAGCAAGCTATTAGTGTCAAGCTAACCCTTGCAAACATGCTTTAGTAAGCTACTATAGCAGGTTAGAATAAAACTAGATGGTTTAGTAAAGATGCCTTAAGCATACTTTGATCACACCCCCCTTAGTTAACACAAAGTTCTTTAATTAATTTTGAAGGTAGCATAAAGAGTATAAAACTTGACCTAATTAGAACCCCTTAGATGTCATCCTATGGCATGAGATTGATCCCACCTTTCCACCTTAGTGAACACTCTTAACCTAGTGTTTTAGAATAGATCAAACTTGAGTCATTTTAGATGGGAACACTTGGTGAAAATGAGTTATGAAAACCTTGGAATGATGAGTCATTCTATTGAGATGTTTTGACATGTGTTGAGAAACACAATTGGTTTATGATGATGAAAATGATGAGGCATGAGCCTTAACCCTTTTTATAAAACTGATGGTTGGATTCGGATGCGATACCATTCCAAATTTACCGTACAACCACATTACCTGGATTGGGTAAGGCTTAGCTGGAAATTTATATGCATTAGTATTAGTTCCCTCACGGGAGGTTTGAGCTGAGGCTACCTCAATGTTGTCCACCTATGCAAAGGCCCAAGATGACTGATGGTCATGGTTGGGAGGCCATGCTCATAGGAGAGGTGCTTATACTAGGGTGTGTAAAGGGAAGGTTATGTTTGATTATCTGCATACCAAGTATGATGATTCAGGGTTACCCCTGACAGATGTATCGAATCTTGTGGTGAAAGTGTACCACCTCTGCAGAGTGTCAAACTATTCGAATAGCCGCGTCCATGGTTATGGACAGTTGGAATGGCCATACTGTTTCGTTGTCAGATGTTTTCTAAATACCTTGAAATGAATGATGAACCTTGACTTGACCACAACAGGGTTGTGTAGATGAAAATAGCTCCCCACCTTAAGTGATTCTAGACTTGTATTTTATCTTTTCTTGTTTCAGAACTCAGCTTAGGTTTCAAACTTAACTTGATAGTTATTCTTTCAATTCCGTACTTTAACTTAGAAGTATAACCCTTGCTAGTAGTAGTTTGCGAGTACTTAAAGAGTACTCATGGCTTTTGTCCCTGGCTATTATCATGGCCAGACTATGAAGGAGATTATCAAGATGATGGTCAGCAGGAATGACTATGATAACTAGGACTATCTCCTTCGTCAAGATTGCCTGTGCCCCAAGATGGACCCCACCGCTACGCTATCGCTTATTTCACGCTTGTTGTATTAAAGACTGGATCATGAGATCCTTATTTGTGTAAAACCTTATGTATGGTTTGTAATGGATGATGTACTATGATATCCAATCCGTTATGTCTCGCAAAAATGGTAATCCTAGGATTGTGAGGTATGGCATAACGGGCATCTGGGATTAAAAATCCGGGTGTTGACAAATTTTGTTTTCTATGCTGCGGACCCAACAGTGGTATCAGAGCCTGATCTATGCGTAGGTGCTTTGCACGGGTAGTACACATATGTTTATATGTGGGCGATGATGATCATGTTATTGCATCTTCTATGTACTTTGGATATTGGTGGCATAGTGGGATGAAGCGGCCCGGACCAACCTTACATGTCATCGTACATGAGACCGGTTCCACGACTGACATGCAACTTGTTTTGCATAAGTGGCTGGCGGGTGTCTGTCTCTCCTACTATAGTCAATATCTGATTTACAACGAGTTGCTAATAACTTGGTTATCCTCGTTGTGGTTCATGTTCGTAGGTAAGATCGGTTCTATCTCTGAAAGCCCTAAGCCACGTAAAACTTGCAATTGATAAATTAGAGGTGTCTAGTTTAGATCGTTGCTAGGCTAGTGTCTTGATATGGTATTGTTGTAAGTAGATGTATGATAGATACTCTTACAACTCACTTAACGTGTAAGTTCCATAGACCTTGGCCTTACACACAAAGGAATGATAGAGATCATACCACGATGCAAATGATAGAGATCAAATGCATGGACCATATCACCTCACTTCACACATTAGATGTTAGCATCTTATATTGCTAGTTTGGCACTTTTGGTAGCATTATAAGATGATCCCTCATTTAGATATCAAGATAAAATGTGTTCTTCCTTAAGTATGCACCGTTTTGTGGATCATGTTTTGAGGCATCACGTGATGATCGGGTGTTCTCGACTCTACGCTTTCATACAACGGGTGTAAGACAGTTTTACACACGCGAATACTAAGGTTCATACTTGACGAGCCTAGCATGTACAGACATGGCCTCGGAACACGGACCGAAAGGTTAAGCATGAGTCATATAGTTGATATGATGCCTATATAGATACTCGCCTTTGAAGCTACACCGACTCACGTGATGATCGGACTTGGTGTAGTGGATTTGGTTCATGTCATCACCAAAAGGACACGAGGGATGTCGTTTTTGAGTGGGTGTTCATTAGTAATTTGGATTAGTTGAACTCAATCTATCATAAACTTAGTCTAAATATATTTTACAAATTCTGTTGTAGATGGCACCACCTGCTTTTAATTTCAATGTGTTCATGGAGAAAGAGAAGCTTGTTGCGAATGGTAGCAACTTCACCAACTAGGCTATGAATTTGAGGATTCCCCTCACTGCTGCACAAAAGCAATATGTGCTAGAGGCGCCGCTAGGCCCCCCACCAGCTCCTGATGCCCCTGACGAGGAAAAGAACGTCTATATAACTCGTCAGGAGGACCACAACTTAGTTCATTGCGGCATATTGTATGGGCTAGAACCAGAACTTCGAAAACGTTTTGAAAATGGCAATGCCTTTGATACCATGGGAGAATTGAAAATGATTTTCGATACCCATGATGCCGTAGAGAGTTATAATGCTTCTGAAAAGTTCTTTAGCTGCATGATGGAAGAGAACAACTCTGTTAGTGAGCACGTACTCAAAATGTCTGGGTACACCGATAAGCTTGTGTCCTTAGGAATAACGATTCCCATTGACTTAGGCATACATCGTGTTCTCCAATCTCTGCCACCTAGCTACAAGAGCTTCATGATGAACTATAATATGCAGGGCATGAAGAAGTCTCTTCCCGAGCTTCACAATGCTTAAGACCTGCAAGTGGAGATTAGGAAAGAACATCAAGTGTTGATGATCAATAAGACCACCGGTTTCAAGAAGGACAAGAAAGGCAAGCGTAAGGAAGAAGGGCGGTAAACTGTTGTCGCTACCGAAAAGAAACCCCGAGCTGGCCCTAAGTCTGACACCGAGTGCTACTATTGCAAGGGGACTGGCCATTGGAAGCGCAACTGCACCAAGTATTTGGCGGACAAAAAGGCCGGCAAGGCAAACAAAGGTATATGTGATATACATGTTATTGATGTGTACTTGACTAGTACTCGCAGTAGCACCTAGGTATTTGATACGGGATCGGTTGCTAATATATGTAACTCGGTTCAGGGGCTGCGGAACAAATGACAACTAGCAAGGGATGAGGTCACGATGCGAGTCGGCAATGGATCAAGAGTTGATGTGATCGCCGTCAGAACGCTGCCTCTCCATATGCCGTCGGGATTAGTTATAAACCTGAATAATTGTTATTTGGTGCTTGCACTGAGCGTGAACATTGTATCCGGATCATGTTTGATGCAAAGTGGTTATTCGTTTAAATCTGAAAACAATGGTTGTTCGATTTATATGAATAATATCTTTTATGGTCATGCACCTGTGTTGAATGGTTTATTTCTATTAGATCTCGATAGTAGTATTACGCATATTCATAATGTTGATGCTAAAAGGATTAAACTTGATAATGATATATCTGCATATATGTAATCGCTGCGTCTAGGTCATATTGGCGTTAACGCAAAGAAACTCCATTCGATGGACTTTTGGAATCACTTGATTTTGAATCATTTGATACATGTGAGCCATGCCTTATGGGCAAGATGACTAGAACGCCGCGTCGGTTCAATGGAACGCATGCGGATTTATTGGAAATCATACATACTGATGTGTGTGGACCAATGAGTGTGTCGGCGCGAGGTGGATATCGTTATTTTGTTACTTTCACGGATGATTTGAGTAGATACGGGTATATCTATTTGATGAAACACAAGTCTGAAACTTTTGAAAAGTTCAAGGAATTTCAGAATGAAGTGGAGAATCATCGTAATAGAAAGATCAAATTTCTACGGTCTGACCGTGGAGGAGAGTATCTTAGTTACGAGTTTAGCACACACATGAAAGAGTGTGGAATAGTTTCACAACTCACGCCTGCCGGAACACCACAACGTAATGGTGTGTCGTAATGTAATCGCATTTTATTAGATATGGTTCGATATATGATGTCTCCGATCGACTTGCCACCGCTATTTTGGGGTTATGCACTGGAAACCGCTACATTCACTTTAAATAGGGCACCATCTAAATCCGTTGAAAAGACACCGTATGAATTATGGTTTGGAAACAAACCTAAGCTGTCATTTCTTAAAGTTTGGGGATGTGATGTTTATGTGAAGAAACTTCAACCAGATAAACTCGAACCCAAAGCGGAAGAATGCATCTTCATAGGATACCCTAAGGAAATGATTGGGTATACCTTCTATCACAGATCCGAGGGCAAGGTCTTTGTTGCCAAGAATGGATCCTTTCTTGAGAAGGAGTTTCTCGCGAAAGGTGTGAGTAGTCGGAAGGTAGAACTCGAAGAGGTTATTGAACCTTCTCTTCATGAAATGGAGAGTAGCGCAGCACCGGAAGTTGTTTCGGAGTTGACTTCACCTAATGAAGAGAGAGCTAATGATATTGATCATGAAACTCCAAAAGAGGACACTACCGAACCTCGCAGTCAAGCGTGACACGTGCAGCTCCCTGGCATCCTGGCAATCCTGTTATGAATTTCATGATTGATGAAATAGATGACCCTGCGACATATGAAGAAGCGATGATGAGCCCTGATTCCAACAAATGGCTAGAAGCCATGAAATCCGAGGTGGAATCCATGTACGAAAACCAGGTTTGGACCTTGGTGGACTTAGCTCATGATCGAAAGGCTGTTGAGAATAAATGGATTTTCAAAAGAAAAACTGATGTTGATGGTAATGTAACCATCTATAAGGCTCGACTTGTCGCAAAAGGGTTTCGACAAATTCAAGGAGTTGACTACGATGAGACATTCTATCATGTAGCGATGCTTAAGTGGGTTAGGATTATGTTAGCAATTGCTGCATATTTCGATTATGAAATATGGCAGATAGATGTCAAAACTGCGTTCCTCAATGGTAATATAGAAGAAGAGTTGTATATGATACAACCAAAGGGATACCGATGATCGAATCTCGGACATGTATTATATCATCAGACAAAGGGATTAAATTGCTGACGTTAAAGGTTCTCACGATCACAGAAGTCATCGTTGAATGTGCAGGAGTCAGTATGGATCTCCAGGTCCCGCTTCTGATTATTGATCTGAGAGGAGTCCCAATCATGTCTGCATTATTCGCGAACCGTAGGATGACACACTTAAGGGTTTCCGGACACCATTTAGGAGCACATATGTTCCAGACAAAAGGTTTGCAAAGCGCAGGAAATGTTTCGATAGAAACAGGAATTGTTTCGATAGAAACCAGAATTGTTTTGGGTGAAATTGCAGAAAGTGGTTCTGCATGTAATATTGAAATGTTGCAAGGGGTTTTATGTGAATGTTTGTTAATTAAAGTAATTAACAAAATTCTGAA
The DNA here is from genome assembly GCA_023614405.1 of Avena insularis. NCBI lineage: Eukaryota > Viridiplantae > Streptophyta > Magnoliopsida > Poales > Poaceae > Avena > Avena insularis. The sequence goes on along the minus strand of CM042690.1, from coordinate 203,612,003 downwards.
TAAAATAAATAAAAGAGTTTTATTAAATGAGAGAGCATTAAATTTGGAGAAATTTAATGCATTTAATGTGGAGACTTTAAAAGAGAATGTGAAGGGGCATTTTAATGTGGAGGGGTTACCACCACATGAATGGGGGAGGTGAGGGGTCACCCCCCATGCGCCGGCCATGGAGAGAGGGGGCACCCTCCCTCCTCCTATAAAAGGCCCCCCTCTCCTCCTTCATCCTCACACCTCCTCGTGAAGGATCTCTCTCCCCCTCTATATATTCCCCCATGGTCTCGGATTAGAGAGATACATGTTCCCGATGGCCTTGCGTCTAGAAGGAGTTACTGCTTCCGCTGATTCGCTGGAGCGAGGAGGTGGAGGTTGTCCGGTGGCTTGAACGTGTGTGCGAGGACGGATGCGCTGCTGATTTGCGACGCTTGGACTTCCACACGATCTTGAGATCGGCAAGCGTACGACTACATCAACCACGAGTTCCTACTCATTAACAAAACTCGTTGTCTTCGAGGCTAAGTTCTCCATGGATGTATGTCCACCCGTTGCTCTGTATCTAGTAGATAGATCTTGGCGTATAGTTCTCATCGTAGGAAATTTTTTGTTTTCTATGCTGCGGACCCAACATTTGCTACTCCCAATAATGATTATTTGCGTACTCCTATTACTCAGCCAGCAATTGTTGCTGATGATTATGAAATTAAGCCCCATTACTTAAGTTTGGTTCAATAGAATCAATTTGGAGGGTCTACTATTGAAGACGCGGGTATGCACTTAAATACTTTCACTGAAATATGTGATATGATGCGTATAAAAGACGTTGACCCTGATGCGGTCAAATTATGTCTATTTCCTTTTTCTCTAAGAGGAAGAGTTAAAGAATGGTTGCTATCTCTGCCTAAAAATACTATTACATCATGGGTGGGATGTACTTCTTTATTTATGACTGAAATTCTCCCACCTGCAAAGACTATGCAACTCTGATCTAATATTACTGGTTTTAGATAGGAAGAGTGTGAGACACTAGCGCTTGCATGGGAGAGGATGAAAGAAGGCCTAAGAAACGGTCCTAGTCATGGGATGGAAGATTGGTTAATCCTCCATTTATTTTATAATGCTCTTAATCATGTTTCTAAGTCTATACTTGATACTGCAGCTGGAGGAACATTCATGGATAAACATATTACTGAATCAAAGCAGCTACTAGACAATATGCAAGACAACCATGCCCAATGGCATGTTGAAAGATCAAACACGAAGAAGGTGAAATTTGTCTCGCCACAAGAGAACGAAGATATCAATGCTAAGTTGGATGAGCTCATAGTACCGTAAAAGGTAAGGAAACTTAGGTAAGAGCCACCTCCAAAACAAATATAGAAGAAATAGACTTCGTAGCTCATAATGATTATAATCCTGCTTGGAAGAAGAGTTATAATCCTAATTTTCAGAAACATTATGCTAGTCCTACAAATAACTCTAATAATAATATGGGAACTAGTAATGGTAGTCTCCAAGAAATGCTTAAGTATTTCATAGACTCGCAGAATGAACAAAATAATATTCTAGTCAAAATTATGGAGAACCATGATGTTATGCTTGGTAAATTATCTAACCAAGCTGTTAGTTTGAGAAATGATTTACAGACCCTTCAAGAAAGGACAAGGATCATTGAGGCACATCTAGGTAAGATAACCGAGGGTAAAACTCTCATTCTAGCTAAATTTGCAGGTAAAGCTAAGCCCAATCATGTTGAAGAACTCAAAATGATGAGGATCCAAAGGAAGGAGCCAGAAGAACATGATTATAGTAATGCCCCTTCACCAAGCTAAACCATTGAAGATCTCGTAAAAAGGATCAACGTCCAAATTCCAGTAAGTGAAGGTAATGATGAAGCCATGTATCAACACTTTGTTGATCAAGTAGCAATTAAGGTATGCGAGCTTGAAGAGGAATACAAGAAAATCGCTGAAAAATTATCTGCTAAACTAGATGACATATTTGATCCTACTATTAAGATAAAGATTGGAACTAATGAGATAGCTGCACTTTGTGATCTAGGTGCAAACGTCTCAACAATTCCAAAGAGTCTTTTTAACAAGTTAAATCTTGGCTCCTTTGAAATTACTGAATTAAAATTGCATCTAGCAGATTCTACCTACAAACAAGATGTAGGGATTAAGGAGAACACTTTAGTTTACATCAAAGGCTGTCCTACTCTCATTTATCTCGTTATTGTTGACATGCCTGAAGACACTGTTGCTCCTATAATACTAGGCCGTCCTTTCTTAAGAACTATAAAAGCTTTAATTGACCTTCATGAAGGGAACGTGAAGTTGCAATTGCCTTCGCAGGATCCTTTTGTTATTCATTTCCCTAGCAAGAAGAAAGCCAAACATGATGAGAAGGAGGCCATCACTTTGAAGGCCAATTACTTTGGAGTGGGTGCTCCACTCATCTGGCCCAAGCGAGTATCATCAAGGTCAAGCTATTGACCATAAAAGAGCGCTCCATGGGAGGTAACCCATGTTAAATTAAGGTTTGAGTTCAGTTTTTAGTTTTAGTTTAAGTTTATGTTCAATAAAGAGTGCTAGAAAACTTCATTTGAGGAGAAGAAACTTAGTAGTACTTGAATTTCTGCATTATTCATGCTATTGTTGGTCAACAATATTTTCTGTCAATTTTCTGTCAAAAACAAGGTATATCACTAAGTTATAGGAAAATAAATAGTTTACGAAGAAACAGAAATTTTTTGATGCATACAGATGGTTTAACGACCAACTATACGGTGGGAATAAAAGTTCCGGCTGTATAGTTCCGATAGTATAGTTATCTTTACTATCAAAAAAAATTCTGCAATATGTACTGAGAGTTTAACGACCAACTATACGGCGGGAATAAAAATTTCGGCTATATAGCTCCGGTCGTATAGATATCAATGCCTATGTTGAATTTCTTTTCATATATACTTGGAGTTTAATGACCAACTATACGACGAGAATAAAAATTCCGGTCGTATAGTTTTGGTCATATAGATATCGAGGCCTTTTGCAAATTTTCTTTCGCAAGGACAGACAATTTAACGACCAACTATACGGCCGGAACATTTTGTTCTGCCTGTATAGTTGCAGTCGTATAGCTGCGTCGCCAGGAGGAAGACCTAATATTTTGACAGAACGCCAACTATACGGCCGGAACGCATGTTCCGGCCATATAGTTGCACTCGTATGTTGCGTTCGACCACAAAATCGCACGGGAAGGTACTCCCAACTCCAAAACTTTAATCCTTTTTCTTTCTTCTACCTCCAAACTCTCTCAAAACCCCAAGGGATCTTCATCTCTACTCAATTTCGTTCGATTTCCTTGCACACAAGTGATCTACGGTATGTTTCTCCTCCGATCCTCTAATTATTTTTTGCAAATTCATCTTCGATCTATTGTCATTATCAATCTAGGGTGAGACTTACTATGAACTAATTGCCATGATTTTCTTACCTAGATTATTATCTTGAGGAGATTCTTTAGTGTGCTTAGATGAGGAACATATTATACTCACTGTTGTTGGATAAAAAAGTTTCATTTTTGCCTTTCTTCAATGTTTTAGAAGATGAACACAAGGAGCTAAACTCGTGCTCGTGCCACCGCTAGTGCTTCTCGGGCGATCGCCCAGGAACTCATGGGGATACGGTTCAGGGATGAGGCTCATCGCGAACGTTTTAACAAGATCAAGAACCACGAAGTGAAGGCCACCAAGTGGGCTTGCCCCTTATATTGAACCAACTTGGTATTTCTGATGACCTCAATTTACTTTGCAATAGAGATGGCCTGCAAAACTTTGTGTACAATGATGTACCTACTTATCGCCGCTTAACCATTGAATTCCTAAGTTCATCGCAAAGCATTGTTAAACTGTGGCAAGGAGAGGATACTATTTCTTTCCATCTGATGAACAACAACAACACCTTAATGTTATATGAATGGTGTGCATGTTTTAATTTGCCACACAATGATGGTAATGCTCTACGCGCATCCTTTACTGGCTTAATTCCTTCTCCCGATCAATACTATAATGGAATGAGCTTCACTAGTAGAGTGAACAAGGGGGAAAATATTCAACATCCTCCAATTCGCTATTTGTTCTATGTTATTGCTAACACCTTGCAGGCATGCAATGAGTTCACGAGACTCAACGAGGAGGACATCCTAGTCCTCATAAAGGCTGCTTACATCAACTGCAACCTGTCACTCAACTTGGACGCCATCCTTGTGCGCTACCTGGAGCAGCAAGCCTCCCAAAGCCAAGGGCCAATCACAGAAGGAGGTGTCATCACCATGCTTGCCACTGCCCTAGACATCGATCTAGGTGAGTTGCAACCCGTACTAGGTGAGATGCGTGTTGGTTTCTCAACCTTGAGGGCCTGTGGAATGCTCACTAGGAGAGGTGGTGTTTATTATCTACACATTGCTGGAGTTGGGCGTATCTATGTCGCTCCTTTGCCTAATGGTCTTTTCTCTATCGAGGAAGGACGTTTGCTATATGATGTGCAGGTTGAGCAACACCAACCCGAGGAGGAGATTCCTGAAGAGGATGGGGACCAAGAGGAGGAGTAAGAAGCCCCTCATCAGGAGGAGGAGCCACAAACCCGGTTCGCAACATACCAAGATTTCCAAGGACTTGGAGGGACTATGGAGAGGATGCACAACCTCTCTTTGAACCTCCGAGAATCAACAATTAACCTCTCCACTCAATTCGCGAACTGGAGTAACGACTTTTTCCCGCCACCACAATAATTTGAAGGGCTTGCAAAAGCCTAAAGTTGGGGAAGTTTCCTCATGCATCTTTAGTTGGCGTTTATTTGCTTTTATTTTATTTTGAGGTTACATTTTTATTTGAGTTTATAAGCACTCATGTTGGTTTCCCCAACACTTTATCTTTAGTTCTTTCTATTTGCTTTCGAAATTTTCTAGTCGAGCTTTGCCGCCAATTTTCTATTCTTTATTTCCCTCCCTTAAAAATTACAAAAAGACTTCTCTATTTTTCCTTATTTTCCCTCTTTCTTTTCCTCCCGCCTCGAGGTCTTCGTATGTTTGCAGGAGAGTGATCGACTTCGAGTTTCCAAGAAACAAATAAAAAAGGAAGAGAGAAGTGGAACCAAACATGAGAGGTATGCCTTATGACTCCCCACTTTTGAAGTTTGAGAAACCCATGCTAGTTAGTAGTAAATGTTGAGATATTATATTGGTGGAGTGAGTCTTTGTATCATAGTAAGATTGTCGTTTTCATGGGTATTTAATTGGGCTCATTTTGTTCTAGCTCTCGTAATTAACCAAGTCTTGCCTAAAAATTGCTAAACAATTGTAACAAGAAAAATTCTAACAATTGAAGGCTTGGGTGTTGTAGTGCTTAGTCTTGAAGTCTTATTTCTAGAGATACTCGACACCACTGAAAATGTTAATTGACTTAATAGCTCTCTTTGAAAGGATTTGTTCGATTGAATTAATGTTTAGCGGTTAATGTGAGCATGCCAAAGTTTGACTTGTTAATCATAAGAATGATATAGCTTTACGCGTGTCAAACTTCATGGGATGCCAACAACTCTGCTAGCCTACGAACGATCTTCATGGAGGAAACTCCAAGATTTCGGCTATGAGTTGATTAAACACTTGTAGCACCAATGCTATAGTGGGTAAGATTCTTGGCACTCCCGGGTAGTTGTAATCATGATGGAATCACTCCTCTGGCTATTATGAGTAATCATTATGCAAAAAGAACAAAAACCTTAGTGATGCCACGAGTTTCCATCACAGCCCGATAAACTAATAAAATCTTTGGCATGCTCTCAATTACTTAAAAACTGAAATTCTTGAAGGACAATGAATAGAAAAGTAGTGCTTGCAAAGTCTTGATTCATTTATGTGGGAGAATTGAGATACTCTAGTATATATGTTTTTCATGACAACTCTCACACCCTTAATTTACATGATTATACTTTACTATTTAAAGGCAAGCCTATGAGTTGATTACTTGACATGGAATAAAATTTACTCCTTTAAATCATCCATGCTTACAATAATTTTTGCTGCGCTATAAGGATGCATGAAACCCGTATGATATGCTTGTCATTACTCTATCTATGCTAAAGTTTTTCAGATTTATGAAGTGGAGGAAACATGAGACTATTAATCATGAGTAAGATCACCATCTCATTATTTCAGTTTAAATGTTGAGTTCCTTTTTAATTTTGGTTTTCTTGCTCGGGACGATCAAGTTTAAGCTTGAGGAGGTTGATGGCTCTGAAATATAGCCATCTCCATCCATATTTAAATTGGATATTAATCATATTTTTGATGAAATATCTCTTTAAACCCTGCCACTAATGCTAATATTCAGAGGGGTATGCAATTCTTTGTTCTTGTATTTTTCCTGCGCAGATAATGTCGTCTAAAGGAGGGAATCACTACATTAAATTCAAAGATACGATATTTCCTTCAACCAGAAGAAACCAGGAGCTGTCCAATGAAGGTAGACATCGTAACGATCAACTATACGGCTGGAGCAAAAATTTCGACCGTATAGCTCCGGTCGTATAGTTGGCGCCGCCATCGTTAGGTCAAACAAAACAACTTTCGTGAAGGGACCCCTATATAAATAAGCCTCAGGCGACAGGAAAACATCTCTCTCGTATGCCCCAGACCCCGAAGAAGCCATACCTCGCTAGAAAGCCGCCTCCGGATCTCCACATCCTTTTCTATCTCCATAGCCATACTCCACCACTTGTAATAGTAGATCTCTTCTCCGATTGTCGACATTGTAAGACTATTGCTATCAATCTTATGATTTTCATTACAATGTGTGTGATTGTTGATCTCATCTCTATGTGTGAGTAATTCCCCTTGGGCTAAGGGCTTCGGCCTAGCCATGTAGCAATTGTGCATGTGATTTATCATAGATGGGATCGTGTATTAGTTTGTATGACATGATGATTATTATATCCTCTCTTGCCTCAATCCAAGGACTTATCACGTACCCAAGACCCTGAGGGTTGAGCCAGGTATAGAGAGTATGAGTGATGACTGATCTGCAGGTTGGGAACCCCATTGACTGAAGGGGTAGTACGGCTATATGTGAGGGATTTGCTTGGATTAACACTGACATCACTATGCATATCATTTGTTCTCTTTCTTCTATGGATGAGACTAGTAGGTCATTGCTATAAGCGATTGCAGAGGCAAATGAAAGTTTTTTTTGAAGTAGTACTGCCCACATATAAGCAGTTGCGGAGGCAATAGCAATTATGGATGCACTTCCCACATATAATTTATCTTGCTCTAACAAGTACACGCATACTTTATTTCTATCTTTTATTTCCATCAGATGTTTTGGCACAGCTACAGGTGAAACCGAACGCCCTAGGCCCTCTCTCTCCATCATCGATAGCAACAAAAAGACGCAAGCTATTGGTCCGGTAAAAACACAAAGGAATTCTAAAACTCCCGAAGGTCTGTTAAAGTAACTTCAATATGCATTCGCTTCCCGTGGATTCGATAACCTAGGTCTACTAGGAAAAAAGATCTATACTACATCCGTAATCCGGATCGAAGGTATCAGCAGCCCCCTCCACTCACACGACGAAGAAGACCTGCGACAATGTGTTCTTGCTGACGAGCGTCGGCATGGCTGCCTCGGCCTATCCGCCTTCATTTCTTTCCCAAATGATCAGTAGTAGGACAAGAAGGGGTCAATAAAGGCAAAGTCGATGGAGGATTTACTAAGCAATAAATGCAAATCCAGGGGTTTCTTGTAAGATTAGCTACCGATCGGAATAGCAGCTCACTGCCAACGGGGCCCACACTGCCATGGCATGCATGTATGTATAGGGTGCATCTGTGGTGATCGTATGCTAAAACATACCGCGACTTCCGCGATCGTAAATTGCGATTTCGTAAGTATACAGATGAATTCGATTTATATAGAAGTTGTGTGTCCTGTGATGTATTTTACTCTATCTATAATAATCTATGAAGGAATGGAGTGCATATATACAGCAATGGTAATATATGCCTTGTAGAAGAAAATTGCATGTAACACCAGTGTTTACGGGAGTTGGTGCACAAAATCCAGAAACAATCTCTCTTCTCTTTTGCTACTGACCACATGTTTTGGCTTAGTTAGTTGCAGCTAGCCCAAATGAACCAGTTTACAGTGTTGACAAGATCCTAGCAGGTGGAGCCCATGTTTGACCACATGTTTTGTCTTAATTAGTTGCACCTAGCCTAAATGTACCATTTTATGGTTTTGACAAGATCCTAGAAGGTGGAGCCCACTTTTTTGTTGCACATAACACCGTTTTTGGTGACGGTGTGGCATATAACACAAAAATAATGCAGATTTTACATTGTTGTAAATACATAAAACACGTCAAATCAAGAAAAAATGTCGGTCCAGACAGCGAGAAATCTTACACAAACCATGTAGCGTTTACCTCAAATAAATATCTACTAAAGGGTTGCATATAAATGTATATGAAATACAAATGTATTAAACTATATACCAATTCGCCAGTAAAAAAACTATATATCAAATTGATAAGCACGTGACTAACCAATAAATATGTTTGCATAAAAATATGAAGCAATACACATCAGGTATTATTTTATTTCAAGCTACCGGTTACAAGTAAAAAAAACTTTCTCTTGCATCGATGAAGAGAAGTTTGTAACTCTGATGTGCTCCAGAAAGTAGTATAGCTACGTGATATGTTGCTAACGTATCCATAATTTTTGATGTTCCATGCTTGGTTTTATCTACTTTCTTGTGTTTTGTTCCAACTTTGGAGTACTTTCTATACACTTTATTGGACTAACCTATTAACAAGTGCCACAGTGCCAGTTGCCTGTTTTCTGCTATTTTTGGTTTCAGCAAAGTCAGAAAATCAATATTCTCGAAATTGGATCGGACAAAAGCTAAAGTCGACATTTTACCGGAAGACTCACGAAGCCAGAAGACGAGACAGAGAGGGGCCACAGGGTGGCCACACCATGTGGTGGCGCGGGCTACCCCTGGACGCACCACTAGGTGGTGTGGGCCCCTTGGCCGCCCACCGACCTTGCCTCTTTGCCTATAAGATGCCTCCTGATGCAAAAACCCTAAATCATCAAGCCTCCAGCCACGAAAAGATCCACAGCGCTACCGCCACCGAAGGGGAGATTCGGGGGATAGAAAGTCTCTGTTCAGGCACCCTGCCGGGACGGGGAAGTGCCCCCGGAGCCATCTCCATCGATCTCCACCACCATCTCCATCACCGTTGCTGATTCCCATGATGATGAGGGAGTAGTTCTTACTCGAGGCTAAGGGTTCTACCGGTAGCTATGTGTTCATCTCTCTCTATGCATGATCATATTGTGATCATGAGCTTTGTAATCAAGTAGATCTACCTTGGTACTCAAGTGCTTTAATAGATCTCTGCTCTCCCCATGTGTGTGAAAGTGACAGCGTGCACACCATGGTGGCACTTAGGCTAGAGATTACAAATACTTGTTATAAGTTATATTTGGAGTTGGATGTCTTTATAAAATTATGGTGTTTGTTGGAACCATCTAGTGCTCAAGGTGACAGTATGGGGTTTTCTAGATGGGAAAGGCTTACTTTGAGGTATGTTGTTATAGCCCTACCATCGATTAGAGTGTCCAACCGGAGAGTAGTTAAGAGTAGTATCATAAAGAGAAGATATATTTATGAGATAGTGTTCACTAGTGAAAGTATGATCCCTAGGCCTTATTTCTAAACACTAAAACGCCATTTTCTACTAGATCTGCTACATGTTTGCTTGCTTCCATCTTTATTTCAGTTTTACTTTAGTCTCTTCCACGCCATCAAGCTATTTTCTATCACCGTTGCCTTATATCCATACCACTTGTATTTCACTATCTCTTCGCCGGACTAGTGCACCTATACACCTGACAAGTGTATTGGATGTGTTGGGGACACAAGAGACTTCTTTTATCTTGATTGTAGGGTTGCTTGAGAGGGGATACCTTTGACCACTTCCTCCCTGTGGCGCCCCGCAAAAACCACTACTAGAAAATCGCTGTGTTTTTGTGTATTGTATCATCATGACCGCATGCTCATGTCATCATGCCACATTGCATTTGAGCATCGTCATGACATCATGCATGGTTGGGTTAAAAACTATTTTCGAAATGCCTAGTTTTGTTTTCTAAATATTCTCGTCTTTATTCAAATTAAAACCCGGGTCTCCGGAATATTTTGTTTCGTCTACCAACGGATTTCAAAAGCCCCGTTTTAAATAATAAAATATTTTATTTTATTTTTAGGGGGCAGCCAAACCGGGCCGATCCGATCACCCCCAAATTTTTGCCCAAAACCAGACCCTAATCTACCCAACCTTGTTCTACCCAGCCCCTTCCCCCACCGCTCCACCTCACCCCATCCAATCAGTGCTCGCCACGTCACCCTCCTGACCCCACCCCTGTCTCCCAGCTCACACAGCACGCACGCCACCCCTGGTCACATCCTGCCACCTGCCTGTGGGCCCCAGCAGCCGGCCACCCCCGCACCGCGCCCCGACCTCCTCCCGCTCCTCCCCGCCTGGACCCACCCCCTGGGTCCGAATCCCATCGCCACGCCACCAACCCAATCGCCAACCACCTCTCTCCTCCCTCTCCCACCAGATCCCACCACTTCCGCCATGCCTCCTTTCCCCGGTTTCTCGTCCCTTAACCCAACCTCCCGCCGCCGACCCTCCACCTCGGTGCGTGTCGCCTCCTGCCCGCCCACCCAGCCCGTGGCACCACCTCCTCACGCCGCATCGCCTGCACGCCTCGGTCCACTCCTCACCGAGTCGCCGGCCGCCGACCCTCCCCCTCACCCTAGCCACCTCCCTAGCCCTGCAGAGCGCCATGACCCAGAAACTGGCCGCAGCCTCCTCGCCCCTCTCGCTGCCTTCCTCGCATCCGCCGTGTGCCACTGTCGACTCCGACCCGCAGCGCCATTGTCGGCCTGCGTCGTCCCGACGCCCGTGCCTCCGCTCGTTTCCCTCTTCTCCAGGACACCGCCGCTGCTCTCCTCGCGCGCCGCGCGCGGGTTCCGCCCCCGCCTCGGAGCTCCTGCCTCGCGCCCGAGCCCTTCCCGGCGGCTGTCCCTCATCTCTCTCGGCCGCCTCTCCACTACCTCGTCGGCCCTGCCGCTTCTGTCCCCAAACCAGAGCACATCGGCGCCTCCTCTGCATCGTCTGCTGTAGAGCTCGTCGCTCCTCCTTGTTCTCCTGCTGTGTCAACGGGGACACCATCTGCCATGGCTGCTGACAACCGTGGCCTCCCTCTGTTCTTCTACAGTGACCCCAGCTCCTTACCTGTTTAGCTCTGCCCGAGTGTTTTTCCTCCCATGTGCTCAGGGTGCTTCCTGAAGTTCTGTTGTGGTGGTGAACCTGTTGAGATGATGGCACGAGTAGCGCATTTCCCTATTGATGTTGTGTATACGCTCAAGTGCTTCCTCGTGCGAGCCAAGACCATCGTTTGTACTGTTTCCATCGACAAGATCTTCGCTGCCACGGATAACGTGATGTCGCCCGATGCACCATGTTGTCGCCAAGAGCGTCTACCATCAAGACTGATGCCGAACCAAGTTCTCCATGGAAACCCAAGATCTCCTTCTCGGACCCGAGGGCCACAGATGCGACAAGTACTTCTTCCCGGATCCGATGCCCGAGAACCCGGATGCCAAGGTCGTCGACACGGATACGCCAAGTACTTCCTCGAGGACGCCAAGTTCTCCTTTCCAAACGCCAAGGTCGCCGAACACCAAGGTCTTCTTCTCGGACCCGATGACCGCCAAGATCGCCACCGGAACGCCAAGTTCTTCAACCCCGAGGACCGATCCATCGGAACGCCAAGACCTCCTTCCGAATCTGAGTTCTTCATAACATGCGACAAGATCTACTCCGTTGTCCGAGAACGTTCCCGCCGAGACCGATCCCCGTCGAACCCTGTCGAACCCTGTCGAACCCCGAACCCCCGGGATCCAAGATCTTCCGAACCCAGATGTGTGATCCTAAGCCCCTATTTTTATAATATGACATTATCAACTGTGGCATAATTAATTCTTCATGCACGCATGGCTGTCTGTGGTTTGGGGGCATTATGCCGATTCACCTCATAATTAAATATGGACTCTATATGCGGGATATCTTTGTCTTATTCCGGACTCCATTTAAATGGGTGTAGCGAACCGACGCCATGTTTCACCCTGTTAATACAACATTTAAATTGCGGGGGTTCTAAATAACTTGAACCGTTTAATTAATTGTCGGGACCCCGGTTCCGCTTAATATTGACTAATCGCACCGCATCTGTGCCATGTCATGCATCATATCATAAGCATGCCGGATCTTCTGCCGTAGTATTAAATATTGCATCCAGTGTTTGCTTCTTCACGGATTAGGCCAATGAGTGGATGCGAGTGTCGACAAGTTCTCCGGATATGATCCGTCGGCAGTGTTTCCCAGGCGAGCATTTCTCCCCCTTTCTACCTATTTTGCATTTATAGTCTTTACTTCCTCCTGTTGATCTATTGCTATCCGTATTGTGATGCTTTAGTTTTCGTGCACCATTTATATTCCCTGCAGCCTCTATATTGCCTTGGACACATCCTATAGCCTGTTGTTTGATAGATAGTCGGCCTTTGCATGTCGTAGTCGCTTGCTTAAGTGATGCTTCACGTCGTTGTTGTTTCACCGTTGTTTGGAGGTTGGCACATGCTTAATGGTGGAGATGCTTAACGGTGGAGATGATCATGGCTTGCATCTTTACTTGTTAATTAAGATGCTGGAAATAGATATAATGCAGAGGCACCGAGTCTCTATAGGTTGTTTAGTGCCGCTGCGCTGCCGCTTTAGTCCACCATACCTATGTAAGCGAGAGCCGACGAATTCTAGACTCGTCGTGTACTGGCCTCAGTACTGACGCTCCTCTTTTTCCTTTGCCCTTTGCCGGCATCCCTTTTGCTTTAGCAGGTTTGAGATCGACGCCGTTAGCAGGGTTACCCTTCCGGCTTGGCCTCGGCAGGGTTATGGACGCTATTGGTTATTCTTCAGGGCTCTTAGCCCCATTTGCATCTTGTCCGTACTCGGACGCTGTAACGTTTTCAAGGTGATTTGGATCTTTGTATTGTATATCTGTACTCTTGACTCGTTGAGTCACTGTTGTATATATATCTGTTCTGTGTGTTCCATCGAGGACTGTTGTGTAATGGTATTACTTCGTTTTCCACCCGCACGAAAATGCATGGTGGGCGTCCTTGAATCGTTTCTACGCGGGTTTTGGCGGAAAGGGCTAAAACTTGCTTAGGGCCGATTCGAGGGTGTTACACTCCCTGAGTTCAATAAACCTTGGGTGATCCACTTGAGGGAAAACTTGCTGCTATTCTACAAATCTCTGCACTTGGAGGCCCAACAACTGTCTACAAGAATGGAAGTGCGTAGACATCAAGCTATTTTCTAGCGTTGTTGCCGGGGAGGTAAGGTAAAAGGTACTCACATCCTCCGGTGTGAGTGCTCGAAGTTATTTCCTTTAGATTCTGCAATTTTGTCTTTTTGTTTCTTGTTTTCATTAGTTAGGCTTAATGGAAATAACCAAAAAAATTAGAGAGCTTTATAGTATTTATCTTGAGTTAGGACATGAAGTGTTTGAAGAGAAAATTAAAAAACCTATGGAACTTTATTTGCATGATAATAGCAATGTTGTTAGTATGAATTCTTTGGAGACCATTATTGCTAATGCTATGGAAAAGTCTAAGCTTGGGGAAGCTAGTTTTTATGAAAATGATCTTTTTAGTTCCCCAGCTTTGGAAGATAGCTATTCTATTTCTTATGATGATACAAAACCTCCGATATATATGATGATTACAATGATGAATATGATATTTTCAGTCCACCTACTATTGAGGAGGAAATTAATTATGATTACAATATGCCTCCTATATTTGATGATTATGGTGATGAGAATAATAATGATAGCTATTTTGTTGAATTTGCTACCACTACAATTAATAAGAATGACTATGTTTATGTGGGGAGTATTAATTCTTTTATGCATGTGTCTCATGATAAGAATGTTTTATGTAATAGTTATATTGTTAATTTTATTCATATTGCTACTGAAAGTTATTATGAGAGAGGGAAACATGGTTTTATATATCTCAACAATATTAAGTTTCCCCTCTTCATGTTGAAAATTTTGAAGTTGCACTTGTTTTGCTTTCCTATGCTGGTTGCTTTGTGCTTTCATGACTTGTTTCTTTACATGATTCCTATGCATAGGAAGTGGGTTAAACTTAAATGTTCTTTGAATTTGCTTCTTTATGCTCTCTTTTACTTAAATTCATATTCTTTATGTGAGCATCTTCTCAAACTATCATGCCTAACTTAAAGGCGTTAAAGAAAAGTACTTATTGGGAGATAACCCAAAGTTTTAGATGAGTCTTGGAAGTTATTACCTCTGTAATAACCGCTCTTTATAATTTTTATTTGCTTTTTGTGCCAAGAGTAACCTCTAATGAGAGAGAAGTAATGATTGGGAAAGTTGTTGTCTCGAAATAGATTTCTGTGCTTCACCGTAAAAATTCGTGTAAAATCTCTGTATGTCCTTTTGAGGCGTAAATAATTTTTCTTCTGCCCCATGTTGTTATCTAACTTTCATTAGTTGAACGCTTTTCAATTTGAGCAACAGAAGGTCTTCGAAAAAATTCGTCTTTACCTAGTGGTTTGTTTTGACAGATTTCTGCCATTATTTGCATTTGCTTCTTGTTGGTTCCTTTTTAAGTTCTTTTGGGGAATTGAGCTTTTTAAGGGAAGTGCTATAGTAGCTTGTGTTTTAATGGAAGTTTTATTGGTGTTGGAACTAAACCCAAAGACCTATTATCTTGAGTGCACTAATGTTGCTAATAAAGATTGTGTGAAGTTTTGTATGAAGAAAAATTTCAGGTATATGGAAGGAATGAGTAAAGAGATGAAGGATGGACTAAAGCTCAAGCTTGGGGATGCCACGCATGTCACCCCAAGAAATATCCAAGAAGTACAAGCGTCAAAGATTGGGGATGCCCAAGGCATCCCCTTCTTCATCAATAAAAATCCCAGGTTTCTTCCAAACGCTTCATTTTTATTGTTTCATGCACAGTTGTGTTGTTCTTGGAGCGTCTTCTTTTTTGTTTTCTTTTTTCGTTTGCTCGGTTTTCTTAGTTTTCTGAATAAATTGGTTGGACCCCCTCTTTCATACATTGGTTTTAAAATAGTTTGGTTTGGATTGGAAAAGAGTAGGTAAGTTCATGCTTAAGTGGTAAAGAGAGCTTGTTTTTGACTGTGGCCTATGCTTTGTCATGCCATGCTTGATATTTTTTGGCTTTAGGCTTAGTATTCTTTGTTGTAGCATGACTTGTTATAAACAATTGAGATTGCTTAATGTGCCTTGGAAGAATCATGTGTTATTTTAGCATATTAAAGCATAGTATTGTGGTATTGTCCTTTGATGCTTTATTTGGGTTGACTTGGCACATGCTCACACCATGTTATGACTATCCCAAGTCACCATAAGACTTTATGATCCTTTAGTTTTCAACTTGTAGTATCACTTTATGCTTTGATTAATGATGTTTTGTCGCTCTGCATGATTATGGCCATTATTGCTCTTAGTTTGTCGCTCCCAGTCTTTTGCTAGCCTCCGCAACCAACTACGAGTTCCACTCATGCATCCAACTCCTAAAACCAAGTTATTCCAAAGATTCCACCATACCTATCTATTAGCATATGCTATTCCAAGTATATTCATGTTTTTATCTACCTTCCGAATTAAACTTGTTATGAGAACACTAGTGATTAAATCTCTCACGAACTTGATGGCACACTTTACTTTTCTTTCCCTTAATAAACTTGAACCATTGTGTCGTCTATGTTGTATATGCTTGCACTTATTTGTTGGGGATTAGCAGAACCATGATGTCATGGGGAACGCTTTCAACATTGCACTTGTACTTTGTACCTAGTTGATATCATGCTCTTTTGTCTATGGATGTCGTCAGTGTGAAATGAAAGGGGAGCTTGTAAGTCCATGGAGTTATGTATATGTGTCAGAGAAATGCCTAGGCCACTGGTCTAATCCATGTTGTCATGGTGGAAACCTGCAGCGTAACCATAATGAGCTGTCTATGAAGCATTCTTCTTATAAAAAAAGAGTCGGATATTGAGAAAAAGAGAAAATGAAAAAAAGATTATGAAAAGAGGAAAGAGAGAAAAAAGCACCATATTCTCATGGTAAATAAGAAGATTGCTGAGATTCTCGTTGTTTGCTTGCCTTGTCATTTTGTTGGAGATATGCCCAATAGGCAATAATAAAAGTGGTTATTATTATATCTTTGTGTTTATGACAATTGTTTACATCCCATGCTATAATTGTATTATAAGGAAATGCTAATACATGTGTGTTTTGTTAACGTAAAAGAGTCCCTAGTAAGCCTCTTGTTGAACTAGCTTGTTGATTAATAGATGATCATGGTTTCCTGGTCATGGACATTGGATGTCATTAATAACAAGGTTATATCATTAGGAGAATGATGTGATGGACACACACCCGTAGTAAGTGTAGCATAAGATCAAGTCATTAAGTTCGTATTGCTACAAGCTTTCAAATGCATAGTAACCTAATCCTTCGACCATGAGGTTATGTTAATCACCATCACCGGATGGGTACTTTGATGGCATCAAACACCACTTCGTAACTGGGTGGTCATAAAGGTGTCGTTGGGTATTCTGAAAGTATGTGTTGAAGCACATGGACCAAGATTGGGATTTGTCCATCCATATGACGGATAGATATGCTCTAGGCACTCTCGGTGGAATGTCATCTAGTTAGCTTGCAAGCATGTGACTAGGCCACAAGGGATGACATATCATGGAACGAGTAAAGAGTACTTGTCAGTAACGAGGTAGAACTAGGTATGGAGATACCGACGATCAAACCTTGGATAAGTAGAGTATCGCGTGACAAAGGGAATTGGTTTCGTATGTTAATGGTTCTATCGATCACGAAGTCATCGTTGAGTATGCGGGAGCCGTTATGGATCTCCAGATCCCGTTGATGGTTATTGATCGGAGAGGTGTCTCCATCATGTCTACATATTCACGAACCGTAGGGTGACACACTTAAGGTTCGATGATGTTTAGGTAGATATGGAATATGCGTTGGAGACCGAATGTTGTTCGGAGTCCCGGATTGGATCTGAGACATCACGAGGAGATCCGGAATTGTCCGGAGAATAAGATTCATATAATGGAGATCATTTTCTAAGTTAGGAAATGTTCCAGAGTATTTATATGGGGATTCTAGAAGGTTTCGGAATGTTCCGGAAGGTTTTAGAAGATTTTTTGGAGTTTACTTGAAAACCAAGAAAGGATAAAAGGATAAAGGGAAATTTAAAAGGGAAACTTGGGGGGGAAGGACTCTCCCCCCAAGCTCCCTTGTCCGCCGGCCCTAGGGGGTGGGCCTAGGGGTGGGAACCCAAGGCCGCACCCCTCCCTCTATCTATAGAGGGGTGGAGGCGCCACCCCCCTAGCTCCTCCACTCTTGCCCCTAGCCGCCTCTCTCCTCCTCCTTCCTTCTGCTCAGGCTTAGGCGAAGCCCTGCAGAATCCTCTACTCCACCACCACCACGCCGTCGTGCTGCTGGGATTCCGTGGAGAGATCTACTACCTCTGCTGCTCGCTGGAACGGTGAGAGGAAGGTCTGCCGACCGACGCAGTGACGATCATGGAAACGCTGCTGGAACGCGGCGCCGGAAGGATCGTCCACTCGATCTTGAGATCGGCAAGTGATCGACTACATCAACCACAAGATCCAATCTCATAACGCTTTTGGGTCTACAAGGGTTAGTACAGATCTATCTCGTTGCACATGTCTAATAGATTAGATTTTGGCTTTTATCTAGATTAGATCTGGGTTTTGTTCGTTCTTGCGATAGAAAATTTTTGTTTTCCATGCTACAAACCCAACAGTGGTATCAGAGCCGTATCTATGCGTAGATCTGTTGCACGAGTAGAACACAATGGTTTTGTGGGCGTTGGTGCTCGTGCCGTCTTTTGCTTTGTGTACTTTGCATCTTGCGGTATGGTGGGATGAAGCTCGGCTAACCTTACATGTCATCGCACATGAGACTTGCTCCACGCTGACGTAACTTGCTTTGCACAAGTGGCTTTGCGGGTGTCTGTCTCTCTCACCATAGTATAGATCCAATTTACACTTTGCACTTGATAGCACTTGTATCAACGTTGTGGTTCAGTTTTGTAGGTAAGATCCGTTCTTATTCGAAAGCCCCAAACCACGTAAAACATGCAAAGAAAATTAGAGGCATCTAACTTGTTTTTTCAGGGGTTTTGTGATGTGATATGGCCATCATGTGATTATGATTATATTTGATGTATGCAATGATCCTTGTTGTAATATGGCAACCGGCAGGAGCCTAATGGTTGTCTTTAATTCTGTTAAGACCTGCGTGTCTATTCATCTTGTAATAGCTTTATTCCAAGTAGTTGTAATAGTTGCTAGTGATGATGGACAACCATGAAGCGGCGCCACTGACCTTGACGCAATGTTGGTGATGATGGAGATCATGTCCGTGCTTTGGAGATGGAGATCAAAGGCACAAGAAGAAAGGGCCATATCATATCACACTAATTATGAATTGCCTGTGATGTTAATCCTTTATGCATCTTGTATTGCTTAGATCGCGACGGTAGCATTATAAGATGATCCCTCTCACTAAATATCAAGTAATAAAGTGTTCGCCCTTAGTTGGCACCATTGCTAAGACTCGTCGTTTTGAAGCATCTTGTGATGATCGGATGTGATAGATTCTACGTGTGCATACAACGGGTGCAAGCCAGATTTGCACATGCGGAAACTAAGGTTAATCTTGACGAGCCTAGCATGTACAGACATGGTCTCAGAACACGGAAATACCGAAAGGTAGAGCATGAGTCATATAAATGATATGATGAACATGAAGATTGTTCGCCGACGAAACTACATCTTCTTTCGTGAAGATCAGACTTGGTGTAGTGGACTTGGTTCGTGTAATCACTAAGACAATGTGAGGGATGTTGTTTTGAGTGGGAGTTCACCTAGTTAATTTAAGAATTAAATTTGAACTCAATTCATCATAAACTTAGTCTAAACTACTTGCAAATTTGTTGTAGATTATGGCGACCCCCTCCATCAATTTCAATGTGTTCCTAGAGAAAGAAAAGCTTAAGAACAATGTAAGCAATTTCACGGACTGGTTCCGTGGACTGAAGATCGTCCTCAGGGCTGGTCAGTTGACCTATGTGCTCGAAGCACCGCTAGGTGACCCACCTGCAGAAGATGCCACCGATGACGTAAAGAATGTTTACGCCACTCGAAAAAATCATTACTCCACAGTTCAGTGCGCCATCCTATACGGTTTAGAAGCGGAGCTTCAGAAGCGCTTTGAGCACCACAACCCGTTCGAGATCATTAAGGAGCTCAGGCTGATCTTTAAGACTCGCGCGGCCATGGAGAGCTATGAGGCCTCCGACAAGTTCTTTAACTGTAAGATGGAAGAGGGTAGCTCCGTTAGCAAGCACGTGCTCACCATGTCTGGGCACGCAAACAAGCTCCAAGAGTTGGGGATAACGATTCCTAATGAGTTAGGGATTCACCGTGTTCTCCAATCACTGCCACCGAGTTATAAGAACTTTGTGGTGAACTACAATATGCACTGCATGAACAAGACGTTGCCTGAACTATCGTCCATGCTGAAAACTGCTGAAGTGGAGATCAAGAAGAAGCACCAAGTGTTGATGGTCAATAAGACCACCAATTTCAAGAGACAGGGCAAGCCTAAGAACAAGGGCAACTTCAAGAAGGACGGCAAGAAAGCTGCCGCACCTACTAAGAAGCCCAAGGCTGGTCCCAAGCCTGAAACTGAATGCTTCTACTGCAAGGGTGCTGGTCATCGAAGCGAATCGCCCAAGTACCAGTGGATCTGAAGAATGGCAACATCAAGAAGAAAGGTATATTTGATATATATGTTATTGATGTGTATCTTACTAGTAATCGTAGTAGTGCCTGGGTATTTGATACTGGTTCGGTTGCTCATATTTGTAACTCGAAACAGGAGCTGCGGAATAAGCGAAGACTGGCAAGAGACGAGGTGACGATGCGCGTTGGAAATGGATCCAAGGTTGATGTGATCGCCGTCGGCACGCTCCCTCTACATCTACCTTCGGGATTAGTTTTAAATTTGAATAATTGTTATTTGGTGCCTGCGTTAAGCATGAACATTATATCTAGATCTTGTTTATTGCGAGATGGTTACTCTTTTAAGTCCGGGAATAAAGGTTGTTCGATTTATATGAGTAATATCTTTTATGGTAATGCACCTGAGATGAATGGTTTATTCTTACTAAATCTCGATAGTAGTGATACACATGTTCACAACATAGATGCTAAACGAACAAAATTGAATGATAATTCTACATACATGTGGCACTGTCGTCTTGGTCACATTGGAGTGAAGCGTATGAAGAAACTCCATTCTGATGGACTTCTTGAATCACTTGATTTTGAATCACTTGAAAGATGCGAAGCATGTCTAATGGGAAAAATGACTAAGACTCCATTCTCTGGAATAATGGAGCGAGCTATAGACTTATTGGAAATAATACATACCGATGTATGCGGTCCAATGAGTGTAGCATCGCGTGGTGGATATCGTTATGTTCTCACTTTCACGGATGACTTAAGTAGATATGGGTATGTCTACTTTATGAAACATAAGTCCAAAACTTTCGAGAAGTTTAAGAAATTTCAAAGTGAAGTGGAAAATCATCGTAACAAGAAGATTAAGTTTCGCTACGACCGGAGGTGAATATCTAAGTTATGAGTTTAGCATGCATTTAAAGAAATGTGGAATACTTTCAGCTTGACACCGCCGAACACCACAGCGTAATGGTGTGTCTGAACGTCGTAATCGAACTCTCTTAGATATGGTTCGGTCTATGATGTCTCTTACAGATTTACCGCTATCGTTTTGGGGCTATGCATTAGAGACAGCCGCATTCACTTTAAATAGGGCACCATCTAAATCCGTTGAAATGACACCGTTGTGGTTTGGTAAGAAACCTAAGTTGTCGTTCCTTAAAGTTTGGGGTTGCGAAGCATATGTAAAGAAGTTACAACCTGATAAGCTTGAACCAAAAGCGGAGAAATGCGTCTTCATAGGATACCCTAAAGCAACAATTGGGTATACCTTCTATCATAGATCCGAAGGCAAAGTTTTCGTTGCCAAGAATGGATCCTTTCTTGAGAAGGAGTTTCTCTCGAAGGAAGTGACTAGAAGGAAAGTAGAACTCGACGAGGTTATCGAACCTTCTCTCGGATTTGAGAGTAGCGCAGCACCGGAAGATGTTTTTGTGCCGCCTGCACCAATTGGAGAGGAAGCTAATGATGGTGATCATGAAACTTCGAACGAAGTTACTGCTGAACCTCGCAGGTCAACGAGGGTTCGTACCACTCCCGATTGGTATGACTCTGCCTTGAACGTCATGTTGGTGGACAACGCTGATGACCCTGCGGCGTATGAAGAAGCTATGGTGAGCCCAGATTCCGACAAATGGCTAGAAGCCATGAAATCCGAAATGGGATCCATGTACGAAAACCAAGTGTGGACTTTGGTGGACTTACCAGATGGCCGTAAGGCTGTCGAGAACAAATGGATTTTCAAGAGAAGAACATATGCTGATGGTAATGTTACCGTCTATAAAGCTCGACTTGTCGCGAAAGGGTTCCGACAAATTCAAGGAGTTGACTATGATGAGACATTCTCACCAGTAGCGAAGCTAAAGTCTGTGAGGATTTTGTTATCAATTGCTGCATATTTCGATTATGAGATTTGGCAGATGGATGTCAAAATAGCGTTCCTTAATGGTGACATTGATGAAGAGTTGTATATGGTACAACCCAAGGGTTTTGTCGATCCTAGTGATGCTGACAATGTATGCAAACTTCAGCGCTCCATTTATGGACTGAAGCAAGCATCCCGGAGTTGGAATCAACGTTTTGATAAAGTAATCAAAAACTTTGGATTTATACAAACTTATGGAGAAGCTTGTATTTACAAGAAAGTGAGTGGGAGCTCTGTAGCATTCCTAGTACTATATGTAGATGACATATTGTTGATTGGGAATGATATAGAACTTCTTAATAGTGTCAAAGCCTATTTGAATAATAGTTTTTCAATGAAGGATCTTGGCGAAGCGGCATATATTCTAGGCATCAAGATTTATAGAGATAGATCAAGACGCCTAATAGCGCTTTCACAAAGTACATACTTAGACAAAGTTCTAAAGAAGTTTAGAATGGAAGAGAGCAAGAAAGGGTTCGTGCACATGTTGTCAGGTAAGACCTTGAGTAAGACTCAAAGTCCAGCTACGGTAGAAGATAGAGAAAAGATGAGTAATATTCCCTATGCCTCGGCCATAGGTTCTATCATGTATGCCATGCTGTGTACAAGACCGGATATAGCACATGTTGTTAGTTTGACTAGCAGATATCAAAGTGATCCTGGAATGGAACACTGGACAGCGGTCAAGAATATCCTAAAATACCTAAAGAGGACTAAGGATATGGTTCTTTCTTATGGAGGTGATGAACAACTTGTTGTACACGGTTACACCGATGCTAGTTGGAACACCGATCCGGATGACTCGAAGTCACAGTCGGGATACGTATTTATTTTGAATGGTGCTGCAGTGAGCTGGAGGAGTGCAAAGCAAAGCGTTGTGGCGAAATCTTCAACTGAATCGGAATACATAGCTGCTTCGGAGGCTGCACAAGAAGCCATATGGATGAAGGAGTTCATTACTGAAATTGGCGTGGTTCCTAGTGCATTGGACCCGATGGTCATCTACTGTGACAACACAGGTGCCATAGCTAATGCACAGGAGCCAAGGTCACATAGCAAGCTGAAGCACATCAAACTACGTTTCCATGCTATTCGCGAGTATGTCCAAGATGGTGACATAGAGATTTGCAAAGTACACACTGATCTGAATGTGGCAGATTTGTTGACTAAACCTCTCTCAAGGGCAAAGCATGACCAACACCAAAACGCCATGGGTGTTAGGTATATTACCATGTAATCTAGATTATTGACTCTAGTGCAAGTGGGAGACTGTTGGAGATATGCCCAAGAGGCAATAATAAAAGTGGTTATTATTATATCTTTGTGTTTATGACAATTGTTTACATCCCATGCTATAATTGTATTATAAGGAAACGCTAATACATGTGTGTTTTGTAAACGTAAAAGAGTCCCTAGTAAGCCTCTTGTTCAACTAGCTTGTTGATTAATAGATGATCATGGTTTCCTGGTCATGGACATTGGATGTCATTAATAACAAGGTTATATCATTAGGAGAATGATGTGATGGACACACACCCATAGTAAGTGTAGCATAAGATCAAGTCATTAAGTTTGTATTGCTACAAGCTTTCAAATGCATAGTAACCTAATCCTTCGACCATGAGGTTATGTTAATCACCATCACCGGATGGGTACTTTGATGGCATCAAACACCACTTCGTAACTGGGTGGTCATAAAGGTGTCGTTGGGTATTCTGAAAGTATGTGTTGAAGCGCATGGACCAAGATTGGGATTTGTCCATCCATATGACGGATAGATATGCTCTGTGCCCTCTCGGTGGAATGTCATCTAGTTAGCTTGCAAGCATGTGACTAGGTCACAAGGGATGACATATCATGGAACGAGTAAAGAGTACTTGTCAGTAACGAGGTAGAACTAGGTATGGAGATACCGACGATCAAACCTTAGATAAGTAGAGTATCGCGTGACAAAGGGAATTGGTTTCGTATGTTAATGGTTCTATCGATCACGAAGTCATCGTTGAGTATGTGGGAGCCGTTATGGATCTCCAGATCCTGCTGATGGTTATTGATCGGAGAGGTGTCTCCATCATGTCTACATATTCACGAACCGTAGGGTGACACACTTAAGGTTCGATGCTGTTTAGGTAGATATGGAATATGCGTTGGAGACCGAATGTTGTTCGGAGTCCCGGATTGGATCTGAGACATCACGAGGAGATCCGGAATTGTCCGGAGAATAAGATTCATATAATGGAGATCATTTTCTAAGTTAGGAAATGTTCCGGAGTATTTATATGGGGATTCTAGAAGGTTTCGGAATGTTCCGGAAGGTTTTAGAAGATTTTTTGGAGTTTACTTGAAAACCAAGAAAGGATAAAAGGATAAAGGGAAATTTAAAAGGGAAACTTGGGGGGGAAGGACTCTCCCCAAGCTCTTGTCCTTGACCTAGGGGTGGGCCTAGGGGTGGGAACCCTAGGCCGCACCCCTCCCTCTATATATAGAGGGGTGGAGGCGCCACCCCCCTAGCTCCTCCACTCTTGCCCCTAGCAGCCTCTCTCCTCCTCCTTCCTTCTGCTCAGGCTTAGGCGAAGCCCTGCAGAATCCTCTACTCCACCACCACCACCACGCTGTCGTGCTGCTGGGATTCCGTGGAGAGATCTACTACCTCCGCTGCTCGCTGGAACAGGGAGAGGAAGGTCTTCTTCAACTCCGCACGTGTGACCGACTACGGAAGCGCTGCCGGAACGCGGCGCCGGAAGGATCGTCCACTCGATCTTGAGATCGGCAAGTGATCGACTACATCAACCACGAGATCCAATCTCGTAACGCTTTCGGGTCTACAAGGGTTAGTACAGATCTATCTCGTTGCACATGTCTAATAGATTAGATTTTGGCTTTTATCTAGATTAGATCTGGGTTTTGTTCGTTCTCGCGGTAGATTTTTTTTGTTTTCCATGCTACGAACCCAACACATTTTGATATGGGGATTCTTCCGTATCATCGGGCAAGGGGTACCCCTTATGGCGGTTCTCTATGATACACATGTACTTACAATGACAAGAACTTACCGGTGACTAAACTTGAGTAGCATGAGGAGCGACCCTCGTATTCAAGGGACATGAGATTTCCAACTTATACTTTGTCAAGCATATACACCATAGTTTGTTCACTTTAACCTTAATCACTTCAAGATGCTTATGATAGGGGCAATGAGAGCTGAAAGCTAATAAGTACCATAATTTTTGGAAGCTCTTTATGAAACTTGAATCCCTACTTCCTTCTATGAAGGCCTTTCTTTTACTTTTATGTTGAGTCTCCACCTTCTATCTTTATGAACCTATTGAGAGAGCATAGTGTCCATTCTTAGTTCTATGTGCATTGTCCCTAGACTTTTTGATTGATGCATAACTTTGATATTGCTCGTTCTTAAACTATTTGTATCTAGTCACTCTTATGAACTTTGAAGGTGTCATATGCATCTAGGTTTGCTACTCTATGAGGGACAAGCTGAATGCCACTATGCTATGTTTTCTTTATGTGAAACAAATAAACGTCTTGCAAAGCATTGTTATTCATGAATCTTTTGTTTGTGTACTTTCATGTTGCAACATAGTTGCTTTTCCTTATTATTAGAACTTTGTCTTTCATGTTATGATTGAAGTACTATGATCCCATCTATCAATGTTTTACAAATACTTTGATCAAGTTTATGATGGTGCATGTCACCTCAAAAATTATTCTTTCTTTTTATCACTTACCTACTTGAGGACGAGAAGGAGTTAAGCTTGGGGATGTTGATATGTTGCTAACGTATCCATAATTTTTGATGTTCCATGCTTGGTTTTATCTACTTTCTTGTGTTTTGTTCCAACTTTGGAGTACTTTCTATACGCTTTCTTGGACTAACCTATTAACAAGTGCCACAATGCCAGTTGCTTGTTTTCTGCTGTTTTTTGTTCCAGGAAAGTTAGAAAATCAATATTCTCGGAATTGGACCGGACAAAAGTCAAAGTCGATATTTTACCGGAAGACTCACGGAGCCAGAAGACGAGACGGAGAGGGGCCACAGGGTGTCCACACCATGTGGTGGCGCGGGCTAGCCCTGGCCGAGCCACCAGGTGGTGTGGGCCCCCTGGCCGCCCATCGACCTTGCCTCTTCGCCTATAAGATGCCTCCCGATGCAAAAACCCTAAATCATCAAGCCTCCAGCCACGAAAAGTTCTGCAGCACCGCCGCCACCGAAGGGGAGATTCGGGACGAAAGTCTGTTGGGACCCGTGACAGGGAAGTGCCCCCGGAGCCATCTCGATCGATCTCCACCACCATCTCCATCACCGTTGCTGATTCCCATGATGATGAGGGAGTAGTTCTTACTCGAGGCTAAGGGTTCTACTGGTAGCTATGTGTTCATCTCTCTCTCTCTCTATGCATGATCATATTGTGATTATGAGCTTTGTAATCAAGTAGATCTACCTTGCTACTCAAGTGATTTAATAGATCTCTGCTCTCCCCATGTGTGTGAAAGTGACAGCGTGCACACCATAGTGGCACTTAGGCTAGAGATTACAAATACTTGTTATAAGTTATATTTGGAGTTGGATGTCTTTGTAAAATTATGGTGTTTGTTGGAACCATCTAGTGCTCAAGGTGACAGTGTGGGGTTTTCTAGATGGGAAAGGCTTACTTTGAGGTGTGTTGTTATAGCCCTACCATCGATTAGAGTGTCCAACCGGAGAGTAGTTAAGAGTAGTATCATAAAGAGAAGATATATTTATGAGAGAGTGTTCACTGGTGAAAGTATGATCCTTAGGCCTTGTTTCTAAACATTGAAACACCGTTTGCTACTAGATCTGTTACATGTTTGCTTGCTTCCATCTTTATTTCAGTTTTACTTTAGTCTCTTCCACGCCATTAAGCTATTTTCTATCACCGTTGTCTTATATCCATACCACTTGTATTTCACTATCTCTTCGCCGAACTAGTTCACCTATACACCTGACAAGTGTATTGGGTGTGTTGGGGACACAAGAGACTTCTTGTATCTTGATTGCAGGGTTGCTTGAGAGGGGATACCTTTGACCATTTTCTCACTGAGTTCGATAAACCTTGGGTGATCCACTTCAGGGAAAACTTACTGTTGTTCTACAAACCTCTGCACTTGAAGGCCCAACAACTGTCTACAAGAATAGAAGTGCGTAGACATCACTACGCAGTAATAGCTAGGACAGATCAACAACTCTATAAAAACATGCACGACGATAAGCAAGAACAATATAATTACAAACAAAACCAAGCAGCGTCAGATCTAAGATTTATATCACAACTGAAAAGGCAATTAACAAGGAACATAACAAGTTCATTATCAAAATAGTTGATCTGACCCGTCTGGGGTGCTATCAACGATGTTAAATAGCTTCTTTGGGCCGTCAGATAACACATTAACAAGGTTAAACTGTTCATTTGGCCAGATGCAAAAAATGAAGACACAAACTGTGTTAGATGAAAAAAAAAAGGTTTGTTCTGTATTTGGTAGTACAACAAATGCCACGAAGCCTGTTGACCTGTTGTTGAGTAGCCTTGTAGAGTAGGCAACGAAGAAATGGATCCCCTCCTCGCATTTCGCGCCAAATTCACCGCGAACTAAGCAACATCAACGTGCATTAACCTTGAATCTGCAAGCTTCTTGCTCCCCCTCCTTTCCACATCGTACGCAAATCAATCAAGCTCCATCGGTCCTCCGCTCTAAATCATCAGTACCAGCTTTGCAATTTCGAATTAGCAAATACTAGTAGTAATCAATGGAGGGCGACCTATTGGGGAAGAAGCTCCACGACCCCAAGAGGAGGCGCTGCTGGAGCGCGACCACGGTGACGCTGATCCTCTTCCTGCTCACCAACACCACCTCCATCCTCCTCTCCTCCGGCGCCGGCGCCTCGCTCGTCCGCCGCTACGAGCCGCGCACCGTCCGCCTCTGGGATGACTCCGGAGCGCTCCTCGCAGACCTCAACGCCACGCGCACCGCGCTCGAGTACAGCCGTGCCGAGCTCGCGGGCCTCCACGCGCGCCTCGGCACCGCCACGCTGCTCCTACAGACCCTCCTAGCCGACGTCGCCACGGCGGCGCACGGCAGAGACGACCAGCAGAAGGAGGCGACGACTGGGTGGTGGGCGCGCGAGCTCGCTGGCGAGCTCAAGCTAGCCGTCGGGAACGTCGCCGGTGGCGGCGAGGATGCTCTGGGCCACGCGTGCGGCCGCTTGCAGGACGAGCTGGAACGGTACATGGACTACAAGCCCGGCGGGGAGTGCCCGTCCGACGCGGCGCTCGAGCACCTCCTCATGCGCGGGGGGTGCGAGCCGCTGCCGCGGCGGCGGTGCCGGCCGCGATCTCCGGCGGGATACAGGGAGCCGGCGCCGCTGCCTAAGAGCCTGTGGGAAATGCCGTCTGACACCAGCGTGGTGTGGGACGCGTACCACCCGTGCAAGAATTTCTCGTGCCTGGCGAGCCGCGGACTCGGCTTCGACCTCCGCGGCCGCCGCGAGAAGGGTCTCTGGACGCGCGACGACGGAGCGCTGGACTATTCCGTCGAAACGGCGCTCGCCGCGAAGCCGAAGGGCACGGTGCGCGTCGGGCTGGATATCGGCGGCGGCGGCGGCACGTTCGCGGCGCGGATGCGCGAGCGCGGGGTGACCGTGGTGACCGCGACCACCAACGCCGGCGCGCCGTTCGGCAGTTTCGTCGCGTCGCGCGGGCTCGTGCCGATTCACGTCGGCCCGGCGCACCGTCTGCCTTTCTTCGACGGCACGCTCGACGTCGTGCACGCGGCGCGCGAGCTGATGGCCGGCTGGACGGTCCCTGGCGACGACGTGGCGCTCGAGTTCGCGCTGTTCGACGTCTACCGCGTGCTAAGGCCCGGTGGCATGTTCTGGCTCGACCACTTCGTTTTACCCGGCGAGCAGCTTAACGCAACGTATGCGCCGATGCTTGACCGCGTGGGGTTCAAGAGGCAACGGTGGAACGCCGGCCGGAAGATGGAAGGCGGGGCGGAGAAGAACGAATGGTACCTCTCGGCGCTGCTGGAGAAGCCCATGACCTGACAAGGAGGCAAAAATGCCGTAGGCAAAGTTGTTATATTTGAGACAAGAACTGCTTTCCGCCATTACTCTGGAGCATTGTAACTTCTAGTATCTGGAGAAGGAACAACTTCTTCATACGATTTTTTTGGTAATAATTTGGCTGCAGTGCACTGGATTTGGATATAAATTCTAAGCCTTTTTTTTCTCGAAATTCCTAAAGCAAAATCCCCGACGAAAACAACCCAATACCAGGAATGCTATACATTGTGGAGCTGATGGTACTCTGAAAATGATTAGGAACACAGCGAGACAAAGGAAGTCAAGAAACGATCAATTGCCCAGCCCGTCCTCCTGTTTGCTTACAATGTTGGCTAACACAGGTAGCCATGACAAGTTCCTTGTATGATTCCAATACAATTTCACAATCACACTGTACAACTTCCTTCATGTCATCAACAAACTAAAGAAACTATGTATTGCCAATCTCACCTCCAACCCAGGTGTGCCCCAACATTTCTTTTAACTGAAGGTGTGTGCCCTAACAATTCGATTGTTCAAATCAATCACCTTATCTTGTAAGCCCAGCCATGTTCACTCAAAAATACATCTACAGCCTCCTTGACGGCGAGGTTTGAAATTAGTTGGTGCGGCTCAAGTGCTTCACGGGTTACAGGGTCAAACTTCCCCACCTATGAAATTGGAAGTTTCATGAGAGTGGTACGCAAAACAAGAGTAATCAAGTACGTCACAAGATATTTTCCAAGTCTGTCAGTTACCTTGTTTAAATGGTCAAGAAGCACCGCCCTCTCATAAGTGATTCCGCTTGGAGTGATCACCGGATCTCTGAAGACATCGAGTGTAATTTTGCAGCAGAGATGGTCAGGAACCTGCACATAACACATGTTGCTTGATTAATCAGTTGAGCGATTGTAAGTAGTAGACACTTTCTAAGGCAGTTTCATACTTCTGTTGGAGTATCAGCCTTTGCAGCTTTCCTGAAGACTTCATCTAGCTCATTTAGATGCTCTTCAGACACGTCTGCAGCTGGATTATCAAGGCTGTTATAATTCCTTAGAGCTTCTTTACATGTTGCGCTGAAAAACAACAAATGATACATTAGGCAGGAGCCAATACATTCCTATGTATACTAATTAAGCAATGCAGTGCAAATCTTAGTTACGCACTTCAGTTTATGCAATTGAGAGAATCGCATTTTTGATAGGCCTTCCCATTCAATGTATTTTGCTTTACAAAGCTCTTGCCATATCTCTTCAACCATGTAGCTTGCAGGATGTGCACCCCTTCCAAGCTCCAAAGACTAATTTTGCATAGTTTGGTTCATCAGTAAACATGGCATAAACATAATTGTACTTGCAACTAAAATAGAGTGAATATCACAAAACCACAACTATTGAGGCATAGGTTTTAGAAACCCACAACTTTTGGTAATTTTTTCACATAACCATAACTACTTGGGCTAGGGGTTGCAGCCTGCCCAAACCGCCTGGTTGCTCAGCTGATACGGAATCTGACGACTGGGGCCCACAGGTTAGTATACATGGCAAGAAGAGCGAACCAACTTGCACTGACTCGGAGGAGGTCAAACCAGACAAGGCCCTGACCAGCGTAGCGATGTTGAGCGGTGGCGGTGATCATAATTTGCTCCGCCTCATCCGTACACGTGACCAGCCATGCCCATGCCCTCTTTTGCCTCCTCCGTGCACGCTTTCCTTAACAGGGCTCGATTAAGTGTGTTCCACAGTGACCATGTATCTCCCAATTTCGTCATCGGTACGACCAACCTCCTAGTAGCTGATTGCCGCATCTTCCTTGTTATCGATGGCCACGTCTTTCCTCATTGCAGTCAGCGCCAGTTGGCTATCTCTTCTCGCCCCGTATGCACTGACCAGTGGGTCCCACATGTCAGATACCATGTCAGTTGAGCTAAACCGGACAATTTGGGTTGGTTGTAACCACTAACTCCATTAGTTGTGCTTATGTGATAAGAAATACCAAGAATTGTAGTTTTCTGAAACCAATGCCCCAACAATTGTGGTTTTGTGATATTCACTCAACAAAATAACATCAATGAAATAACAAACTATATCAATGATGGCATTCGGCATTGTACTTTCCTGTTTCGGTTGGTAGTTGGTATGATACTCATTATCAACTCCATGCAACTACTTCTAAACTAAGATTGAGATCACATTTGCAAATTTACCAACACAAGCGGACAAAGGGCAGCGCAGGTCACAATCAATATTGTCTTCCAAAGAATTAGAACGTATGTAACAGGCAGGTTAGCGATGCCGATGAATGCATGCAGTTTAAGCCACAGTTGAGCCATCGCCCTACAATCAGTATTTATACCCAGTTTAAGCGGGCACTTGTTTAATGGTAAGTCAATTGATATTTTCTAGAAACAGTCAGGGTAATATTGATAGTTGAACTAACAAAGCGCTTAACAAGAGAGGAACCTTCTCTAGTTCTTTTATTCCTTCAGCCAATTCTTGCTTGTTGAGAAGTGCAAGCCCAAGCATGTAATGCGCCTGCCAACAGAGTAAATAAATTACTGTCCACAGACAAGAGGTTCAAACATACTAACATTGCAAGGATAAGATAAATATGATGTTTTGTTCAGCCAAAAAAATGTATGTTGTATACAGTGTAACATCAAGTTTGAACAATGTGTTCGAGCCCATTTCACAATGGCCAGACCTAAAGCAATCATCTCTTACTTTCTCTATTTTAAAAGGAAGTTGAATAATCTTGGAATGCTACATGTACTTGTGTGGTTACTTTTTTACTCAGGCCCAAGGATATTAGAACCATATGCATTACTTAAAGCAGCATCGCTACAGGTTTGCTTATGGATTGAGTAAGGCAATTCATATTTTGACTTCCAGTGCTGATGAATGTCACAGCACATTCAAGGGCACTTGCTATAGTAAGAACAAGCGCTATTGTATACAAACAAAGTAAAATCATACAGGACTTCCTAAATGGTTTGGCAAATGACATCTCTCAGAAATTTAGTGTCAGCCAAATGAACCAAACAAAACATAAGCTCAATATCAAGTTAACACATGATGATCTTAATTGAACCTCCCAATTGACAGGACAACATGATGCAACCTGAAATTGTCCATATGACTACATCTGATTTCCAAATGCAGATTAATGTGCATACTAAAAGCGCTGTAATACCGAATAAAACCTAACTTAATAGAGTGTGGATACATCTACAGGTGTGTTTTTCTTTTTTGAACAAAACGATCAATATTGCCTCATTTTATTAAAAAAAGCAGGATAGAACTGGCCGGTTAATTAGTGGGAAACCAGCCTAAAACCGGTTTGTCCAAATAGGGTAATAAATCAAATTCATTACATCTTGGTCAAAGCGAAACTGTGTTGGAAATGGAATTTATTTTCACTACAGGAAAGTTCCCTGAAAAACAATAAAACGGATTACATTTCTCAACTATTTAGTATAATGTGCAGCGTGAGCTTGGAACAAATAGACAAAGCATTTAAAGTGGTTGATTAGAAAACACAGCTAAAGACACAAACTCACCTTAACTGAATGGCTGTCATAATGGATAGCCATTCTACAATCTTCCTCAACCCTAGCCCACTCACTGCCAAATCCAATAACACGGTAAAATGTAAAACTTGAACCATGCATCAAATTGATGGTTAGACACGAAAAAAATGGAATAGGAGTTGTTCAGACTTCCGCCTCTTGTAGCATAGTGCCCTGTTAGTCCAATATACTGCAACATTTTGACAGAGAGCTATAGCCTGTTAACCATAATATACTGAAGTTAGCAAGGAAGGCGTAAATAATGCAGGAATTCTAAATAAAAAAGCAGCACCGAGTCTACATAATTTTCCAACTGCCATCATGATTAAAGAGGAAAAACAATAGGGATTCCCAACTAACTAGACCGGAACTGTAGTATAACTGCGAACATGTTTAGTACACCAAGACATTCCATGTTCTGTATGACCTTAGCCGAAGTTATAATTCATAGGGTTCACGTGCGCAATACTGTTAGAGGCATATGAGAAGTTTCTAGTTTCAATGCCCTGGTGTAAAATTAGTAAACCATGGAACAGAACACACATTTCCTCTATCCTCTCTTCTCCCCACAGGCCATCAGAGTGCATCGGCATTGACTACGCTAGATGCTAAAATGTAATTCATCTTGCATTTCTTCTTTGCTCACAGATACAATGGCGATGATGTGTAAAGTAGCGACGCTCACCTAACAAAAAATACAGGAATATGTGTAATCACTAATCACACCACTCAGCAGCCCACAAGTAAAGCACGCACAAATATGTGTAATGCCATAGCGTTACGTGTGAGATAATTTAGCAAACT
Source organism: Avena insularis (assembly GCA_023614405.1). Classification (NCBI taxonomy): domain Eukaryota; kingdom Viridiplantae; phylum Streptophyta; class Magnoliopsida; order Poales; family Poaceae; genus Avena; species Avena insularis. The sequence continues at coordinate 203,578,575 of CM042690.1, read as the reverse complement.
AAAGTTGGTGCCCGGGAAGCAATCGAGAGAATTCGGTAGTAATTTCAGAGGATTCGTCACCAAGACTACCCATGACCCTTCACAGAATGGGCTCCATCGTTTCACACCTCTGAATCATTTCATGGCACACGGATTCGGCTTGAACAAATGTCGCCTAGTTGCCCAAGAGACTCCAATCGAACAAACAAAACCGGCGCGCGAAGCTACCCGCGCGGCGGCGACCGCGAGTGGCCCTGCTTACCCCGGTGTAGGCGTCGATGGCAGCGCTGATGCGGTCCTTCTTGAAGAAGGAGTTGCCCTCCTGCTTGAGCAGCTCCGCCTGCCGCTTCGACGCCGCCAAGCCGTCCGCCGCCGGCGACATCTCCGGCGGCCCTCGCTTAGCCCCGGCAAGGGAGGAATGGGGTTGGTGGATAGGGCCGGGAATGGAACGGGACGCGATTTGTTTCTGGAAAAATCGTCTCGTGCGCCTCGAGGCTTCTTCCCCTTTCGAATTTGTATCGATCCCGAACGCGAGACGAGGAGGACAATGGGGTCCGTTTTTTCACGTGGGTCCACACTTGACTTTCTGAGGGTAGTTTCGGTGGAAATTTCACCCAACATTTTGCTGTTAAATTACACAAATAGTCAAACGGCTAAAAAAAAGTGCAAATGGTCAACTTTCGAAAAAAATGCAAATGGTCAATTCGTACATGATTGTCCAAACAAGAGTTTAAGGACGCTTTCAATTCTTCACTACTACGACGTCTATTGGCGTATAATTTAAGCGAATTTCTTTAGATCCCTAGTTAAATGTCCGTGCATTGCCATGATCACCTTTTTTTTTGTGTTTACACATGTTTCACATGTAAACATAAAATGACTCCTAGTGCATTCAATAAAATTCGGATTTATTTGCAACCATTACATTTTGGAGTACGCCACAAATGGGAGATCAATCCATATTCGTATGATGGTCGCCCTATCTTCACCGGCCCCACTGGGTCGGTGGATATCCGAATGGGGCCGGACCGCAACATGCAAGACACACTCAGGCAAGGTGCTACAATCAAGAGGGAATTCCGTGGCATGCCGAGTGATCTAAGGTGAGATGCCACACTCATTATTTGAGGACGAAATTATACGATCATATTTTGAATCTGAGAATTACTGTCGTAAGCAAAATTTCAATCATTCAAGTGGCTTAGTTAGTTGTAAAAGTTGAGTTGGCATAATCCAGGCACTAATAAATAGACTTTCATACATACACGTTTCTCCACTTCATACATTGGGATGCAGCCATGGAGCACAACCTGACAGCGATTTGGTTAAAGCTTGGCTATTCCAACGGTTCCATCGTCCAACATTGCTCCATCAGTGATCTTCACTATGGGTTGCATGAGTCGGGAACCTACAGCCGGTGAGTGTTGCTCCCAATGCCACCTTCCAACAAAGGACGGGTTATATCAGACATCAACAATCTACTGCACATATACTTTCTATAATGGCATCACATCATGGCTAACTTCTACCCATACCAATAATAACACCATAATGTAAATCTGCATATGGTTCTTTGTTTGTCATGAGTTTCCACAGGACAATCCCAAAAGAGAAGACGTCAACCTAAAGAAAACATATCAACATTGATGTGTGAGTTTTATGTAAAACTGGATATAGAGATATAAATGACACATAGGCAAGAAGAAATAGAAATGGATTAGAAGACCTTTTCAGAGACCAAGCTGCTACTTCTATCTATTTAAAGTTTCGACGCCATCCATGGAAGCGTTCCCTAACACCACGATAGAGGAGGGCCTGGCACTTCACTTTTGAAAGCCCAAGATCACCAACCTGTATCATCCAAGAAAAAATTGCAAATTTATAGAAAAAGAAATGGTGCCAACCTAAATGATATAAAAGACAATTTGTTGCGCATCATTCAATCCATTTTGTTAACGGTTCACATAGGTAATATTTCATTTGCCTATTACAATGCAAAATATTAAACCCCCAATCTTTATTTATCCTATAAATAATGCTGCATGAAAATCTAATAGATCCGAGTAAACAATGACAAAATTCATATGAAAAAAGTAGTACTTTACTCTATAAAATAAGTTATTTGTTATCAGATAGTAAATATACCTAAAATAGTCACTTTGTGCGGTTAAAAAATTCTGTATTTATGTCCTTGTCATATTGTGCAGACATACGTTATCAAGACGAGAGCGGATCCATCATGCTAATATAATATGTTCCTTCCACTGTCAACAAAAGATGCCTTAAGTTCAGATATGGTGAATCCCAGCTAAATCTAAATCAGAGTTGTCATTTTAAGATGCAACTCATCAATTGCTTAAGCAGGAGTACATTCTGGCCTACATGAAAGTCCAGTTCTATCAGCAATTATCTAGCAGCTGAACCAAATGTCCATATGATTATCAACAAAAGCACTACGGGTTCAGACATAGATGGACATATGAGTGTATTTGAGAGGTCAGGTTGATATGCTACGGACAATATGTAATACAAATGAACTGATCAAACTGGAAGGTTCCGTTTGTACAATTGGTCCAAAGCAGTAAATAATTGTTGTAAAGGCACTACTGAATCAATCAATTAATACAACTGTTATCACAACAAACCAGCAGTACAGGCATGGGCCAGACAGCGTCGAGAAATCCGTAGCCTTGTATAGCTACTTCGGTCACTCACACACAAATCTAAATGCATAGAGCCCGGTACGTTGAACATATAAGCAGTTTAAATACCTTAGTCAACTTGCCGGTATCTCAAAGAAATATTGTAACCCTCTAATGGAGGTTTTAGAAGCCATCTGCATCCTGCGCCGTTGGATAGAGTTTCCAAAGCGATCCTGGCCGTCCATCTCCTTCCAGCCATTTGGCCTGGCACTGCAACATGCACTAGCTACCCTCCCTGAACCGTGGGGGCCTGCGTTTTGCGCGCCCCACTCGTCAGGGAGCGTGCGAGCGTGGCGGTCCCCTAGCCGTCCGAGAGAGCGCCCGCGCGGTGGCTCTCCCGTAGTTTCTTTCCGCGGCGCAGGAGTAGCCGGGTCTTTCCTTCTTCTCTCTCTTGAGGGTACGCCCATGGCGACCTCGCCTTGGTCGGCGGGTACAGTGACCCGTGACGCCCCGGTCGTGGAGGGCCCGTCTCTGCTCGTGAGGAGGGAGGAGGGCATGGCCGGTGTCTCCTCCTCAAACCCTAGCCGCTGCTGCTAGATCTTCTCCTCCCCATTCTCTCCTTGCCAGGCGTTTGCGGCAGCAGGCCTTGGAGGTGGCGCTCCGCCGCCACTGCGTCGTTTTCGCTGGCTCGAGGAGCTTCAGCTCCATGGCAACTGGCCGTGGCGGCGCTCTAGTCCTTCTCCTCCCGCATCTCTCCCTCGTCGCCGGCCCGTTGGAGGAGCACGGGATGGGCACCGCATGCTCCATGGAAGGGCGACCATCGAGGAGAGGTGAAAGGACGAGCCTCGCCCGCCTAGGGTTCCCCATGCCCAGCCGCCTGAGCTCCAGGTGGAGGACGATGGCGCCCACCCCCGCCGTGCTGCCTTCCCTCCACCTCCGCCTCGTCGATGGCCAGCCGGCCCTCCATCTCCATACCCCTTCTGGCACCACCCAATCTGTGAGAGGGAGAAAGAGAAGACGGGAGGGAACTCACGGTGCTCCTCTCCGACCACAAGAGAGGAGGAGACCTCCTCTACTGGAGTAGACCGGCGGAAACCTGGCCAACGGGCCGCTCTTTAGCGTGCCGGCACGTGGGCCCGCGAAAAAAGTCGGGCACCGACATGGCCGGGCCTGACACGGCCCGTTTAGCATGTGTACTCCGGGATTTTTGGAATATAGACGAAAAATACTGTCTGCGGGGGTCGAACTCGGGACTTTTTGCTCTCCCACGCTCCAACACACCACTGGACCACCAAATATTAGTTGTTATGATATAGAATCGCCGGATATTGAAGGGTATTTTCACGGGACCGGTGTGCTTCCCGTGCCACGGACCGGCCCGCCAAGCCGTTGTGCCGTGCCCGGGCCTAGAAGGCAGACCCTCGTGCCGGCACGGCCCGCCACACGAGCTAGATGGGCTGAAGTGTGCCGGGCCGGGCCAGGCACGTGAAGGCCATGCCGCTGTGCCGTGCCGGGCCGGCCCGGCCCGTTGGCCAGGTTTGGACCGGCGCCACGAAGCAGGGTGAGCACGACCATCTTCTCGTGTCACCGTCTCTCTCTCTCTCTCTCTCTTCCGTGTCACCTCCTCTCTCTCTTTCCCGTCTCGGGTAAGGATTCTGTCAGAACTGAATCCTCTAACGTCATAACGTCAAGAAGCGAAGTCACCCTGCTAATTAAAATTGATTTTATTACACCATAAATTTGTCTATGTATACTAACGACAGAAGTATACCTTAAATTTCTTAAAAATTAATTCAAATCATTTTTTGCTCTAATCATATGGATTGGAAGAAGCAAAGTTAGGCTACTGTAGCTTCTCTAACTTTGCATCTCAATGTTAGAGGATCTGGTTCCGATTCTGCCTCACCTCCCTTTCATCTGTGATTTTTAGCCATAATTTTTTGTGGGCATGATCTGGTACTGTTTTGGTATGAGGAACTGCGATTTGGTGTTGGATTCATGGGTGGATTGTTGGATTAGGTTTGCCTCCTGTTGGTTTGTGATAATGTTCATGCATGCCAGCTACTTGACAAATGTCCAGGTTGGATAATTTTTTGTGTGTGGTTGTGGTGCATGCCGCAGGTGACTGGAATTGTGCAGATCTGACAAACTAATATAAGGGATGTATTTCAGCAAGCTTCAAAGGTAGCCTTTTCCCTCCTTAGTTTAGTATATGGTTCCTAATTTATCTAGTGATGTAACTAACTAATATTCTCTGTAGGATTTTCATAATGATCGGTCTTGTAAATTTTCCATGGATGAAGAGCTACTTGGCGGACCAAGAGATCCATCGACGCGTCGCACAAGAGTTGTTGCCATACCGATGCCGATGCTGGAGTGCAAGGCGCCGCTGATGTCTCCCGAAGAGGAGCGGGTGTCGTGGACTTCACCGCGGAGGACGGCATAGCCAGGTAGCTGTGATTCTCGATGTGTGTTTCCCCTTCTATATGACTGACTAGCCATGTATCGATCGAGTAAGGTTAACTCTCAACGACATCACATCTACCCTTGAACCTCTTTGTGGTTTCAGGCTTTCAGAAATGGAGTTGGTTGTAGATTGTAGCTCTTGAATAGCTGATGCATGAGACACTCCACAACCTGCACACCGTAAGTTGCTACTTCATGCCTTTATATATAAGTTATTACAGTAAAAGAGATTTCTTTGCACTTGTTTTGTACATATTTGAGTTTTATTTTAATCTGAGAAGTAGGGTGACCATGCCTACATCAAATTTGAAAAAACTCATTGGTTACTCGCTTAATAGCTGGTTTTCTTGTTATCTTGTATGGTCACAGTTTCTCTCAACTTTGCAAAGTAGCTTGACAAACATAATGCATATATTCGATGCTTAGAATGTTAGTTTATTGTTAAAATCCTGGAAGCATTTTTTTGTGCATCCGTATATGATAATGACTTTCAATGTATTAGATGTATGAATTTGTCGTCTAAAAATCTTGAGAAGCGTTGTGATAGCTTATAGCCAGCTTCTACTTGTTTTGCTTCCTAGCAAGCCCTCTATCTATATGAAATAGCGTTATGTTAAAGCACCTCATAAGTTACATGCTAGGTTGTCAGCAATCGCTGCTACTATTTTGATTTCCCTTCGAACTTTCTGAAATGAGTTATTTCATCTTGAAGAAAAGTGCAACTTACAGTCCTCTCAAAGAAAAAGTAGAAGTAGAAGTAGCATACTGTTCTCATAGAAGTTCTTGCTCACTTTGTCTGATTTAGTAGGATTTCTTTTTGAATGTAGGAGACTAGGAGGTACCATTCTTTGGTCTCCGCGTGGCATTTTCTAGGGAGTTACCTGCCAAAATTTCACTGTATTGATCTAGAGGTCATAATATTTCCCAAGGTGATTATCCCCTCCCCGTCCCCTCCATAGAACCATTCTCCTATTAGGGATATTAAAACTGAGACAAAATCGAGCAATCTCACGACCTGACAATTTTCGGTCATCGGATCTCCTATATATTTATTAATTATTACACATCTTTCCACATGTAATATTCATTTAGTGCATTCCTGGTGCTGCAGTGACATGCTGTGATCACACTTGTAGATAACTTGATAGACAGTTTTTGGGTCAGATCATCGAGAGCAGCAATTAGCTAACTAAATTTAATGATGGGCTGATGGACACAATTTAGATTGCACATGTGTGTGACCAGCTCCCTCGCCTCATCAAGGTCTGAACTCCAGCTTGACACCCACTCCCCTGAGTAGTTTCAGGTAACTCATGAGACTGTCCCTACTCTGTTTTAGTTTTTAGACGCCTTTATCTGCAGCTTGGTGTTCTAAAGATCACCTTTAACTGGACATAAGTGAATGCTAGCATGTGCCAATTGAATTGATTGACAAGGGTAGTTCATAAATGTGTATCTAGGCGTATCAATTTGTTTCCAACATAAAAAGTACCTAGATTTGCTTAATTAATATTTATGAGAGTGTGGATCAGATTAGTGGATATGCACATGGAGTTAGCTATGAGTATGGTAATGTGTTATTTCTAAAATCACCATGGACTCTGATATGGATATGCACATGACACTAAACAGTGATCTTAATAGTATATTGTTATTTTCTTTTATGAGAGTGTTGGTTATAATATTTCTTCCATGATTAGATTTAAACGACACTAGATAATATAATTGTTCGGTTCTCTCATGGTAACTCTCTTAAGAATATCTTATCATGTGTTTAGGTTTAATTTAGTTTTACTAGCGTGTTTCATATTTAATATATCGTTCTTCCCTAAGCATTATCTCTGCAAGATTTAAACAGGAGTGCTAGAAATAAGCTACATTACAGAGATAATTTTGAAGAGCAAATTCTCTAAATCCAGTTTATATTTTTATGTACAATGATGAGACTTGATATATGCACTGACATAAAATCATCCTTGTCTCTTAGATCAGAATCTTCACGGGAGTCATTGCATATGTTTGTCCCTCCGCTGTACAGTCACCTATGAACTCTTCTATTGTTGGAGCATTTGATGCTGCTTGAGTGCTTGCCTCCTCTCTTCTTTTCCCTGTGCAGCGACAGCAGCTTCAGGGTCACATGAGCTTCACGGTAGCACATTCTCCACCTTAATTTCTCTCTCAAATATATTTACCAAGCCTTCACAGTTCAAGCAAGGATTTAGCTCCATCCGATATTTTTGTAGTAATTGTTAACCCTATCTGATGGGATAGCTTTTATTTTTACAACAGTTGTAAATTCAGAGTTGCACATATCACCGTTGCTATCAGATTCAGTTATTAGCTCCCATTTCCACCAGGTTGTGTGCACGATATCCTCCGTGGTTCTCCGACAGACCTCCAGGGTGGGCAGGTTGAAGCAGGCAAACAAGCTATAGAAGATTTACCAAACCAAGTATTTACCAAGCAATGTAATTAACTTCGTCTTGTCAACATGTTTTTCCTTGTTTTTTCTTCTCTTTTTGAAACAAAAGAGAACCTATCAGTTTCACTATAGAAACCAGAATTTTGTTGCTTAATGTTAATTATTGCTATGCAACTTGAAGGATGAGTGAATTTTATAATTCTGCACACTGTTCTTATAGAGTTACATTTGGGAGCTTTGAACTTCCATTGACATACCGTTCACAATATTGTCCATTCTTAGAGTGGAAATAGTTTTAAATTTATTATTTTAATTTTTTAGTTCCTAACAGTGATTCATTTTCATATTCTATAAGGTACATTATTCACTGAAAGCATACTTAGAAGTTATGTTTATGAATCCTCATATGAAAATCACCGTCCAAGGGTCTCAGGTAAATACTCATGTGCCATATTTATTTGTGTTGAACATATTATATTCATGCTTTCATCTTTCTGCTCTTTTTTTCTAGATCGTAATCTGTCATTTGGAAAATACTTTTCACAATACTTCGGTTTTGTCTGGGAAAAAAAATGGGAAAGACCATTCAGTTGACTCTGGGAAGGAGTGATGTAGAATGGGACCGAATGAACTGTGGAATTTTCTTGTACTGGCATGGTCGTCTTATAGAGGTAGGATTAGTTAGTCTATTAAACTAGATGATGTCCCACGTGTTCTGACGCCATATATGCATTTTCTCCTAGATTTTTTTTAAGCTTAGTTAACTTTCTTTTTCACGAACTTCCTTTTCCCGGACAACTGAGTGGACTGTATTCGAGCAGAGTGAACTTATATTTCGAGCAGAGCGAACTTTATTTCGAGCAGAGTGAACTTTTTTCCCACTCGAGTGAACTTTTTTTAGCAAAAATAGATGAACAGCAGAAGAAGAAATTTAGGCAAGGGGAAAAAGGAAGTTCAGTTGGCCTTCGCTGGGCGGACCAAAAATCCGATGACGGAGACCGTGTGGTCTGAGGCGGCCTAGGCGGCGCGATGCAGGTCCATGGCGGCGGCAGGTTCTCGGGGTCGATGTCGGCCAGGGATGGGACGGGTCGGCCTCGCACGAGGAGAGGGCGAGCTGGCGTCGGCCAGGGACCAGGTCGGCCGACGTCGCGCGGGGAAAGGGGGGTTAGCGTTGCGCGGGGAAGGGGCGGGCCGGCGTCGGCCGGGGACGGGGTGGGCCGGCGTCGCGCATGGAGAGGGCAAGCTGGCGTCGGCCAGGGATGGGGCGGGCTGGCGTCACGCGGGGAGAGGGGGAGCTAGCGTCGCACAGGGAAGGGGCGGGCCGGAGTCGGCCAGGGACGGAGCGGGTCGGCGTCGCGCATGGAGAGGGCGTGCTAGCGGCACGCGTCATGATGCGGAAGGAGGCGTGTTCGGGGTAGGGTAAGTGGTGGGGGAATTTTTTTATTGAGGAATTTGCTTTCGGGACTAGGGGCGTGATGGCTCTGATTTTTGCCATCTTTCACTGCATTTAAACGTTGTTTTTGTCAAGCAATTGCCAAATAAACTCTTAACCTTGCCATTAATGACTAATAATTATAAAGATATACAAATCCCTTCTTTGATTTATATTGTGCATTAAATCACTGTTTTTAAGGCGAAATAAAGAGTCATAATAAAGGATTTTGAGGAAGTACACACGACCACTAGCGTTAGTGCGCTTAATCCACCACCCTTTGTGGGGTGACCGCTTAACGCCCACCTGCAGTGGCGGCTCGCCTCGTCCAACCCTACAACTTTCGTGACGACGCCTATATATTTTGAGGCTCCAGCCATCGGCCGGAGAGCCGCCATTCTCATATTGCATCACAACACCACCAAAGGAGATCCACACCATTGTTCATCCATTTTTCATCACTTCCACCATCCATCCCTTCACTAGCTATAGCCATTGCTTTGTACTTTTAGATCTCCTTGTGATTTGGCGACCATTGTAAGAATATTTGATTTCAATCTAAGTATTTGCATGATGTTTTCTATCTCCGATCTATTTGTTATGAGTGAGTAGTCCTCACAGGCTGCGGGTTGGAGAGAAACCTCGTGGCAATTATGTGCATCTAGATCATGGGAGAATTATATTTTGTTTGGATTCGTGATTTGTATCTTTTGTTTCTTCGTCTCTCGCCTCGATCTGTGGACTTGTAGGTACCCAAGATCTCATAGATTGATAAAGGCTTAAGGTGACATACTTGGCTAGCGACGATCTCATATGAATCTCACTAATAGAAAGGGAAGTACGGTCTTTGCTTAGCGTCCCATTCAGGATCAATAACAACATCACCACTTAAAGCTTTAATTTGTGTTTGCACTTAATAATCATTTGCAATCCGTGGCTTTGGTGTGTTCTCGGCTGGATTAAAAGTCTATTGCTATGCCCGCTGCATCACGGGGGCTCTAGAATATTAGGATGTGTTGCTCACAAAATATTACTCAATACAAATACTATACATGACTATGCTTATTATTATCTTTCATCCCATTTGATGTGTAGCTGCAGGTGGATCTTCAACCCTGGCCTATCTCCATCCATTGATTCAACCCTATTATAAAGTAAACTAGATTGGTCCGGTCAACTAAGGTAAAACGAACAAACAAAGTCTTATAGACATGTCCTTTCTTATTACCTTTTAGCAGTGATTTCCAAGGTTCGATTAAACCTAGGTCTTCTAGGGAAAAACTATTATACTACATCTGTGAATCCAGATCGAAGGTATCAACCTTTTTTCTGGCGTCGTTACCGGGGAAGAAATTTCGCTATCCTGGTGAGGTCATTAGAGACCTTGTTTTTAGTTTTATTATTAGTTGTAGTTTAATTCTTATTATTAGTTTATTTCTTGTTATCTATTTAAAAACCCAAAAAAATAGTTACTTGTTATTTGTTTTCATTACTTAAAGATTACAAAAAAGATAAGAGCCATGGCTCAAAAGAGATTAGGGGAGTATGCTACTCCCACCGATGATTTTATTCGTGCACCCATCACTCAACTCGCATTTGATGCAGAAACTTATAAGATAATACCTAACCTTTTAAGTTTGGTTCAACAAAACCAATTTGAGGGTTCATCTTCTGAGGATTTGGGATTGCACTTAAATACTTTTACTGAGATTTGTGACATGATGCATATTAAAGACGTAGATCCAAATGTTGTTAAGCTAAGATTATTCCCTTTCTCTCTTAGAGAAAAGACTAAAGATTGGTTGCTAGCTCTACCAAAGGGCACTATTAAATCTTGGGAGGAATGCACTAATTTGTTTATGACTAAATTATTTCCCCATCTAAGACTATGCAGCTGAGATCCAACATTACAAGCTTTAGACAATAAGATCGTGAGCCACTAGCGCTTGCGTGGGAAAGGATGAAAGAAGCCGTAATGAATTGTCCTAATCATGGGATGGAAGAATGGCTTATATTACATTTATTTTATAATGGTCTTAACCCAATGTCTAAGTCTATGCTAGATACTACAGCAGGAGGAATGATCATGAGAAAACATGTAAGTGTTGCAAAGAAGTTACTTGATGATGTGCAAAATAACCATGCCCAATGGCATCTAGAAAAAACCTCGAAGAGAGTAAGTTCAATTATCGAGGTAAACAATGAGGAGCTTACATCTAAGGTAGATGAGTTTCTTAGATTAGTAAAGGGTAAGGAAGATACACAAGTTAATTCTATCACTACCGATGTCAATGATGTTAATTTTATAACTCGCACTCCTTTTAATCATGTATGGAAAAATAATTATGCTTCTAATGTTCAAAAATATCATGCTAATCATGCAGGAGCTCCTTATAATAATTATGATAATACTAATGGAGCAAATCATGACAATCTCCTGTTTGAGAAAACTGTTAGACCATTTATGCTAGCTCAAACCGAACAAAACAATATGCTTATTAAGATTATGGAGAACCATGAAAGTAGTTTATGAAGATCATCTAACCAGGCCATTGCAATTAGAAATAATGTGCAGGCTCTACAGGAAAGAACAAATACTGTGAAGGCTTAGCTGGGTAAAGTAGCCAAGAGCCAAGCTCTCATACTAGCAAAGTTTGTTGGCAAATCTGAGCCAAATCCGGTAGAGGACCTCAAAATGATGAGGGTGGTTACAAAAGATGAAAAGCCTAAAGATCTAGATTATAGCAATGCGCCAACACCAGAATATATCGTGGAAGATCTATTGAAGATGATCACCGTTAAGAATCCAGGTATAGAACAAGGTAACGATGCTATGTACCAACAATTTATACAACAAGTAGCATCTAAGGTTCATGATTTAGAGATGGAGTATACAAGACTAGCGGATAAGCTTCCAGCTAAGCTAGATGATATATTTGAGCCCACTATTAAAATTAAGTTGGGAGTTAATGATATATCCACACTTTGTGATCTTGCTGCAAGTGTCTCAACAATTTTTAAAAGCCTATTCGATAAACTAAACTTGGGGCCATTTATTACAGCTAAATTAAGACTCCATCTAGCTGATTCTACTTATAAACAAGTTGTTGGGATCAAAGAAAATATAGTTATTGAAATTAAAGGAAGTCCCGCTCTTATTGATCTAGTTATTGTGGACATGCCTGAAGATCCCATAGCACATATAATTTTAGGTAGGCCATTTCTAAGAACTATTAAAGCTTTGATTAATTTATATGAAGGGAATATAAGGATATGGCTACCATCTGGAGATCTAATTGTAGTCCATTTCCCTAGGAAAAAGAAGGCCAAGCCTAATAATGATGATGGTGTGATTACTTTAAAAGCGAACTATTTTTGAGTGGGCATTCTACTCCCTAAACCTAAGTGATTGCCATCAAGGTCAAGCTAATTGACCTTAACTAGAAGCGTTTCATGGGAGGCAACCCATGTGAAATAAATTTTCTCTAAGTTTTTATTATTATTCTTGTGTTAGTTTTTCTTTGTTTTGTTTGTTTTTGTTTTTAATAAAGAGTGTTCAAGAAGACCTATGGAAAGAGGAGAAGAAATAAGGTAATCATCTATATTATATTTTACTAACACGTGGTCTAAGAAGTATTGCTGGATTATTACTTAGTGTTTTTGCTGCTATCTAACCTTTTGATAATATGTGCGAAGGCACACAGAGCTACTAATCAAATTCTTGAGTTTGTTGTAGTTCACAACGTCGATTACGACCACTGGTACGATCGGAGTGGCCCGTACCGTGCGCCCGTACCACCTCAAGGCAAAGGGGGATAGGAATTCTGATGATTGCCGAAGGAATCAGTGGTGATAACGACCACTGGTACGGTCGGACGCGCCCGTACCGTACTTTCGAGCAAAACATTAGATTTCAAGCAAAGTCACCGCAGCAATAACGACTAGTAGTACAGGCGCACGCGACCGTACCGCGCGCCCGTACTGAGTGCACCGCCTGGGAGAAGTCGTCGTCCCCAAGGTAAGCCACCCGGTACGGGCGGTCTCCGTCCGTATCGCCTACCCGTACCGAGTACGCTGACGCCATAAGCACCTCGAGGAAGTAACCTAAAAATCTCAATTCATCTATTTTCTCTTTCTTCTTCCTCCAAACTTCAAACCACCTCCATTAGATCTTCAAATTTACTTAATCTTTCTTCGATTCTTCGCACTCACTCGATCTAAGGTATGATTCTCCTCCAATCCCTAACTTATTTGTGCAAAAGCTTGCCTTAGTCATTTAACATTGTCAATCTAGACATAGGTCTTGTTCTAGATTTAATCTTAGTACTAAGTATGCTTAGCATTGTTTTTAGAGGAGTTTCTTTTGTAGTTAGTGTAGAGAATCCCAAAATTTTCTTCTGAAAACATCATCATTGCACTCATATCAGCATGGCATGTGTTACATTGCATTTAGATTTATCCCCAAAAATTTTGGTGAAAATTTGAGTTAATTTGAAACTCATTTGCTAATTCAAACCTTTGTAAAAGAAAAACTAAAAAGAAAAAGCAAAAGGAAGAAAAAACAGCAGCAGCAGCCTGTTCGGCCCAACAACCCTAGCCCACTGAGAGCCCACCCGGCTCCCCCTTCTCCCCCGCTATTTCTTTTCCCATTGCCTCCCTGCACCCCCTCTTGCTGACACCCCAGCCCCACTGCCCCGTCACCGCCGCCTGGTCGTCTTCAACCAAACGACAAAGGAAGGCCGCCCCGCTCCCGGCCATTTCCCACTTGATTAAACTCGAGTAAATTCGAGCGTTTGCGGGAGTAATTCTCCAATACGGCCCAGGCCTCTTAATCCCCACTCCCTCCTCTCCGTTTCCCCCTCAGTCACCGCCACCAGAGAGCCCCTAGGCTCTCCGAATTTGAGCCCGAACCACCGCGGCCACCGATGACTTCAGCGACGATTCCGGTGAAGACCGACCTCCCCTCGTCCTATCTTTTATTTTATCCTCTTCGCCATGCTCTGGCACACCTACTGGACCAGGCGCACCTCACTGACCATTTATTTTGTCTGCTCGAGCCCCAGGGCGACTCCACCATCTCGAGGTGTGAGCTCCGACTTCGGCGTGAACTCCGGTGAGGAATCCAGGACGAAGTCGAGCACCCCTCCCTCAACCGCGACCACCACCGAGACCACTGAGACTGCCGCTACCCCTCGGTAACTTCTCTGCTTCCCCTTACCCTCTAGGATCGCCGGAACGCCACCCAGCCGACGCGCCGCCGCCGCGCGCAGAGAGCCAGCGCCGCCAGTTCTTGGCCACACGCTGAGCACCATCCGATCCAGATCCAGCGGCTAGGATAGATCACTTATCGAAGCGGTATCGTTTGATTAGATCCGCACATTGTCACTTAAATCCAACGGCCCACGTCGTTGATCCGACCGAAGCGGTACGGTCCAGTAGAATTAGGCCACATGTCTCCCCCTGTTGGATTTAAACGATTAAAATGGAATTTAGTGATTAAACTTAGAAATTCAATAACTTTGATCCACAAATCAGAAAAATACAAATTTGGTGTCCATGGATTCAGAAAATTGAGAACTTCACTGTAGAGGCCTTATTTCACCCTTTAGCTTCTAAAAAATTGGAATTATAGGCAAAACCTTTTTGGGAATATTTTACCCATAAAAATTAATTCATAAATTGTTTTTGGGTAATTCCTTTGCCTTGGGGTAGAGTTTTGTGCCCTTTGATACGTCCATTTTGCATCACTATTCTATGTCTTAATTCACTATTATTCATTGATATATTTCGTATTGAGAGGTGATACTTATGTTATTTCATCTATTTTTGCATGGTTGATGACTTTTGGAGCATGGACCGCTGCAGTCAGGATTCTGATGGAAAAGGTGCTATTTGGAGGCAAAATTCGTGAAGATTAGAAAATCCGGGAAAATATACGGAAAATCCTATTTTTCCAGAAGACTAAGGATGCCAGAAGATGGAGTGGAGGTGGGCCACAGGGGGCCCACACCACCCCATGGCGCGGGCAGGCCTAGGCCACGCCTGGAGGTGGTGTGGCCTCCCTGGCCCACTCCAGCCTCTCCCCTCTGCGTATATCATCCCCACGAAACCCTAAGACTCGGGGAGCGACTACAGAAAGATTCCGCCGCCTCTGCGGGGTGAAAAACACCGAGAGAAAAAGATCTCTCCGGCAGACAGATTTCTACCGGGGGAATTCCTTCCTGGAGAGGGGAGATCGTCGCCATCAACACCACCATCAAGATGGACTTCATCGGGATCATCATCATCATCACCACCATCATCACCATCAGCACCCTCATCACCATCTCCATATTGTTGTAACAATTGAGTTGAATCTTGCATAGTTCATAGGGGAAACTTTCCCGGTGTTGATTACTCTTTGTAGTTGATGCTATTGAGTGAACCTTTGAATTATTGTTTATGTTCAGATTGTTATACATCATTATTCCATCTCTGATCATGATCGATATGATGTCTTGTGAGTAGTTCGTTTTGTTCTTGAGGACATGGGAGAAGTCTTGTTGTTAGTAGTGGAGTTGTGTTGAGAAAGATTCAATAGATTGTTATTTAAGTTGTGGTGTACTTCTTCTAGTGGTGTCATGTGAACATCGACTACATGACACTTCACCTATATGGGCCTAGGGGAATGCATTGTGTATATGGCTACTAATCATAGGGGTTGCCGGAGTGACAGAAACCTGAACCCCCGTTAGGAAACCATTGCACAAGGGATGTAAGGGTCTTAGAGTTTAAAGTTGTGGTTAGGTTTCTACCTTAATTACTTTCTTGTACTTACGGATGTTTGCAAGGGGTATAATCACAAGTATGTATTAGTCTTGGATGGGGCGGTACATTAGCACAGGTTCACCCACACAACACTTAGCAAGCTAGAGAAGATTAATCGACTATATGAAGCGAAAGCACTTGACAGTCTTCCCATGTGTCCTCAAGAACGTTTGGTCAACTTAAGTAATACAACCGGCTTGTCCTTTGCTGCATAAAGGATTGGTCCACTTGCTGCATTTATTCCTACTGTCTTTTATTTACTCGTACTTTGTTTGCTTGCTTTATCAAAAACCCCTAAAAATTTGTTTGCTAAGTATTTGCAGAGAGTTCCTGATCCATACCACTAGCCAGCACTTTCTGCTCCTCGTTGGGTTCGACACTCTTATAAAAAATACTGCGATACACCCCTTATACTTGTGGGTCATCAAGACTATTTTTAAAGCGCCGTTCTTGGAGTGAAGCGCTATTGGAGAGTGGAACTGGTAAAGGAAACTTCTACTGTGAGTATTGTTTACTACTGCTAGTTGCTTTATTTTCGTTATGGATAACTCGCTGAGTTTCTTATTTGGTAATGCTACTACCACTGCTAAGGTAGTAGATAAACCACCACCTACTGAGAAAGATGTTTCAAAATACCTACAAGAATTATTGATCGTGTTATGGATAACTACTATGTTGGGGATGGAACTGTCCATCCCGGTGATCATTTACTCTTTATACACGAATTATGCGGGTTGTTCAAGTGTGCAGGTATTACTACAGATCAAGTTAAGAAGAAGTTATTCTCATTATCACTAAAAGGAAGAGCTGAGGAATGGTATAAGCTGCTGAAGAATGGTCAAGCTCTGGAATTGGAGGAAATAGTGCCTCTCTTTTATTCAAAGTTTTATCCTCCTAGTGAGATTCATAAAGATCGGAATCAAATATACAACTTTTGGCCTCTTGATGGAGAGAGTACAACTCAAGCTTGGGGGAGATTGAAGTTACTAATGCTCAAATGTCCCATTCATGAGCTCCCCAACAATATTATTATAAATAACTTCTATGCAAGGCTTCCTCTACATGATAAAGATTTATTGGATGCTTCTTGTGCTGGATCATTCACTCGTATGGAAGAAGAAGTTAAATGGGATCTTCTGGACCGTATTCAAGATAATGTTGAGGCTTGGGAGAATGACAAAGGTAGAAAGTCAGGTATAAATTATGATTATGAATGCATTGAATCTTTTATGGGAACTGATGACTTTCAAAATATTAAAATTGCTTATGGTCTAGACTCTCAAGCTATTGCTTCTTATTTTAAGGCTTTTGCTTCTTATATTGAAGTGCCTAAAAAGAAGTGGAATAAGTATCATGAACCTTATAAAGATGTTGCTAAGAGTGTTCCTGCAAGAAATACTGAAGTTTATACTGCTAATCATGTTTTACCTGAACCTTATATTGAGAAAATGCCTTTTCCAGTTAAGGTAAAGGAACATTCTATGATAGCTAGTATGGTTAATGAAAGTACTAGTAAAGCTGTTGAACCTGATAAACAAATGGTTGATGAACCTATAATAGCAAGTGTGAAAGACTTTGTCACTAAGTATGAGGAAGAGGGACACACTATCCTTTGTAAGGATACCTCTAATATTGTTTCACAAAGTAGTGTTATGAGAGCTAGTATTCCCATGTTTTCTGTTAGAATAAGTGATCATTGCTATGATGGTTCTTGTGATAGCTATATTGTTAAGTTTATGCATGATACTGAAAGCTACTATGAGAGAGGGAAAAGTGTTCTTATGTATCTCAATAATATCAAGTTTCCTCGCTTTATGCTGAAAGTTTTTATGTTGCACTTCTTATGCAAGTTGCCTCTGGTTTCAATAACTTGTTTGTTTACAAAATTCCCTTGCATAGGAAGTGGGTTAGACTTAAATGTGTTTTTTTATTCTTAATGCTCTCTTTCACCTCAATTCATATCCCTATGAGAGCTTCTTCAAAATTATCATGCCCATCTTAATGGCTATAAAGAAAGAGCTTTATGGGAGACAACCCAATTTGTTTTTGCTTTGAGTTTGTTTTTGTGTCTTTGAGTCTTGGAAGTTATTACTTTGGTAATAACCGCTCCTTATCCGTTTTGTTTGGTTTTTGTGTCAAGATCAACCTCTAATGAGAGAGAAGTAAGATTTGGGGAAGTTGCTGTCCCGAAACAGATTTTTGTGCTTCACCGTAAAAATTCGTGAGAGATCTCTGTATGTCGGATTGAGCTATAATTATTTTTGCTTCTGCCCCAGGTTGTTATTTAACTTTCGTTAGTTTTGCACTTTTTGGTTTGAGTAAAAGAAGATTTTCGAAATAATTGATCTTTACCTGCTGGTCTGTTTTGACAGATTTTGCCAATCTTGCATTTGCTTCTTTATTCGATTTCCTTTTTGAATTCTTTTTGGGCTTTCGGAAGGAGTTGCTATAGTAGCTTTTGTTTTGATGGTTTTCAGTTGAAGTTGGACTCAAAAGGTTTTATCACTTCACTTATACTAATGTTGCTAATGAGAACTGTGTGAAGTTTTGTGTGAACGAAATTTCTAGGAAGTGGAGATAATGGTGTAATAAGGAAGAGAAAGGTTTTATGACTCCAATAATAAGAGTATGAAGATGAAGATATTGATGTTATTCAAGTGATGACTCCGGAAGAATCTACTATATATCAAATTCAGAGACCTACAGAGTCCGTTTCCAACTAGGTAACAGTTCTGGTAAGAAAAGTTCCGCGAAAATACAATCCAACTACATTTTTGCAGTTTTCAGTCAATAAAGAAAGCTACGAAGCGAAAAAGGGACAGGAACGAAGCCAGGGTGGCCCACACCACCCCATGGCGCGGGCCCACCCCTAGCCGCGCCACCAGGTCGTGAGGCCACCTAGGACTCCACCTCCGACTCGTTTTCTCCCAGTACCTTCCTTTTGATATGAAACTTTGTATTATATAACCACCCGGATCCCCCGAGGTCCGTAAATCGTGTTTTCGTCATGTTTTTGTTTCGATCTGTTTCTGACAGGACATACTCTTTGAAGGTTTAGAAGCACAATGGTGTCTGCCAAGGATAAAGGGAAGGAGCCCATGGAGGAAGACCTCCAAGACCCTAGGAAGGAGAAGGAGATCAAGAGTGAAGGTGAAGAGGAACAAGGCCAACATCCGCATACCGACACTACCATTGCAAGCATTGGAGTGGTGGCAAACCCATCCATTGGAGGGAAGCCTCCTCATCACCGTTCAGATCCCTGGTCACTTCCTCCATGCACCAAGAATCCTTTCCATACCCTTATCCATGAGCATCAATACCAGAATATGCCCAAGAGGAAATTACCCTCCAATTGGGATTTGCCTCGTTTTAGCCATGCAGGAAAAGAAGACTTGAAGGAGGAAGAGTGGGGAAAGAATAACAAAAGCTGGAATTCTCAACCTGAAATGATTATGGGCCGTATTGAGCACAACTCGGAGTTGATTCGTACTCTCACCTTCGAGATTGAGTACTTTGGGAAACTGATCAAGGAGCTCATCAAGAGGATACCACCACCACCAAAGGAGTAATTCGTCATCAGGTTTGGCATCCCCTTGGTTTGTTCCAAGCTTGGGGGAGTGCCGCGGTATCATATCACTATCTTCTATCTTTTTACCTTTTTAGTAGAGTCATATCATGAATAGAGGAGTTATTATGTAGTATGGTTTGCATTATGGAAGTGTCCCTTCTCTCGTTAGATTTGTATCCCTTGGTGTGAGTTTTTGTTATGGAATATTAATGAGAAGTTCTTTCATTCACTCTTTTGCATAGCTTATGTTAGTTTTCAATTCGTGGTTATATGATTGATCTTGTTGTTAGTATTGGTATCACTTTGGGATCATTGAGTTAATTTAGTTGGTTTTGGCAAACCTGGCTCGGTCAGTAGCAACACCTTTTTGAGAGTTGAAAAGAAAAAGATAGAAGTACTTTAGAGAAAAATAATTTCATCATCTTTCTTTCTTGATTTGCTCATAAGTCTAGTATTCTCTAGTTAAGATCTTTTGTGCTTCCAAGAAAGATAGCATGTTTGTCTTTATCACTTGTATATTTGTTTGTTTCCTTGAACTCTTATACTTTCTACCCAACCTTGCTAGCCAAAAACCTGTACTGAGAGGGTATTCTTCTCGTGCATCCACCTCCTTTAAACCAAAACCCATGCCATTTGTGTCCACCATATCTACCTAGTAGCATTATTGCTATTCCAAGTAAATTCTTGTTTTATCTACCTCCCAAATTAAACTTGTTATGTGAAAATTAGTGATTAAAGCTCTCACGAACTTGATGGCACACTTTACTTTCTTGCATTTAATAAACTTGAACCATTGTGCTCACCTATGTTTATGATATGCTTGCGCTTTGTAAGTTGTGAATTAGCGAACCATCTTTGTCATGGGGAACGCTTTCAACATTACTGCGGTACTTTGTACCAAGTTGATATCATGTTCTTTTGTCTATGGATGTAAATGATTGTGAAATGAAAGGGGAGCTTGTAAGTCCATGGAGTTATGCATATGTGTTAGAGAAACGCCTGGGCCGCTGGTCTAATCCATGCTGACATGGTGGAAACCTACAACGTAACCATAACAAGTATCTATGAAGCATTCTTCTTATAATAAAAGAGTTAGAGATTGAGAAAAAAAAAGAGATATTATGAAAAGAGGAAAGAGAGAAAAAAGCACCATATTCCCATGGTAAATAAGATGATTGCTGAGATACTTGTTGTCTGCTTGCCTTGTCATTTTGATATGGGGATTCTTCCGTATCATTGGGCAAGGGGTACCCCGTTGGCGGTTCTCTATGATACACATATGCTTACGATGACAAGAACTTACCAGTGACTAAACTTGAGTAGCATGAGGAGCGGCCCTCGTATTCAAGGGACATGAGATTCTCAACTTACAACTTGTCAATGCATATCCTCATTTTTGATCACTTTAACCTTAATCACCTAAAGATGCCTATGATAGGGGCAATGAGAGCTAAAAGCTAGTAAGTATCATAATTTTTGGGAGCTCTTTATGAGACTTGCAATCCCTGCTTCCCTCTTTGAAGG
Organism: Avena insularis; assembly: GCA_023614405.1. Classification (NCBI taxonomy): domain Eukaryota; kingdom Viridiplantae; phylum Streptophyta; class Magnoliopsida; order Poales; family Poaceae; genus Avena; species Avena insularis. The sequence goes on along the minus strand of CM042690.1, from coordinate 203,557,735 downwards.
GCCTTTCTTTTACTTTGTAGTTGAGTCAGTAAACCTATTCCCTTCTATCTCAGCAAGTATTTTGAGTTGTTGTGTTTCATTCGTTCATATGATGATTTATTCAATCATGTCTTATGTTCCTTGTTTTGCACATTGCTCTTATCTTGATGTTTACTACTTTGAAAGCTATCATTGAAAAACCAGTTATTTTGTGAACTCCAGCAAATTATCAACTATTCTTCGACCAAGAGCTAAGTTTGCCATTACCAATTATGATTCACTTTATGTATCTTTATTGTGTTTCCTTTACTTATTACAAGTTGAGTTGTATAATAGTGAGTTGTCTTCTGTTATGATCTATGTATTTGATGAATGTGATGCTTCTTGTCCGTATCCTTTTATCGACTCTTCACTCCATAAACCTGAGGCCATGTTTATTGAGCTCGGTTTAAGGGGACAAGCGAAGTCTAAGCTTGGGAGGAGTTGATACGTCCATTTTGCATCACTATTCTATGTCTTAATTCACTATTATGCATTGATATATTTCGTATTGAGAGGTGATACTTATGTTATTTCATCTATTTTTGCATGGTTGATGACTTTTGGAGCATGGACCGCTGCAGTCGGGATTCTGATGGAAAAGGTGCTATTTGGAGGCAAAATTCGCGAAGATCAGAAAATCCGGGAAAATATACGGAAAATGCTATTTTTCGAGAAGACTAAGGATGCCAGAAGATGGAGTGGAGGTGGGCCATAGGGGGCCCACACCACCCCATGGCGCGGGCAGGCCTAGGCCGCGCCTGGAGGTGGTGTGGCCGCCCTGGCCCACTCCAGCCTCTCCCCTCTGGCGTATATCATCCCCACGAAACCCTAAGACTCGGGGAGCGACTACAGAAAGATTCCGCCACCTCTGCGGGGTGAAAAACACCGAGAGAGAAAGATCTCTCTGGCAGATAGATTTCTGCCGGGGGAATTCCTTCCCAGAGAGGGAGATCGTCGCCATCAACACCACCATTAAGCTGGACTTCATCGGGATCATCATTATCATCATCACCACCATCATCACCATCAGCACCCTCATCACCATCTCCATATTGCTGTAACAATTGAGTTGAATCTTGCATAGTTCATAGGGGAAACTTTCCCGGTGTTGATTACTCTTTGTAGTTGATGCTATTGAGTGAACCTTTGAATTATTGTTTATGTTCAGATTGTTATACATCATTATTCCATATCTGATCATGATCCATATGGTGTCTTGTGAGTAGTTCGTTTTGTTCTTGAGGACATGGGAGAAGTCTTGTTGTTAGTAGTGGAGTTGTGTTGAGAAAGATTCAGTAGATTGTTATTTAAGTTGTGGTGTACTTCTTCTAGTGGTGTCATGTGAACATCGACTACATGACACTTCACCTATATGGGCCTAGGGGAATGCATTGTGTATATGGCTACTAATCGTAGGGGTTGCCGGAGTGACATAAACCCGAACTCCCGTCAGGAAACCATTGCACAAGGGATGTAAGGGTCTTAGAGTTTAAAGCTGTGGTTAGGTTTCTACCTTAATTACTTTCTTGTACTTACGGATGTTTGCAAGGGGTATAATCACAAGTATGTATTAGTCTTGGATGGGGCGGTACATTAGCACAGGTTCACCCACACAACACTTAGCAAGCTAGAGAAGATTAATCGACTATATGAAGCGAAATCACTTGACAGTCTTCCCATGTGTCCTCGAGAACGTTTGGTCATCTTAAGTAATACAACCGGCTTGTCCTTTGCTTCATAAAGGATTGGGCCACTTGCTGCAATTATTCCTACTGTCTTTTATTTACTCGTACTTTGTTTTCTTGCTTTATGGAAAACCCCTAAAAATCCGTTTGCTAAGTATTTGCAGAGAATTCCTGATCCATACCACTAGCCAACACCTTCTTCTCCTCGTTGGGTTCGACACTCTTACTTATCAAAAATACTGCGATACACCCCCTATACTTGTGGGTCATCACCCTCTGTACCGTAGAATCTGAAAGTATTAGAGTATTGTTCATCTCATTGCATTTTGCATGCATTCATATTTTTGTGGTGCCTATATTGATTGTATTATTGTTGTTGGTTTTATGTTGTGTAGATTGTGTTGATTGTGAAGTTTGTTGCTGTGATGATTGTACCTACTCCCCTAGCTACCAAGGCATGAGATACTTCATCATATTTCCTATTATTTTCACTATTGCACTAGTGCTATTTTAGTAGATCTTTGTATGATAGTTTTATATATGTTACTATGCTATGGCTATCCTATAGATTATACCTTGGTAGTATTTTCCTAGTTAGGAGACATCGTATGCTAGAGTGCTTAGCCATGCTATTTAGAATTCGTGGGTGGAAATTCATATTAAGATGGTATGGAAGTATATATCTTTTTGACTAAGAAAACCAACTAATGTTAATGAAACACCTGGGTGGAATTGGGACTTGTATGGATTATGTTGAGTGGTTACTCAGGGCCCATGTCTATGGTTTACCCTAGTGTATTGCACTTGTGGACGGCCACCTAGGAACAAAGAGATTGGAGACGTTCTGGTCGCGAAGCTTTCAGTGCAGCCACATGGCATATGGGCTCTGCCTTGACCGACTAAGTTGCGAGAATTCAGCCAGACAGACCAAGGGTGGTAGTTATGATAGGATGGAACGCGTCTGTGGTGGTCTGAGGGATTGCTTCTGAAAGGTCTCGTCTCGATGCATGTCAAGTCTTGTGGGGAAAGTGCACCACCTATCGAGAGGGTAAACAAACTAAGTACTTAGCCGTGTCCCCGGTTATGGACAATTTCCGAGCGTCAAGGCATTGAAGCAGTTCAAAAATCTCCTCATCCAAATTTCTCTAAGTTAAAATTTGTGGGAGAACAAGGGTAGAGGTTCATTAATGTCTATCAATGGTACCTTAGTGTTTTTGAAAGGGAAAACCTACTCTTAAAAAACTATAAGATAAAACCTTGCTTTTAGCAAAGTTAGCCAAAACCCACACTTAGCCATATATTCATGTAGTTGTTGGATTTTACTAAGTAACTATGGTATCACTTTCCAATACAATTCCAACTGTATTGACCCTTTGTGGCTGTAAATTATTATGTTGCAGGATACTCTGATGATGAGTAGGGTTACAGGTCTACACTCGACATGTTTGCCTATGGCGCATGAAGACAAAAGACTCTATTATTATGCTATGCCTCGTGAACTTTGAATAATGTTAGCCTTGGGCTAAGTGAGTTGTAAGAACTATTATATTCCTGGATTGCGATGTAATAATGACCTTTGTATCTGTGTACTTCATCTTAAACTGTTGGTGCTAGCATTTCGATCCACGGACTAGCACTGCAATCACAGGGATCTTTACCTTATTATGGTGAGATCTTACAGATGGTATCAGAGCACTGTGTTACCTGTAGGTTCGTGACCCTAGGTTGGATTAGACTAAGGAAAACCCTTAGGAAAAATAATTCTATTTCAAAGTTTACACTTGTCTTTTCATCTCGTAAAACTTTTCCTGATCATCCTTCCTCATCTATTTTTGTAGATGTCCACCATCAATGAATCTATCAAGAAGGGACTACTGATGACTATGACACTTGAGTGTGAGACGGAATTTCCCAAGGCACTCAAAAACCTCATGATCGGCTTGGGGATAGATGGTGAAGCCGTGTACAAGGGATTTCTGGTGATAGATGAAGGACAAGAGTATTGGTGGGTGCAACTCCATTTATATAAGAACAAGGAAGATGACCCAAAGAGTATGGGATTCTGCATGTTCATCAACTCTGAAATGCATACGTCATTCTTTGACTTTGCAAGGAGTGCTGCGTGGAAAGCCATTGAGGAACTTGGGGAAAGGCTTAAGTATAGAATGCTCAATACTCAGGAGGATCTCAGGGAGGACAAACATCGTGTCCAAGATTCAAGGGCCACGGTAAATCGACTGAGTAAAGATATCATAGACTTGGCTTTGGAGTTATGAGAGCAAGACAAACAGATTGCTACCAAGAACGCCCAGATTGCTACCTTGGTTAATAAGGAGTGAGATGAACGTATCCTAGTTGGACCACCACACGTGGTGTTTTATCACGTTAGTATTTTGATCATTCCAACCTATGTGGTATGGCCAAAATTTGTCTAAGTTATGTTGGACCTTGATTGCTTGAGTTGAATAATGTATTATGCTACTTGGGTTGATAAATGCTTTGTTGGTTGCTATTGGTTTTTATTTTTATCTTTGCATGTACTGCTACTTGTGTTTTCTTTCTCTAGACTTGTGTTATCTCTAATTTTCTCCATTCTATGCAAAAGATGCCGAATTTTGTCTACATCATGGCCGAGGATTTCAAGGGAACTTGCTTCGGGACTCGCATTTTGGAGCTCGTCCAGGTGCTCACTCTTCCAACCCCTACCATTCAGGGACTTCAGCTGAGGAAATTTCAGAGGAAGGACTTATGGGGATTCAGAGTTATCCAGCCATGATGCTAGACAGAGACCCCAACTAAGGAGATCGCCTTCAAGATACTCCACGATGACTTGGAGAAGGGCCTCGACATCACTATGCAGGAGCTGTTAGGACGCTTATGTGGACGTCACTCTTCCAAGATTAAGAGCCACTACTTCCACTTCTTTGGGAGGCGCGACGAGGACGGAGAGCCTATTGTGTTGGACGAGGCCACTAAGGAGACCATCAAGCCCGTGTGAAACTACCTCCAGGACTTAGAGAGTCTCATTAGGAACCTTCATACTGATAGGACTAATGTGATGCTTAGCAACGATGAACTACGAGTCCAACTTAAGGAGAAGGACAAGGCCTTCCAGGAACAGGAGAAGCGAATCAAAGACATGGAGAAGAAGTTTGAACACCTGGATAAGAAATTCAAGAGCCAAGAGAAGAGGGTTCAAGAGAAGAATAAAAAAATTAGAGATTTGGAGACCGAGTTAGATCTTGAGGATATTGAGCTGGAGGCGGATCACAAGGTGATAGAGAGGCCGCGCACACAAAAGAGAGAGTTACAGGCGAGGATTGATGCTTTTTCTACAAGCTTGGAGGAATACAAGGCAGGATTCACCGCAGCAGGACTTGCACTAGTGGAGGAGGAAGTCGACATGGAGGAGTAGTGATATCCATCTATCTAGTTTTATTATCGAGTGGCATAGATCATACCGACTTGTGGGTGACTATGCTAGTGTGTTGTTTATCTTTGCAAACTTTGTTATTGTCGTGATGCTGAACCTACTTGTGCTTTTTTGTTTGATTGTTGTTATTCTATTTGGGTTATCTATCATTACTTACCCTTATTAAACCACAAATGCCTCCCCGTCATGCCAACAACAATGACAACAATGACAATGGCGATGGGATGCAGCAAATGATGGCTACACAGACACAATTGATGCAAATGATGACTCAGTTCATGGCGAACCAGAATCAGAACAACAACAATAACAATAATAACAACCAGAACAATCCACCACCTCTTGATATGCTCACAAGATTTCTAAGGCTGAGACCTGCTAAGTTCTCTGGTACTACTGATCCCATGGTAGCAAATGACTGGCTACGCTCTGTGAACAAGTATTTGGTCACAGTTGGATGCAATGATGTAGAGAAAGTCAGATTTGCAGCACACTTACTGGAAGGTCATGTAGCTACTTGGTGGGACAATTTCCATGTTACTCACCCTATTGAATAAGTAACCTGGGCAATGTTTGAGGATGGATTTCACACCACTCACATCTCTTATGGAATAATGGGGTTGAAGAAAAAGGAGTTTCACAACCTTAAACAACGCCATCGTAGTATTTCTGAGTACATCGAAGAGTTCAACAATCTGTCACGTTATGCACCGGATGACATTGACACAGACGCAAAGAGAAAAGAGAAGTTCCTTGATGGGTTGAATGATGAAATATCTATGCAACTATCTGTTGCTTATGTTCCAACCTATCAATCGTTGTGTGACAAATCTACCGTCCTAGAAAACAAGATGAAGCAGGTTGAGGGTAGAAATAGGAAACACCATTTCGATAAGTATGGATCAGGATCGCCTCACAAGCGTTCTTATGGTGAAGGTAGTGGGAGTTCTGGATCCCACAAGAATGGGAATCATAACAACCATCGTAACAATAACCACCACCATGATGGAAACAATCATCATGGACACTACAAAGGTGGATACAGGAATAACCATAATGGTCATGGCAATGGGAATCAGAATGGTCAGAATCGCCATAACCAGCCATCAAAGAAAGACATCAGTCAGCAAGTGCAAGAAGACAAGGCACTATGCTAATGAATGCCCATAAAAGAAGACTGATGGGGCTAAGCCGAATCCTTTTCAAAAGGGTCATGTGAATCACATCAATGTGGAGGAAATCCAAGAAGGATCTGATGCCGTAATCGGCAAGTTCAAGATTAATTCCTTCCTAGCACTTATCCTTTTCGATACCGGTGCATCGCATCCATTCATTTCAAGAGCATTTGTAGACAAAAATAAACTCTCCACTGAAACTATCGGACCCATTAAGGTAAGTTCCCCGGGTGGAGAAATGATAGTAAATTCTAGGTGTCGACAGATAATCCTAGAGATTGGAAGGAACAAGTTTCTAGTTAATTTAATAATCCTAGAGTCCCAAGGATTATATGTAATATTAGGGATGGACCGGTTGACATGTTATGAGGGAGTGATAGACTGTGCCAAACGAACTGTTATGCTCACAACCCCAGAAAAGAAACAGATCAGGTTCAAGTATAACTTTGAACCCAAGGGGAGCAAGGTTAATTCTCTTAAGGGGTTAGCCTAGACAGAGAACCAATAGTGAAGGTGTACCCTGATGTGTTCCCAGAAGAATTACCTGGCATGCCACCAGATAGGGATGTGGAGTTTCTGATAGACTTACTACTAGGAACTGGACCTATAACAAAGAGACCTTACAAAATGTCAGTGGACGAGTTAAAAGAACTCAAGAAACAGCTGGGAGAAGTTGAAAAAGGATTTATCCAACCAAGTTCTTCGTCTTGGGGAGCATCAGTTTTGTTTGTTGAGAAGAAAGACCGAAGTCAAAGACTATGCATAGACTATCGATCACTTAATGAAGTGACCATAAAGAATAAATATCCCCTACCTAGAATAAACGATCTTTTTGATCAACTAGAAGGAGCATGTGTGTTCTCAAAAATTGATCTTCGGTCAGGATACTTTCAACTAAAGATTAGAGAACATGATATACCAAAGACTGCATTTACCAGTAGATATGGGTTGTATGAATATACAGTGGTGTCGTTTGGATTGAGTAATGCACCGACTTATTTCATGAACATGATGAACAAGGGGCCTGTTCGTCTGCGGTACCAAAGTTTGCAGGCCAGCGCATGGTGGTACCTAAGTTGCCTGAAATTGCCGCGTTTCGAAAAGTTGGGCCGCCAACTACTGAGAGGGGCCATTTCGAGGGAAACTCATCTCACCCCTGCCAAATTCGAACATTCTGTTAAACTGCCCCGTGAAGTAGACGGTCGGGACCCTCATGTCAGTCATCTGTCCGTGACGCGAGCGCTAACGCGGCAACCTCTTAGGAAAATCAAGGAACTAAGTGGATTGGATGCGTTGACCAATTTCACAAATCTATTCCCAACTTTCCCCTGGCACCGGCAGCGTCGGAATCCACCCTCCAGGCAGGACGGTCCCTTCGGACATTTGACTTCCGGTGCCAAGTTGCTGTGCCCAGTCACTGATCCCAAGCTCCAATGGCACATGCCGTAGCCGCCGTTGCAAGGCTCTAGCCCGCCTCCGCTGCCGACAAGCCGAGCAGTTCGGAGGATGGCAGATCCTACTATGAAGGAAGAAGAAGTTCTAGCTACAAGCGGGTGAGCTACCCTTCTCTTTGCTATTCGCACTAATTATAACTGTTAGCTGGCTACTGAACCTCAAGGAGCAAGGAAACACCCCAAAGGTGTTGCTAGCTGAGCCTTGGCAGGGCGCACTACCGGTGCTAGTAGCAACGTGGAGACCTACACAACACAACCACAGAACTGTGTCCCCAACTTGCGATGAGGTTGTCAATCTCACCGTGTTTTGATGAAAACAAAGGATTAAACATATCGAATGGAAGGAAGTAATAGTTTGTAGAAAGTAAACACAAAGCAGTAAACAGTTTATAGATTGTATGTAAAAGTAAAGGACCGGGATCCATAGTTCACTAGAGGTGGCTCTCCTTAAGATAGATAACATGCTGGGTGAACAAATTACAGCGGGGCAATTGACAAACATCAAGAAAGCAATACATGCATATACTAATCATCTTGACTCCTTTGAGACTTGATTGGGCATTACAACATTATACATAGACCGCCATCCAACTACATCTATGACTAATAATCCATCTACAGGTTATCATCCGAACCCCCTCTAGTATTAAGTTGCAAGCAACAGATTATTGCTTTACGAATTGCGTGTAATGTAAACAATACGATTGTTCTATGAACAAAGAATTGTTGCCCTAGTAGCAACAGCACATCTAGTACCTTAGAGATTTCTGTCACTTCCCCAGATTACTAGAGGCATGAACCCACTATCGAGCATAAATACTAACTCTTGGAGTTGCTAGCATCTACTTGGCCAATATAGCTACTAACAACGGAAAGCATGCAAGATCACAAATAACAAAGACATGATAGAATCAATAATCAATCTGAAATAGCATCTCAATATCCATCCGATCCCCGCAAACACAACATCCAGAATTACAAATAGATGATCTTGATCATGAACGGAGCTCACAAGATCTAGACATGAAAGCACAAAGGAGGAGAACCAGCCATCTAGCTACTACATGGATCCGTAGTCCAGAGATGAACTACTCACGCATCACACCGGAGGCTTGCATGGTGATGAAGAAGGCCTCCAGGGTGAATTCCCCTCTTCAGCAGGGTGCCGGGAAGAGCTTTAGATCCCTCCCAATCTAGGGATGGAGATGACAACAGCTACAAACTCTTTCGTGGATTTTTTGATCGGGTACTTAGGGTTTTCGTCCCGAGGGCATCTTATAGGCGGAAGGAGAGGTCTTGGGGTCGGTCGGACCACCCCTGGCCAGACCTGGCCACACGGCCAGGTGGTGTGGCCGCCCCCAGCCCTTCTCCGTCTCGTATTATGGCATCTGATGACTTCCGGAAAATAGGCACTTTGGCTTTTGTCCCTTCCAATTCCGAGAATATTCATTTTCTGACTTTCCTGGAACCAAAAACAGCAGAAAATAGGTAGCTTGCACTATGGCTCTTGTTAATAGGTTAGTCCAAGAAATCATATGAAAAGTACTCCAAAGTATGGACAAAACACAAGAAAGTGGATAAAACCAAGCATGGAACATCAAAAATTATAGATACATTTGCAATGTATCAACATCCCCAAGCTTAACTTCTGCTCGTCCTCGAGTAGGTAGGTGACAAAAATAAAGAATAATTTTTGAGGTGACATGCACCACCAAAGATTTGATCAAAGTATTTGTAAAACATTCAAAGCTGGGATCATAGTACTTCAATCATAATATGAAAGACAAAGTTCTAGCAATAAGACAAAGAAACTATGATGCAACATGAAAAGGCACAAACAAAAGATTCATGAATAACAATGCTTTGCAAGACATTTGTTTGTTTCACATAAAGAAAACATAGCATAATAGTATTCAGCTTGTCCCTCATAGAGTAGAAAATATAAATGCATAGGACACCTTCAAAGTTCATAAGAGTGACTAGATACAAATAGTTTAAAACAAGCAATATCAAGATATGCATCAATCAACTAGTCTTGGGACAATGCACATATAACTAAGAATGGCCAGTATGCTCTCAAAATAGGTGCATAAAGATAGAAGGTGGAGACTCAATATAATGGTGGAAGAAAAGCCTTTATAAAAGGAAGTAGGGATTCAAGTCTCAAAAAGGGCTTCCAAAAATTATGGTACCTATAGATTTCAGCTCTCATTGCCCCTATGATAAGCATCTTGAAGGTGATTAAGGTTAAAGTGACACAACTAAGAGGATATGCTTGACAAGTTATAAACCGAAATCTCATGCCCCTTACTTACGAAGACCGAACCTCATGCTACTCAACTTTAGTCACAAGTAAGCTCTTGTCATTGTAAGTACATATGTATCATAAAGGACCGCCAAAGGGGTACCCCTTGCACATGATACAGGAGCTATCCCATAATCAAAATGACAAGGCAAGCAGACAATGAGAATCTCAGCGATCTTTTTATTTGCTATTTGCATAGGTTTTTATTGAGGATGCTTCATAGAGTGCTCATTATGGTGATGCTGCAAGTTTCCACCATGATTAGGCATGTCTTAGGCTAGCGCCCCAGGCGGTTCTCTAACACACATACAAACTCCATGATCTTACAAGTTCCACTTTTATTTCACACCACCGGGATCCATAAGCAAAAGAACATGATATCAACGGGGTACAAAGTACAAGTGCATTGTTGAAAGCGTTCCCCATGATACATGGTTCTGCTAATTTCAACTTATAAAGCACAAGCATATACGCAACAAAGAAGGACCCAATGGTTCAAGTTTATTAAGGGCAAGAAAAGTAAAGTGTGCCATCAAGTTTGTGAGAGCTTTAATCACTAGTTTTCTCATAACAAGTTTAATTTGGAAGGTAAACAAAAGCATGAATATACTTGGAATAGCATAAGGTAGTAGGTAGGTATGGTGGACTCTTTGGAATAACTTGGTTTAGGGAGTTGGATGCATGAGTGGAACTCATACTTGGTTGTGGTGGCTAGCAAAAGACTGGGAGCGACAAACTAAGAAAGCAATAATGGCCATAATCATGCAGAGTGACAAAACATCATTGATCAAAGCATAAAGTGATACTACAAGTTGAAAACTAAAGGATCATAAAGGCTATGGTGACTTTGGATAGTCATAACATGGTGTGAGAATGCGCCAAGTCAACCCAAATAAAGCATCAAAGGAAAATACCACTATACTATGCTTTAATATGCTAAAACAACGCATGATTCATCCAAGGCACATTAAGAAATCTCAATTGTTTATAAAAGTCATGCTACAGCAAAGAATACTAAGCATAAAGCCAAAACAATATCAAGCATGGCATGACAAAGCATAGGCCACAGTTAAAAACGAGGTCTTTTTACCACATAAGAATGAACTTTCCAACTCTTTTCCAAACCAAACCAAACTATTTGAAAACCAATGTATGAAAGAGGGGGTCCAACCAATTTATTAAGAAAACTAAGCAAACCAAGCAAACAAAAAACAAAAATGTAAACAAAAATGAAGACGCTCCAATAACAACACAGCCGTGCATGAAACAATAAAAATGAAGCGTTTGGAAGAAACATGGAATTTTTATTGATGAAGAGTGGGATGCCTTGGGCATCCCCAAGCTTTGACGCTTGTACTTCTTGGATATTTCTTGGGGTGACACGCATGGAATCCCCAAGCTTGAGCTTTAGTCCATCCTTCATCTCATTACTCATTCCTTCCATACACCTAAAATATTTCCTTCATACAAAACTTCACACAATCTTTATTAGCAACATTAGTGCACTCAAGATAAATAAGTCTTAAGGTTTAGTTCTAACACCAATAAACTTCCATTAGAACACTAGCTACTGAAGCACTTCCCTTAAAAATCTCAATTCCCCAAAAGAACTCAAAAAGGAACCTACAAGAAACAAATGCAAAAAATGGCAGAAATCTGTCAAAACAGACCAGTAGGTAAAGACAAAAAAATTCGAAGACCTTCTGTTGCTCAAATCAAAAAGTTTTGAACTAACAAAAGTTAGATAACGACCTGGGGCAGAAGCACAAAAATTCAGGCCTCAAAAAGATATTCAGAGATTCTACACGAATATTTACGGTGAAGCATAGAAATCTGTTTCGGGACAACAACTTTCCCAATCATTACTTCTCTCTCATTAGAGTTTACTCTTGGCACAAAAAGCAAATAAAAAGGATAAGGAGCGGTTATTACTGAAGCAATAACTTCCAAGACTCATCTAAAACTTTTGTGTTATCTCCCAATAAGTACTTTTCTTTAACGCCTTTAATTTAGGCATAAGAAGCAAGAAAAAGAATCACGTGTTCTCAAATGAAGAAGCATTAAGACCAAATTTTTTGCCCTTACCTCTCTTACTTTTATTCTTAACCTTGGGGAAAATATGATTGCTTGGTGGAGTAGAAAGGTGCATGGTCCCCTTTCCCACATCTATTATTGCTCCAAGAAGTTCTAATAGGGACCTTCCAAGTGTAACTTGTCCTTTACCTGCACATTCAATAACAAGATAATCAGTAGAAATCATTTTCCCAAGGATCTTTGTAAACACTCCTTCAGCTATTCCAATAGGTAATATGCTAGCATTATTAGCAAGAGATATTTCTTTTCCTCCTTCAGTAAGCCCCCAAAGATTCAAAGATTCATAAATATCTTTGGGCATAAGACAAAGTTCAGACATGATAACACAGCGAGCTTGAAAAGTTTTAGTGATTATCTCAATCTTTACTATAGGGAGCCACTTTGATGGTTCAGAATTTATTGGGACATAATTGTGATGTTCCCTAAGCGTATTATAGCAATCTTTTAAGCTAGTAGTGCTAGTCTCAAGAGTGTTCAATCTAGCAAATATTCTTGCGAAGGAAATATCAGTTTGGCTAGGCAAGTTGTAAGTGAGGATAAATTTCTTTATAGCAATTATAGAATCATCCTCATTACATTGGAGGAAATCTCCTCCCACAATAGCATCTAAAGCATATCTATAGCAAAGAGCAATTCGAAGGTAAAAACTGCTAAGGAACAAGCTTTGAGTCATTTTAGGCTTAGTTTTTTCATGTAGATCAGAGACTCTAGACCAAGCTTCCTTAAAACTTTCCTAAATTCCTTGTTTAAAAGTGAAAATCATTTCCTCGGGTGACATAGTGATTGGAGCAAGGCTAGACATAGTGGCAACTTAAGAAAGGAACTAATTTTCTGTGTGTTTTTGATAAAGCTATTTTTTGTGTGTTTTTGATAAAAAAGCAAGCAAACAAAGCAAAAATAAACTAAGAAAAACAAAAATAACAAAGTAAACAGATTGGTTATGAGGGACTCCTCTTGTGAAGATGTCCTTGACTCCCCAGCAACGGTGCCAGAAAAATGCTTGATGCTTAGGGCTGATGTAGAGCTCGTTGGGAACCCCAAGAGGAAGGTATGATGAGCACTGCTAGCTCGTGGTTGATGTAGAGCCCACTGGGAACCCCAAGAGGAAGGTATGATGATCACATCAGCGAGTTTTCCCTCAGTTATGAGACCAAGGTTTAATCGAACCAGTAGGAGCAAGGAAACACCCCAAAGGTGTTACTAGCTGAGCTTTGGTAGGGCGCACTACCGGTGCTAGTAGCAACGTGGAGACCTGCACAATACAACCACAGAACTTTGTGCCCAACTTGTGATGAGTTTGTCAATCTCACCGTGTTTTGTGGAAAACAAAGGATTAAACGTATCGAATGGAAAGAAGTAAAAGTTTGCAGAAATTAAACACAAAGCAGTAAAAGATTGTAGATTGTATGTAAAGTAAAAGGACTGGGATCCATAGTTCCCTAGAGGTGGCTCTCCTTAGATAGATAACATGCTGGGTGAACAAATTACAACGGGGCAATTGACAAACACCGAGAAAGCAATACATGCATATACTAATCATCTTGACTCCTCTGAGACTTGATTGGGCATTACAACATTATACATAGACCGCCATCCAACTGCATCTATGACTAATAATCCGCCTTCAGGTTATCATCCAAACCCCCTCCAGTATTAAGTTGCAAGCAACAGATTATTGCTTTATGAACTGCGTGTAAAGTAAACAATACGATTGTTCTATGAACAAAGGATTGTTGTTTTCTCCCTAGTAGAAACAACACATCTAGTACCTTAGAGATTTCTGTCACTTCCCAAGATTACCAGAGGCATGAACCCACTATCGAGCATAAATACTAACTCTTGGAGTTGCTAGCATCTACTTGGCCAAGATAGCTACTAACAACGGAAATCATGCAAGATCTCAAATAACAAAGACATGATAGAATCAATAATCAATCTGAAATAGCATCTCAATATCCATCGGATCCCCGCAAACACAACATGTATGAATTACAAATAGATGATCTTGATCATGAACGGAGCTCACAAGATCTAAACATGAAAGCACAAAGGAGGAGAAACCAGCCATCTAGCTACTACATGGATCCGTAGTCCAAGGATGAACTACTCACGCATCACACCAGAGGCTAGCATGGTGATGAAGAAGGCCTCCAGGGTGAATTCCCCTCTCCGGCAGAGTGCCGGGAAGAGCTTCAGATCCCTCCCGATCTAGGGACAGACGCTGACTCTGAGACTCTTTCGTGGATTTTTGATCGGGTACTTAGGTTTTTCGTCCCGAGGGCAACTTATAGGCGGAAGGAGAGGCCGAGGGGGTGCCGGGAGCCACCACACCACCCCCTGGCGTGGGCCAGGCCGCGCTGGTGGTGGCTGCCCCGGCCGCCTCCGTCTCGTGATTCTCACTTGATCCTTCCGAAAAATAGGCACTTTGGCTTTTGTCCCGCCCAATTCGAGAATATTCATTTTCGACTTTCCGGAACCGTAAAACAGAGAAAACAGGCAGCTGGCACTGTGGCTCTTGTTAATAGGTTAGTCCAAGAAATCATATGAAAAGTACTCCAAAGTTGGAACAAAACACAAGAAAGTGGATAAAACCAAGCATGGAACATAAAAAATTATAGATACATTTGCAATGTATCAACATCCCCAAGCTTAACTCCTCATTCCCTCGAGTAGGTAAGTGATAAAAAGAAATAATTTTTGAGGTGACATGCACCATAAAAGACTTGATCAAAGTATTTGCAAAACATTCAAAGCTGGGATCATAGTACTTCAATCATAACATGAAAGGAAAAGTTCTAGCAATAAGCAAATAAACTAAGATGCAACATGAAAAGGCACAAACAAAAGATTCATGAATAACAATGCTTTGCAAGATGTTATTTTGTTTCACATAAAGAAAACATAGCATAATAATATTCAGCTTGTCCCTCAATAGAGTAGCAAATATAAATGCATAGGACACCTTCAAAGTTCATAAGAGTGACTAGATACAATAGTCTAAAACAAGCAATAACAAGTTATGCATCAATCAACTAGTCTTGGGACAATGCACATAGAACTAAGAATGGCCACTATGCTCTCAAAGTAGGTGCATAAAGATAGAAGGTGGAGACTCCATATAATGGTGGAAGAAAGGCCTTTTGTAAAAGGAAGTAGGGATTCAAGTCTCATAAAGAGCTTCCAAAAATTATGGTACCTATAGCTTTAAGCTCTCATTGCCCCTATCATAAGCATCTTGAATTGATTAAGGTTAAAGTGAACAAACTATGGTATACATGCTTGACGAAGTATAAGTCAGAAATCTCATGTCCCTTGTATACGAGGGCCACTCCTCATGCTACTCCAGTTTAGTCACCGGTAAGTTCTTTTCATCGTAAGTATATGTGTATCATTGAGAACCGCCAACGGGGTACCCCTTGCCCGATGATACGGAAGAATCCCCATATCAAAATGACAAGGCAAGCAGACAACGAGCATCTCAGCATTCTTCTTATTTACCATGGGAATATGGTGCTTTTTTCTCTCTTTCCTCTTTTCATAGTATCTCTTTTTTTCTCTTTTTCTCCTTTTTCTCAATATAGGACTCTTTTTTTATAAGAAGAATGCTTCATAGACAGCTCATTATGGTTACGCTGCAGGTTTCCACCATGTCAACATGGATTAGACCAGCGGCCCAGGCGTTTCTCTAACACATATACATAACTCCATGGACTTACCAGATCCCCTTTCATTTCACAATCATTTACATCCATATACAAAACAGCATGATATCAACTAGGTACAAGTACCAAGTGCAATGTTGAAAGCGTTCCCCATGAAAGCATGGTTCTGCTAATTCCCAACAAATAAGTGAAAGCATATACAACATAGAAGACACAATGGTTCAATTTTATTAAGGGCAAGTAAAGTAAAGTGTGCCATCAAGTTCGTGAGAGCTTTAATCACTAGTTTTTTCATAACAAGTGGAAGGTAAACGAAAGCATGAATATACTTGGAATAGCATAAGATAGTAGGTAGGTATGGTGTACTCTTTGGAATAACTTGGCTTTAGGAGTTGGATGCATGAGTGGAACTCATACTTTGTTGTGGAGGCTAGCAAAAGACTGGGAGCGACAAACTAAGAGAGCAATAATGGCCATAATCATGCAGAGCGACAAAACATCATTGATCAAAGCATAAAGTGATACTACAAGTTGAAAACTAAAGGATCATAAAGGCTATGGTGACTTGAGACATTCATAACATGGTGTGAGCATGTGCCAAGTCAACCCAAATAAAGCATCAAAGGAGAATACCACTATACTATGCTTTAATATGCTAAAACAACGCATGATTCATCCAAGGCACATTAAGCAATCTCAATTGTTTATAAAAGTCATGCTACAACAAAGAATACTAAGCATAAAGCCAAAACAATATCAAGCATGGCATGACAAAGCATAGGCCATAGTCAAAAACAAGCTCTTTTTACCACATAAGCATGAACTTTCCTACTCTTTTCCAAACCAAACCAAGCTATTTGCAAACCAATGTACGAAAGAGGGGGTCCAACCAACTTATTCAGAAAACTAAGCAAACCAAGCAAACTAAAAACCAAAACAAAAACAAAAAATAAGACGCTCCAAGAAAAACACAATTGTGCATGAAACAATAAAAATGAAGCGTCTGGAAGAAACCTGGGATTTTTATTGATGAAGAAGGGGGATGCCTTGGGCATCCCCAAGCTTTGACGCTTGTACTTCTTGGATATTTCTTAGGGTGACACGCGTGGCATCCCCAAGCTTGAGCTTTAGTCCATCCTTCATCTCATTACTCATTCCTTCCATACACCTGAAATTTTTCCTTCATACAAAACTTCACACAATCTCATTAGCAACATTAGTGCACTTAAGATAAATAAGTCTCAAGGTTCAGTTATAACACCAAATAAACTTCCATTAGAACACTAGCTACTGTAGCACTTCCCTCAAAAAGCTCAATTCCCCAAAGGAACTCAAGAAGGAACTAACAAGAAGCAAATGCAGAAAAATGGCAGAAATCTGTCAAAACAGACCAGCAGGTAAAGACGAATTTTTTTCAAAGACCTTATGTTGCTCAAATCAGAAAGTGTTGAACTAACGAAAGTTGGATAACAACCTGGGGTAGAAGTACAAAAAATTACAGCTCAATCCGACGTACATAGCTCTCTCAGGAATTTTTACGGTGAAGCACAGAAATCTGTTTCGGGACAGCAACTTTCCCAATCATTACTTCACTCTTATTAGAGGTTGCTCTTGGCACAAAAAGAAAATAAGAAGGATAAGGAGAGGTTATTACAGAGGTAATAACTTCCAAGACTCATATAAAACTCTTGGGTTATCTCCCCACAAGTACTTTTCTTTAACGCCTTTAAGTTAGGCATAAGAAGCAAAGAAAGAATCAAGTGTTCTCAAATGAAGAAGCATTAAGACCAACTTTCTTGCCCTTACCTCTCTTATTCTTATTCTTAACCTTTGGGAAAATATGATTGTTTGGTGGAGAAGAAAGGTGCATGGTCCCCTTTCCCACATCTATTATAGCTCCAAGAAGTTCCAATAGGGACCTTCCAAGTGTAATTTGTCCTTTTCCTGCACATTCAATAACAAGATTATCAATAGAAATCGTTTTCCCAAGGATCTTTGTAAACACTCCTTCAGCTATTCCAAGAGGTAATATGGTAGTATTATTAGTAAGAGATATTTCTTTTCCTCCTTCAGTGAGCCCCCAAGTATTCAGAGATTTATAGATATCTTTGGGCATAAGGCAAGATTCAGACATGATATCACAGCGAGCTTGAAAAGTTTCAGCGTTTATCTCAATCTTTACTGTAGGGAACCACTTTGATGGTTCAAAGTTTATTGGAACATAATCGTGATGCTCCCTAAGCGTATTATAGCACAAATCTAGTAGTGCTAGCCTCAAGAGTATCCAATCTAGCAAATATTTTTGCGAAAGAAGTATCAGTTTGGCTAGGCAAGTTGTAAGTGAGGATCAATTACTTTATAGCATTAATAGCATCATCCTCATTACAATGGAGGAAATCTCCTCCCACAACAACATCTAAAGCATACCTATAGAAAAGAGCAATTCCGAGGTAAAAACTGCTAAGGAACAAGCTTTGAGTCATTTTAGGCTCAGTTTTTTCATGTAGATCAGAGATTCTAGACCAGGCTTCCTTAAAACTTTCCTCAATTCCTTGTTTAAAAGTGAAAATCATATTCTCGGGTGACATAGTGACTGGAGCAAGGCTAGACATAGTGACAACTAAAGGAGACTTAATTTTTTTGTGTTTTTCAAATAAGAAAGCAAACAAGCAAAACTAATTTTTTTGTGTTTTTGAAGAACAAAACAAGCAAACAAAGCAAAAAGAAACTAAGAAAAGCAAAAACAACAAAGTAAAGAGATTGGTTATGAGGGACTCCCCTTGTGAAGATGTCCTTGACTCCCCGGCAATGGCGCTAGAAAAATCTTTGCTAGCTCGTGGTTGATGTAGAGCCCGTTGGGAACCCCAAGAGGAAGGTATGATGAACACAGCAGCAAGTTTTCCCTCAATTATGAGACCAAGGTTTAATCGAACCAGTAGGAGCAAGGAAACACCCCAAAGGTGTTACTAGCTGAGCTTTGGCAGGGCGCACTACTGGTGCTAGTAGCAACATGGAGACCTGCACAATACAACCACAGAACTTTGTGCCCACTTTGCGATGAGGTTGTCAATCTCACCGTGTTTTGCGGAAAACAAAGGATTAAACGTACAGAATGGAAAGAAGTAAAAGTTTGCAGAAATTAAACACAAAGTAGTAAAAGATTGTAGATTGTATGTAAAGTAAAAGGACCGGGATCCATAGTTCACTAGAGGTGGCTCTCCTTAGATAGATAACATGCTGGGTGAACAAATTACAGCGGGGCAATTGACAAACACCGAGAAAGCAATACATGCATATACTAATCATCTTGACTCCTCTGAGACTTGATTGGGCATTACAACATTATACATAGACCGCCATCCAACTGCATCTATGACTAATAATCCACCTTCAGGTTATCATCCGAACCCCCTCCAGTATTAAGTTGCAAGCAACAGATTATTGCTTTACGAACTGCGTGTAAAGTAAACAATACGATTGTTCTATGAACAAAGGATTGTTGTTTTCTCCCTAGTAGCAACAACACATCTAGTACCTTAGAGATTTACACTTCCCAGACACGGAGGCATGAACCCACTATCGAGCATAAATACTAACTCTTGGAGTTGCTAGTATCTACTTGGCCAAGATAGCTACTAACAACAGAAAGCATGCAAGATCTCAAATAACAAAGACATGATAGAATCAATAATCAATCTGAAATAGCATCTCAATATCCATCGGATCCCCGCGAACACAACATGTATGAATTACAAATAGATGATCTTGATCATGAACGGAGCTCACAAGATCTAAACAAGAAAGCACAAAGGAGGAGAAACCAGCCATCTAGCTACTACATGGATCCGTAGTCCAAGGATGAACTACTCACGCATCACACCGGAGGCTTGCATGGTGATGAAGAAGGCCTCTGTGGTGAATTCCCTCCTCCGTGAGTGGAAGAGCTTCAGATCCCTCCCGATCTAGGGACAGAGACGACGGTGGCTACAGACTCTTTCGTGGATTTTTGATCGGGTACTTAGGGTTTTCGTCCCGAGGGCAACTTATAGGCGGACGGAGAGGCTGAGGGGGTGCCGAGAGCCACCACACCACCTCGGGCGTGGCCAGCCTAGCCGCCAAGTGGTGTGGCCGCCCCGGCCCCTCTTCGCCTCGATTCTCGCACTGATCCCTTCCTAAAAATAGGCACTGCTTTTGTCCCGGCCCAATTCGAGAATATTCATTTTCTAACTTTCCGAACCAAAAACAGCAAAATGTGCTTGGCAATCGTGGCTCTTGTTAATAGGTTAGTCCAAGAAATCATATGAAAAGTACTCCAAAGTTGGAACAAAACACAAGAAAGTGGATAAAACCAAGCATGGAACATCAAAAATTATAGATACATTTGGAATGTATCAAGCACAGCAGCAAGTTTCCCTCAGTTATGAAACCAAGGTTTAATCGAACCAATAGGAGCAAGGAAACACCCCAAAGGTGTTGCTAGTTGAGCCTTGGCAGGGCGCACTACCGGTGCTAGTAGCAACATGGAGACCTGCACAACACAACCACATAACTCTGTCCCCAACTTGCGATGAGGTTGTCAATCTCACCGTGTTTTGCTGAAAACAAAGGATTAAACGTATCGAATGGAAGGAAGTAATAGTTTGCAGAAAGTAAACACAAAGCAGTAAACAGTTTATAGATTGTATGTAAAAGTAAAGGACCGGTATCCATAGTTCACTAGAGGTGGCTCTCTTTAAGATAGATAACATGCTGGGTGAACAAATTACAACGGGGCAATTGACAAACATCGAGAAAGCAATACACGCATATACTATTCATCTTGACTCCTTTGAGACTTGATTGGGCATTACAACATTATACATAGACCGTGATCCAACTGCATCTATAACTAATAATCCACCTTCAGGTTATCATCTGAACCCCCTCCAGTATTAAGTTGCAAGCAACAGATTATTGCTTTACGAATTGCGTGTAATGTAAAAAATACGATTATTCTATGAACAAAGGATTGTTGTTTTCTCCCTAGTAGCAACAACACATCTAGTACCTTAGAGATTTCTGTCACTTCCCCAGATTACCAGAGGCATGAACCCACTATCAAGCATAAATAATAACTCTTGGAGTTGCTAGCATCTACTTGGCCAAGATATCTACTAACAACGGAAAGCATGCAAGATCATAAATAACAAAGACATGATAGAATCAATAATCAATCTAAAATAGCATCACAATATCCATCGGATCCCCGCAAACACAACATGCAGAATTACAAATAGATGATCTTGATCATGAACGGAGCTCACAAGATCTAGACATGAAAGCACAAAGGAGGAGAACTAGCCATCTAGCTACTACATGGATGAAGGGTTTCGCAGCATAGTAAATCAAAATTTTCTACGGAGCAAACAGAGGGAAAGCCAAGATCTAATCTAGGAGATGCAAACAACGAGAGAGATTGGATTAGATCTTCATACCCTTGAAGATTCGCACAGCGGAACGCTGCCTAACGTGGGTGATGTAGTCGACTCGCTTCTCCTCCTCGCGATCCGATCCGATCCAGCACTACAAGTGGCGGTGCCTCCATGAGATGCACACGCAAGGCACCTCGACGCCTCCTCCTTCCTCGGACCAGCAAGTAGGGTGGAGAGATAGATTGATCTACAACGACGCGGGGTGTATATGGTGGAGAATTTCTGCAGCAGGCTTCAGCCACAAACAATGGGAGGGAGAGAGAGGAGGGCAGCAGGGCTACTAGGGTTTGGAGGAAGGTGTGTGTGTGTGGAGGGGACGCACCAGCCCTCTATATATAGAGGGGGGGTGCGGTCAGCCCTTGCCCATCCTCCAAGCCTATCTCTAGTTTAAACGATTTAAACTTATCCCTTATCTAGAAACCCTATCTCTAGTTTAAACGAGTTTAAACTTATCTAGGATTGGCTGGGCCCTATGGGGCCTTGTGCCCCTGGACCAATGCGGACAGGACACTCCCTCATAGGCCCATGCCCCCTCCCGGAAGGTGGGGCCACGTTGGTCCCCTTCCGGAAGGTTCTAGAAGCTTCCGGTACAATACCGATTAATCCTTAACAATTCAACTCCAAAACTGCACCGCCTTATATGAATCTTATTCTCCGACCACTCCGAACCTCTCGTGATGTCCCGGATCCCATCCGAGACTCAACAAAAATTCATAAACCAAGTATCCAATCTATCCTAGCGTCGAGACACGTTATGTGTGACCGGGTTCGAGAATATGCAGACATGATCTTCTATCAATAATCAATAGCGGGGTCTGGGCACCCATATTAACTCCCACACATTCATCGATGATCATATCGGATGAACCACGATGCCAGGATTCAATCAATCCCATATATATTCCCTTCTCGTGATATTTTACTTGCCCGAGATTCGATCGTCGGTATCTTCATACCTAGTTCAATCTCGTTCACAGCAAGTACTTTACTTGTTCCGTAATCCGATATCACTTTGTGATTAACTCCTTAACCACATGCTTGCAAGCGGTGTTGATATCGACACGAAAGTGGGCCCAAGTATATCTCCGACTTGGGAGGGACAAATTCCATCTCGATACATACAACCCAATGATACTTTCCGATCACCAGAGAGACACCTTTATGATCACCCTCTCATAGGATGACGTTTGATGACCTCAAAGCTTTCTTCTGATACCAGGGAGTTGCATTATCTCATGGTCTAAGGAATACAATATTTGACATAAGAAAAGCTTCGCAAAGACGAACACGATGACACGATCTAATTGCTTCGCTTAGTTTGGGTCTATCCACCACATCATTCTCCAATGATATGATCTCATTATCAATTGACAACTCATGTCTATGGTTAGGAAACCTTAACCATCATTGATCAATGAGCTAGTCCATAGAGGCGTACTAGGGACACGGTGTTGTTCACAAACCACACAAGTATTAATGTTTCCGCTTAATACAATTCTAGCATGGAATATAAACTTTATCATGAACAAGAATTATAATAATAACATCTGTATTATTGCCTCTAGGGCATAATTCCAACAGTCTCCCACTTGCACTAGAGTCAATAATCTAGTTTACATTTGGCAACAATCTCACACCCATGGCACTGAGGTGCTGATCATGTTTTACACGTGGAAGAGGTTTAGTCAATGGATCTGCGACATTCAGATCTCGTATGTACTTTGCTGATCTTCGATTCCATCCGCTATATAATCTCGGATTATATGAAACTTGCGGTTGATATGCTTGGTCTTTGGATGATATCTTGGTTCCTTAGCGAGTTATGGCGCCAAGGTTGTCACACACTATCTCCAAGGGTCCAATGCACTTGAACCATGCCAAGCTCAGGATGAAGTTTCGATCCAAACTCCTTCACTTGACGCTTCTGCAGCAGCCATGTATTCCGCTTTCATCAGATCCCGCGATCACGCTTTGCTTGCAGCTTCTCCAGCTCACAGCTCCTCCATTCAAAATATACACGTATCCTGTCTGAGATTTACAATCATCCTTGTCAGTGTCGAAACTAGCATCGACGTAACCTTTTATGACGAGCTGTTCATCACCCCCATAGACTAAGAACATTTCTTTAGTCCTATTTAGGTACCTTAGGATGTTCTTCACGGCTGTCCAAAGGTTCCACTCGGATCACTTTGATATCTCGTCAAACTAAGAGCATTGGACACATCCGTCTAGTACACAAAGATGGCATACATGATGGAGCCTATGGCCGAGGCATAAGGCACTTTGCTCATAGCTTCCTATCATTTATCAGAATGGACACTGAGCCTTGCTCAATATCTTACCTGACAACATAGGCACTGAACCTTTCAATGCCTTATCCATTCTGAACCTTTTCAGAACTTTGTCTAGGTATGTACTCTGGCTTAAAGATATTAGGCGTCTTTGTCTATCTCTATAGATTTTGATGTCCAATATATAAGCAGCTTCACCTAGGTCTTTCATTGAAAAACACTTGTTCAAATAACTCTTCACATCGTTAAGCATGTTGATGTCATTTCCAATAATCAATATGTCATCCACATATAGTACTAGAAACGTCACCGAGCTCCCACTCACTTTCTTGTAGATGCAAGCTTCGTAGCAATTTGGAACAAATCCAAAGCTCTTGATCACTTGATCAAAACGAAGGTTCCAACTCCGAGATGCTTGCTTCAGTCCATAAATGGAACGCTGAAGTTTGCATACTTTATCAGCATCCTTAGGATCGACAAAACCTTCGGGTTGCATCATATACAACTCTTCATCAATGTTGCCATTGAGGAAAGCAGTCTTGACATCCATTTGCCACATTTCATAATCATGAAACGCAGCAATTGCTAATAAAATCCGAATGGACTTAAACATCGCTACGGGAGAGAAAGTCTCATCGTAGTCAACACCTTGAACTTGTCGAAAACCTTTCGCAACAAGCCGTGCTTTATAGACGGTAACATTACCATCCGCGTCCGTTTTTCTTCTTGAAGATCCATTTGCACTCAACGGCCTTTCGTCGCTAGGAGGGTCTACCAAAGTCCATACTTGGTTTTCGCCATGGATCCCAATTCGGATTTCATGGCTTCTAGCCATTTCTCGTAGTCCGGGCTCATCATCGCTTCCTCATAGTTCGTAGGTTCACCGCCTTCTACTAACAAGACACAAGACAGGTTGCCGCATTCACTCAGAGGGGCACGCGACTTTGTCGACCGACGCTCAAGAGCAGATCGTCTGAAGCTTCATGATCCTTGTCATTAGCTTCCTCTATTGTTGGTGCAGCGGCAATCGAACAATTTCAGGTGCTGCGCTACTCTCCAATTCAAGAGAAGGTTCAATAACCTCGCCTAGCTCTACTTTCCTCCCACTCACTTCTTTCGAGAGAAACTCCTTCTCAAGAAAGGAACCGTTTTGCATAAACACTTTGCCTTCGGTTCTCAGGATAGAAGGTATACCCAATAGTTTCCTTAGGGTATCCTATGAAGACGCACTTCTCCGCTTTGGGTTCGAGCTTGTCCGCATCAACTTCTTGACGAAGCTTCAGATCCCCAAACTTTAAGAAACGACAACTTAGGTTTAGCACCAAACCACAGTTCATACGGTGTCGCCTCAACGGATTTAGATGGAGCCCTATTTAAAGTGAATGCAGCGGTTTCTAATGCATAACCCAAAATGATAACGCAAATCAAGAAGAGACATCATCGATTGGACCATATCTAATAGGGTTCGATTCCGGCGCTCGTGACACACCATTGCTACTGTGGTGTTCCGGTGGCGTGAGTTGTGAAACGATTCCACTTGCTTTAAGATGCGTGAGAAAATCATAACTCAAATATTCACCTCCACGATCGGATCGTAGAAACTTAATCTTTCTGTTACGATGGTTCTCCACTTCATTCTGAAATTCCTTGAACTTTTCAAATGTTTCAGATTTATGTTTCATTAAATAGATATACCCATATCTACTTAAGTTATCGGTAAAAGTGAGAAAATAGCGATATCCACCGCGGCCTAAACACTCATCGTCCGCATACATCGGTATGTATGATTTCCAACAAGTCCGTTGCTCGCTCCATCATACCGGAGAACGGGGTTTTGATCATCTTGCCCATGAGGCATGGTTCGCATGTGTCAAATGATTCAAAATCAAGAGACTCCAAAAGTCCATCAGAATGGAGTTTCTTCATGCGCTTTACACCAATATGACCTAGACGATAGTGCCACAAATAAGTAGTATTATCACTATCTACTTTGCATCTCTTAGCCTCAATGTTATGGATGTGTGTTTCATCCCTTTCGAGATTTAGAAGAAATAAACCACTCACAAGAGGTGCATGACCATAAAAGATGTTACTCATATAAATAGAACAACCATTATTCTCCGATTTAAATGAATAACCGTCTTGCAATAAACACGATCCATAAATAATGTTCATGCTCAACGCAGGCACATAATAACATTTATTAAGGTTTAAAACTAATCCCAAGGTAAAACTAAGGAGAGCTGCCGACGCCATCACATCAACTCTTGATCCGCTGCAACGCGCATCGTCACCTCATCCTCGCAAGTCATTGCTCATTCCGTAGCTCTGCTTCGAGTTACAAATATTAGCAATCAACCGTATCAAATACCTGTGCACTACAACGAGGGCTAGTAAGGAAAACATCAATAACATGTATATCAAATATACCTTTGATGGTGCCAGCCTTCTTGTCCGCTAAGTACTTGGACAACGATTCGCCCAGGACCCTTGTCCTTGCAATAGAAGCACCAAAGGTCCGGCTTGGGACCAGACTGAGCTTCTTCTCAGCAGGGCATTACGCCGCCGCCTTCTTGAAGGGCTTCTTTGCTCCCTTACCTTTCTTAAAGGTGGGCTTGTTGACCATCAACACATGATTATCCTTTTGATGTCCACTTCCTGCCTTCAGCTTTGCGAAGAGCTCGGTGATCGATCTGGAACCAATCTGATTGTGAGTCACTACAAAACTCTTGTAGCCGGGAGGAGTGATTGCGAACCTGTCAATCTTGAGCTCCTCCGAATCTTGCAACCAGCTTGCTCAAGGCGTTGAGTGTAGCCCGACATCTTAATGGCGTGCTCACTAACGGAACTCCCTTCCTCCATCTTGCAGTTAAAGAACTTCTCAGAGATCTCATATCTCTCAGAACGGGCCTGAGTCTGAAACATGGTTTTCAGCTCTTCGAGAATCTCAAAGGGCCCGGGATAGTTTTCAAAACGATTTTGAAGTTCCGGTTCCATAGCAAACAACATGGTGCTCTTAATCACACCATAATCATCTTTGCGCGACTGATAGACAGCTTTCTCATCACCAAGCTTGCAAAGTAGGGTCACCTAACGCTTTCTCAAGGACATAGTCCTTTTGACCGCCAGAGAGAATGATTCTCAAATTGCGGAACCAATTGGTGAAGTTAGACCCATTGTTCTTAAGCTTTTCTTTCTCAGCAAAAACGTTGAAGTTGAAGTTGGACTTAGCCATGTGATCTACAATATTTGCAAGTACAAATTAGACTATGTTCATGATAACTAGTTCAACTTTTAATCAAATTACTAGATGAACTCCCACTAAATTCAACATCCCTCAAGTTGTTTAGTGAACACGATCCAAATTCACCACACCTAATCCGATCTTCACGAGAAGAGATGTGGTTTCAATGGTGGACAACGAAGTGTCGATCATATCATTCATATGACTCATGCTTAACCTTTCGGTTCTTGTGTTCCGAGGCCATGTCTACATGCTAGGCTCGCCAAGCTAGACCCAAGTATTTCCGCTGCAGTAAACTGGCTTGCACCTGCTTGTATGTGAGCGAGAGTCTATAGCACCCGATCATCACGTGATGCTTGGACACGACGAACTTTAACTTTCGAACGGTGCATACTTGGGGAGAACACAGTTTTATCTTGATCTTTATGAGGAATCATCTTATAATGCTACCGTCATGATCTAAGCATAATAAGATACATAAAAGGATAAACATCACATGCATATAACTTTATGTGACATGGTATAGCCAATCTTCAAGAATGATCTCCATCTTGTGCTCCGCATGATCTCCATCACTCCACCATGATTGCCTCCACCACGAATAGCAACTACAACTATTGCTAACTACTTAGCGATAAAGTAAAGCTATTACATGGCGATAAGAAGTTGACTCGCAGGTCATACACAATTATAAAGACAACCATATATTCTGCCGGTTGTGTACTCATCAACATGCAAGTCGTGAAACATTACAAAACATGATCATCGCATACATTATACACATCACATCTTGGGCCATACCATATCACAAAACACTCCTGCAAAAACAAGTTAGACGCCTCTACTTTGTTGTTGCATGTTTTACGTGGCTTATGGGAGTAGATGCTAAGAACGATTCTACCTACGGAAAGCCACAACGGTGATATTATGGTTGCCAAACTCCGTGTTAATCCCATGACAACTATAGTGAGAGAAACCGACATCCACCACCGCATGTGTGGTACAAGCCACACGTCGCGCGGAGCCGGTCTCGTGAACGACGTCGCAGAAGGTTGGCCTGGACCGCTTCAATCTCACTATCCCGCCATAAGAAGAACACAAACAAGAGGCTTGCAACAGAAAACATCAACGCCTTAACAACCATGTTTATGCTCTACTCGTGAATCACATCTACGCATAGATCTAGCTCGATACCATCAAGGGTTTCGCAGCATAGTAAATCAAAATTTTCACGGAGCCAGAGGGAAAGCCAAGATCTAATCTAGGAGATGCAAACAACGAGAGAGATTGGATTAGATCTTCATACCCTTGAAGATTCGACAGCGGAACGCTCTTTGAACGCGTGGGTGATGTAGTCGACTCGCTTCTCTTCCTCGCGATCCGATCCGATCCAGCACCACAAGTGGCGGTGCCTCCGTGAGATGCACACGGCAAGCACTCGACGCCTCCTCCTTCCTCGGATCAGCAAGTAGGGTGGAGAGATATATTGGATCTACAACGACGTGGTGTATATGGTGGAGAATTTCTGCAGCAGGCTTCGCCTACAAACAATGGGAGGGAGAGAGGAGGGCAAGAGGGCTACTAGGGTTTGGAGGAAGGTGTGTGTGTGGGGCGCACCAGCCCTCTATATAGAGGGGGGTGCGCCAGCCCTTGCCCATCCTCCAAGCCTATCTCTAGTTTAAACGATTTAAACTTATCCCTTATCTAGAAACCCTATCTCTAGTTTAAACAAGTTTAAACTTATCTAGGATTGGCTGGGACCTATGGGGCCTTGTGCCCCTGGCCCAATGCGCCAGGACACTCCCTCATAGGCCCATGCCCCTCCCGGAAGGTGGGGCCACGTTGGTCCCTTCCTAAGGTTCTAGAAGCTTCCGACAATACCGATTAATCCTAACAATTCAACTCCAAAACTGCCGCCTTATATGAATCTTATTCTCCTGACCACTCCGAACCTCTCGTGATGTCCCGGATCCCATCCGAGACTCAACAAAATTCATAAACCAAGTATCCAATCTATCCTAGCATCGAGACACGGTGTGTGACCTCGGGTTCGAGAATATGCAGACATGATCTTCTATCAATAATCAACAGCGGGGTCTGGGCACCCATATTGACTCCCACACATTCATCGATGATCATATCGGATGAACCACGATGCCAGGATTCAATCAATCCCATATATATTCCCTTCTCGTGATATTTTACTTGCCCGAGATTCGATCGTTGGTATCTTCATACCTAGTTCAATCTCGTTCACAGCAAGTACTTTACTCGTTCCGTAATCCGATATCACTTTGTGATTAACTCCTTAACCACATGCTTGCAAGCGGTGTTGATATCGACACGAGGGGCCCGGTATATCTCTCCG
Source organism: Avena insularis (assembly GCA_023614405.1). Taxonomy (NCBI): domain Eukaryota; kingdom Viridiplantae; phylum Streptophyta; class Magnoliopsida; order Poales; family Poaceae; genus Avena; species Avena insularis. The sequence goes on along the minus strand of CM042690.1, from coordinate 203,528,532 downwards.
ACTTGGGAGGGACAAATTCCATCTTGATACATACAACCCAACAGATACTTTCCGATCACCTGAGAGACACCTTTATGATCACCCTCTCATAGGATGACGTTTGATGACCTCAAAGCTTTCTTCCGATACCAGGGAGTTGCATTATCTCATGGTCTAAGGAATACAATATTTGACATAAGAAAAGCTTCGCAAAGACGAACACGATGACACGATCTAATTGCTTCGCTTAGTTTGGGTCTATCCACCACATCATTCTCCAATGATATGATCTCATTATCAATTGACAACTCATGTCTATGGTTAGGAAACCTTAACCATCATTGATCAATGAGCTAGTCCATAGAGGCGTACTAGGGACACGGTGTTGTTCACAAACCACACAAGTATTAATGTTTCCGCTTAATACAATTCTAGCATGGAATATAAACTTTATCATGAACAAGAATTATAATAATAACATCTGTATTATTGCCTCTAGGGCATAATTCCAACAATGGATCCGTAGTCCAGAGATGAACTACTCACGCATCACACTGGAGGCTTGCATGGTGATGAAGAAGGCCTCTAGGGTGAATTCCCCTCTCCAGCAGGCGATCTAGGGATGGAGATGACGGTGGCTACAGACTCTTTCATGGATTTTTTGATCGAGTACTTAGGGTTTTCGTCCCGAGGGCATCTTATAGGCAGAAGGAGAGGCCGAGGGGTGCTGGGGTCGGCTAGACCATCCCCTGGTGTGGACCAGGCCTGGCCGCGTGGCCAGGTCGTGTGGCTGGCCCCTAGCCCTTCTCCGTCTCGTATTCTGGCATCTGATGACTTCCGGGAAAATAGGCACTTTGGCTTTTGTCCCGTCCAATTCCGAGAATATTCATTTTCTGACTTTCCTGGAACCAAAAATAGCAGAAAATAGGCAATCTGTGGCTCTTGTTAATAGGTTAGTCCAAGAAATCATATGAAAAGTACTCCAAAGTATGGACAAACCACAAGAAAGTGGATAAAACCAAGCATGGAACATCAAAAATTATAGATACATTTGCAATGTATCAGTAATCATGTTGAATTATGGGCAAAGGAGACAACAAAGTTTAGCTTCATGGATGAGCGTTGCATCATGGTTCCTATAGCATGTGATAATCAGCTAATTGTGTTGATGAAAAGGTATGCTTCGGCTGCCATGTTTGAGCTGAAATGTGATGTATTGGATGTGGAAGCTGCTGCAACTGGGAGTCGCCCTTCTATTCTTGGACAGGGTGGTTGCTCGAACCCAATTAGCTCCTGGTAAGCAAAGGTCGCTTGGGGTTCACATGTTTATGCTGAATTGTAATTTTTATTTTATTTACTCAGTAGATATTGGGCAGTTATGCAACAGTCTTGTTTCTTTGACAGGAAGCGCCACCAGGTTAGAAACATGACTGCCGGGTCAGTCATTTTGCTGCCCAAAGAAATTAAAAACGAGTGGAAAGATGATGCTGGACACGATTTTGGTGCCCATTGTCCCGGTGATGCAGAGTACGTGAAGCTAAGAAAATTGGTACCCAGGAAGTGGAAGAAGGCAAGAAATGAAGAAGCCAGTGGACGTGAAGACTTGGCACCCAGGCTGCGGAAGAAGGCTGCTGGCAATGAAGATGCATAGTAATGTGTTGAACTTGAACCTATATATGTAATTCTGTTAAATTCTAGAGCTCTGTGTGTGGCACGTTGCTGGGCGAAACAATCTACCCACGTTCTCTGAGTAAAATGTACCACGACTTAGGGTTTGGAAACGCCTGAGTCAGTAGTTGAATCCAAAATTGTGATTATGCCACTACTATCTGAAAACAAGGATCCACCGGTTCCATGATTGCTGAGGGGCAGGAGGTCTCCAAATACGATGGAATGTTAGTGGCACAGAAATAAATTATTTAAGCTGCCACACTCCATGAAGTAGCAACTTATTTCAGATGCTGCACAATGACGTGGCAACATAAACAACAATGCTCTCACCGATAATGCCCAGATGAGGAGGACATCGGTACCACTTTCTGACCTAATCTTGAGCCCGTTTATCTCGCCACCTCTCTGCTCCTGCATCCCCTGCATTTGGCGTAGCTGCCGGATCTCCAGTAACCGGGTGTACGTGCTTCCACTTTATAAATTATGGTTGTGCCATTTGCATGCAGCACAATCTACGTAGATTACGTTTAAACAAACCACCAATGTCAGAATAGACTAGTAGAAAAGGTGTCTTTGGTCCATGGTCACGTTCTCAATCCGGGACAAAGATCTAAATTGAGATAGAAATTGATCTAAATCACAAATTCTTCCACAAATTAATCAAGACAGAGATCTAAATCGAGGCATTTCATTACTTCAACCACAAATTCTTCTAAACAAAGGTGCGATTTCACATCCTACATTAATTCAACCACTAGTCAACAACTTCACTTCCGCTGCCACTGTCCTTCGAGCCGCCGGCTTCCTCATCGCTGTCGGACGGAACCTCCATGATTTCCGCATTGTTCGCGAGACGGAGCACCTCTTCGCGGCGAGCGGCGGCGATGACGGTGTACTTGGTCCATCCAGGGATGGACCAAAACCTCTCCCGCCCTTCTCGGTTGTAGAGATCCCGATGCACCACGCGCCCATCAATGATGCGGTTGCCAATCTTGGCCTTCCGCTCCTTCTTGAATAGCGCCAGCCAGTACGGGCTGGCCGCCGCGTACCGGGGCAGCGCCCTCTTCCACGCGGGCATCTAGCGGCGACGCGCCGCGATTTCGCTCTCCATCTCGGCTCTACCAGGGAGCGGAGCCACCGGCACCCCCACAGAGCTGATGCGCCATCCGTGGGGCACCGTTGCGGCTGACGGTGCGAGGATGTCGAAGTTCGCGAACATCACCGCCTCGTAGAAGTTCAGATCGGGCATCTCCATGGCGGCGCGGTGGAGATTGGAGAGGACGAGGGGATGGACGACAAAGCGACGCGCTGTGGCGCCTCCTATTTGTACACGAGGATGACGAAGCGACGGGCGGAATATCCAAGGGGCATTGGTCAGACAAAAGAAGTAATGCGGGGTCAGACTAACGGGAGAGCAATTTTGTTCCTCCCTGGACTCCGGGACCAATAGTTCAGACCGCTAGGTCAACAAGTACAACTATTACAACTTAAAAAGGCACGGAGCTTAAGCTAAATAGAACTAGCTATCACAGATCTCCTTTATCTTCCTAATCTTAGCCCGATGCGCATCTTCCTATGAGAGCAAGGATCGAATTATCTACTCCTTCCTTTTAGCATCTTCCTTGCACAACTTCAATTGTTTCTCTGCATTTTTCCTCATGCACTTGTCAATACTCGTAGTTGTGAACTACAGGACTTTGGCCTGGTGGAGATCATTCCTTGCTTGAGTCAGTTCTGAAGGGAATATGCCCGAGAGGCAATAATAAAGTGGTTATTGTCTTATTCTATGTTTATGATAAATGTTTATTTTGGATGCTATAATTGTATTAATTGGAAACGTTAATACATGTGTGTTTAATAAACAAAATACAAAGTTCCTAGTAATGCCTCTCATATAAACTAGCTCGTTGATTAACAAGATGATCAAGGTTTCCTGATCACGGACATTGGATGTTGTTAATAACGAGGTCACAACATTGGTGGAATGATGTGATGACATTCATCCGAAGTATAGCATTATGATCAGAGTCATTATGTTTATATTGCTATAACATCATACCGAGTAATATTAGTCCTTAGACCATGAGATCATGTTGATTGCTAACGCCGGAAGAGTATCTTGCATCAAATGTCACACCATAACAGGGTGACTATAAAGGTGGGTTCAGTGCTACGAAGGTGTTATGTTGAGGCTCATGGATCAAGAGTGGGATTTTTCCATCCCGATGACGGATAGATATACTCTGGGCCCTCTCGGTGATATCGCATTGAAATAGCTTGCAAGCAAGTGATGTGATCACTAGAATGTTATATCACGGGAACAAGAAAAGAGTGCATGTTAGTAACGAGATCAAACTAGGTATTTGGATGCCAATGATCGAATCTCGGACATGTAATATATCGCGAGACAAAGGGATTTAGTTATGATGTTAAAGGTTCACACGATCACAAGGGTCATCATTGAATATGTGGGAGTCAGTATGGATCTCCAAGTCCCGCTGTTGATTATTGATCGAAGAGGGGTCTCGATCATGTCTGCATTATTCGCGAACCGTAGGGTGACACACTTAAGGGATACCGACACCATTTGGAGCAAATATGTTTCAGATAAAGCTTTAAGAAAGCGCTGGAATCATTTCGATGGAAACCAGAATTGTTTCGGGTGAAATTGCTGAAACTGGATCTGCATGTGATATTGAAATGTTGCAGGGGATTTTATGTGAATGTTTGTTAATTAATGTAATTAACAAAATTCTGAATAAAATAAATAAAATAGTTTTATTTAATGAGAGCTTGCATTAAATTTGGTGGAAATTTAATGCATGTGTGAGTGCAATTTTGAGTGGAGGCTTTTTTATGGGAGTGGGAGCTCCACCCACATGAATGTGGAAGAGGTGGGGGCACCACCATGGCTGCCATGCCATGGCCCTTGGGTGCCCCCCTCTTCCCTATAAAAGGCACCCCTCTCCTCCTCACAACACACACCTCCTCGTGAAGGATCTCTCTCCCCCTCTAGTTATTCCCTATGGTCTCGGATTAGCGAGATACATGTTCCCGGTGGCTTTATCTAGAAAGGAGTTCCTGATTCCGCTGCTTTGCTGGAGCGAGGGATGGAGGTTGTCGGGGTACCTGACGTGTGTGCGATCACGGATGCACCGTTGCTTTGCGGTGCTGGACTTGGTGGTGCTGGACTTGCTAGAGCTGGATCTGATGGACGTGCTGGAGCTAGACCTGCTGGACTTCATCATGATCTTGAGATCTGCAAGTGTGTGACTACATCATCCACGAGTTCCATCTTGTTAACAAAGCTTTGTTGTCTTTGAGGGTAAGTTCTCTATGGATGAATATCCACTCGTTGCTTGTATCTAATAGATAGATCTTGGCTATAGTTCCCATCGTAGGAATTTTTTTTGTTTTCTATGCTGCGAACCCAACGGTGGTATTAGAGCCTGATCTATGCGTAGGTGCTTTGCATGGGTAGTCCACATATGTTTATATGTGGGCGATGATGATCATGTTATTGCTTCTTTCATGTATTTTGGATATTGGTGGCATAGTGGGATGAAGCGGCCCGGACCAACCTTACATGTCATCATACATGAGACCGGTTCCACGACTGACATGCAACTAGTTTTGCATAAGTGGTCAAGTGTGTCTGTCTCTCCTACTATAGTCAATATCTGATTTACAACGAGTTGCTAATAACTTTGTTATCCTTGTTGTGGTTCATGTTCGTAGGTAAGACCGGTTCTATCTCCGAAAGCCCTAAGACACGTAAAACTTGCAATTGATAAATTAGAGGCGTCTAGTTTAGATCGTTGCTGGGCTAGTGTCCTGATATGGTATTTTTGTAAGTAGATGTATGATGGATACTCTTACAACACACTTAACGTGTAAGTTCCATAGACCTTGGTCTTACACAAAAAGGAATGATAGAGATCATACCACGATGCAAATTATAGAGATCAAATGCATGGACCATATCATCTGACTTTACACATTAGATGTTTGTATCTTATACTGCTAGTTTGGCGCTTTTGGTAGCATTGTAAGATGATCCCTCATTTAGATATCAAGATAAAATATGTTCTTCCTTTAGTATGCAACATTCTATGGATCGTGTTTCGAGACATCACGTGATGATCAGGTGTACTCGACTCCACTCTTTCATACAACGGGTGTAAGACAGTTTTACACACGCGGAATACTAAGGTTCTTACTTGACAAGCCTAGCATGTACAGACATGGCCTCGGAACACGGACCCAAAGGTTAAGCATGAGTCATGTAGTTGATGTGATGCCCATATTGATGCTCGCCTTTGAAGGTACACCGACTCACGTGATGATCGGACTTGGTGTAGTGGATTTGGTTCATGTAATCACCAAAAAGGCACGAGGGATGTCGTTTTTGAGTGGGAGTTCATTTCTAATTTGGATTAGTCAAACTCAATTTATCATAAACTAAATCAAAGTGAATTTGCATAATTTGTTGTAGTCATTGGCATCTGTTCACTACCTTATGTTTAGTTTTAATTGAGATAATAAAACTATAGAATTTTGGATATTTACTTTACAAACTAGTATCGTATTGTTTTGAATGTCAATTTAAAGTTTAGAAGTCGTATTGCAAAATTTCAGCAAACTCTATTTACTCCATAAAGTTTAATTAGTAGTATTAAATTAAGAGTAAGAATTCCAATGTTAGTATCTAAAGTATCATGTTTGCCTCCATGATTATTGATATTCAAAAGTTGTTTTAATATCAAGATTATCTAGGAGCTGAAAAAATTGTTTCAGAAACCATCATGTGTGGAAGATATTGTGATATCTGAAATAATGTTTTTGGTTGCAATATGATAGAGTATAATTTAGCAAAATACATGTTCTCATATTGTATGAAAATTTGTGAAGGATGGAGATGCTAGGCATCTAGATCTCCCAAAAAGGTTTTGGGAACTAACATTATACTTGTGATTCTTTCTTATAGGCTATAGTAGCTTGATCATGAAAGTTGTCATGATAAGGATGAATAGAAGATGTAAGTAAAATGTTTACTACACTAATAGATTACTAAAGAATGGATTTTTGAAAGAACACCAAACATTTGATGATGGCGATCCACTTCAAAGTGCAAGTCCAAAGGTATTAGTATTTGACTATACACGCTTTGTACTATGTGTCATGTGAATGACACCACTATTGATGTTGATAGATTCTTTTAAAAGAAAAGGAATTGCTGAAAGAGAATCTATAAAATATTTGGCAGAAAAGAAAAGGTTGGAGATGTCCAACTTAGGTATATAGAAGATATACATGTTATGGCAGTATTCTTTGCTTGTTAAATAATGTGGTTCTTAGGTATTGGATACCGAATTGGTTGGTGTGAAGTGTCATACAGAACAACACAATTCATGAACTGCAACGGCCAAAGTAACTAGCAAAAGAATATGTGATGATGTTCATCGAAAACAAATAAAGTGTTATTGTGTTTTTTGTTGTCATCAAACCTAGCCTTCAAGATTTGTTTTTAACAATTCATGAACTGCAATGGCCAAAGTAACTAGCGAGATACATGTTCCCGGTGGCTTTATCTGGAAAGGAGTTGCTGCTTCCGCTGCTTTGCTGGAGCGAGGGATGGAGGTTGTAACATCCCAAAACTCTAATCCAAGTGATCAAGATCCAAATTATCAAAATTTAGAGTTAACAAAAACTTTTCCAATTAAAATTATTAAAGCATTCATATGTGTGTGCATTCAAATATGAGTTGTTTTGAATTGCCTTGATTAAGTGATCCATTGCTTGTAAAATGATTCTTAGGTGAAATAAACATCATCTAGATCATTCCCAAACAAATCCCAAAGAAAAACAAATCAAAATGAATAAAATAACCAAATGGTCATTGTGCCATTTTAACTACCATGCCTACTTTGGCTATTCCTAGAACTCAAAACCTAACAGAAACAAATGTGGATCTTTGCACCCCTTGCTAGTACATGTAGTGATGTACCAAGGCTCACTTTGTGATCTACCAAAAACTTTCAAACACTAATTTTAAATGGCATTTGAAAATTGAATCTAGTGTAGGTATCAAGATCACCCTATTTCAAAAACCACTCAAATGACTTCCATTTTCAAAAACCAAGCACACCTAGAAGATCAAGCATGTGATCAACCACTCCACCAAAATTCAGCCCAAAATTCAAATAAAACTTTCATGCGGCCATTGTGTCGAACACCTTGCAGACAGAATCAAACTATCCTAACTTATACTGTTTTGATCAATTCTTGTCGAGCCGTTTTGTTTGCATTGATAACTCTTGTCTCCCTGAGCACAACTAGACCAAAACCCACCCTAGTTCTAGCCCCTGGCGCCAGCGCAACGCCGCCCCGACGCCATGCTTGCCGGCCAACATTGCCAACGCAGCAGCAGACCGCCAGCCCCTCTCCGCCGCTCCAGGAAGCTAGGCGCCACCCTACCGCCGCCCACGGTCAACCCCACGGCCGCAGATAGCCACTAGACCACTCCCCAGCCTCGCCGCCCATTCTCTCTGCGCGCAGCCAGAGCGCGCCAGAGCGCCCTCACCGCCAGCACGCCACAGACCGCCCCTCGACCCAATACCGTGCACGCCGCTCCGCCTCGACCCCAGCACCCCGCCAGACACGGCCGTGCGCCGCAGCACGACCCACAGTCGCCATGCGCCGTGTCGAGCATCGCCTCTGTCTCCCAGAGCGCAGGACGCTCCCGACCAAACGCCATCGCCCCTAGCCGCGCATTCAAGCCGTAGAGCACTGCCAGGAGGCAGCCCACCGTCCCCTACCTCCAGCCACGACGCTAACATGCTGTGCAGCCCTCGCCGGAGTCGCCAGCCCATCCCATTCGGTTCCCTCGTCGAGCTATAAATAGAGGCCACCCCAGCATAAACTCCTCACACCATCTCACTTCCCTCTCCCCACTGAGCCTTCCACCCCATCCCCGGAGCAAGGCGAGCCATAGTTCGCCGGAATTTAGCCGGAGCTTGCCGCAGCAGAGGAGTAGAGGCGCTGTCGATTTTGTCCACCCCAGGAGCTGCCACGACCTCGCCTGAGCTCGCCGTCGTCCACCAGTTCGTTTGCTCGCCTCGCCGCAGTAGCTGGAGCCCTGGTACGTCCCTGGTAGACCCCCACTGGCCGTTTAGGGTTCGGTCTCGCCGGCGATGAGTCCGTCGTTGATGACGACTATGAGCCGTTGATCTCTGTTCTAATTGTAGCGCCCAGATTGCCCCGTACCGCTTCGCGCTTGATGTGCCCCTGACCTGCGGGACCCCCTTGTCAGTGGTCATTCGTACCGCGGAGCGCCACTGGGCCGGAGAATATCATTTTGCGGCCGAAAGTTGGGGTGGCCAGGCAACACTGTACCCAAGTTGATTTTCATCACTGCGATTCGAAAAGTTGGGGAGCCAATTGCTGAGAGGGGTCTTTCGAGTGAATGATGGCCAAACCCAATATTTTCAAATCGCGCCCGTTAAGTCAGGATATTCCGTTACACTAGTTCCTGCTGTGCCCCTCCTTTGCCGGCCACTCTTCTTAGCCACCCTGCATGTGTCGTAGGGGCAAATCCATTACTGTACTTTCCTAACTCTCGACAATGAATCTTGCTGCGGTGGCGGTGGCAGTCCCTTTTCTTCCCTTCCCTGACCCTAAATCTTCCGGCAGTGGAGGACCTTTTTCTCCCTCCCCCGACACTGAATCTGGCGGCGGCAGCCCAACATGTCTTGCAAGGCGAAGGTTGTAGCTACGTCGCCGACTGAAAAGGGTCCGTCGGGGCCCAAGTCTGGGGCTCAACACGTAGCAGCGGCGAGGTCTTCAGCCCTGGTTAGCGAGGAGGCCAGCAAGGATTCTGCTCCCAAGGTACCTACGAGCAGCGGGTTGAAGAGAAAAGCAAGGCCGACGGTGGATTGTTCGGCTCCGGTGGGCGGATGCAGCACTCAGATCTCGAAGAAAAAAACCCGGGAGAAGAGCGAGAGGTGAATTTTTCTTATCTATGCCTTATCTTGCAAGTAGATTAGTTACGGCATAATAGAATCGAATGAACTGAAATGTTCCCCTTTTTAATCAAATTAGGCACAAATTTGATACAAGGGACCTATATGAGTTCACAGTTCATGTTCGGCAGTACACTGCAAAGCTTGATTTTGGTTGCGAGAGGGTTGTGTTCGGACAATATGTGCATCTGCTTGTGAATTGCAAAGAGGTTATGTCTGTTTCGCAGCTGGTAGATATGCTTGCCGCTATAATTCCCTGGGGTTCTAGACAGAGGACAAAATTGGTGTGGCGCAAAATGAATGATACCTATCAGCAAATTGAGCACTCACATGAGCTTCAGATGGTTTGGGAGTGTTGTGCAGCTGATCGTAAGGTGAAAGTTGAAGCGATGATTGATGATATGTATGCAGATGCTAGAGATCTTGCTGCCAGAGCTTCTGCTCCTAAAGAATACGGACCAATAGATGTTGATCTAGGTAAGTTCAGTATACACATAGAGGTGGATTCATACATGGCAAAACTTGATGAGGGAGTTAATAAGCCAGTTTCGTCATGTACTGTGGAGATCACTGTCGATTCCAAAAACATAACTCTTGATGAAATGAGAGAGATGATCGTTAAGGAAATCGGTATTGGCCCTAAGCAGATGGCAAAAATCTGATGGTGGCATCATAAGAAGCAGCAATTCATAGATGTTTTGGATACTAAAGATCTTATGCAGATTATGCGGTGAAAGAAGCGAACCAGGAATGTGTTCTTCCTTGGTACCATTTCTGATGTTGTTGAACAGGTTATAGTGGATGTAGATGCCCCTGTAGTGGCTGAACAGAATGAGGTGGTCGACGTTGATGAGATCAGATGAGAGCTGCTACCCTGGGCTTGTCATATGGACCGCGGGGTTCCCCTGCCTGTATTTGTAATATTGACTGCTGTTGCATTTAGAGCGTGCTTCTATGATTATGTTTGTTGAGAGATTGCGATATAATGTTGTGCGAGCTGTTGAGATTTTTGGACATGTCACTCACTGAAACCATCGTTGTTGTAATAAGACATAAGTACATTGTAGTTGACATGATTATGTTTCTTAAGATGATGTACCATACTTGTTTCTGTTATTATGTTTGTTGGAACATTGTAATGTAATGTTTTGTGAAACCATGACTGGACTAGTGATGCATAAATACATTGTAGTTGACATGATTATGTTTCTTGAGATGATGTACTGTACTTGTTTCTGTTATTTTGTTTGTTGAGAGACTGTAATGTAATGTTTTGTGAAACCATGATAGGACAAGTGATGTGTAAGTACCTTGTAGTCGACATGATTTTGTTTCTTGAGTTGATGTAATATATTTGTTTCTGTGATTACGTTTGTTGAGAGATTGTAATGTGATGTTTTGTGAAACCATGTTGTGGTTATGTTTGTTGGGAGATTATAATGTAATGTTTTGTGAAACCATGACTGAAGAAGTGATGCATAAGTACCTTGTAGTTGACATGATTTTGTTTCTTTGGATGATGTAATATACTGGTATGTTTTCGTTAGGCAATGAAATTGGGATGGAGGGAGTGCAGGTTTAATATTTGAAATGAGAATGTGTGAAGAGAATCCATATCAGGCAGGAGACAGTAATCCAAGGAAAGGGCATGGTATCCATTAAACTATTGTAACATGCCAATTTAGTCATTGTTGCAGCGGTAGAAGGTCTGCTCTCTCTCTCTCTGTCTGTCTGTCTGTCTCTCTCTCTCTCTCTCTCTCTCTCTCTCTCTCTCTCTCTCTCTCTCTCTCTCTCTCTCTCTCTCTCTCTCTCTCTCGTCGACGCCGACACCGTCGATGTCGCCTGCGACGACGCATTTGCCATGCTGTCCTTGAATGGCGAGGACGACCAGTCAAGTAGCGACAACCTTCTCTCTGACATCGAGTATTCCTTCCACGATGTGAGGTCCTCTATTTTCTCGGGCTAGGGTTAGGCAATGGTAAATCTCTCGATCTGAGCTCCATATGTGCATGCAATCGTGTTCGATTTCAGCTTTGTGTTTACCTATAGGTACCAAGGACGATCTACGACCCCGAATGGGAGGGCCTAGATCTCGATGGAGAAGTGCCATGTGACCATGGGCTAAAACCGAGGAGATATGTTGCATTCGAAGGCAGTAACACTGGGAGAAGGTTTTTGGGCTATACAAATCAGGTTTGTTTACATTATGTGCAACTGTGACATGAAGTAAAATGTATCGTGCATGTTCATAACACTATAGTGTGTGTGTTTTTAGGTTGGCCCAGTGTGTAAAGCAGTAGAGTGGGTGGATCTTGAGTGGCCAGATGCACTTAAGCAATGTTTGGCACAGTTATGGGAGATGTATGAGTTGGAAAGGTCGGGGAGATTTACTGATGTAAGTGATACAACTGAAAAAAATTACAAGCTGTCGGTACGAAATAAGGAGCTGGAACAAGAAATCGAGAATTTGCAGTCAGAGCTGACAGAATCGATGGGAGCTTGGTTGTTGGAACTGCAAACAAGCTTCAGGATAGTCACAGGTTGCTGATTCATAATGCAAAAAGGAGAGGGATTAGCTCAGGGAAGACAAAAAGAAGCTAGAGTACTGCATTGCGGATCTGCTGAAGGAACTGAAGAAGGCGCGCGAGGGTGAACAAGGACAGACTATAGAGGATAAAGGAAATTCGAGATGAATAATTTATGTTGTACCAATGCCTGAAACTAGTTAATTGTAAGACCTGCAGTTGCGCTTTCCGAACTAAGCCAAACTCAGTCCTCGAGCAAACTAATTTCAGACGAACACACATATCGTGCATAGAGTTAAGTTCATGCTTACAAAATCACCACTGTAGAGGATAAACCAGGCAGTTCAGTACTAAATAGACATATGTTGTGTTCAAGCGAGCCTGGCCCGGAGCTGCCTATTTTCCTCCCTAAGATTGGCTAGCTCCTTCAGTACTATGTCGTGCTTCAGCTGTAGGTTCCAGCGCTCCATCACGGATTGGAGAATTTTGTCCGTAGACATACGATTTTCCTTCAAGATCCCTTTCATGATCTCCGTCTGCTTCCTAGCCGAGGCGCGACCTTCACTGTGTAGCTTCGCCCAGTCGGCGTTTAACTCCTTCAGTTTCTGGCTCTTGTCAGAAAGGACCGCGACTTCAGCGCGCAGTTGGTTAAAGGCCAGTTTCTGGGAATTCCGCTTCTCCCTTTGGATTGCTATCTTGTCATTTAGCCAGGTCGCCAGGTCCTGGTCAATCTTTCGCCTCTTTCCCTGCAAAAAAATACATAATATGGTTTGTTCAGTTCACCTGGACAAGCTGGTTAGTTTCCATAATTAACTAAATCGACTAGTGGCACTGCCATAATTTCAAGGAAGAAGCAATCTAGGACTAATCAACATTTTATGAATCAACTAGTGGCACTGTCATAATTTCAATTTCGAAGACAAATAAGATTTATCAGCAGTTTAGTGTGCTGTGGGTTTTTCCCAATATCACCAAATAGTAGTGGGAGAGTGGCAAACTCATGATGCAGAAACCCATGTCCAGATACATAATGGAAAGAGAACATGGTGTCCATTCATGAACATGAACACCAACACATGTCTAGATAGATAAGGAGTTGCCCTAGGATTCTTATTGCACCCTATAATGGGAAGCAGACATGGGCATTGCTCCCTGAACCCTAAACATTATGAAAGGAGAGGAGGACGAACTGGTATTCGTGTCCCTGCTAACGGGAATCAGACTTGGGCATTGCTCTGATACGCCTCCAGACATGCCCTTAGCTCCTCGTTCTATTTCCGAACACCCTCGAGTACGGTGATCCCTCTGCTCATGTCCGCCTTCATCTCCTTGACTGCATCCAGGCAACGGTTCCTGTCATGGTAGGCTCGGATGGTAGCCTTGGTTTCCTCGACGCGTCCTCTGAGTGCCTCACTGACTTCGTCCTGCAGGAGAATGCACCTTTCCACGAGATTCTTCTTCTCCTCTGTGAGCTCGTTGATTATCTTGATGGCCTGTTCTTGCCTGATCAAGTTATGGTCGAGCACTTTCTGCAGCCTAGCGACGTCACGTGCAAAATCTAGCGAGATCTCCTTCTGCACAGATAATTTCTTGCGTAGGCTCTCATTAGCTTGGGTGAGGGAGCATGCAAACTCATGTTGGTTGGCAATCTTGGAACTGATCGCGGCCACCTTCTCACGGTACTCGGCCTTCGATTGCTACATCGTTCATGTTAATTGAAATAGGAATTCTACAATTACACTCCAGGTCCTAGGTGAATACTAATATAGATCAAAAAAAATCCCCGTTGAATCTATTGGCCGCAGTGTGAAAAAATGGACCTGGAGATCTATTCATGACCACGATAAACTAATCCTAATCACAAAAAATCCATAGTGAATCTATGAACAGCGGTATTAAGGAAAGACCAAGAGATCCAGTCATATTCATTAAAACTAATACAACTCGCAGAAGAAGAAGAAAAACCAATGCGGGGTGGACAGCATCTAAGAAATCCACATCATAACTCGGAGAAATAACAGCGTGGAGATTTGCTACCTCCTTGAGACATGGAACGGGGCCGAACGGGTCCTGCAATGCCTCCGTCGTGGTGGATTCGGGCTCCACGGCCGACCTATAATACGTAGAAGAGGAAGAGCCAAAAGAAGAAGAAAAACAAGAAGAAGTTGATTAAGATCATGATGGAGAGGGAGATGGAGAAGAAGTAGAATAAGGAGACCGTATCGGGAGGAGCCCTCGCCTGCTAGAACATTCGGCGCCATTGTCGGGGGAGATTGTGCCTTGATGAGAGGGTGGGCTTGAGCGGCTGGTAGAGCAAGAAGTGCCTCGCGGTGATTTCTCTCCCTTTTCTCCGCGAGGATCGTCGACCGGCCTCTCCCCCTCCTCAATGGAGCCATGGCTTGCAGGGTGAGTGTGGGGCGACAAGAGGAAGGAGATAGTGATTATTAGCGTGGGAGAAGAGTAAGAGTACATGCCGTGGTCCAGTAGTACTAGTACTATTATACAAGACCACCGTGTATGGTCTACCTTCTCAAATAAGCCAGGGAGGCAGGGGGAATCGATGGGACTTGTCTTTATTGCGATGGACACTTCAATGGTCTTCGGCGCTGCCCAAAATCTAGTATATAATAAGGGGAGTGCGAGCCGGGTGGTCGTCACGGGAATCAACGCGTACATCCCGCGTGCGTGTGTCACGTGTTGATGGGGCAATGACGCACGCAACTGCTGCACGATCACGTGGGCACGTCCAACTCCGTCGAACTCCACGTGACAGGCACGCACGGGATATTTATGAGTCTTCAATACGCTGTGCCACTTTTGTTGTGATCAAATTATGTTCAGTACGCGAGATATTACTTCTTCTTTTTTGATAATCGACAAATGCATGCGTGGACACGACGCACGAAACTACTGCTCGTCCTTGATCAGATCGACACCCCACTTTGTGTACCCGCCATCGACCACTCTGAGCAACTAGCTCGAGCATGATGCCCTCTCGCCGTGGCAATGGCAGGTCCAAGCCATCCACTGACCGTCCTGTGTCCCCAGCTCTTCGCTGCATCGGCCACGCTCGCGAGTCGCCTGCTGAGGCAGCATGTCATGTCCGACCACGCCAGGATCCATCAACATCGGCACTCGAGGACACCGCGATGTCAAAGCTCGTACCGGCCACACAGGAGGAGTGTGGGGTACCTGCAGCGTCGGACCAGCGCAAAGTAGCAGCCAGGACGGGGGCACGTGTTGCACCGGTGAGTACAGACAATAAGAGGAACGAGAAGAAGACCAGGAAGAAGAGAGGAGATAGCTATTTGGACGAGTCCGACTCGGCCAATGAGGAGGCGTTCATCGATCAGTTGGAGGCAGAAGCGAAGGAGAGGGACGTGGACCTGTGGGACTACGAAGAGGAGGAGGACTCCGACGAGGAGATAGCAAGCTTATTCGAGGAAGGGGGCGGTGTCGAGTCGTCAGAGGAGGGCACCGACGGCGGCGATGGCAGGGACCATGGCCTTGACGAAGACGAGGATGAACCGGAAGACGAAGACGATGGCTTCTTCGAAATATGATCATTTTTTTATTTGTTTAGTTAGATAGATGGATTTTCACTTGTTTATGAGGGTAAAGTATCAGTGGCACGGATAGAGATGTGGTCTCCACAGATTGACCATGAATAAAAAAGTGGAGAAGGGAGGGGTTATCCTGCCCGTTGGATCACTTGGGATCAACGGTTGGTGGAGACGATCCGTGTGACATCTATGTCAGCCAATCAGGGCGTAGCACCCAGAGTGAGCACATGTTTGGGATCTCCACACGTTTGGGCTTTTGTGAGATTTGTGACAGAGAGAGAGGGAAAATCTCTTTTCACAATCCGCCTATGGATCCACCAGTACCATTCAAATGTCATTGCATGTGCGCTCTTTTCACAATCCACCTACTGATCCACTAGTGTCATTGCACATGTGTTCTTTTTACTAACAACAACCAGAGTCATTGAAATGTGTGCTCTCTTTAGAGAACACACACGGATCCACCGGTGTCATTGCATGTATGTTCTTCTCACAATCCACCTATGGATCCACCAGTGTCATGGCATGTGTGTTCTTTTTACTAACAACAACCAGAGTCATTGAAATGTGTGTTCTTTTCACATACCACCTATGGATCCACCAGTGTCATTGCATCTGTGTTCTTTTCACTAACAACAACTAGAGTCATTGCATGTGTGTTCTTTTCACATACCACATATGGATCCACCAGTGTCATTGAAATGTGTGTTCTCTATAGAGACCACACATGGATCCACCAGTGTCATTGCATGTATGTTCTTTTCACTAACAACAACTGGAGTCATTGCATGTGTGCTCTTTTCACAATCCACATATGGATCCACCAGTGTCATTGCAAGTGTGTTCTTTTTAGTAACAACAACCAGTGTCATTGCAGGTGTGTTCTTTTCACTAACAACAACTGGAGTCATTGCATGTGTGCTCTTTTCACAATCCACCTATGGATCCACCAGTGTCATTGAAATGTGTGTTCTCTTTACTAACAACAACCAGAGTCATTTCATCGCTGTTCTTCTCACATACAACCTATGGATCCACCAGTGTCATTTTATGTGTGTTCTCTTCACAATCCACACATGGATCCACCAGTGTCATTGCATGTGTGTTCTTTTTAGTAACAACAACCAGTGTCATTGCATGTGTGTTCTCTTCAGAGACCACACATGGATCAACCAGTGTCATTCCATGTGTGTTATTTTTACTAACAACAACTAGAGCCATTGAAATGTGTGCTCTCTTCAGAGACCACACATGGATCCACCGGTGTCATATCATGTATGTTCTTTTCACTAACAACAACTGGAGTCATTGCATGTGTGTTCTTTTCACGTACCACATATGGATCCACCAGTGTCATTGCATGTGTGCTCTTTTCACAATCCACCCATGGATCCACTAGTGTCATTGCATGTGTGTTCTTTTTAGTAACAACAACCAGAGTCATTGAAATGTGTGTTATTCTCACATACCACCTATGGATCCACTAGTGTCATTACATGTGTGTTCATTTCACTAACAACAACCATAGTCATTGCATTTGTGTTCTTTTCACATACCACATATGGATCCACCAGTGTTATTGAAATGTGTGTTCTCTACAGAGACCACACATGGATCCACCAGTGTTATTGCATGTGTGTTCTTTTCAGTAACAATAACCAGAGTCATTGAAATGTGTGTTCTTTTCACAGACTACACATGGGTCCACCAGTGTCATTGCATGTGTGTTCTTTTCACTAACAACAACTGGAGTCATTGCATGTGTGCTCTCTTCACAATCCACATATGGATGCACCAGTGTCATTGCATGTGTGTTCTTTTTAGTAACAACAACTAGTGTCATTGCATGTGTGTTCTTTTCACTAACAACAACTGGAGTCATTGCATGTGTGCTCTTTTCACAATCCACCTATGGATCCACCAGTGTCATTGCATGTGTGTTCTCTTTACTAACAATAACCAGATTCATTTCATGGCTGTTCTTCTCACATACCACCTATGGATCCACTAGTGTGATTGCATGTGTGTTCTCTTCACAATCCACACATGGATCCACCAGTGTCACTGCATGTGTGTTGTTTTTAGTAACAACAACCAGTGTCATTGCATGTGTGTTCTCTTTAGAGACCACACATGGATCCACTAGTGTCATTGCATGTGTGTTCTTTTTAATAACAACAACCAGAGTCATTGAAATGTGTGCTCTCTTTAGAGACCACACATGGATCCACCGGTGTCATTGCATGTGTGTTCTTTTCACTAACAACAACCGGAGTCATTGCATGTGTGTTCTTTTCACATACCACATATGGATCCAACAGTGTCATTGCATGTGTGCTCTTTTCACAATCCACCCATGGATCCACCAGTGTCATTGCATGTGTATTCTTTTTAGTAACAACAACCAGAGTCATTGAAATGTGTCTTCTTCTCACATACCACCTATGGATCCACCAGTGTCATTGCATGTGTGTTCATTTCACTAACAACAACCGGAGTCATTGCATGTGTGTTCTTTTCACATACCACATATGGATCCAGTAGTGTCATTGAAATGTGTGTTCTCTACAGAGACCACACATGGATCCACCAGTGTCATTGCATGTGTGTTCTTTTTGGTAACAACAACCAGAGTCATTGAAATGTGTGTTCTTTTCACAGACCACACATGGATCCACCAGTGTCATTTCATGTGTGTTCTTTTCACTAACAACAACTGCAGCCATTGCATGTGTGCTCTTTTCACAATCCACATATGGATCCACTAGTGTCATTGCATGTGTGTTCTTTTTAGTAACAACAACCAGTGTCATTGCATGTGTGTTCTTTTCACTAACAACAACTGGAGTCATTGCATGTGTGCTCTTTTCACAATCCACCTATGGATCCACCAGTTTCATTGCATGTGTGTTCTCTTTACTAACAACAACCAGAGTCATTTCATGGCTGTTCTTCTCACATACCACCTATGGATCCACCAGTGTGATTTCATGTGTGTTCTCTTCACAATCCACACATGGATCCACCAGTGTCATTGCATGTGTGTTATTTTTGGTAACAACAACCAGTGTCATTGCATGTGTGTTCTCTTCAGAGACCACACATGGATCCACCAGTGTCATTGCATGTGTGTTCTTTTTACTAACAACAACCAGAGTCGTTGAAATGTGTGCTCTCTTAAGAGACCATACATGGATCCACCGGTGTCATTGCATGTATGTTCTTTTCACTAACAACAACAGGAGTCATTGCATGTGTGTTCTTTTCACATACCACATATGGATCCACCAGTGTCATTGCATGTGTGCTCTTTTCACAATCCACCCATGGATCCACTAGTGCCATTGCATGTGTGTTCTTTTTAGTAGCAACAACCAGAGTCATTGAAATGAGTGTTCTTCTCACATACCACCTATGGATCCACCAGTGTCATTGCATGTGTGTTCATTTCAATAACAACAACCAGAGTTATTGTATGTGTGTTCTTTTCACATACCACATATGGATCCACCAGTGTCATTGAAATGTGTGTTCTCTACAGAGACCACACATGGATCCGCCAGTGTCATTGCATGTGTGTTCTTTTTAGTAAAAACAACCAGAGTCATTGCATGTGTGTTCTCTACAGAGACCACACATGGATCCACCAGTGTCATTGCATGTGTGTTCTTTTCACTAACAATAACTGGAGTCATTGCATGTGTGCTCTTTTCACAATCCACATATGGATCCACCAGTGTCATTGCAAGTGTGTTCTTTTTAGTAACAACAACCAGTGTCATTGCAGGTGTGTTCTTTTCACTAACAACTACTAGAGTCATTGCATGTGTGCTCTTTTCACAATCCACCTATGGATCCACCAGTGTCATTGCATGTGTGTTCTCTTTACAAACAACAACCAGAGTCATTTCGTGGCTGTTCTTCGCACATACCACCTATGGATCCACCAGTGTCATTGCATGTGTGTTCTCTTTACTAACAACAACCAGAGTCATTTCATCGCTGTTCTTCTCACATACAACCTATGGATCCACCAGTGTCATTTTATGTGTGTTCTCTTCACAATCCACACATGGATCCACCAGTGTCATTGCATGTGTGTTCTTTTTAGTAACAACAACTAGTGTCATTGCATGTGTGTTCTCTTCAGAGACCACACATGGATCCACCAGTGTCATTGCATGTGTGTTCTTTTTATTAACAACAACCAGAGTCATTGAAATTTGTGCTCTCTTTAGAGACCACACATGGATCCACTGGTGTCATTGCATGTATGTTCTTTTCACTAACAACAACTAGAGTCATAGCATGTGTGTTATTTTCACATACCACATATGGATCCACCAGTGTCATTGCATGTGTGCTCTTTTCACAATCCACCCATGGATCCACCAGTGTCATTGCATGTGTGCTGTTTTTAGTAACAACAACTAGAGTCATTGAAATGTGTGTTCTTCTCACATACAACATATGGATCCACCAGTGTCATTGCATGTGTGTTCATTTCACTAACAACAACCAGAGTCATTGCATGTGTGTTTTTTCACATACCACATATGGATCCACCAGTGTCATTGAAATGTGTGTTCTCTATAGAGACCACACATGGATCACCAGTGTTATTGCATGTGTGTTCGTTTTAGTAACAACAACCAGAGTCATTGCATGTGTGTTCTCTACAGAGACCACACATGGATCCACCAGTGTCATTGCATGTGTGTTCTTTTCAGTAACAACAACTGGAGTCATTGCATGTGTGCTGTTTTCACAATCCACATATGGATCCACCAGTGTCATTGCATGGGTGTTATTTTCAGTAACAACAACCAGTGTCATTGCATGTGTGTTCTTTTCACTAACGACAACTGGAGTCATTGCATGTGTGATCTTTTCACAATCTACCTATGGATCCACCAGTGTCATTGCATGTGTGTTCTCTTTACTAACAACAACCAGAGTCATTTCATGGCTGTTCTTCTCTAATACCACCTATGGATCCACCAGTGTGATTGCATGTGTGTTCTCTTCACAATCCACACATGGATCCACCAGTGTCATTGCAGGTGTGTTATTTTTAGTAACAACAACCAGTGTCATTGCATGTGTGTTCTCTTCAGACACCACACATGGATCCACCAGTGTCATTGCATGTGTGTTATTTTACTAACAACAACCAGAGTCATTGAAATGTGTGCTCCCTTCAGAGACCACAAATGGATCCACCGGTGTCATTGCATGTGTGTTCTTTTCACTAACAACAACTAGAGTCATTACATGTGTGTTCTTTTCCCATACCACATATGGATCCACCAGTGTCATTGCATGTGTGCTCTTTTCACAATCCACACATGGATCCACCAGTGTCATTGCATGTGTGTTCTTTTCACTAACAACAACTAGAGTCATTGCATGTGTGCTCTTTTCACAATCCACATATGGATCCACCAGTGTCATTGCATGTGTGTTATTTTCAATAACAACAACCAGTGTCATTGCATGTGTGTTCTTTTCACTAACAACAACTAGAGTCATTGCATGTGTGCTCTTTTCACAATCCACCCATGGATCCACCAGTGTCAGTGCATGTGTGTTATCTTTACTAACAACAACCAGAGTCATTTCATGGTTCTTCTTCTCACATACCACCTATGGATCCACCAGTGTGATTGCATGTGTGCTCTCTTCACAATCCACACATGGATCCACCAGTGTCATTGCATGTGTGTTATTTTTAGTAACAACAACCAGTGTCATTGCATGTGTGTTCTCTTTAGAGACCACACCTGGATCCACCAGTGTCATTGCATGTGTGTTCTTTTTACTAACAACAATCAGAGTCATTGAAATGTGTGCTCTCTTTAGAGACCACACATGGATCCACCGGTGTCATTGCATGTGTGTTCTTTTCACTAACAACAACTGGAGTCATTGCATTCACATACCAGATATGGATCCACCAGTGTCATTGCATGTGTGCCCTTTTCACAATCCACACATGGATCCACCAGTGTCATTGCATGTGTGTTTTTTCACTAACAACAACTGGAGTCATTGCATGGGTGCTCTTTTCACAATCCAGATATGGATCCACCAGTGTCATTGCATGTGTGTTCTTTTCACTAACAACAACCAGTGTCATTGCATGTGTGTTCTTTTTATTAACAACAACCAGTGTCATTGAATTGTGTGCTCTCTTCAGAGACCAAACATGGATCCACCGGTGTCATTGCATGTGTGTTCTTTTCACTAACAACAACTGGAGTCATTGCATGTGTGTTCTTTTCACATACCACATATGGATCCACCAGTGTCATTGCATGTGTGCTCTTTTCACAATCCACACATGGATCCACCAGTGTCATTGCTTGTGTGTTCTTTTCACTAACAACAACTGGAGTCATTGCATGTGTGCTCTTTTCACAATCCACATATGGATCCACCAGTGTCATTGCATGTGTGTTATTTTTAGTAACAACAACCAGTGTTAATGCATGTGTGTTCTTTTCACTAACAACAACAGGAGTCATTGCATTTGTGCTCTTTTCACAATCCACCTATGGATCCACCAGTGTCATTGCATGTGTGTTCTCTTTACTAACAACAACCAGAGTCATTTCATGGTTGTTCTTCTCTCATACCACCTATGGATCCACCAGTGTCATTGCATGTGTGCTCGCTTCACAATCCACACATGGATCCACCAGTGTCATTGCATCCGTGTTCTTTTTAGTAATAACAACCAATGTCATTACATGTGTGTTCTTTTCAGAGACCACACATGGATCCACAAGTGTCATTGCATGTGTGTTCTTTACACTAACAACCAGAGTCATTGAAATGTGTGCTCTTTTCAGAGACCACACATGGATCCACCGGTGTCATTGCATGTATGTTCTTTTCACTAACAACAACTGGAGTCATTGCATGTGTGTTATTTTCACATACCACATATGGATCCACCAGTGTCATTGCATGTGTTCTCTTTTCACAATCCACCCATGGATCCACCAGTGTCATTGCATGTGTGTTCTTTTTCGTCACAACAACCAGTCATTGAAATGTGTGTTCTTCTAACATACCACCTATGGATCCACCAGTGTCATTGCATTTGTGTTCATTTCACTAACAACAACAAGAGTCATTGCATGTGTGTTCTTTTCACATACCACATATGGATCCACCAGTGTCATTGAAATGTTTGTTCTCTATAGAGACCATAAATGGATCCACCAGTGTAATTACATGTGTGTTCTTTTTAGTAACAACAACCAGTATCATTGAAATGTGTGTTCTCTACAGAGACCACACATGGATCCACCAGTGTCATTGCATGTGTGTTCTTTTCACTAACAACAACTGGAGTCATTGCATGTGTGCTCTTTTCACAATCCACATATGGATCCACCAGTGTCACTGCATGTGTGTTATTTTCAGTAACAACAACCAGTGTCGTTGCATCTGTGTTCTTTTCACTAACAATAACAGGAGTCATTGCATTTTTGCTCTTTTCACAATCCACCTATGGATCCACAAGTGTCATTGCATGTGTGTTCTCTTTACTTACAACAACCAGAGTCATTTCATGGATGTTCTTCTCACATACCACCTATGGATCCACCAGTGTCATTGCATGTGTGTTCTCTTCAATATCCACACATGGATCCACTAGTGTCATTGCATGTGTGTTCTTTTTAGTAACAACTAGTGTCATTGCATGTGTGTTCTCTTCAGAGACCACACATGGATCCACCAATGTCATTGCATGTGTGTTCTTTTTACTAACAACAACCAGAGTCATTCAAATGTGTGCTCTCTTTAGAGACCACACATGGATCCACCGGTGTCATTGCATGTATGTTCTTTTCACTAACAACAACTTGAGTCATTGGATGTGTGTTCTTTTCACATACCACATATGGATCCACCAGTGTCATTCCATGTGTGCTCTTTTCATAATTCACCCATGGATCCACTAGTGTCATTGCATGTGTGTTATTTTTAGTAACAACAACTAGAGTCATTGAAATGTGTGTTCTTCTCACATACCACCTATGGATCCACCAGTTTCATTGTATGTGTGTTCATTTCACTAACAACAACCAGACTCATTGCATGTGTTTTCTTTTCACATACCACATATGGATCCACCAGTGTCATTGAAATGTGTGTTCTCTATAGAGAGCACACATGGATCCACGAGTGTCATTGCATGTGTGTTCTTTTTAGTAACAACAACCAGAGTCATTGCATGTGTGTTCTCTAGAGAGACCACACATGGATCCACCAGTGTCATTGCATGTGTGTTCTTTTCACTAACAACAACTGGAGTCATTGCATGTGTGCTCTTTTCACAATCCACATATGGATCCACCAGTGTGACTGCATGTGTGTTCTCTACACAATCCACACATGGATCCACCAGTGTCATTGCATATGTGTTATTTTTAGTAACAACAACAAGTGTCATTGCATGTGTGTTCTCTTCAGAGACCACACATGGATCCACCAGTGTCATTGCATGTGTGTCCTTTTTACTAACAACAACCAGCGTCATTGAAATGTGTGCTCTCTTCAGAGACCACACATGGATCCACCGGTGTCATTGCATGTGTGTTCTTTTCAATAACAACAACTGGAGTCATTGCATGTGTGTTCTTTTCACATACCACATATGGATCCACCAGTGCCATTGCATGTGTGCTCTTTTCACAATCCACACATGGATCCACCAGTGTCATTGCTTGTGTGTTCTTTTCACTAACAACAACTTGAGTCATTGCATGTTTGCTCTTTTCACAATCCACATATGGATCCACAAGTGTCATTGCATGTGTGTTATTTTCAGTAACAACAACCAGTGTCATTTTATGTGTGATCTTTTCACTAACAACAACATGAGTCATTGCATTTGTGCTCTTTTCACAATCCACCTATGGATCCACCAGTGTCATTGCATGTGTGTTCTCTTTACTAACAATAACCAGAGTCATTTCATGGTTGTTCTTCTCACATACCACCTATGGATCCACTAGTGTCATTGCATGTGTGTTCTCTTCAGAGACCATACATGGATCCACCAGTGTCATTGCATGTGTGTTCTTTTTAGTAACAACAACCAGTGTCATTGCATGTGTGTTCTCTTCAGAGACCACACATGGATCCACCAGTGTCATTGCATGTGTGTTATTTTTACTAACAACCAGAGTCATTGAAATGTGTGCTCTTTTTAGAGACCACACATGGATCCACCGGTGTCATTGCATTTATGTTCTTTTCACTAACAACAAGTTGAGTCATTGCATGTGTGTTCATTTCACAGACCACATATGGATCCACCATTGTCATTGCATGTGTGATCTTTTCACAATCCACCCACGGATCCACCAGTGCCGTTGCTTGTGTGTTCTTTTTAGTAACAACCACCAGAGTCATTGAAATGTGTGTTCTTCTCACATACCACATATGGCTCTACCAGTGTCATTGTATGTGTGTTCATTTCACTAACAACAACCAGAGTCATTGCATTTGTGTTCTATTCACATACCACATATGGATCCACCAATGTCATTGAAATGTGTATTCTCTACAGAGACCACACATGGATCCACCAGTGTCATTGCATGTGTGTTCTTTTTAGTAACAACAACCAGAGTCATTGCATGTGTGTTCTCTAGAGAGACCACACATGGATCCACCGGTGTCATTGCATGTGTGTTCTTTTCACTAACAACAACTGGAGTCATTGCATGTGTGCTCTTTTCACAATCCACATATGGATCCACCAGTGTCAACGCATGGGTGTTCTTTTCAGTAACAACAACTAGTATCATTGCATGTGTGTTCTTTTCAGTAACAACTGTAGGGGTTCGTAGCATGGAAAACAAAAAATTTCTACCGCATACAAACAAACAAGCCAAGATCTATCTACTAGATTGTAGCAACGAGTCGATGGAATAACTCACTCTCGAAGATTCCAAAGTGTTTAACGAGAGCAGATTCTCGTGGGTGATGTAGTCGTACTCTTTCCGATCTCAAGATCGCGTAGACGATCCTTCCGGCGCCGCGTTCAGCAGCGCCTCATGATCGGTCACACGCTCGTAGATTGACGAAGACCTTCCTCTCCCTTGTTCCAAAGAGGCATGGAGGTTGTAGCACTCTCTCGCGATTCCCAAGACAACGGCGTGGTACCGGAGGTAGAGGGAGATCCCGCAGGGCTTCGCCTTTGCCGTGCAGTATGGTGGAGCTTATGAGAGAGGCTATTAGTGGTCTAGTAATTAGACACACCAATTAGAAGGCTCTAAACCAATTAGAAGGCTCTAAACCGAAATAGCTTCTAAACCGGGGTCTAGATCTAGGGTTTAGTTTAGAGGATAGGAAACTTGTGTGTAAGGAGGGAGCCCTGCCCCTCCTTATATAGGTGGGAGGCCGGCGGCCAAGGGGAGGAGTTCCTCCCCAACTCGGCCTTGGGAGGTGCGCCGGCCAAGGGGAGGAATTCCCCTCCAACTCGGCCTCCTCCTCCTCCTCCTCTTTTCCCACTTCCCAAAACTTGCCGTTTGACTTTCAAACTAGCCGTTTGACTTTTCAATTTAGGATTTAAATAAATCCTTTATTTGGGACAGCAGAACACCTAGTACATGATGCAATCATTCCAATATGTAATGACACATTCATGTACCTTCCCTCCGAGTGCGGACATTCCGGGACCTTCTAGAATGTTCCCGATGAAAACACCTAACCATTCCCCAACTCAAATGGGACTTTCCTTATATGAATCTTATTCTCCGGACCATTCCGGATCACCTCGTGATATCCCGGATCCCATCCGAGACTCCGAACAACATTCGGTCTCTTTCTCATAATACCATAACTACTCAAACAACGTCGAATCCTTAAGTGTGTCTCCCTACGGTTCGTGAATTATGCGACATGATCGAGACACTTCTCCGAACAATAACCAATAGAGGAATCTGGAAATTCATATGGCTTCCACATATTTCTACGATTTTGCGATCGAATGAACCACTTACATACGATACCAATTTCCCTTTGTCTCACGATATGTTACTTATCCGAGGTTATGATCGGTATCTCTCGCATACCTAGTTCATCCTCGTTCTCGATAAGTACTTTTCTCGTTCCTGATATGTGATCCCTTGTGACCAAGTCACATGCTTGCAAGCTAATTGGATGACATTTCACCGAGAGGGCCCAGAGAATATCTATCCGTCATGTGGATGGACAAATCCCACTCTTGATCCATGTGTTTCAACCAATACTTTCCGAACACTCAATGCCACCTTTATAGCCACCCTCATTACGGTGTGGTGTTTGATGACATCAAAGCATCCATCCAAGAAAGGTGATATGCATGATCTCATGGTCGAAGGAATTAGGTTACTATGTATCGTAAAGCATATAGCAATTGAACTATTGAAATGACTTGATCTTTATGCTACGCTTATCTATAGGAGTATGTCCACCATATCATTCTCCTAACGATATGATCTTGTTGTTGATAACATCTCAATGTTCATGATAGAGAAACCACAATCATCAATCAACCAACAAGCTAGTGAAGTATAGAGGCTATACTAGGGACTTCAAATTAAGTTTACAAATCACACAAGTATTAATGGTTTCCTTGTTAATACTATTATAGCATGAATGCAAACATTTATCATAAACACAAAGATATATAATAATAACTACATTTATTATTACCTCTAGGGCATATCTCCAACAGTCTCCCACTTGCACTAGAGTCATCTAATCTAGATTACATGGTAATATACCGATCACCCATGGGCGTTTGGTGTTGGTCATGTTTTGCCCTCTGGAGAGGTTTAGTCAACGGTTCCTCCATATTCAGATCTGTGTGTAATTTGCAAATCTTTATTTCCCCTTCCTGTATATGTTCTCGTATAGCGTGAAACGCAGCTTGATATGTTTCACTTCTTGTGTGACCTTGGTTCTGCGCATTGGCTATGGCGCCATGTTATCACAAGAGATAGACATTGGGTCCAGCGCACTTGGAACCACACCCAGCTCTGTAATGAACTCTTTCATCCATATCGCTTCTTGTGAAGCCTCCGGCAGCCAAGTATTCCGATTCAGTTGAAGATCTCGCCACAACGCTTTGCTTTGCACTCCTCCAGCTAACTGCTGCACCATTCAAAATAAATACGTATCCAGACTGTGATTTAGAATCATCCGGATCGGTGTTCCAACTAGCATCGGTGTAACCATTAACAACGAGCTGTTCATCACCTCCATAAGAAAGAACCATATCCTTAGTTCTTCTCAAGTACTTAAGGATGTTTTTGACCATTGTCCAATGATCCACTCTGGATCACTTTGATATCTGCTAGTTAAACTAACGGATATGCAATGTCGGGTCTAGTACATAGCATGGCATACATTAGAGATCCTATGGCTGATGCATAGGAGTCTTACTCATCCTTTCTCTATCTTCTCGATGTCGGACTTTGAGTTTTACTCAAGGTCGATATAAACATGGGCAAGAACCCTTTCTTGCTATCTTCCATTCCAAACCTCTTTAGAACTTTGTCCAAATATGTACTTTGTGATAATGATATTTGGCGTTTCGATCTATCTCTATAAATCTTTATGCCTAATATGTAAGCTGCTTCGCCAAGATCCTTCATTGAAAAACTATTATTCAAATACTCTTTGACACTATTAAGAAGGTCTACATCATTCCCAATCAACAATATGTCATCCACATACAGATTAAGAATGCTACAGAGCTCCCACTCACTTTCTTGTAAATACAAGCTTCTCCATAAGTTTGTATAAAACCAAAACTTTTGATTACCTTATCAAAACGTTGATTCCAACTTCGGATGCTTGCTTCAATCCATAGATGGACCGTTGAAGCTTGCATACCTTGTTAGCATCTTTAGGATCGACAAAACCTTTGGGTTGCATCATATACAACTCTTCATCAATGTCTCCATTGAGGAATGCTGTTTTGACATCCATCTGCCATATCTCATAATCATAATATGCAGCGATTGCTAACATAATCCTCACAGACTTTAGCTTCGCTACTGGTGAGAAAGTCTCATCGTAGTCAACTCCTTGTATTTGTCGAAACCCTTTTAGACAAGTCTAGCTTTATAGACAGTAATATTACCATCAAGATCTGTTTTCTTCTTGAAAATCCATTTGTTCTCGACAGCCTTCCGGCCATCCGGTAAGTCCACCAAAGTCCATACTTGGTTTTCGTACATGGATCCAATCTCGAAGTTCATGGCTTCTTGCCATTTATTGGAATCTGGCTCATCATCGCTTCCTCATATGTCTCGGGGTCATCGTGTTGTCTACCAACATGACATTCATAACGGAATCATACCAATCTGGAGTGGTACGAGTTCTCGTTGACCTCCGAGGCTCTGTAGCAACCTCAACCGAAGTTTCATGATCACCATCATTAGCTTCCTCTCTTATTGGTGCAGGCACCACAGGAACTTCTTCCGTCGCGCTACTCGCAATTTCGAGAGAAGGTTCGACAACCTCGCCGAGTTCTACTTTCCTTCCAGTCACTTCTTTCGAGAGAAATTCTCTAGAAAGGATCCATTCTTGGCAACGAAGATTTTGCCTTCGGATCTATGATAGAAGGTATACCCAATAGTTTCCTTCGGGTATCCTATGAAGACGCATTTTTCCGCTTTGGGTTCAAGCTTGTCCGGCTGTAACTTCTTTACATAGGCTTCGCATCCCCAAACTTTAAGGAACGACAATTTAGGTTTCTTCCCAAACCATAATTCATATGGTGTCGTTTCAACGGATTTAGACGGTGCCCTATTTAAAGTGAATGCGGCTGTTTCTAATGCATAACCCCAAAATGATAGTGGTAAATCTGTAAGTGACATCATAGAACGAACCATATCTAAGAGAGTTCGATTACGACGTTCAGACACACCATTACGCTGTGGTGTTCCCGGCGGTGTCAACTGCGAAAGTATTCCACATTTCTTTAAATGCTCACCAAACTCGTAACTTAGATATTCACCTCCACGATCAGAACGTAGAAATTTAATCTTCTTGTTACGTTGATTCTCTACCTCACTTTGAAACTCCTTAAACTTCTCGAAAGTTTCAGACTTATGTTTCATGAAATAGATATACCCATATCTACTCAAATCATCCGTGAAGGTAAGAACATAACGATAACCACCACGCGATGCTACACTCATTGGACCACACACATCGGTATGTATGATTTCCAATAAGTCTGTAGCTCGCTCCATCATACCAGAAAATGGAGTCTTAGTCATTTTACCCATCAGACATGCTTCGCATCTTTCAAGTGATTCAAAATCAAGTGATTCAAGAAGTCCATCGGAATGGAGTTTCTTCATACGCTTCACTCCAATGTGACCAAGACGACAGTGCCACATATAGGTCGAGTTATCGCTTGATTTCAATCTTTTAGCTTCAATGTTGTTGATATGTGTATTTCCACTATCGAGATTCAATATGAATAGACCATCTATCAAAGGTGCATGTGCATAAAACATATTACTCATATAAATCGAACAACCATTATTCTCGGATTTAAACAAGTAACTGCCTGCAATAAACAAGATCCCGATATAATGTTCATGCTTAACGCAGGCACCAAATAACAATTATTTAAGTATAAAACTAATCCCGATGGTAGATGAAGAGGTAGCGTGCCGACCGCGATCACATCAACCTTTGATCCGTTTCCTACGCGCATCGTCACCTCGTTCTTCACTAGCTTCCGTCTATTCTGCAGCTCCTGTTTCGAGTTACAAATATGAGCAACCGAACCAGTATCAAATACCTAGGCACTACTACGAATACCAGTGAGATACACATCAATAACATGTATATCAGATATACCTTTCTTCTTGATGTTGCCGTTCTTCAAATCCGCCAAGTACTTTGGGCAATTCCGCCCAAAGGACCTTCTCCCTTGCAAGAAAAGCACTCGGTTCAGGCGTAGGGCCAGCCGTGGTCTTCGTCGTCAGCGCGGTAACTTTCTTACCACCCTTCTTGAAGTGTCCCTTGTGCTTAGACTTGCCTTTCTTGAATTTGGTGGTCTTATTGACCATCAACACTTGGTGCTCTTTCTTGATCTCCACTTCTGCAGATTTTAACATAGCAAATAGTTCTGGCAACTCTTTGTTCATGTTCTGCATGTTGTAGTTCATCACAAAGTTCTTGTAACTTGGTGGTAGTGATTGGAGGATGCGGTAAACCCCCAAAGTATTAGGAATCACTATACCCAAACTTTGAAGTTTATTTGCGTGCCTGCACATCTTAAGCACATGCTCACCGACGGAGCTACCCTCCTCCATCTTGCAGTTAAAGAACTTTTCAGAAGCTTCATAACTTTCAATTGCCGCATGAGTCTCAAAGATTAATTTGAGATCCTCGACAATATCATATGGATCTGACTCTTCAAATCTTTTCTGAAGCTCCGATTCTAAACCATACAAGATAGCACACTGAACTATGGAGTACTGATTCTTCCGAGCGAGGTAAACATTCTTTACTTCATCGGTAGCATCAGCAGCAGGTGGGTCACCTAGCGGTGCATCCAGCACATAGGTCAAATTACCAGTGAGGACAATCCTCAAATTGCGGAACCAATCCAAGTTGCTTCCATTGTTTTCAACTTTTCTTTCTCTAGGAACGCATTAAAATTGATGGTAGGGGCTGCCATTGATCTACAA
The DNA here is from genome assembly GCA_023614405.1 of Avena insularis. Lineage (NCBI taxonomy): Eukaryota > Viridiplantae > Streptophyta > Magnoliopsida > Poales > Poaceae > Avena > Avena insularis. Next base: position 203,497,045 of record CM042690.1, on the reverse strand, counting down.
CATATTTGCAATAGTTTAGACTAAGTTTATGACAAATTGAGTTCAAATTAATTAATGAAATTAAACTAGTTGAACTCCCACTCAAAACAACATCCCTCACATTGTTTTAGTGATCACACGAACCAAATCCACTACATCAACACCGATCATCACGAGTTGATATAGTTTCAATGGCGAACAATCATCATGTTCATCATATCTACTATATGATTCATGCTTTACCTTTCGGCGATCCGTGTTCACGAGGCCATGTCTGCATGCTAGGCTCGTCAAGATCAAACCTTAGCTACCGCATAAGCAAATCTGGCTTGCTTACGTTGTATTCACCCGCGGAATCAAAGACACCCGATCATCACGTGGTGCTTCGAAGCAGCAAGCTTTGGCAACGGTGCATACTAAGGGTGAACACTTTAGAACTTGAAATTTATGTGCATGAGGGATCATCTTATAATGCTACCGTCTATTAAGCAATACAAGATGCATAAAGGATTAACATCACATGCAATTCATAATATGTGATATGATATGGCCTTTCTTCTTTGTGCTTCCGATCTCCATCTTCAAGCACGAACATGATCTCCATCATCACCGGCATAGCATCAAGGTCAATGACGCTTCTTCATGGTTGTTGTCCACCAGCTTCAACTATTACAACTATTTTGAATAGACACGCAGGTCTTAACAGAAATTAAAGACAACCATATGGCTCCGCCGTTGCCAACTTACAATAAGGAACATTGCATACATCAAATATAATCACAATCATGGCCATATCACATCATCAGACACCCTGCAAAACAAAGTTAGACGCTTCTACTTTCTTTGCATATTTTACGTGGTTTGGGGCTTTCCATAAGTGTCGTTCTAACTTACGAACAAGAACCACAACATTGATACTAGCATTGTTGATTACCCGTTGTAAATTGGATCTTTACTATGCTAGGAGAAACAGGCACCATAAAGCCACTTATGCAAAACGAGTTGCATGTCAAGCGTGGAGCAAGTCTCATGAACGATGTCATGTAAGGTTAGCCCGGCCGCTTCATCCCAACATACCGCAAGATGCAAAGTACACAAAAGCAATCTACAATAAAGCATCAACGCCCACAATGACCATTGTGTTCTACTCGTCAACAGATCTACATATAGACACGGCTCGATACCCTTTGTAGGGTTCGTAGCATGGAAAACAAAAATTTCTACCGCATACAAACAAACAAGCCAAGATCTATCTACTAGATTGTAGCAACGAGTCGATGGAATAACTCACCCTCGAAGATTCCAAAGTGTTTAACGAGAGCAGATTCTCGTGGGTGATGTAGTCGTACTCTTTCCGATCTCAAGATCGCGTAGACGATCCTTCCGGCGCCAGCGTTCCTTGGCTCCCGCAGTCGGTCACACGTTCGGTACTCGACGAAGACCTTCCTCTCCCTTGTTCCAGCAGGCAGCGGAGGTTGTAGCACTCTCCTCGCGATTCCGGCAGCACAACGGCGTGGTACCGGAGGTAGAGGGGAAATCCCGCAGGGCTTCGCCTTAAGCCGGTGCGAGTATGGTGGAGCTTATGAGAGGCTATTAGTGGTCTAGTAATTAGACACACCAATTAGAAGGCTCTAAACCAATTAGAAGGCTCTAAACCGAAATAGCTTCTAAACCGGGGTCTAGATCTAGGGTTTAGTTTAGAGGATAGGAAACTTGTGTGTGTAGGAGGGGAGCCCTGCCCCTCCTTATATAGGTGGGAGGGCTGGCCGGCCAAGGGGAGGAGTTCCTCCCCAACTCGGCCTTGGGAGGTGCGCCGGCCAAGGGGAGGAATTCCCCTCCAACTCGGCCTCCTCCTCCTCCTCTTTTCCCACTTCCCAAAACTTGCCGTTTGACTTTCAAACTGGCCGTTTGACTTTTCAATTTAGGATTTAAATAAACCCTTTATTTTGGACAGCAAGAACACCTAGTACATGATGCAATCATTCCAATATGTAATGACACATTCATGTACCCTTCCCCCTCCGGAGTGCCGGACATTCCGGGACCTTCTAGAATGTTCCCGATGAAAACACCGGAACCATTCCCCAACTCCGAAACGGGACTTTCCTTATATGAATCTTATTCTCCGGACCATTCCGGATCACCTCGTGATATCCCGGATCCCATCCGAGACTCCGAACAACATTCGGTCTCTTTCTCATAATACCATAACTACTCAAACAACGTCGAATCCTTAAGTGTGTCTCCCTACGGTTCGTGAATTATGCGGACATGATCGAGACACTTCTCCGAACAATAACCAATAGAGGAATCTGGAAATTCATATGGCTCCCACATATTTCTACGATTACTTTGCGATCGAATGAACCACTTACATACGATACCAATTTCCCTTTGTCTCACGATATGTTACTTATCCGAGGTTATGATCGCCAGATCTCTGCATACCTAGTTCATCCTCGCATCGATAAGTACTCTTTTCTCGTTCCTGATATGTGATCCCTTGTGACCAAGTCACATGCTTGCAAGCTAATTGGATGACATTTCACCGAGAGGGCCCAGAGAATATCTATCCGTCATGTGGATGGACAAATCCCACTCTTGATCCATGTGTTTCAACCAATACTTTCCGAACACTCAATGCCACCTTTATAGCCACCCTGTTACGGTGTGGTGTTTGATGACATCAAAGCATCCATCCAGTAAAGGTGATATGCATGATCTCATGGTCGAAGGAATTAGGTTACTATGTATCAGAAAGCATATAGCAATTGAACTATTGAAATGACTTGATCTTTATGCTACGCTTATCTATAGGAGTATGTCCACCATATCATTCTCCTAACGATATGATCTTGTTGTTGATAACATCTCAATGTTCATGATAGAGAAACCACAATCATCAATCAACCAACAAGCTAGTGAAGTATAGAGGCTATACTAGGGACTTCAAATTAAGTTTACAAATCACACAAGTATTAATGGTTTCCTTGTTAATACTATTATAGCATGAATGCAAACATTTATCATAAACACAAAGATATATAATAATAACTACATTTATTATTACCTCTAGGGCATATCTCCAACAGTCTCCCACTTGCACCAGTGTCATTGTATGTGTGTTCTATTTACTAACAACAAGAAGAGTCATGTCATGGATATTATTCTCACATACCACCTATGGATCCACCAGTGTGACTGCATGTGTGTTCTCTTCACAAGCCACACATGGATCCACCAGTGTCATTGCATATGTGTTATTTTTAGTAACAACAACCAGTGTCATTGCATGTGTGTTCTCTTCAGAGACCACACATGGATCCACCAGTGTCATTGCATGTGTGTTCTTTTTACTAACAACAACCAGCGTCATTGAAATGTGTGCTCTCTTCAGAGACCACACATGTATCCACCGGTGTCATTGCATGTGTGTTATTTTCACTAACAACAACTGGAGTCATTGCATGTGCGTTCTTTTCACATACCACATATGGATCCACCAGTGTCATTGCATGTGTGCTCTTTTCACAATCCACACATGGATCCACCAGTGTAATTACTTGTGTGTTCTTTTCACTAACAACAACTGGAGTCATTGCATGTGTGCTCTTTTCACAATCCACATATGGATCCACTAGTGTCACTGCATGTGTGTTATTTTCAGTAACAACAACCAGTGTCGTTGCATCTGTGTTCTTTTCACTAACAACAACAGGAGTCATTGCATTTGTGCTCTTTTCACAATCCACCTATGGATCCACAAGTGTCATTGCATGTATGTTCTCTTTACACTAACAACCAGAGTCATTGAAATGTGTGCTCTCTTTAGAGACCACACATGGATCCCCCGGTGTCATTGCATGTATGTTGTTTTCACTAACAACAACTGGAGTCATTGCATGTGTGTTATTTTCACCTACCACATATGGATCCACCAGTTTCATTGTATGTGTGCTCTTTTCACAATCCACCCATGGATCCACCAGTGTGATTGCATGTGTGTTCTTTTTAGTAACAACAACCAGAGTCATTGAAATGTGTGTTCTTCTAACATACCACCTATGGATCCACTGGTGTCATTGCATGTGTGTTCATTTCACTAACAACAACTAGAGTCATTGCATGTGTGTTCTTTTCACATACCACATATGGATCCACCAGTGTCATTGAAAGGTGTGTTCTCTACAGAGACCACACATGGATCCACCAGTGTCATTGCATGTGTGTTCTTTTTAGTAACAACAACCAGTATCATTGAAATGTGTGTTCTCTATAGAGACCACACATGGATCCACCAGTGTCATTGCATGTGTGTTCTTTTCACTAACAACAACTGGGGTAATTGCATGTGTGCTCTTTTCACAATCCACATATGGATCCACTAGTGTCATTGCATGTGTGTTATTTTCAGTAACAACAACCAGTGTTGTTGCATCTGTGTTCTTTTCACTAACAACAACAGGAGTCATTGCATTTGTGCTCTTTTCACAATCCACCTATGGATCCACAAGTGTCATTGCATGTATGTTCTCTTTACACTAACAACCAGAGTCATTGAAATGTGTGCTCTCTTTAGAGACCACACATGGATCCCCCGGTGTCATTGCATGTATGTTGTTTTCACTAACAACAACTGGAGTCATTGCATGTGTGTTATTTTCACATACCACATATGGATCCACCAGTTTCATTATATGTGTGCTCTTTTCACAATCCACCCATGGATCCACCAGTGTGATTGCATGTGTGTTCTTTTTAGTAACAACAACCAGAGTCATTGAAATGTGTGTTCTTCTAACATACCACCTATGGATCCACCGGTGTCATTGCATGTGTGTTCATTTCACTAACAACAACCAGAGTCATTGCATGTGTGTTCTTTTCACATACCACATATGGATCCACCAGTGTCATTGAAAGGTGTGTTCTCTACAGAGACCACACATGGATCCACCAGTGTCATTGCATATGTGTTCTTTTTAGTAACAACAACCAATATCATTGAAATGTGTGTTCTCTATAGAGACCACACATGGATCCACCAGTGTCATTGCATGTGTGTTCTTTTCACTAACAACAACTGGGGTAATTGCATGTGTGCTCTTTTCACAATCCACTTATGGATCCACCAGTGTCATTGCATGGGTGTTCTTTTCAGTAACAACAACCAGTATCATTGCATGTGTGTTCTTTTCACTAACAACAACTGGAGTCATTGCATGTGTGCTCTTTTCACAATCCACCTATGGATCCACCAGTGTCATTGCATGTGTGTTCTCTTTACTAACAACAACCAGAGTCATTTCATGGCTGTTCTTCTCACATACCACCTATGGATCCACCAGTGTCATTGCATGTGTGTTCTCTTCAGAGACCACACATGGATCCACCTGTGTCATTGCATGTGTGTTCGTTTTAGTAACAACAACCAGTGTCATTGCATGTGTGTTCTCTTCAGAGACCACACATGGATCCACCAGTGTCATTGCATGCGTGTTCTTTTTACTAACAACAACCAGAGTCATTGAAATGTGTGCTCTCTTCAGAGACCACACATGGATCCACCGGTGTCATTGCATGTATGTTCTTTTCACTAACAACAAGTTGAGTCATTGCATGTGTGTTCTTTTCACATACCACATATGGATCCACCAGTGTCATTGCATGTGTGCTCTTTTCACAATCCACCCATGGATCCACCAGTGTCATTACATGTGTGTTCTTTTTAGTAACAACAACCAGAGTCATTGAAATGTGTGTTCTTCTCACATACCACCTATGGATCCACCAGTGTCAATGCATGTGTGTTCATTTCACTAACAACAACTAGAGTCATTACTTGTGTGTTCTTTTCACATACCACATATGGATCCACCAGTGTCATTGAAATGTGTGTTCTCTACATGACCACCTGTGGATCCACCAGTGTCATTGCATGTGTGTTCTTTTTAGTAACAACAACCACAGTCATTGCATGTGTGTTCTCTAGAGAGACCACACATGGATCCACCAGTGTCATTGCATGTGTGTTCTTTTTAGTAACAACAACCACAGTCATTGCATGTGTGTTCTCTAGAGAGACCACACATGGATCCACCAGTGTCATTGCATGTGTGTTCTTTTCACTAACAACAATTGGAGTCATTGCATGTGTGCTCTTTTCACAATCCACATATGGATCCACCAGTGTCATTGCATGTGTGTTCTTTTTAGTAACAAGAACCAGTATCACTGCATGTGTGTTCTTTTCACTAACAACAACTGGAGTCATTGCATGTGTGCTCTTTTCACAATCCACCTATGGATCCACCAGTGTCATTGTATGTGTGTTCTATTTACTAACAACAAGAAGAGTCATTTCATGGCTATTATTCTCACATACCACCTATGGATCCACCAGTGTGACTGCATGTGTGTTCTCTTCACAAGCCACACATGGATCCACCAGTGTCATTGCATATGTGTTATTTTTAGTAACAACAACCAGTGTCATTGCATGTGTGTTCATTTCACTAACAACAACTAGAGTCATTGCATGTGATTTCTTTTCACATACCACATATGGATCCACCAGTGTCATTGAAATGTGTGTTCTCTACAGGACCACCCATGGATCCACCAGTGTCATTGCATGTGTGTTCTTTTTAGTAACAACAACCACAGTCATTGCATGTGTGTTCTCTAGAGAGACCACACATGGATCCACTAGTGTCATTGCATGTGTGTTCTTTTCACTAACAACAATTGGACTCATTGCATGTGTGCTTTTTTCACAATCCACATATGGATCCACCAGTGTCATTGCATGTGTGTTCTTTTTAGTAACAAGAACCAGTATCATTGCATGTGTGTTCTTTTCACTAACAACAACTGGAGTCATTGCATGTGTGCTCTTTTCACAATCCACCTATGGATCCACCAGTGTCATTGTATGTGTGTTCTATTTACTAACAACAAGAAGAGTCATGTCATGGATATTATTCTCACATACCACCTATGGATCCACCAGTGTGACTGCATGTGTGTTCTCTTCACAAGCCACACATGGATCCACCAGTGTCATTGCATATGTGTTATTTTTAGTAACAACAACCAGTGTCATTGCATGTGTGTTCTCTTCAGAGACCACACATGGATCCACCAGTGTCATTGCATGTGTGTTCTTTTTACTAACAACAACCAGCGTCATTGAAATGTGTGCTCTCTTCAGAGACCACACATGGATCCACCGGTGTCATTGCATGTGTGTTCTTTTCACTAACAACAACTGGAGTAATTGCATGTGTGTTCTTTTCACATACCACATATGGATCCACCAGTGTCATTGCATGTGTGCTCTTTTGACAATCCACACATGGATCCACCAGTGTCATTGCTTGTGTGTTCTTTTCACTAACAACAACTAGAGTCATTGCATGTGTGCTCTTTTCACAATCCACATATGGATCCACCAGTGTCATTGCATGTGTGTTATTTTCAGTAACAACAACCAGTGTCATTGCATGTGTGTTCTTTTCACTAACAACAACATGAGTCATTGCATTTGTGCTCTTTTCACAATCCACTTATGGATACACCAGTGTCATTGCATGTGTGTTTTGTTTACTAACAACAACCAGAGTCATTTCATGGTTGTTCTTCTCACATACCACCTATGGACCCACCAGTGTCATTACATGTGTGTTCTCTTCACAATCCACACATGGATCCACTAGTGTCATTGCATCTGTGTTCTTTTTATTAACAACAACCAGTGTCATTGCATGTATGTTCTGTTAAGAGACCACACATGGATCCACAAGTGTCATTGCATGTGTGTTCTTTTTACTAACAACCAGAGTCATTGAAATGTGTGCTCTTTTCAGAGACCACACATGGATCCACCCGTGTCATTGCATGTATGTTCTTTTCACTAACAACAACTAGAGTCATTGCATGTGTGTTATTTTCACATACCACATATGGATCCACCAGTGTCATTGCATGTGTGCTCTTTTCACAATCCACCCATGGATCCACTAGTGTCATTGCATGTGTGTTCTTTTTAGTAACAACCAGAGTCATTGAAATGTGTGTTCTCCTCACACACCACCTATGGATCCACCGGTGTCATTGCATGTGTGTTCATTTCACTAACAACAACCAGAGTCATTGCATGTGTGTTCTTTTCACATGCCACATATTGATCCACCAGTGTCATTGAAATGTGTGTTCTCTACGGAGACCACACATGGATCCACCAGTGTCATTGCATGTGTGTTCTTTTTTAGTAACAACCAGTATCATTGAAATGTGTGTTCTCTACAGAGACCACACATGGATCCACCAGTGTCATTGCATGTGTGTTCTTTTCACTAACAAAAACTGGAGTCAGTGCATGTGTGCTCTTTTCACAATCCACATATGGATCCACCAGTGTCATTGCATGTGTGTTCTTTTCACTAACAACAACTGGAGTCATTGCATGTGTGCTCTTTTCACAATCCACCTATGGATCCACCAGTTTCATTGCATGTGTGTTCTCTTTACTAACAACAACCAGAGTCATTTCATAGCTGTTCTTCTCACATACCACCTATGGATCCACCAGTGTCATTGCATGTGTGTTCTCTTCAGAGACCACACATGGATCCACCAGTGTCATTGCATGTGTGTTCGTTTTAGTAACAACAAATAGTGTCATTGCATGTGTGTTCTCTTTAGAGACCACACATGGATCCACCAGTGTCATTGCATGTGTGTTATTTTTACTAACAACAACCAGAGTCATTGAAATGTGTGCTCTCTTCAGAGACCACACATGGATCCACCGGTGTCATTGCATATATGTTCCTTTCACTAACAACAAGTTGAGTCATTGCATGTGTCTTCTTTTCACATACCACATATGGATCCAACAGTGTCATTGCATGTGTGCTCTTTTCACAATCCACCCATGGATCCACCAGTGTCATTGCATGTGTGTTCTTTTTAATAACAACAACCAGAGTCATTGAAATGTGTGTTCTTCTCACATACCACCTATGGATCCACCAGTGTCAATGTATGTGTGTTCATTTCACTAACAACAACTAGAGTCATTGCATGTGTGTTCTTTTCACATACCACATATGGATCCACTAGTGTCATTGAAATGTGTGTTCTCTACATGACCACCTGTGGATCCACCAGTGTCATTGCATGTGTGTTCTTTTTAGTAACAACAACCACAGTCATTGCATGTGTGTTCTCTAGAGAGACCACACATGGATCCACCAGTGTCATTGCATGTGTGTTCTTTTCACTAACAACAATTGGAGTCATTGCATGTGTGCTCTTTTCACAATCCACATATGGATCCACCAGTGTCATTGCATGTGTGTTCTTTTTAGTAACAAGAACTAGTATCATTGCATGTGTGTTCTTTTCACTAACAACAACTGGAGACATTGCATGTGTGCTCTTTTCACAATCCACCTATGGATCCACCAGTGTCATTGTATGTGTGTTCTATTTACTAACAACAAGAAGAGTCATTTCATGGCTATTATTCTCACATACCACCTATGGATCCACTAGTGTGACTGCATCCGTGTTCTCTGCACAATCCACATATGGATCCACCAGTGTCATTGCATATGTGTTATTTTTAGTAACAACAACCAGTGTCATTGCATGTGTGTTCTCTTCAGAGACCACACATGGATCCACCAGTATCATTGCATGTGTGTTCTTTTTAATAACAACAACTAGCGTCATTGAAATGTGTGCTCTCTTCAGAGACCACACATGGATCCACCGGTGTCATTGCATGTGTGTTTTTCACTAACAACAACTGGAGTAATTGCATGTGTGTTCTTTTCACATACCACATATGGATCCACCAGTGTCATTGCATGTGTGCTCTTTTTACAATCCACACATGGATCCACCAGTGTCATTGCTTGTGTGTTCTTTTCACTAACAACAACTGGAGTCATTGCATGTGTGCTCTTTTCACAATCCACATATGGATCCACTAGTGTCATTGCATGTGTGTTATTTTCAGTAACAACAACCAGTGTCATTGCATGTGTGTTCTTTTCACTAACAACAACAGGAGTCATAGCATCTGTGCTCTTTTCACAATCCACATATGGATCCACCAGTGTCATTGCATGTGTGTTCTCTTTACTAAGAACAACCAGAGTCATTTCATGGCTGTTCTTCTCACATACCACCTATGGACCCACCAGTGTCATTGCATGTGTGTTCTCTTCACAATCCACACATGGATCCACTAGTGTCATTGCATCTGTGTTCTTTTTAGTAACAACAACCAGTGTCATTGCATGTGTGTTCTCTTCAGAGACCACACATGGTTCCACAAGTGTCATTGCATGTGTCTTCTTTTTACTAAAAAAAAGAGTCATTGAAATGTGTGCTCTTTTCAGAGACCACACATGGATCCACCGGTGTCATTGCATGTATGTTCTTTTCACTAACAACAACTGGAGTCATTGCATGTGTGTTATTTTCACATACCACATATGGATCCACCAGTGTCATTACATCTGTGCTCTTTTCACAATCCACCCATGGATCCACCGGTGTCATTGCATGTGTGTTCTTTTTAGTAACAACAACCAGAGTCATTGAAATGTGTGTTCTTCTCACATACCACCTATGGATCCACCAGTGTCATTGCATGTGTGTTCATTTCACTAACAACAACAAGAGTCATTGCATGTGTGTTCTTTTCACTTACCACATATGGATCCACCAGTGTCATTGAAATGTGTGTTCTCTACAGAGACCACACATAGATCCACTAGTGTCATTGCATGTGTGGTCCTTTTAGTAACAGCAACCAGTATCATTGAAATGTGTGTTCTCTTCAGAGACCACACATGGATCCACCAGTGTCATTGCATGTGTGTTCTGTTCACTAACAACAACTGGAGTCATTGCATGTGTGCTCTTTTCACAATCCACATATGGATCCACCAGTGTCATTGCATGGGTGTTCTTTTCAGTAACAACAACCAGTGTCATTGCATGTGTGTTCTTTTCACTATCAACAACTGGAGTCATTGCATGTGTGCTCTTTTCACAATCCACCTATGGATCCACCAGTGTCATTGCATGTGTGTTCTCTTTACTAACAACAACCAGAGTCATTTCATGGCTGTTCTTCTCACATACCACCTATGGATCCCCCAGTGTCATTGCATGTGTGTTCTCTTCAGAGACCACACATGGATCCACCAGTGTCATTGCATGTGTGTTCTTTTTAGTAACAACAACCAGTGTCATTGCATGTGTGTTATCTTTAGAGACCACACATGGATCCACCAGTGTCATTGCATGTGTGTTCTTTTTACTAACAACAACCAGAGTCATTGAAATGTGTGCTCTCTTCAGAGACCACACATGGATCCACCGATGTCATTGCATGTATGTTCTTTTCACTAACAACAAGTTGAGTCATTGCATGTGTGTTCTTTTCACATACCACATATGGATCCACCAGTGTCATTGCATGTGTGCTCTTTTCACAATCCACCCATGGATCCACCAGTGTCATTGCATGTGTGTTCTCTTCACAATCCACACATGGATCCACCAGTGTCATTGCATGTGTATTCTTTTTAGTAACAACCAGAGTCATTGCATGTGTGTTCTCTAGAGATACCACACATGGATCAACCAGTGTCATTGCATGTGTGTTCTTTTCACTAACAACAACTGGAGTCATTGCATGTGTGCTCTTTTCACAATCCACATATGGATCCACCAATGTCATTGCATGTGTGTTCTTTTTAGTAACAACAACCAGTGTCATTGCATGTTGTTCTTTTCACTAACAACAACTGGAGTCATTGCATGTGTGCTCTTTTCACAATACACATATGGATCCACCAGTGCATTGCATCTGTGTTCTTTTTAGTAACAACAACCAGTGTCATTGCATGTGTGTTCTTTTCACTAACAACAACTAGAGTCATTGCATGTGTGCTCTTTTCACAATCCACCTATGGATCCACAAGTGTCATTGTATGTGTGTTCTCTTTACTAACAACCAGAAGAGTCATTTCATGGCTGTTCTTCTCACATACCACCTATGGATCCTCCAGTGTGACTGCATGTGTGTTCTCTGCACAATCCACACATGGATCCACCAATGTCATTGCATATGTGTTATTTTTAGTAACAACAACCAGTGTCATTGCATGTGTGTTCTCTTCAGAGACCACACATGGATCCACCAGTTTCATTGCATGTGTGTTCTTTTTACTAACAACCAGAGTCATTGAAATGTGTGCTCTCTTCAGAGACCACACATGGATCGACCGGTGTCGTTGCATGTATGTTCTTTTCACTAACAACAACTGGAGTCATTGCATGTGTGTTATTTTCACATACCACATATGGATCTACCAGTGTCATTGTATGTGTGCTCTTTTCACAATCCACCCATGGATCCACCAATGTCATTGCATGTGTGTTCTTTTTAGTAACAACAGCCAGAGTCATTGAAATGTGTGTTCTTCTCACATACCCACTAGTAGAAAATGGGCCTTTGGTTCAGGCCATTAGTCCCGGCCGTGGCTGGGGCCGGGACTAATGGTCCGAACCAGACGGCCCGAGGAGGCCGAGGCATTATGTCCCGGTCCGTAAGGAACCATTAGTCCTGGTTTGAGATACAAACCGGGACAAATGGGTTTGGGCCGGCGCTCGAGCTCCTGGCGGAACCTTTAGTCCCGGTTTGTATCTCAAGCCGGGACTAATGGCCTGGCCCTATATATATGCACCCAGCCCTCCACTCTCTCTTGTTTTTTTCCTATGTGAGAGGTGGGTATAACTTTGTGCGAACTTTTTTTCTTCATATGCACTAGAGGTGTTCGGTGAAATGCCTATTAGAGCGATGCCACTTGAGTTCACACAAGACAAAATATGATATGAGGTGTCAGAGCGACACTTCAGGTTTCTCCTCTTTGTTTTGAAGTGTCCTAAAAGGTTAGCAACTATTTTCTCGTTTTGACTGCACGGTACTAATTTAAGCATCGTGATTGCGCTTGATATATATGCATGGTTGTATGATGCAGATGAGCCACCCATGGATGTACGGTGACCGACGCTCTGACGCTTACAGAGAAAGCGTTCTTTTTCGCCTTTGTACGAGGCGAACAAGCGGCAGGATGGTTTTATGTGTTGTCCATGTGTTGAATGTCGGAATGAGCAGACTCACACTTCCTCAAGAGTCATTCAGAGCCACCTGCTTTGGTCCGGTTTCATGTCCGGCTATAATGTTTGGACCAAGCACGAAGAAAGAGGGGTTATGATGGAAGACGGCGATGAAGAAGAGAACGATGATGACAACTATCGATCTATGTTCCCTGAATACGATGATACCATAGTTGAAGATAATGAAAAAGAAGGGGGTGAAGAACGGGAACCAGATGAGCCCGTTGATGATTTTGGTCGGGTCACTAGTGATGCAAGGCAAGACTGCGACACAGAAAAGGAGAGGTTGCAGTTCGAGCAGATGTTACAGGACCACAACACATTGCTGTATCCAACTTGTGAAGATGGCCAGAATAAGCTGGGTAGCACACTGGAATTGTTGAAGTGGAAGGCAGAGACCGATATGACTGACTCAGGATTTGAAAAGTTGCTGGTAATAATGAAGAAGCTGCTTCCAAGAAATAACGAATTGCCCTCCAGTATGTACAAAGCAAAGAAACTTGTCTGCCCTCTAGGATTAGACGTGCAGAAGATACATGCATGCCCTAATGACTGCATCCTCTACCGCGGTGAGAAGTACGAGAACATGGATAAATGCCCGGTATGCACTGCATTGCGGTATAAGACCAGAAAAGATGACCCTGGTGATGTTGAGGGCGAGCAACCCAGGAAGAGGGTTCCTGCCAAGGTGATGTGGTATGCTCCTATAATACCACGGTTGAAACGTTTGTTCAGAAATAAAGAGCATGCCAAGTTGTTGCGATGGCACATGGAAGACCGTAAGAAAGACGGGATGTTGAGGCACCCTGCTGATGGTCGGAAGTGGAGAAAAATCGAGAGAGACTTCCCGGACTTTGCTGGTGACGCAAGGAACTTATGGTTTGGTCTAAGTACCGATGGCATGAATCCTTTTGGGGAGCAGAACTGCAGTCACAACACCTGGCCCGTGACTCTATGTATCTACAACCTTCCTCCTTGGTTGTGCATGAAGCGGAAGTTCATTATGATGCCAGTGCTCATCCAAGGCCCAAAGCAACCCGACAACGACATTGATATGTACCTAAGGCCATTAGTTGATGAACTTCTACAGTTGTGGGCCAAACCAGGTGTACGTGTGTGGGATGAGCACAAACAGCAGGAATTTGACCTACAAGCGTTGCTGTTCGTAACCATCAATGATTGGCCTGCTCTTAGTAACATTTTAGGACAGACGAACAAAGGATACAATGCATGCACACACTATTTAGATGAGACTGAAAGTATATATCTAGATAAATGTAGAAAGAATGTGTACCTGTACAATCGTCGTTTTCTTCCGCCTAGTCATCCCTTAAAGAAGAAAGGCAAGCATTTCAATGGCAAGGCAGAAACCCGGACGAAGCCTGTACTCCGTAGTGGTGCTGATGTATTTGGTATGGTCAAGGATTTGGATGTAATATTTGGAAAGGGTCCTGGAGGACAACCTGTTCCGAAAGACCCCATTACCGGACACGCACCCATATGGAAGAAGAAATCTATATTTTGGGAGCTACCGCATGAGGTCCGCTCTGCAATCGACGTGATGCACCTGACGAAGAATCTTTGCGTGAATATTCTAGGCTTCCTGGGCTTGTATGGGAAGTCAAAAGATACCCCGGCAGCACGGGAGGACCAGCAACATCATAAAGGATGAGACGGCAAGCATCCAGGGCAGTTTCAAGGGCTTGCCAGCTACGCTCTTACCAAAGAAGAGAAGGAAATCTTTTTTGAAGTCCTTTTCAGTATCAAGGTCCCGTCTGGCTTCTCGTCGAATATAAAGGGAATAGTAAATATGAAAGAGAAAAAATTTCAAAACCTAAAGTCTCATGACTGCCATGTGCTTATGACGCAATTGCTTCCGGTTGCATTGAGGGGAATTCTACCAGAAAATGTTCGACTAGCCATTGTGAAGGTATGTGCATTCCTCAATGCAATTTCTCAGAAGGTAATCGATCGAGAAAGTCTATCAGGGTTACAGATTGATGTGGTCCAATGTCTGGTCAGCTTCGAGTTGTTGTTCCCGCCATCCTTCTTCAATATTATGACGCACCTCCTAGTTCACCTAGTCGAAGAGATTAGAATTATCGGTCCTTTGTTTCTACATAATATGTTCCCCTTCGAGAGGTTCATGGGAGTCTTAAAGAAATATGTTCATAACCGTGCTAGGCCAGAAGGAAGCATCTCCAAGGGCTATGGAATAGAGGAGGTCATTGAGTTTTGTGTTGACTTTCTTCCTGACCTTAAGCCGATTGGTGTTCCTGAATCTCGGTATGAGGGGAGGATGACTGGAAAAGGCACACTAGGAAGGAAATCAATGGTATGTAGGGACGGGCATTCTTTCACTCAAGCACACTACACAGTTCTACACAATTCCACCGTGGTGGCTCCGTATATCGAGAAACACAAGAATATTCTACGCTCTGAAAACCTGGGGAAGCCTGAAACCTTGATTAAAGGGGAACACGAGAAGAATTTTGGCAATTGGTTGCAGACACATCTCATGAATAACACCACTGTTGGAAATGAGTTGTACTTGTTGGCCAGGTTACCATGTTCGACTATATGTACTTTCCAAGGGTACGAGATAAATGGGAATACATTTTACACGATCGCCCAAGATAAAAAGAGCACCAACCAAAACAGTGGTGTCCGCTTTGATGCAACAAATGACAATAGGCAGATTGACACATATTATGGGTACATAGAGGAGATATGGGAACTTGACTATGGACCTACTTTTAAGGTCCCTTTGTTTCGGTGCAAATGGGTCAAGCTGACAGGAGGCGGGGTACATGTAGATGAAAAGTACGGCATGACAACAGTGGATCTCAACAATCTTGCGTACATGGATGAACCATTCGTCCTAGCCAACGATGTGGCTCAGGTTTTCTATGTGAAGGACATGTCAACCAAACCGAGAAAAAGGAAAGATAAGCAAAAGAGTACAGAATACGATGAGCCAAAGCGCCACATAGTTCTTTCAGGGAAAATAAACATCGTGGGAGTGGATGACACGACAGACATGTCAGAAGATTACAATAAGTTTCATGAAATTCCGCCCTTCAAAGTTAAAACTGACCCAAGCATCCTGTTAAATGATGAAGATTCTCCATGGCTACGGTGCATAAGAAAACCACAACACTAGATGTTGGTGATGTGTAATAATGTATTAAACCTTTTATTTGAGACATAAATCTATGTAATTAAACCTTTTATTTGAGACATAAATCTATGAAATGTATTAAACCTTTTATTTGAGACATAAAGGTCCCCTTTCATGTAATATATCTTGATCAATCAAACTAGACGTTCTGAGCCGCGGTAGGTGATCACACAAAGAGAAGGAACCATCACAAGAGAAGGAACCCACAAACACTAAGGATACATAGCACAACTGAAAATTAAGAAACATGCCTAATGGTTGGAGTGATTTAGTCATGCTCCTGCCTAGCCCTGTAATACGTGCCACTGTAGTCATCGTAGTCGTCGGCGCCGTCGTCGCTGTCATCGTCGGGGTCGTAGTAGTCGAACCTTGAAGGTTGGGCATGCGTGGGCTGGATTTGAGGGTACCGCAGGAGGGTGTTATTGCCGGTCGTGTTGTAGGCCATGACACTTTGGAGAGTCCGGCCGTGCCACCACAGCCGATGGCCGGCCTCGTTGAAGTTCGAAGGAGGTGGGCCGTCCTCCTCGTGCCTGGCGAGCACCCTCTCACGCCGATTGATGAAGAAGGCTTCCCAAGTCGGGAAATAGTCGGGATGCTGCTGGTTAGATTCCTCCGCTGCTCGCGTGAGCTCGAGGTAGTAGTGGTTCATGATGGCCATCCCGCCCACACCTAGAGGGACAGGAGGGACTGCACGCCTCGGCGCCAAAGATCCAACCTGGGGACGCGGTAGCCCGGTGGGCAGGGGTAGTTCGAGGCGCAAAGCGCCTCCGCCTCCCGGGTGGTTAGAGATACGATGGAAGCCATGGGAAGAGAATGATGAGTCTATATGTGATATGTAAATGGAGGCCAAGTGTACATATATATACTGAAAAAATGGCGGGAAGATAGAGGTGGGAACCGGTGGAAAGCGCGGGAACGTAGTGGCGTGGGAAACTTTCATCCCGGGTGGGGGCTCAAACCGGGACAAAAGATGGGGGGGCCTTATCTGGGGGAGGCTTATCTAGGAGGGCCTTATCTGGGGGGTGGCTAACCTTTAGTACCGGCCGGTGGGTGCAACCGGGACTAAAGGTGGTTTCTGTGTCATCTAACAAAACTGTCGGTGGGATAAGGACGCGTGGGTAACCTTTAGTACCGGGTGGGGGCTCAAACCGAGACTAAAGTCACAAGAGATAAGGACGTGGGTGGACGACCGCCGATGAGATAAAGCATGTAGCGCACGACGCCCTATCGGAGGAAGAAGACAAAGTAGAAGCGGCGCCGTGCCTATAAAAGGAGCATCGATACACCATGGCAAGCAACTCAACAAGCCAACATGGATGGAGAGTTTCATCCCCATGGATGGAGGAAAGGGTTGGGAAATCTCCCGTGGTGGAACTTCTCGAAGATGCCCTTGGTGCACACGCCCTATGGCATCTTCGGAAGTTCCGCCTCAGAAAATATTTTCCTACTAGCCCGTGAAAGACTCCATCACCGCCTGCCTGGGGTTAGTGGTATGGTGGAAGCCATGGGATAGAGTGGAGAGAGGCGGCAGATATGAGTCTAAACCCTAAACCCTAAGTCAGAGGAGGGAACCCTAAACCCTAAGTCAGAGGAGGGAACCCTAAACCCTAAACCCTAAACTAAAAACCCTAAACCCTAAACCCTAAGTCAGAGGAGGGAACCCTAAATCCTAAACCCTAAGTCAGAGGAGGGAACCCTAAACCCTAAGTCAGAGGAGGGAACCCTAAACCCTAAACTAAAACCCTAAACCCTAAACTAAAAACCCTAAACCCTAAACCAAAAACCCTAAACCCTAAACCAAAAACCCTAAACCCTAAACCAAAAACCCTAAACCCTAAACCCTAAACCCTAGAGGGGCTACGATCCGGAAGAGAAACCAAGGAAAAAATATAAGGCGGGAGTATCGATCCCGGCCCTGCCTAGGGTTTGTGGGAGGAAGACCACGAGGCGTCGGAATTACATGGAAATGGCAAAATGGTTAATAGTTTGACTAGTTAGAATAATTATTTTATAAAACAGAAAATTGATTTGAATCACTTATTTAAAAATATGCAAAATATAATATTTAATGCATTTTTAAATTGAAAATGGCAAAATGGTTATTAGTTTCACTAGTTAGAATAATTATTTTATAAAACAGAAAATAGATTTGGATTACTTATTCAAATTCAAAAACTTTCATATTGAAAATTTTCTCAAATTCATAAGTATGCAAAAACTGTATAATTCAAATGTTTAAAAAATCTAATAGTTACAAATTGTAATATTTGAAAAAACAGGCGCCAACTTAGGCCCAGCGCGTGCAAATTTGGGCCTTTAGTCCTGGCCCAGAACACCATCCGGGACTAAAGGCTCTGCAGGCAAAAAGGCATCCAAAGGCTTTAGTCCCGGTGTGTGGCTAGAACCGGGACTAAAGACCCCCCTTTAGTCCCGGTTCCAGCCACGCACCGGAGGGTTGGGCGTATTTAAGGCGCCGCCTTCTTCCCCGGTCGAATCCATCAACCGGAGCGAGGAGTAGCACTAGGCCGCCAGGCTGCCGAAATACCTCGTCGCGCCTCTCCTCCTGTCTGCGTTTCGCCCGTTGCAGCCAAGGCCGCCTCTCGAGACGCTGCCGTCTCGCCGTGGGAGGTAATCCCTCCCCCCACCACGCGCTATCTGCCTCCTCTCGTCCCGGCCCCAGTGAGCCAGGCGCCTCACGACCAGCTGCCGCCTCCATCCCAATGAGCCAGGCGGCACCCCCGCCATTTTTTGTTTTTTTGTATTACTAGTATTTCTAGTGTATGTTTTTTTGTATTACTAGTATCTTTTTTGTAATAGATAGATAGAATTATTACTTGTATTACTAGTATGTTTTTTGTAATAGATAGATAGAATTATTACTAGTATTTTTTGTATCTTTTTTATATTTCTAGTGTATGTTTTTTTATTAATTTCTAGTATAGTATATATTTCTAGTATAGTATATATTAATTTCTAGTGTATGTTTTTTATTTATTGTATCTTTTTTATATTGTAATATTTATTTCTAGTATATAAATATAGTATATATATATGTTTGTGTATATATATTTATTACTAGTAATAATATATATAGTAGTATATTATATAGTATGTCGTATTATAGTGTTGATTGAGACAGACAAGCATCAGTGCTAAATAAAGATAAGCTAAAGAAATAACTACCCTAAGTCCGGTAGTGCTCGTGGGCCCCCGGACTTAGGGTTAGGGTGGTGGTGCTCATGGGCCACGGACTTAGGCTTAGGGTGGTAGTGCTCGCGGGCCCCCGGACTTAGGGTTAGGGTGGTAGTGCTCGCGGGCCCCTGGACTTAGGGTTAGGGTGGTAGTGCTCGCGGGCCACCGGACTTAGGGTTAGGGTGGTGGTGCTCACGGGGCCTTGGACTTAAGCTAAAGAAATAACTACCTAAGTCCCAGAGTGCTCAAGGGCCCCTGACTTAGGGTTAGGTGGTGGTGCTCAAGGGCCACCGGACTTAGGGTTAGGGTGGTAGTGCTCACGGCCCCTGACTTAGGGTTAATGTGGTAGTGCTCATGGGCCCCGGACTTAGGGTTAGGTGGTGGTCATGGGCACCCGGACTTAGGGTTAATGTGGCGCTCATCATCCCCTGGACTTAGGGTTAGGGTGGTAGTGCTCATGGGCCGCCTGGACTTAGGTTAGGGTGGTAGTGCTTTCGCCTGAGATAGGGTTAGGGTGGTGGTGCTCGCGGGCCCCCGGACTTAGGGTTAGAGTGGTGGTGCTCGTGGGCCCCCGGAGATAGGGTTAGGATGGTGGTGCTTGTGGGCCGCCCGGACTTAGGGTTAGGGTTAGGGCATCACTAGAATTTTTCTATTGTTTAGTATTATTGTAGCAAATTGTGTGTTCATATTATTGTTTAGTGTTATTTTATGCAGCAATATTGAATGAAAAATGTTATTGTGTGCATTTTGTAGAAAACTATGGATCCAATCCAGAGAGACCTAGCACAGGAAGAAATTCTCGAGGATATGATCAACAACACCCCCCATGTTGATCCACCCGAATCTCCGTCGATTTATCTGAACCCCTCCGGTGAGGGAGAGGAGGTCGACCGAAATGATCAAGGAGAAGCCGACGGCTCCGGTGGTGGAGAAGACGACGGCGAGGTATATATATGAAGTATGGTGATCAGTAGATGCATTAACTGAGTTGTATATATATAAATTGACGAATGTTTCTTCTCTTAGGCCTCCACATCGAGCAAAAAATATTCCAAACGAGGCCCGGCCAAAAAGTTGGATGCATCTACGTGTTATACAATTACGCGGGTATCACCACGGGGTGAACCGGTGGAACCCAAAAAGGCTAAAACTGTATTTAAACAACAATGCGGAGTTATGGTTAGGGATCGCATTCCGATCACCGTTCGAGAGTGGAATAAGACCAAAGGGGCGAAAGAGGGTGAGTATGTCTCTGACAGGTGCAAAGAGGGTCTTTGGAATGACCTCATGACACATTTCACCCTGCCAGAATGTGAGGATGATGCCGACACAGCTGCATTGAGGAAGAAAGTCAAGTAGTGGACTCTTACGAAGATGGCCGAACTATTCAAGAACTAGAAGAAAGCATTATGGCAAAAGTATCAGAAGACGAAGAAGACTCCTAAATTTGAATGCTATCTAACGAAGGAGCAAGCTAACTGGGATGCATTTGTGAAGTACAAGGAGTCACAACCTGCTATGGAAATGTCGGAAAAAAACAAGAAAAATGCCGCGATGAAGAAATATCACCATCACCTGGGGCCAGGGGGCTACGCGGCTGCCATGCCAATGTGGGATGCTAAAGAGAATGAGCTGCTTGCTAAAGGGATCACTCCAGAACCAATACGCGAAGAATGGGATCTGAGGGCAAGGAATTGGTTCCTTGGGCATGGGAGTGAGTATGACGAAAGTACAGGGGACCTTATTTGCAGTGACGGGATTAGGATACCTCGGGATACATGGCAGAAAGTGGTGAAGGAGATTAAAGCGGGGACAACAAAGTTCCGTCCCGATAGAGAAAAAGACTTGCTGACAAAGGTCCTCGGGAATGACGAACGTGGAGGACGTGTACGAGGCCTTGGCCCTAGTTATACGTGGGAGATGGGGTTTCCCAAAGACAGAGATACTTATAGGAGCCGAGAGAGAGAAAATAGGCGACGGCGGGAGGAGGAGGGAGACAAGTTCACCGAGTTGATAGGAACACTTCGAATGCATCAGCAACAGATTGACGAACTTCGAGGAGCAGCGTGCCTGCAAGATCCTATACTCAATATTACCGCCGTCCCATCTCAGTGGAAAAGCAGTGTGGCTAAATCGGAGGTCCCTTCTGACGATGCACGTATGGTAGATGGCGGTCCCGGCTACCCCGTGGATGGAATCAAGGAGCAGGCATCTTGTGAGCTCTATCAGAAGGTGAAGAACCTATCCATCAAGGTGGCGGTCGGATGTGCTTTACCTTGTCCACCTGGCGCACGCTGGCATGGCTGTGAGATTCCAGCTGGCTATGCTAAAGTTGGTGTGGATGAAATCGCAATGGGGTGGGACTCAATGGAGCTTGACATCCCTGGACCTGAAGGTGAAAAGACACTCGAAGAAGTACTGGGTGGTATCATTCTATGGGACAAGAACAACATCAAGCTTCTAGGCTGGACGCCAAAGCCAACACCGCCTCCGAGTGGTCGCATGTCACCTTCACCTCCATCACCTCCAAGAAGCCCATCCCATGACTATGACCACCACAGCCCGAGTCCATCTCGTTCTCCGCCACAACCTCCGATTAGTACTAAACGACGCAGGAGCCCAAAACGACAAATGTCGCCCCTCCCAAGAGTACCTCATAAGAATCTTTCTATCAGACCTTATGATCATACTGACGAGGAAACCGACATGATCGTAAAGGCCGAATGTGTTGTGCAGCTTCAAAAGAAGAAACCCGAGCCCGCCCCAGTATATACCGAGAAGCAAAAAGAATATGCACTTTCTTTTCTGAACACAAAATCGCAATATGACTTGCACCATAAGCCAGATGACTATCGACGCACACTTCAGAAGGAAGTGAAGAAGAGTAAATCAAGTAGAAGTGCAACCGGGAGCAAATCATCAAGTCAAAGTGCAACCGGGAAAAGAAAGGACGTCCCCCAGCTCGGGGAACAGGCCAAAAAATCGACCCCACCCCTCAAGGTGGTATCCTATGACACTCCCCAGTAGGATATGGAAGAAGCTAAGAAGCTTGTGGCTGCTATGAATGTGACTGTTGAGGAATTGCTAGGTTCCCAGGACGACAAGTTACCCAAGGCTCAGGTAGTCCCTACATATGTCCCAGGGAAGCCTCTGTCGCCTTTTGAGCGCTCCAACAACTGCCAACACAAATGCGGAGTTTACATAAATGGTACTTGAAAGCCGTAAAGGAGGAGAGAATAATGATCGTGGCGAAATTCCCACATGACTACTACTTCCGAGAAGAAGAGGTCCATGTTGAGTTTCTAGAACTCTTCTAGTTATACACTTTCGATGCCCTCGACAAAAGTCTCATGTGTTGCTATTGTCTGTAAGTTGTTGAATTCATTCTCTATATATAAGCTGTTCATTTTTTCAGTTGTTCAGTTCATTGCATGTAATTATCCTAATTATATCCTTTTGTACTCTATTATTATGCAGAATGAAGATCATGGAATGTAAAAGAAGGTCAATCTTCAGTGTTGGGTTCATTGACCCAGATAAAATACATTGTCGGACGCTAAAGGAAAAACCCAAGGACACACAGGAAAACCTTCTAAGGTTTCTAACTTAGCAAATTTTCTGTGACCACATACTGTTTCCTTACAATTTCGCGTGAGTGTCTTACTCTATTGTACACATTCTCTTTTGCTTACTCGATGTTAAGTGTAATTGATGAGTTACTGATGTATATATAAACGTGTACAATTTTTTACTTGATTCTCATGGACATTCAACTTGATAAGAGAAGAGCTGAAGTCATGGACCCATTAAAGAGACCCCTAGAATAGTTTAGTGACATGCAGGACATGCTCCAGAGGTAATTTTCGTGCTACAGCGGTTTCTTTCGTTGATTTTCTGAGATATCACGTAATAAATAACTCATTCATTTTCTTTACCGGGTAGGGTTTGGAACCAGTTCAAGAGTGCGGTTACGGGTGACTTTACTGAGAAGCTGACGTTTAAGCTGGTCTCGGTATGTAGTAGGCGCATCTCTTTACTTCTAGTTTCAATACAATTATGATGCTGGATTATTATTTTGATTGAATTCTATTCTCGTAAAGTGCGCGAGGCAGCTGTGGGACCTAATCTATGTGGATTCTATGTTTGCAGTTCATTCATCGCTTGCCGATGAGCTGAATGATTATAGAGTCGATGTAAGCAATACATTCATAACATTATTTTTATTACCGTCACTTTTTTTATCATGATTGATATTCATATTGATCTCCTTTTCTTATATAGTTCGAGAAAATGCGGGATCAGCTCCTACCACAGCAACGCGTAGTAGCAATTGCTGAAGAACTGGCAGGATTCTTGATGAACGAGATGATAGATGACGCCAGAGAATTTAGTGTGGATAGGCGCCGATGATCCCCGACCGTGTAATTGAATAGACGGGCTCTAGTCCCGATAATTGTGATCTCCATGTGTAACTATCATGTATATATTTGTATGCTCGATCTTAAGAGAAGTTATCTTATGTATGCACGAACATGTACGATATGTGATAGCGTAGAAAACTATTTTGAAATGAAAAAAAAGAATACAAATTAAATTCTTTGTCGCGGCAGAGAAAGTGCCTAAAATGCTGCCGCGGCAGAGAACCATTTGTCCCAGTTCGTAATATGAACCGGGACTAATGGGTGGGCACCCAGCACCCGCAGAGACAGCCACGTGGATTCCCATTGGTCCCGGCTGGTAAGAGGGCCGGGACTAATGGGTGGGCCTTTAGTCCCGCCCCACCAGTCCCGGTTACCAGGACCGGGACTAAAGCCCCTTACGGGTCGGGACTAGAGGCCCGTTTTCCACTAGTGACCACCTATGGATCCACCAGTTTCATTGCATGTGTGTTCATTTCACAAACAACAACCAGAGTCATTGCATGTGTGTTCTTTTCACATACCACATATGGATCCACCAGTGTCATTGAAATGTGTGTTCTCTACAGAGACCACACATGATCCACCAGTGTCATTGCATGTGGGTTCTTTTTAGTAACAACAACCAGTATCATTGAAATGTGTGCTCTCTATAGAGACCACACATGGATCCACCAGTGTCATTGCATGTGTGTTCTTTTCACCAACAACAACTAGAGTCATTGCATGTGTGCTCTTTTCACAATCCACATATCGATCCACCAGTGTCATTGCATGGGTGTTCTTTTCAGTAACAACAACTAGTGTCATTGCATGTGTGTTCTTTTCACTAACAACAACTGGAGTCATTGCATGTGTGCTCTTTTCACAATCCACCTATGGATCCACCAGTGTCATTGCATGTGTGTTCTCTTTACTAACAACAACCAGAGTCATTTCATGGCTGTTCTTCTCACATACCACCTATGGATCCACTAGTGTCATTGCATGTGTGTTCTCTTTAGAGACCACACATGGATCCACCAGTGTCATTGCATGTGTGTTCTTTTTAGTAACAACAACTAGTGTCATTTCATGTGTGTTCTCTTCAGAGACCACACATGGATCCACCAGTGTCATTGCATGTGTGTTCTTTTTACTAACAACAACCAGAGTCATTGACATGTGTGCTCTCTTCAGAGACCACACATGGATCCACCGGTGTCATTGCATGTATGTTCCTTTCACTAACAATAAGTTGAGTCATTGCATGTGTGTTCTTTTCACATACCACATATGGATCCAACAGTGTCATTGCATGTGTGCTCTTTTCACAATCCACCCATGGATCCACCAGTGTCATTGCATGTGTGTTCTTTTTAGTAACAACAACCAGAGTCATTGAAATGTGTGTTCTTCTCACATACCACCTATGGATCCACCAGTGTCATTGTATGTGTGTTCATTTCACTAACAACAACCAGAGTCATTGCATGTGTGTTCTTTTCACATACCACATATGGATCCACCAGTATCATTGAAATGTGTGTTCTCTACATGACCACACATGGATACACCAGTGTCATTGCATGTGTGTTCTTTTTAGTAACAACAACCAGAGTCATTGAAATGTGTGCTCTCTTCAGAGACCAGACATGTATCCACCAGTGTCATTGCATGTGTGTTCTTTTCACTAACAACAACTAGAGTCATTGCATGTGTGCTCTTTTCACAATCCACATATGGATCCACCAGTGTCATTGCATGTGTGTTCTATTTAGTAACAAGAACCAGTGTCATTGCATGTGTGTTCTTTTCACTAACAACAACTCGAGTCATTGCATGTGTGCTCTTTTCACAATCCACCTATGGATCCACCAGTGTCATTGTATGTGTGTTCTCTTTACTAACAACAAGAAGAGTCATTTCATGGCTATTCTTCTCACATACCACCTATGGATCCACCAGTGTGACTGCATGTGTGTTCTCTGCACAATCCACACATGGATCCACCAGTGTCATTGCATATGTGTTATTTTTAGTAACAACAACAAGTGTCATTGCACTTGTGTTCTCTTCAGAGACCACACATGGATCCACCAGTGTCATTGCATGTGTGTTCTTTTTACTAACAACAACCAGCGTCATTGAAATGTGTGCTCTCTTTAGAGACCACACATGGATCCACCGGTGTCATTGCATGTGTGTTCTTTTCACTAACAACAACTGGAGTCATTGCATGTGTTTTCTTTTCACATACCACATATGGATCCACCAGGTTCATTGCATGTGTGCTCTTTTGACAATCCACATATGGTTCCACCAGTGTCATTGCATGTGTGTTATTTTCAGTAACAACAACCAGTGTCATTGCACGTGTGTTCTTTTCAATAACAACAACAGGAGTCATTGCATTTGTGCTCTTTTCACAATCCACCTACGGATCCACCAGTGTCATGGCATGTGTGTTCTCTTTACTAACAACAACCAGAGTCATTTCATGGCTGTTCTTCTCACATACCACCTATGGATCCACCAGTGTCATTGCATGCGTGTTCTCTTCACAATCCACACATGGATCCACCAGTGTCATTGCATCTGTGTTCTTTTTAGTAACAACAACCAGTGTCATTGCATGTGTGTTCTCTTCAGATACCACACATGGATCCACAAGTGTCATTGCATGTGTGTTCTTTTTACTAACAACCAGAGTCATTGAAATGTCTGCTCTCTTCAGAGACCACACATGGATCCACCGGTGTCATTGTATGTATGTTCATTTCACTAACAACAACTGGAGTCATTGCATGTGTGTTATTTTCACATACCACATATGGATCCACCAGTGTGATTGCATGTGTGATCTTTTCACAATCCACCCATGGATCCACCAGTGTCATTGCATGTGTGTTCTTTTTAGTAACAACAACCAGAGTCATTGAAATGTGTGTTCTTCTCACATACCACCTATGGATCCACCAGTGTCATTACATGTGTGTTCATTTCACTAACGACAACAAGAGTCATTGCATGTGTGTTCTTTTCACATACCACATATGGATCCACCAGTGTCATTGAAATGTGTGTTCTCTATAGAGACCACACATGATCCACCAATGTCATTGCATGTGTGTTCTTTTTAGTAACAACAACGAGTATCATTGAAATGTGTGTTCTCTACAGAGACCACACATGGATCCACCAGTGTCATTGCATGTGTGTTCTTTTCACTAACAACATATGGAGTCATTGCATGTGTTCTCTTTTCACAATCCACATATGGATCGACCAGTGTCATTGCGTGGGTGTTCTTTTCAATAACAACAACCAGTGTCATTGCATGTGTGTTCTTTTCACTAACAACAACTGGAGTCATTACATGCGTGCTCTTTTCACAATCCACCTATGGATCCACCAGTGTCATTGCATATGTGTTCTAGTTACTTACAACAACCAGAGTCATTTCATGGCTGTTCTTCTCACATACCACATATGGATCCACTAGTGTCATTGCATGTGTGTTCTCTTTAGAGACCACACATGGATCCACCAGTGTCATTGCATGTGTGTTCTTTTTGATAACAACAACCAGTGTCATTGCATGTGTGTTCTCTTCAGAGACGACACATGGATCCACCAGTGTCATTGCATGTGTGTTCTTTTTGCTAACAACAACCAGAGTCATTGAAATGTGTGCTCTCTTTAGAGACCACACATGGATCCACCGGTGTCATTGCATGTGTGTTCTCTATACCAACAACAACCAGAGTCATTTCATGTCTGTTGTTCTCACATACCACCTATGGATCCACCAGTGTCATTGCATGTGTGTTCTTTTCACAATCCACCCATGGATCCACCAGTGTCATTGCATGTGTGTTCTTTTTAGTAACAACAACCAGAGTCATTGAAATGTGCGTTCTTCTCACATACCACCTATGGATCCACTAGTGTCATTGCATGTTTGTTCATTTCACTAACAACAACCAGAGTCATTGCATGCATGTTGTTTTCACATACCACATATGGATCCACCAGTGTCATTGAAATGTGTATTCTCTACAGAGACCACACATGGATCCACCAGTGTCATTGCATGTGTGTTCTTTTTAGTAGCAACAACCAGTATCATTGAAATGTGTGTTCTCTAGAGAGACCACACATGGATCCACCAGTGTCATTGCATGTGTGTTCTTTTCACTAACAACAACTGGAGTCATTGCATGTGTGCTCTTTTCACAATCCACATATGTATCCACCAGTGTCATTGCATGTGTGTTCTTGTTAGTTACAACAACCAGTGTCATTGCATGTGTGTTCTTTTCACTAACAACAACTGGAGTCATTACATGTGTGCTCTTTTCACAATCCACCTATGGATCCACCAATGTCATTGCATGTGTGTTCTCTTCAGAGACCATACATGGATCCACCAGTGTCATTGCATGTGTGTTCTTTTTACTAACACCAACCAGAGTCATTGTAATCTGTGCTCTCACATACCACCTATGGATCCAACCAGAGCCATTTCATGGCTGTTCTTCTCACATACCACCTATGGATCCACCAGTGTCATTGCATGTGTGTTCTCTTCAGAGACCACACATGGATCCACCAGTGTCATTGCATGTGTGTTCTTTTTAGTAACAACACCAGTGTCATTGCATGTGTGTTCTCTTCAGAGACCACACATCGATGTAGCAGTGTCATTACATGTGTGTTCCTTTTACTAACAACAACCAGAGTCATTGAAATGTGTGCTCTCCTCAAAGACCACACATGGATCCACCGGTGTCATTGAATGTATGTTCTTTTCAGTAACAACAACTGGAGTCATTGCATGTGTGTTCTTTTCACATACCACATATGGATCCACCGGTGTCATTGCATGTGTGCTCTTTTCACAATCCACCCATGGATCCAGCAGTGTTATTGCATGTGTGTTCTTTTTAGTAGCAACAACCAGAGTCATTGAAATGTGTGTTCTTCTCACATACCACCTATGGATCCACTAGAGTCATTGCATGTGTGTTCATCTCACTAACAACAACCAGAGTCATTTCATGTGTGTTCTTTTCACATACCACATATGGATCCACCAGTGTCATTGAAATGTGTGTTCTCTACAGAGACCACACATGGATCCACCAGTGTCATTGCATGTGTGTTCTTTTTAGTAACAACAACCAGAGTCATTGCAGGTGTGTTCCTACAGAGACCATTGATGGATCCACTAGTGTCATTGCATGTGTGTTCTTTTCACTAACAACAATTGGAGTCATCGCATGTGTGCTCTTTTCACAATCCACATATGGATCCAGCAGTGTCATTGCATGTGTGTTATTTTCACTAACAACAACTCGAGTCATTGCATGTGTGCTCTTTTCACAATCCACCTATGGATCCACCAGTGTCATTGCATGTGTGTTCTCTTTACTAACAAGAACCAGAGTCATTTCATGGTTGTTCTTCTCACATACCACCTATGGATCCACTAGTATCATTGCATGTGTGTTCTCTTTAGAGACCACACATGGATCCACCAGTGTCATTGCATGTGTGTTCTTTTTAGTAACAACAACCAGTGTCATTGTATGTGTGTTCTCTTCAGAGACCACACATGGATCCACCAGTGTCATTGCATGTGTGTTCTTTTTACTAACAACAACCAGAGTCATTGAAATGTGTGCTCTCTTGAGAGACCACACATGAATCCACCGGTGTCATTGCATATATGTTCTTTTCACTAACAACAACTGGAGTCATTGCATGTGTGTTCTTTTCACATACCACATATGGATCCACCAGTGTCATTGCATGTGTGTTCTTTTTAGTAACAACAACTAGGGTCATTGCATGTGTGTTCTTTTCACTAACAACAACTAGAGTCATTGCATGTGTGCTCTTTTCACAATCCACCTATGGATCCACCAGTGTCATTGCATGTGTGTTCTTTTTACTAACAACAACCAGAGTCATTTCATGGCTATTCTTCTCACATACCACCTATGGATCCACCAGTGTCATTGCATGTGTGTTCTCTTCACAATCCACACATGGATCCACCAGTGTCCTTGCATGTGTGCTCTTTTTAGTAACAACAACCAGTGTCATTGCATGTGTGTTCTCTTCAGAGACCACACATGGATCCGCCAGTGTCATTGCATGTGTGTTCTTTTTACTAACACCAACCAGAGTCATTGTAATCTGTGCTCTCTTCAGAGACCACACATGGATCCATCGGTGTCATTGCATGTGTGCTCTTTTCATAATCCACCAGTGTCATTGCATGTGTGTTCTTTTTACTAACAACAACTGAGTCATTTCATGACTGTTCTTTTCACATAGCACATATTGATCCACCAGAGTCATTGAAATGTGTGTTATTTTCACAGACCACACATGGATCCACCAGTGTCATTGCATGTGTGTTCTTTTCACTAACAATAACTGGATTCATTGCATGTGTGCTCTTTTCACAATACACATATGGATCCACCAGTGTCATTGCATGTGTGTTCTTTTTAGTAACAACAACCAGTGTCATTGCATGTGTGTTCTTTTCACTAACAACAACTGGAGTCATTGCATGTGTGCTCTTTTCACAATCCACCTATGGATCCACTAGTGTCATTGCATGTGTGTTCTCTTTACTAACAACAACCAGAGCCATTTCATGGCTGTTCTTCTCACATACCACCTATGGATCCACCAGTGTCATTGCATGCGTGTTCTCTTCACAATCCACCCATGGATCCACCAGTGTCATTGCATGTGTGTTCTTTTTAGTAACAACTACCATAGTCATTGAAATGTGTGTTCTTCTCACAAACCACCTATGGATCCACCAGTGTCATTGCATGTGTGTTCATTTCACTAACAACAACTAGTGTCATTGCATGTGTGTTCTTTTCACATACCACATATGGATCCACCAGTGTCATTGAAATGTGTGTTCTCTATAGAGACCACACATGGATCCACCAGTGTCATTGCATGTGTGTTCTTTTTAGTAACAACAACTAGAGTCATCGCATGTGTATTCTCTATAGAGACCACACATGGATCCACCAGTGTCATTGCATGGTCTTCTTTTCACTAACAACAACTAGAGTCAATGCATGTGTGCTCTTTTCATAATACACATATAGATCCACCAGTGTCATTGCATGTGTGTTCTTTTTAGTAACAACAACCAGTGTCATTGCATGTTGTTCTTTTCACTAACAACAGCTGGAGTCATTGCATGTGTGCTCTTTTCACAATACACATATGGATCCACCAGTGTCATTGCATGTGTGTTCTTTTTAGTAACAACAACCAGTGTCATTGCATGTGTGTTCTTTTCACTAACAACAACTGGAGTCATTGCATGTGTGCTCTTTTCACAATACACCTATGGATCCACTAGTGTCATTGCATGTGTGTTCTCTTTACTAACAACAACCAGAGCCATTTCATAGCTGTTCTTCTCACATACCACCTATGAATCCACCAGTGTCATTGCATGTGTGTTCTCTTCACAATCCACACATGGACCCACCAGTGTCATTGCATGTGTGTTCTTTTTAGTAACAACAACCAGTGTTATTGCATGTGTGTTCTCTTCAGAGACCACACATGGATCCACTAGTGTTGTTGCATGTGTGCTCTCTTTAGAGACCACACATGGATCCACCGGTGTCATTGCATGTATGTTCTTTTCACTAACAACAACTTGAGTCATTGCATGTGTGTTCTTTTCACATACCACATATGGATCCACCAGTGTCATTGCATGTGTGCTCTTTTCACAATCCACCCATGGATCCACCAGTGTCATTGCATGTGTGTTCTTTTTAGTAACAACAACCAGAGTCATTGAAATGTGTGTTCTACTCACATACCACCTATGGATCCACTAGTGTCATTGCATGTGTGTTCTCTTTACGAACAACAACCAGAGTCATTTCATGGTTGTTCTTCTCAAATACCACCTATGGATCCACCAGTGTCATTGCATGTGTATTCTCTTCACAATCCACACATGGATCCACCAGTGTCATTGCATGTGTGTTCTTTCTAGTAACAACAACCAGTGTCATTGCATGTGTGTTCTCTTCAGAGACCACACATGGATACACCAGTGTCATTGCACGTATGTTTTTAACTAACAACAACTGGAGTCATTGCATGTGTGCTCTTTTCACAATCCACATATGGATCCACCAGTGTCATTGCATGTGTGTTCTTTTTAGTAACAACAACCAGGGTCATTGCATGTGTGTTCTTTTCACTAACAACTGGAGTCATTGCATGTGTGCTCTTTTCACAATCCACTTATGGATCCACCAGTGTCATTGCATTTGTGTTCTTTTTACTAACAACAACCAGAGTCATTTCATGGCTTTTCTTCTCACATACCACCTATGGATCCACCAGTGTCATTGCATGTGTGTTCTCTTCACAATCCACACATGGATCCACCAGTGTTAGTGCATGTGTGCTCTTTTTAGTAACAACAACCAGTGTCATTGCATGTGTGTTCTCTTTAGAGACCACACATGGATCCACCAGTGTCATTGCATGTGTGTTCTTTTTACTACCACCAACCAGAGTCATTGAAATTTGTGCTCTCTTCAGAGACCACACATGGATCCATCGGTGTCATTGCATGTGTGCTCTTTTCATAATCCACCAGTGTCATTGCATGTGTGTTCTTTTTACAAACAACAACTGAGTCATTTCATGACTGTTCTTTTCACATACCACATATGGATCCACCAAAGTCATTGAAACGTGTGTTCTTTTCACAGACCACACATGGATCCACAAGTGTCATTGCATGTGGGTTCTTTTCACTTACAATAACTGGAGTCATTGCATGTGTGCTCTTTTCACAATACACATATGGATCCACCAGTGTCATTGCATGTGTGTTCTTTTTAGTAACAACAACCAGTGTCATTGCATGTGTGTTCTTTTCACTAACAACAACTGGAGTCATTGCATGTGTGCTCTTTTCACAATCCACCTATGGATCCACTAGTGTCATTGCATGTGTGTTCTCTTTATTAACAACCAGAGCCATTTCATGGCTGTTCTTCTCACATACCACCTATGGATCCACCAGTGTCATTGCATGTGTGTTCTCTTCACAATCCACACATGGACCCACCAGTGTCATTGCATGTGTGTTCTTTTTAGTAACAACAACCCGTGCCGTTGCATGTGTGTTCTCTTCAGAGACCACACATGGATCCACCAGTGTCATTGCATGCGTGTTCTTTTTACTAACAACAACCAGAGTCATTGAAATGTGTGCTCTCTTGAGAGACCACACATGGATCCACCGGTGTCATTGCATGTATGTTCTTTTCACTAACAACAACTGGAGTCATTGCATGTGTGTTCTTTTCATATACCACATATGGATCCACCAGTGTCATTGCATGTGTGCTCTTTTCACAATCCACCCATGGATCCACCAGTGTCATTGCATGTATGTTCTTTTTAGTAACAACAACCATAGTCATTGAAATGTGTGTTCTTCTCACATACCACATATGGATCCACTAGTGTCATTGCATGTGTGTTCTCTTTAGGATCAACAACCAGAGTCATTTCATGGTTGTTCTTCTCACATACCACCTATGGATCCACCAGTATCATTGCATGTGTATTCTCTTCACAATCCACACATGGATCCACCAGTGTCATTGCATGTGTGTTCTTTCTAGTAACAACAACCAGTGTCATTGCATGTCTGTTCTCTTCAGAGACCACACATGGATCCACCAGTGTCATTGCACGTATGTTCTTTTAACTAACAACAACTGGAGTCATTGCATGTATGCTCTTTTCACAATCCACCTATGGATCCACTAGTGTCATTGCATGTGTGTTCTCTTTACTAATAACAACCGGAGCCATTTCATGGCTGTTCTTCTCACATACCACCTATGGATCCACCAGTGTCATTGCATGTGTGTTCTCTTCACAATCCACACATGGACCCACCAGTGTCATTGCATGTGTGTTTTTTTAGTAACAACAACCAGTGTCGTTGCATGTGTATTCTCTTCAGAGACCACACATGGATCCACCAGTGTTGTTGCATGTGTGCTCTCTTCAGAGACCACACATGTATCCACCGGTGTCATTGCATGTATGTTCTTTTCACTAACAACAACTTGAGTCATTGCATGTGTGTTCCTTTCACATACCACATATGGATCCACGAGTGTCATTGCATGTGTGCTCTTTTCACAATCCACCCATGGATCCACCAGTGTCATTGCATGTGTGTTCTTTTTAGTAACAACAACCAGAGTCATTGAAATGTGTGTTCTTCTCACATACCACCTATGGATCCACTAGTATCATTGCATGTGTGTTCTCTTTACGAACAACAACCAGAGTCATTTCATGGTTGTTCTTCTCAAATACCACCTATGGATCCACCAGAATCATTGCATGTGTATTCTCTTCACAATCCACACATGGATCCACCAGTGTCATTGCATTTGTGTTCTTTCTACTAACAACAACCAGTGCCATTGCATGTGTGTTCTCTTCAGAGACCACACATGGATACACCAGTGTCATTGCACGTATGTTCTTTTAACTAAGAACAACTGGAGTCATTGCATCTGTGCTCTTTTCACAATCCACATATGGATCCACGAGTGTCATTGCATGTGTGTTCTTTTTAGTAACAACAACTAGGGTCATTGCATGTGTGTTCTTTTCACTAACAACAACTAGAGTCATTGCATGTGTGCTCTTTTCACAATCCACCTATGGATCCACCAGTGTCATTGCGTGTGTGTTTTTTTACTAACAACAACCAGAGTCATTTCATTGCTATTCTTCTCACATACCACCTATGGATCCACCAGTGTCATTGCATGTGTGTTCTCTTCACAATCCACACATGGATCCACTAGTGTCATTGCATGTGTGCTCTTTTTAGTAACAACGACCAGTGTCATTGCATGTGTGTTCTCTTCAGAGACCACACATGGATCCACCAGTGTCATTGCATGTGTGTTCTTTTTACTAACACCAACCAGAGTCATTGAAATCTGTGCTCTCTTCAGAGACCACCCATGGATCCATCGGTGTCATTGCATGTGTGCTCTTTTCATAATCCACCAGTGTCATTGCATGTGTGTTCTTTTTACTAACAACAACTGAGTCATTTCATGACTGTTCTTTTCACATACCACATATGGATCCACCAGAGTCATTGAAATGTGTGTTCTTTTCACAGACCACACATGGATCCACCAGTGTCATTGGATGTGTGTTCTTTTCACTAACAATAACTGGAGTCATTGCGTGTGTGCTCTTTTCACAATACACATATGGATCCACCAGTGTCATTGCATGTGTGTTCTTTTTAGTAACAACAACCATTGTCATTGCATGTGTGTTCTTTTCACTAACAACAACCGGAGTCATTGCATGTGTGCTATTTTCACAATCCACCTATGGATCCACTAGTGTCATTGCATGTGTGTTCTCTTTACTAACAACAACCAGAGTCATTTCATGGCTGTTCTTCTCACATACCACCTATGGATCCACCAGTGTCATTGCATGTGTGTTCTCTTCACAATCCACACATGGACCCACCAGTGTCATTGCATGTGTGTTCTTTTTAGTAACAACAACCAGTGTCGTTGCATGTGTGTTCTCTTCAGAGACCACACATGGATCCACCAGTGTCATTGCATGTGTGTTCTTTTTACTAATAACAACCAGAGACATTGAAATGTGTGCTCTCTTGAGAGACCACACATGGATCCACCGGTGTCGTTGCATGTATGTTCTTTTCACTAACAACAACTGGAGTCATTGCATGTGTGCTCTTTTCACATACCACATATGGATCCACCAGTGTCATTGCATGTGTGCTCTTTTCACAATCCACCCATGGATCCACCAGTGTCATTGCATGTGTGTTCTTTTTAGTAACAACAACCATAGTCATTGAAATGTGTGTTCTTCTCACATACCACCTATGGATCCACCAGTCTCATGCATGTGTGTTCTTTTCACTAATTATAACTGGAGTCATTGCATGTGTGTTCTTTTCCCATACCACATATGGATCCACCAGTGTCATTCAAATGTGTGTTCTCTATAGAGACCACACATGGATCCACCAGTGTCATTGCATGTGTGTTCTTTTTAGTAACAACAACTAGAGTCATCGCATGTGTGTTCTCTACAGAGACCACACGTGGATCCACTAGTTTCATTGCATGTGTGTTCTTTTCACTAACAACAACTAGTGTCAATACAGGTGTGCTCTTTTCACAATACACATATGGATCCACCGGTGTCATTGCATGTGTGTTCTTTTTAGTAACAACAACCAGTGTCATTGCATGTTGTTCTTTTCACTAACAACAACTGGAGTCATTGCATGTGTGCTCTTTTCACAATCCACCTATGCATCCACCAGTGTTATTGCATGTGTGTTCTCTTTACTAACAACAACCAGAGTCATTTGATGGTTGTTCTTCTCACATACCACCTATGGATCCACCAGTGTCATTGCATGTGTGTTCTCTTCACAATCCACACATGGATCCACTAGTGTCATTGCATGTGTGTTCTTTTTAGTAACAACAACCAGTGTCATTGCATGTGTGTTCTCTTTAGAGACCACACATGGATCCACCAGTGTCATTGCATGTGTGTTCTTTTTACTAACAACAACCAGAGTCATTGAAATGTGTGCTCTCGTCAGAGACCACACATGGATCCACCGATGTCATTGCATGTGTGTTCTTTTCACTAACAACAACTAGAGTCATTGTATGTGTGTTCTTTTCACATACCACATATGGATCCACCAGTGTCATTGCATGTGTGCTCATTTCACAATCCACCCATGGATCCACCAGTGTCATTGCATGTGTGTTCTTTTTAGTAACAACAACCAGAGTCATTGAAATGTGTGTTCTTCTCACATACGACCTATGGATCCACCAGTGTCATTGCATGTGTGTTCATTTCACTAACAACAACCAGAGTCATTGCATGTGTGTTCTTTTCACATACCACATATGGATCCACCAGTGCCATTGAAATGTGTGTTCTCTACAGAGACCACACATGGATCCACCAGTGTCATTGCATGTGTGTTCTTTTTAGTAACAACAACCAGAGTCATTGAAATGTGTGTTCTTTTCACAGACCACACATGGATCCACCAGTGCCATTGCATGTGTGTTCTTTTCACTAAGAACAACTGGAGTCATTGCATGTGTGCTCTTTTCACAATCCACATATGGATCCACGAGTGTCATTGCATGTGTGTTCTTTTTGTAACAAGAACCAGTGCCATTGCATGTGTGTTCTTTTCACTAACATCAACTGGGTCATTGCATGTGTGCTCTTTTCACAATCCACCTATGGATCCACCAGTGTCATTGCATGTCTGTTCTCTTTACTAACAACAACCAGAGTCATTTCATGGCTGTTCTTCTCACATACCACCCATGGACCCACCAGTGTCATTGCATGTGTGTTCTCTTCACAATCCACACATGGATCCACTAGTGTCATTGCATGTGTGTTATTTTTAGTAACAACAACCAGTGTCATTGCATGTGTGTTCTCTTTAGAGACCACACATGGATCCACCAGTGTCATTCTAACAACAACTAGAGTCATTGCATGTGTGCTCTTTTCACAATCCACATATGGATCCACCAGTGTCATTGCATGTGTGTTCTTTTTAGTAACAACAACCAGTGTCATTGCACGTGTGTTCTTTTCACTAACAAAACCTGGAGTCATTGCATGTGTGCTCTTTTCACAATCCACATATGGATCCACCAGTGTCATTGCATGTGTGTTTTTTTTACTAACAACAACCAGAGTCATTTCATTGCTATTCTTCACACATACCACCTATGGATCCACCAGTGTCATTGCATGTGTGTTCTCTTCACAATCCACACATGGATCCACTAGTGTCATTACATGTGTGCCCTTTTTAGTAACAACAACCAGTGTCATTGCATGTGTGTTCTCTTCAGAGACCACACATGGATCCACCAGTGGCATTGCATGTGTGTTGTTTTTACTAACAACAACCAGAGTCATTGAAACGTGTGCTCTCTTCAAAGATCAGACATGGATCCACCGGTGTCATTGCATGTGTTCTCTTTTCATAATCCACCTATGGATCCACCAGTGTCATTGCATGTATGTTCTTTTTCTAACAACAACTAAGTCATTTCATGACTGATCTTTTCATATACCACATATGGATCCACCAGAGTCATTGAAATGTGTGTTCTTTTCACAGACCACACATGGATCCACCAGTATCATTGCATGTGTGTTCTTTTCACTAACAACAACTGGAGTCATTGCATGTGTGCTCTTTTCTCAATCCACATATGGATCCACCAGTGTCATTGCATGTGTGTTCTTTTCAGTAACAACAACCAGTGTCATTGGAAGTGTGTTCTTTTCACTAACAACAACTGGAGTCATTGCATGCGTGCTCTTTTCACAATCCACCTATGGATCCACCAATGCAGTGCATGTGTGTTCTCTTTACTAACAACAACCAGAGTCATTTCATGGCTGTTCTTCTCACATACCACCTATGTATCCACTAGTGTCATTGCATGTGTGTTCTCTTCACAATCCACACATGGATCCACCAGTATCATTGCATGTGTGCTCTTTTTAGTAACAACAACCAGTGTTATTGCATGTGTGTTCTCTTCAGAGACCACACATGGATCCACCAGTGTCATTGCATGTGTGTTCTTTTTTCTAACACCAACCAGAGTCATTGAAATCTGTGCTCTCTTCAGAGACCACACATGGATCCATCGGTGTCATTGCATGTGTGCTCTTTTCATAATCCACCAGTGTCATTGCATGTGTGTTCTTTGTACTAACAACAACTGAGTCATTTCATGACTGTTCTTTTCACATACCACATATGGATCCACCAATGTCATTGCATGTGTGTTCTTTTCACTAACAATAACTGGAGTCATTGCATGTGTGCTCTTTTCACAATACACATATGGATCCACCAGTGTGATTGCATGTGTGTTCTTTTTAGTAACAACAACCAGTGTCATTTCATGTGTGTTCTTTTCACTAACAACAACTAGAGTCATTACATGTGTGCTCTTTTCACAATCCACCTATGGATCCACTAGTGTCATTGCATGTGTGTTCTCTTTACTAACAACAACTAGAGCCATTTCATGGCTGTTCTTCTCACATACCACCTATGGATCCACCAGTGTCATTGCATGTGTGTTCTCTTCACAATCCACACATGGACCCACCAGTGTCATTGCGTGTGTGTTCTTTTTAGTAACAACAACCAGTGTCGTTGCATGTGTGTTCTCTTCAGAGACCACACATGGATCCACCAGTGTCATTGCATGTGTGTTCTTTTTACTAACAACAACCAGAGTCATTGAAATGTGTGCTCTCTTGAGAGACCACACCTGGATCCACCGGTGTCGTTGCATGTATGTTCTTTTCACTAACAACAACTGGAGTCATTGCATGTGTGCTCTTTTCACATACCACATATGGATCCACCAGTGTCATTGCATCTGTGCTCTTTTCACAATCCACCCATGGATCCACCAGTGTCATTGCATGTGTGTTCTTTTTAGTAACAACAACCATAGTCATTGAAATGTGTGTTCTTCTCACATACCACCTATGGATCCACCAGTGTCATTGCATGTGTGTTCTTTTCACTAATTATAACTGGAGTCATTGCATGTGTGTTCTTTTCCCATACCACATATGGATCCACCAGTGTCATTGAAATGTGTGTTCTCTATAGAGACCACACATGGATCCACCAGTGTCATTGCATGTGTGTTCTTTTTAGTAACAACAACTAGAGTCATCGCATGTGTGTTCTCTACAGAGACCACACGTGGATCCACTAGTGTCATTGCATGTGTGTTCTTTTCACTAACAACAACT
Source organism: Avena insularis (assembly GCA_023614405.1). Taxonomy (NCBI): domain Eukaryota; kingdom Viridiplantae; phylum Streptophyta; class Magnoliopsida; order Poales; family Poaceae; genus Avena; species Avena insularis. The sequence goes on along the minus strand of CM042690.1, from coordinate 203,457,106 downwards.
AGAGTCAATGCATGTGTGCTCTTTTCAAAATACACATATGGATCCACCAGTGTCATTGCATGTGTGTTCTTTTTTGTAACAACAACCAGTGTCATTGCATGTTGTTCTTTTCACTAACAACATCTAGAGTCATTGCATGTGTGCTCTTTTCACAATCCACCTATGGATCCACCAGTGTGATTGCATGTGTGTTCTCTTTACTAATAACAACCAGAGTCATTTGATGGTTGTTCTTCTCACATACCACCTATGGATCCACCGGTGTCATTGCATGTGTGTTCTCTTCACAATCCACACATGGATCCACCAGTGTCATTGCATGTGTGTTCTTTTTAGAGACCACACATGGATCCACAAGTGTCATTGCATGTGTGTTCTTTTTAGTAACAACAATCAGAGTCATTGAAATGTGTGCTCTCTTCAGAGACCACACATGGATCCACCGATGTCATTGCATGTGTGTTCTTTTCACTAACAACAACTAGAGTCATTGCATGTGTGTTCTTTTCACATACCACATATGGATCCACCAGTGTCATTGCATGTGTGCTCATTTCACAATCCACCCATGGATCCACCAGTGTCATTGCATGTGTCTTCTTTTTAGTAACAACAACCAGAGTCATTGAAATGTGTGTTCTTCTCACATACGACCTATGGATCCACCAGTGTCATTGCATGTGTGTTCATTTCACTAACAACAACCAGAGTCATTGCATGTGTGTTCTTTTCCCATACCACATATGGATCCACCAGTGTCATTGAAATGTGTGTTCTCTATAGAGACCACACATGGATCCACCAGTGTCATTGCATGTGTGTTCTTTTTAGTAACAACAACCAGAGTCATTGAAATGTGTGTTCTTTTCACAGACCACACATGGATCCACGAGTGTCATTGCATGTGTGTTCTTTTCACTAAGAACAACTGGAGTCATTGCATGTGTGCTCTTTTCACAATCCACATATGGATCCACGAGTGTCATTGCATGTGTGTTCTTTTTGTAACAAGAACCAGTGCCATTGCATGTGTGTTCTTTTCACTAACATCAACTGGGTCATTGCATGTGTGCTCTTTTCACAATCCACCTATGGATCCACCAGTGTCATTGCATGTGTGTTCTCTTTACTAACAACAACCAGAGTCATTTCATGGATGTTCTTCTCACATACCACCTATGGACCCACTAGTGTCATTGCATGTGTGTTCTCTTCACAATCCACACATGGATCCACTAGTGTCATTGCATGTGTGTTCTTTTGAGTAACAACAATTAGTGTCATTGCATGTGTGTTCTCTTTAGAGACCACACATGGATCCACCAGTGTCATTCTAACAACAACTAGAGTCATTGCATGTGTGCTCTTTTCACAATCCACATATGGATCCACCAGTGTCATTGCATGTGTGTTCTTTTTAGTAACAACAACTAGTGTCATTGCACGTGTGTTCTTTTCACTAACAAAACCTGGAGTCATTGCATGTGTGCTCTTTTCACAATCCACATATGGATCCACCAGTGTCATTGCATGTGTGTTCTTTTTACTAACAACAGCCAGAGTCATTTCATTGCTATTCTTCACACATACCACCTATGGATCCACCAGTGTCATTGCATGTGTGTTCTCTTCACAATCCACACATGGATCCACTAGTGTCATTACATGTGTGTTCTCTTCAGAGACCACACATGGATCCACCAGTGTCATTGCATGTGTGTTGTTTTTACTAACAACAACCAGAGTCATTGAAATATGTGCTCTCTTCAGAGATCAGACATGGATCCACCGGAGTCATTGAAATGTGTGTTCTTTTCACAGACCACACATGGATCCACCAGTGTCATTGCATGTATGTTCTTTTTACTAACAACAACTGGAGTCATTGCATGCGTGCTCTTTTCTCAATCCACATATGGATCCACCAGTGTCATTGCATGTGTGTTCTTTTCAGTAACAACAACCGGTGTCATTGGAAGTGTGTTCTTTTCACTAACAACAACTGGAGTCATTGCATGCGTGCTCTTTTCACAATCCACCGATGGATCCACCAATGCATTGCATGTGTGTTCTCTTTACTAACAACAACCAGAGTCATTTCATGGCTGTTCTTCTCATATACCACCTATGGATCCATAGTTTCATTGCATGTGTGTTATCTTCACAATCCACACATGGATCCACCAGTGTCATTGCATGTGTGTTTCTGTTAGTAACAACAACCAATGTCATTGCATGTGTGTTCTCTTCAGAGACCACACATGGATCCACCAGTGTCATTGCATGTGTGTTGTTTTTACTAACAACAACCAGAGTCATTGAAATGTGTGCTCTCTTCAGAGACCACACATGGATCCACCAGTGTCATTGCATGTGTGTTCTTTTTAGTAACAACAACCAGTGTCATTGCATGTGTGTTCTTTTCACATACCACATATGGATCCACCAGTGTCATTGCATGTGTGCTCTTTTCACAATCCACCCATGGATCCACCAGTGTCATTGCATGTGTGTTCTTTTTAGTAACAACAACCAGAGTCATTGAAATATGTGTTCTTCTCACATACCACCTATGGATCCACTAGTGTCATTGCATGTGTGTTCATTTCACTAACAACAACCAGAGTCATTGCTTGTGTGTTCTTTTCACATACCACATATGGATCCACCAGTGTCATTGAAATGTGTGTTCTCAATAGAGAACACACATGGATCCACTAGTGTCATTGCATGTGTGTTCTTTTTAGTAACAACAACCAGACTCATTGCATGCGTGTTCTCTATAGAGACCACACGTGGATCTACCAGTGTCATTGCATTCGTGTTCTTTTCACTAACAACAACTGGACTCATTCCACGTGTGCTCTTTTCACAATCCACATATGGATCCCCCCTTGTCATTGCATGTGTGGTCTTTTTAGTAACAACAACTGGAGTCATTGCATGTGTGCTCTTTTCACAATCCACCTATGGATCCACTAGTGTCATTGCATGTGTGTTCTCTTTACTAACAATAACCAGAGTCATTTCATGGCTGTTCTTCTCACATACCACCTATGGATCCACCATTGTCATTGCATGTGTGTTCTCTTCACAATCCACACATGGATACACCGGTGTCATTGCATGTGTGATCTTTTTAGTAACAACTGCCAGTGTTATTGCATGTGTGTTCTCTACAGAGACCACACATGAATCCACCAGTGTCATTGCATGTGTGTTCCTTTCACTAACAACAACTGGAGTCATTGCATGTGTGCTCTTTTCACAATCCACATATGGATCCACCAGTGTCATTGCATGTGTGTTCTTTTTAGTAACAACAACTAGTGTCATTGCATGTGTGTTCTTTTCACTAACAACAACAGGAGTCATTGCATGTGTGCTCTTTTCACAATCCACCTATGGATCCACCAGTGTCATTGCATGTGTGTTCTTTTTACTAACGACAACTAGAGTCATTTCATGGTTGTTCTTATCACATACCACCTATGGATCCACCAGTGTCATTGCATGTGTGTTCTCTTCAAAATCCCCACATCGATTCACCAGTGTCATTGCAAATGTGCTCTTTTTAGTAAGAACAACCAGTGTCATTGCATGTGTGTTCTCTTCAGAGACCACACATGGATCCACCAGTGTCATTGCATGTGTGTTATTTTTACTAAAAACAACCAGAGTCATTGAAATGAGTGCTCTCTTCAGAGATCACACAAGGATCCACCAGTGTCATTGCATGTGTGCTCTTTTCATAATCCACCTATGGATCCACCAGTGTCATTGCATGTGTATTCTTTTCACTAATTATAACTGGAGTCATTGCATGTGTGTTCTTTTCACATACCACATATGGATCCATCAGTGTCATTGCATGTGTGCTCTTTTTACTGACAACAACCAGAGTCATTGGATGTGTGTTCTCTTTAGAGACCACACATGCATCCACCAATGTCATTGAAACGTGTATTATTTTCAACTACCGCCGTTGGCCACAAACAATCGGGACGCAAAACTAACCAGCAACCGCTCTGGGCTTCTAGAAGACCCGATCCACGATTGTTAGATGCCGTTGGATCGGGGTGCGTGGACGATAGTGATGTCCTTCGGGGAAGGCGATCCACGAGAAGTCTGTTCTGCGAACTGATTGGCCGTGGCAACTATGCTTGGCCTACGTCCTTGCCCTTATCCCCTTAACGTCGGGGCCGAAAATCAGATCATGTTCCTTCATCGCCATGGAGAGGGAGAGGCCGAAACTATGCTTGTACGAGGCTCAGATGTTCGCCCACTACGACATACTCGCGCCGCCGTTAGCAAGGCTTCCGGACGGCTTCGAGCTCAGCTACGCCGGGGTTCCTATCGTGCCGCTCTTGCACGACAACGCGTTGGCAAGGCAGATCGAGGAGCGCCACCACCAGCTGTCGGAGCAGAAGAGGGCAATGGCGCGGTACTCGCGTACAAGCGCGTATTGGCGAAAGTTGTTCAAGAAGGAGTGGGCTGCGTTGATTTAGCTGTGCGGAACCCACCGGTGGGAGATCCACCCAGATCTGTGCAACCCTGAAGGGAGGCAACGCTTCTGGGCAGTGCCTGGGTGTACGACCTCCACCGTTATCGATGCAGCGCGCCGTGAAGAATCCATGAGGAGGAGGAACGCTGCCGGGAACATCGGCATCGATTCCGACACGGAGGAGGCTGGCGGCGACGCGGACAACGTCGTCAATGATGGAGACTGCAGGAGCTTCATAGTCGATTAGGGACACTTAAGCATAAATTAAATCTATGTACGGTATCTTAATGCACTCTTTGGATCTGGGTCACCTGAGTCATGGTCGATTATCGTCATAATCTATATATGTTGGCCATGTTTTAGTTGTCTTTTTCTTTGAACTAGTCAATCGAAACTCGTCCGATCCTGAAAATAAAGTTCACGTGTTCCCTGGATCTGATGGGACAATACGCTGACTCTACTCCCAACACTTGATGGCACAGCCGTAATTTGGAGTGCGCCTGAGGAGAAGGGATCGAGCGTGTTGTAATAGTGTACTACTCCTGTCCAGATATAACTGACTTAGTTTTTTTAGATATTTAATAAATGTGTCTATACCCAAAACATGTCTAGATACATGTTTTAGGTTTCTCTGTCTTTCAAACTAATCAAAAGTCGTCAAATTCTGAACAAACAAAGTCATTGCGTTCACACCTGATGGGACAATACGCTGACTCTGCTACTTGATGGCACAATCACAATTCTAGAGTGCACCAGACGAGATGGGAATGCAAGGGAGATGGGAACTAGTAGCCGCATCCAAACGTAGGTAAAAAATTAATGTAATAATATTTTAAAAAAATGTAATCTAGTCCACATGACCCCATCACAGACACGTTGCACGCGCCAGATATAAATAAAGACGACACAGCTAGTTTAGTTTCAATGATATAATTCAACATACGACGTTACTGTGCCCGCATCTTTCTGCTCCTCTTATTAGTCTGCTAGCCCACGCTGCATTAAGCATCAATTGGTGAGGATAAAAAATGATAAAATGGCAAATAAAACAATTTTAAGCTTAACTTTCATCCGGAGAATCGTACAAAGATGAAATTGGTAGGGATTTATTATTTCTCCTGCAGTTAGCCGAAAGATCCTTAAGAACATCCTCAATCACCCCTGCAACTTCTTCATATTCTAATACACCTCCATTATTTGCCCTTTCCTCCCTGTTCCGCTTACCCTTTTGTTTCTTTTCACACCCTTTTCTCGTCGGCACCTCCACTTCTTCATAAATTAGCTGCTTACGTACGTTTTCCTCCGAGTGCTCATCACCGTCTTCGCGCTGCTCTTCCGCTAGTTCTGGCTGAGAAGCCCCATTTTCAGCCACCGGGGTGTGAACAGGGACAATAGCATGTGTAACTTGGTTTTTGCACAACCTCTTGATATGGCCGAATCCGCCACAACGTCCGCATTTCCTTTTCCTAGCTCCCAGCCTTGGACCTTTATCGGTGGAGGCTTCGATCGTTAGCTTTCTAGGCCTCCCAGGTGGCCTCCTAAGAACTGGTGGTTGAAGTTTGAACCCTGGATTGACAATATCCCAATCATTTTCATCGGCCATAGGTGGTATGTTTTCTGCATAAGTTGCAGCAAACTTGTCCACGGAGAAATAGTTGTCGACATAGTTCTCTATTTCATCTCTGTTACCTCTAAGCTTTAAGATGAAGTAAATTGCATGGTGACATGGCGGACTGATCAAAGTCGCCCTTTGCTGCATGAACAAGTCTTGTTTCCAGTGTCTACAATGTACCTCCGTTCACTTCCACGCTTGTATTCTGCATAAACCTCAACCAATGTTCTGGAACTTCTGATCACCCTCATCTTTATCATTCTCATTGCCCTGGTTCTTGCATTCAGTAACATAACCACCTTTGGAACTATTTTATGGCCTAAACAATTTCTTGCACAAATTCTTTGCCTTAAATCTATCTTCACCATTATGCACTGTCTTATTGCATCCAACAAAATAACAATTCCAAGTGTCTTCATGCCCGAAATCTTATCATTGAAACTCTCTGCCAAATTATTGCATACAAAATCCACCTTGCTTAACTCACCAAACTTGCTTCTGGCCCATAGCTTGGTGTGATGTTCTCAAGGTATTTTTTCACCTTTGGCACTACATACATGTTCTGCAAGTAAGTAGCATGCGTGCTTGGGATGTATGTGTATGCTGATCGCCACAAGTCCTCTTCAAAGATCTTTCCTTTGAACTTCTTCGTGAAGTTAGTAGCGAGGTGCCGCATGCATTCCCTATGCTCAACCCTAGGAAACACAACATCAACAGCATTCTCAAGACCCTCGGATGCACCGGTGTGTATCACCAAGCCTTAAGGGTGACCAATTACTTCCCGTAGTCTCTGCATGAACCATGTCCAACTTTCATTTGATTCACCCTCAAGAACAGCATAAGCTACGGGTAGAAGCCAATTATGCGTGTCCAAAGCACAAGCAGAAGCAACATGTCCCCTGAACTTCCCTGTTAAAGAAGTTACGCCTATTGCCAAGTATGGCCTGCAGCCGCCTAGGAACCCCTTCCAGCATGCCTTCAAAGTGCATAAAACATCTCTGAAGCATATCTTATCTACACCTTATACCGACCCCCTCGAGACCTTTTCTCTCCCTTTCACAACCTCGTAATCGACGTCAACAACACTACCAGGTGATGTTTTCTCTACCTGAGCTTTGAAACTATACAACATATGAAAATTGTCATTCCACTTGCCTTGAATGAAGTCTAGAGCCATCTCCTTCCTATCAAAGACTCTGTGATAAGGAATCAGAACGTTAAACTTTTTGCTAATCTTTGCTCCGAGTTCAGCAGGTCTAATGTTATGATCCTGCCTCACCCAGTCAAGTACAGTAGCAGCAATCCACTTGGTAGTCGCCGGTCTAATTTTACCACTTAAAGAAGTATTAGGGCAGTTGTGTTTCTTCATGTTTACTTTGATCTGCATTCGATAAGAATCCAAATAATTCAGAGCTAGTTATCAGCAGAATAAATATGAGAAAGACTGAAACTAAATGTAGCTATTGCAACCTAAAATGGGTATCCACCCTGCATTGGGATGCATGTAATCTCCATTTACACACATTACTTTCCCTACAGTGCACCCTAAATCTCTTTTGGTCGCTCTTTTCAATGATAAATTTGAACCCAACTCTGATTGCATAGGTTGCAAGTGCATATCTGCAGTCCTCCACATTATCAGACAATCTCCTCATCAATTGTAGGATTATCCCTGTCAAAGTGTATCACTGGCCTGTCCACGTCTTCGTCGTCGTATCTACATCCCATTTCCACATCTTCACATTCCTCTTCCTCATTAGTCCCATATTCAGGCTCAAAGTTCGAATCAACCAAATATTCCCTACTCTCCATCCTATCAGGGTCAGCAGCCACGTCTGGATATGCTTTCTCATCATCATCCGCACCGCCACACGTTTCAGTGCCTTCATGTTCACTTGACAAGCATCATGCTCAAGGACAAGTTGTACAGACGTCCTACGGTTACCAACACATATCCTTGCCATCACCACGGGACTAGAAACGCTAATTGGGGTATGCAGATAAGGAATCACAGTTCTTACCCTTCAATGTGGACGCACTGCACCTTCTCCGGGCTCCATACCTCCAAAGCTCTGCACCTCGCTTCCTCTCCCCCCGTTTCATTGTCCTCTGTGCTCTCCAGACTTGAAGGAGATTCCGTGCTCTCCAGCCGCGCAGGACCCGTATCCGTGCTCTCAAGCCTCACAGGATCCATCTCCGAGCGGGATCCGGATCACCAGCGTCGTTGGGCCCCTAACCTAACGACCGACTCTCGGTTTTCGTTTCCAGACGCGCCTGGGCGGTGGGCAGCGGCAAGGAGACATGGTAGGGAGGGGAGGGGACGTGAGGGGATGGCAGAGAGGGGAGGTCGGGAGGACGACGGCCCAAGGGGACGACGAGAGCGGTGCATGACTGAGCGGAGTGGCGGCGGAAGGAGCAGAGGAGAGGAGCGGAGCGGAGCTGGTTGCGACAAAGCATGGAAAATTGCACAATAATGTGTTGGTGTGCAGCACCAGCCCTCGAACCTAGGACGCGCACCGTCGTAGGTGGAGGAGGCGGCCCACTTGCGCCCGCCGCTAGAAAACATGCCACTGTCGGTAGCGCTGCTGTCAGCGCACTATGCACGGGGAGAACTTCACGGAATTTTTTAGCAGGTCCCACATGTCATTCTGTTTGATCAAAACTTGCATGCAGTGCATGGCTGGTTCACGCGCTAGTTCCGAAAAAAAGCCCGTTGATCCAAACTTGAATTGGCAGTTCCGCTTCTTCTCCCCCGTCTCATCGTCTCCTCGCAGTGGTAGTTCCGCTTCGTCTCCCTCGTCTGTTATCCTCTTCTTCTTCTCCTCATAGTGGTAGTTCTTCTTTCTTCCTTGATCAAAACATTCCCGCACGTAAGCCATGGCCAGTAGCCGGATTAAGAGGAACTGTGCCGATCTCTTGGCCGACCCACTTCGCAAGATTGCCGACTATTTGCTGGAGAAAGAGGAGTACGTCGACACCTATGCTGCTTGTCGGGAAGTCTGCACCGATTGGCACTGCACTTTAAAGTTGCTCAAGTTCCATCTCAACAACTGGATCATGATAGATCACACACTTCCAGACATTGGCGACTTCACCTTCCTCAACCTCGCCACTAGTCGTTGCTTCAGGACAAATCTAATGGACGTCCATCGCAGGTTCACATTCACATATGATATTTATTGGTATTTTCCATTGTAAAATCTTAGTGCTAACTGATGCCCTCTTCTTCCAAAAGATTCTACTTCGTCGGTGTTTCTCGTGGCATCATCGTGCTTGCTCAGAGGGTGGAGCCGTACCAGATTCGGCTTCTGAACCCAATCACTCATAAGTCTAACACTGAGTTTCAAGCACACATACCATCTGATCCTCTGCAATCTGTCGTCGTGACGAAGTCCCCGACGATGGTGTTCGTTTGCACCAATTATCCAGATCGTATTGCATGGGCCGATGAGAGCACCCCAACGGGGCAAATCAATGAATCATTTGGAGAAGGATTGTATTCGCCACCTCCTGCCATGCTTCTGGACTGCATGAGGACATCCCGAGGGGAAGTATATGCATTACATGAGAATGGAGACATCTTGTCGACCAACATCAAGTTAGAGCAGCGCGCGAGCACTGTCACGATGGCCAAAATAATTTCAGCCCCAGTCTTTGACCAGGTACGTGGAACTTACAAATTTTACCTTGTGGAGTCAGATGGTGATCTGCTTCTTGTGTTGAACAGGGATTTCGCCAAAGGGCAAGCGGTGTTGTACCGGGTGGACACGGAGAACCGATCTCTTGAGGCCGTCGGTGACATTGGAAGTCGTGCCCTCTTTGTTGATTACAGTCGGTCTATCTCCATTGACACCAGGTTACACCCCACAGTCAAACCCGATTGCATATACTACAAGAATTATATCAGACTGTACGATCATGAGGTTCAAGCCTAGGAAGAGGAACCAACAATGACGTATGGCTTAAGTCTGAAACATACACCGAGGCCTTACCCTCTAGACGAGATACGGGCAGCACATTGCAGACAGAGAGAGTTCTCTGAATGTGTGTTGCAGCACGCGGGAGCCACCGACAACGGAATATATAGGGGAGAATGAATCCTATATTAATCCTAGTTTATTTGCTAGCATTTTCAGGTCTATTTTTCTAAGTAGAAATTTGTACTGTATTTATATTATTTCGATGAGCAGTATGCGTATTAACTTTCAGACAAAATTATAATGTATTTAAATTTAGTACTTCCAGAATCCAAAGTATTTATTTTTAGTAGCTTCTTTCAGAATTCTCTGTGTTTGACATGGGCATCAGCTCAGCACCGGAATTCAGGTCCCACATGGAAAATTGCACAATAATATGTTGGTGGGAGGCACCACCCCTCGATCCTGGGATACGCGCCGTCAAAGGTGGAGGGGCAGGCCCGCCAGTCAGAAAACATGCCACGTCAGCATCCCCTGTTTCTGATGCCCTTTAAAAAAATAAAACACGCCACGTTGTTATCCCCTGTTTCTGATGGTGTTGCTACACTCAACGGTACATGGTGGCATATAAATAATATCTTATAAACATAAGGGCACAGTCGTCAACATTTATAAAATGAAACCCGGTCCCGTCTCCTACATGTCCTTGTACACTGCCTGATGAGGTGGATAGCCACGACCGATCTTTTTAATACGTTCGCACTCTTATGCTGAGAAGGGAAATAAAGATTGAGCTGTTAATGCAACGAGTGTCGAATTATTACCCTCTAAAGAAATGGGAAATGGTTATTTTCACGCGTGCCCGTAGTCCAAACCTACTGTTAGTCTTTCACTCCCCTTCTCCGACTAACCACAATTCACCTTGCGCAGCTCCTCCGCGCCGCACCAACTAGGGTAACATGGCCCCGCCTAAGCCGTCGCCGCCGCCGCAACAGCCGCCGAAACTAGGGTATTTAGCCCCTCTAAGGCAGGCCATGAAGCTCTACTTCAAGGCCGGTCTCCCATTGCCCTGCTAGGCAGATGATTTCCCCGAATGTGCCGAATCGGCCGCGGCGGCGACTGCGCCGTCGTCGGCGCCAGATGCGGCAAGCAGGGCCAAGAGAGCGATGTGGAGAAATCGCGCGGCGGCATCACGGCATGCTCTAGGAAGTGGGAACAAGGTACGTATCAAATCATTCATGATAGCACGCCGCGGCCAAGGGTACACACCTTCGAACAGGGTAGCGCCAAGGTCTAGGAACTCTCGCGTCCACGCTTCAGCGCGGACCATCTTACCTCAGTGGGGTAGGCTAGGAGCACGCCGTCTGCGGCAAAGACGCTCCATCCTACGCACCATCGAAGGCCGTACCATGGCGGCGACCAAGCGTCTACACTTAGCATGCTGGATTGTTCGACAGCCGGAGCCGGCGGCGGGCATCAGCTCAACCTCGGAATTCAGGTTCGAGTTCACACGGACCTACGATCCCTAGAAGGAGATGTCGAATTTCAGTTTCGAAGAAATCGTTGCGGCGGTGCGGATGGTCCAACTGAATCGGGACTAGCGCACGCAAATCGCTCGTGCAGGAACGATGCAGATTTCTTGTAGTTTGGAGGGAAGGCAATAGATCAGTTTGGGTTAAATGATCAAAGAACTTATGTCCTCTCAAGGCAATTGGCCAGCCAACTTTTCTGGTGGAGATCTGTAGTTTCTTCAGTGTAGAATAGTTAAGTTTAGACTGAAGAATGGCTTTTGTAGATGAAATGCTGACGAATTATTCTATAAACTAGTAGGAAGTTTAGCCCACTTTTGTGCAGGTATAAGACCCTTTTGTATGGAAGTACTACTATTGTAAGCAAATACTATCAAGTACCTATTTCCTTCAATTACTAGTCGTGGTTCAATCCGTGAATCGGCATCTTTTATCCCACTACAGATTTTATGCGTCTATGCGTCTGTGTAAACCATTTTTTTCCTTTGTCTTGTGTTGCCTACAAAATGGTCCTGTAGTTCAATGTGTTACAAATGTACCTACCTTGTACTTGAAGAGGAGATGGACTACATTTTCTTGGCATCCACAGAATTGACATTGCTCATTGCTAGACCACCCTCTTTTCATGAGGTTGTCCTTGGTTATTCACAGAAATTATAAAGCACGGTGTTCAACTACATCGATTCAAACTATTACACACACACTACATCAAATTCATTACCCACACATACTATATCGATTCAAACTATTACACACACTTACTACTTCAAACTATTACACACACGTACTACATCGATTCAAACTATTACACATTTTTAGTCGATGCTAACTTCCTGCTACGCTCTCCATACTACAAATTCATTAGCCACACATACCACGGCAATTCACTAGAGCTCTATCTTCACTCGAGGGAAATCAGAACCACCAGCTCGTCCAAGCCCGGTCCCCCACGAAGCTGTGCCCCGCTAAGTGGCGGTCCTGTGCCATCGATCCTTCCAGGCAAACACTACAGGCGACGAGGGCGCTTTCTGGCAGCCTCTTCGGGGCCCTGAATGCCATTTACCGATTCCAGAACGTCCTCTAGGTGGATGATGATCGGGTGCTTCCAGCAAAGCTGTCGCCCTGCCCTGCTTGGAATCTGCACCTCGTACATCTTAGGAACAGTGTCAGCATCTTTCAGCCACGCCTTTACTTCGATGACCCATCTGTCGCTCGGTGGCACAATTTGCACCAGCTCGCCGCCAAGGCTACTGACGACCTGCTTGAGGGCCTCCGGCTCCCAAGCATCCAATGGGAGGCCGTCAAAGCCTAGTTTGGAGAAGAAACGAAGCTGCCCCAAGCGATCGTCCCACCCACAGGCGCGATGCCAACGCATGAAGATCATTTTCTCCACGCAGCACTTGAAAAAACAGGAAGAATGCATAACACGCTCGGTGTCTGAGCTGTGCTCGAACCGGACGAAAAAATCGAATGGCGGCACGCATACCTCAATGTTGACCTCATTTCGTCTGATCCCAAAACAAGACCTGAAAGCCGATAGCAACTCTGCCGGCGACATGGCGGGATGGACGCCCATCACGGTGGCCATGAGAGCATGGTCGTCGAACTGCTGTGTCAGGGCTACCATGCCTGGGGTGCGCGGCACCACGCAACTCCCCGAGGCCGGTCGTCGGCCTAGATCGCCCGACGGGACGTGCTCGGCCGTGCGAGAAGGACTAGCCAGAGGCGGGATATTAGTCCGGGGACGCGAAGCTCTGATACGGTGGACGATGCAACGGTGATGGCTACGAGCTTCGATTAGAGGCGTGGGAGGTTGACCGGACATGGCGGGGACACAAATTAGAGCAAGTGCAAGCTCCGATCTGAGACGAGCAGCCGAAACTAAGCAAATGTTATGGGGAGGGGAGCAGGGGAGAAGACCAGAGTAGAGCAAAGAAATAGATCTGGTCCACTCAGGGATCTGGTCCACGCAGGGGTAAGCTAGTCCACGACTGCAAAAAATAATAGGGAATACTGACATGGCGGGCCAAGAAGAGTTGACCTAACAGCGGTATTTGAGTTCAACCATTTTTCGTCTGGTTCAAACGACCGTTTGGCCATTAGATTTGTATTCACCCCCATTTGGCCCTTCTGGACAATTGGCGAATCTACTATGGCCCCTCCGCGCGATTGATGGCAACTCGGGTACCGCGGTGCACTCACCCACCAAGTTTGGTACCGCAAACAAACATTCCCATTGGGCCGGCCCGTTAGTTTTCCCGCGCTAGCCCACGAATTCAAATATAGGTTTTTCTGTTTTAGTTTGAACTCACTTCTGTCCCTTAGTTCAAAAATCAATTCAAGGAGATCTACTAAACCAAATTGAGTGATTCAAATTTTGTTAGAAAGCTACTGAAAAGATCTATCCAAGACCGTTGGATTTAATTCATTTAGAGTTAGAGATCTCTCCTAGTAAAAATAACAAGATAGAAGCATTTGCACATTCAAACATTTTTATAAAATCAACCATAATAGCTTTTGAGTTGATTCCAACTCTAAAAAATCACATTTAACCATACCTATCTAAATATGTAATAATATTGTGGTTTGCATCCGGTGACTTTGGACTAGTACCAAAATAATGGTACATAGGCATTTCTAGTCACTTTAAATCATTAAATAAAAAACTTAAACTTAATTAAATGTGATCCAACCCTTAAATCACATTCCCACATGTTAGAATATGGGGTGATGACATGTGTCCACATGATCCCATATTTTAAGTGGTGAATATTAAATCTTAGTTATTTTCATTGAGTAGAAATTACTTTTCTTAGATAAAAAGAATGAAGCTAGTTAATAAAACTTTGTGATGCTTGTGATTATAATATATCATCAAATGTTTGCATTACAGTGCTAAGTAGACTAGTTAAGTATTGTTTGGTGATTGTGTACTCCGTATGAATTTATAGACGATAGTACTGACCAAGCTTTCGAGGAGGAGGAGTTCTACCAAGAGGAGGAGGAAGAAAACTTCAACCACTGCACCAACCAAGGCAAGCAATTGTTAGCGAGCTAGAATTAAGTTAGATAACTTAAGCAAGATGCATTAGGCATGCTTTGGTTATACCACTTTGACTAGTACCTATTCCAAGTTTACTTTCAAGTTTTACTTTCTTTACTTTACCAAAGTCCTTTACTTGTTTTGAAGGTAGCATAAAAAGTATAAAACTTGACCTATCTAGATAAATTTAGATGTCATTCTATGGCATGAGATATATCTTAGCATCCCACCTCAGTGAACAGTCTTAACTTAGTAGTTTAGAGCTAAACCAAAACTTGAGTCACTTTAGGTGGGAACACTTAGTAAAAATGAATTATGAAAACCTTGGAATGATGAGTCATTCTATTGAGATCTTTTGACATGTGTTGAGAAACACAAATGGTTTATGATGCTAAAAATGTTGAGGCATGCGCCTTAACCCTTTTACAAAAACTGATGGTTGGATTCGGATGCGATACCATTCCAATTTTACCGTACAACCACAATACCTAAATTGGGTAAGGCTTAGCTGTAAATTTATATGCATTAGTATTAGTTCCCTCGCGGGAGAGCTTGAGCTGAGGCTACCTCTCAATGTTGTCCACCTATGTAGTGCCCAAGATGACAGATGGTCATGGTTGGGAGGCCATGCTCATAGGAGAGGTGCTTATACTAGAGTGTGTAAAGGAAATGTTATGTTTGATTATATGCATACTAAGTATGATGATTCAGGGTTATCCCTGATAGATGTATCGAATCTTGTGGTGAAAGTGTACCACCTCTGCAGAGTGTCAAACTATTCGAATAGCCGCGTCCACGGTTATGGACAGTTGGAGTGGCCATACTGTTTCGTTGTCAGATGTTTTGAAAATGACTTATGAGATGAATGATGAATCTTGACTTGACCACAACTAGGTTGTGACTATGACACTAGTTTACCAACTTAAGTGATTCTAGAACTTTGTTTTATCTTTCTTTGTTTCAAAACTCAGCTTAGGTTTCAAACTTAACTTTATAGTTAACTTAGAGTTAGCATTTACACTAGAACTATACTACTTGTTAGTGGTAGTTTGCGAGTACTTAAAGAGTACTCATGGCTTTTGTCCCTGGCTATTCTCATGGCTAGACTATGAAGGAGACAACCAAGATGACGAATAGTAGGACGGCTATGATAACTAGGACTATCTGCCTTCGTCAGCATTGCCTGTGCCCTTGAAGTTGGACCCACCGCTACGCTTATTATTTAGTCCACTACTTGTTGTATTAAGACTGGATCATGAGATCCTTATTTGTGTAAGACCTTATTTATGGTTTGTAATGGATGATGTACTGTGATATCCAATCTGTTATGTCTCGCAAAAATGGTAATCCTGGGATTGCGATGTATGACATAACATGCATCTGGATTTAAAAATTCGGGTGTTGACAGAGGTTGTCAGGGTACCGGACGTGTGTGCGATCACGGATGCACCGCTGCTTTGCGGTGCTGGACTTGCTGGAGCTGGATCTGATGGACGTGCTGGAGTCGGACTTGCTGGACTTCATCATGATCTTGAGATCGGCAAGTGTACGACTACATCATCCACGAGTTCCATCTCGTTAACAAAGCTTTGTTGTCTTCGAGGGTAAGTTCTCTATGGATGAATATCCACCTGTTGCTTGTATCTAATAAATAGATCTTGGCGATAGTTCCCATCGTAGGAATTTTTTTGTTTTCTATGTTGCGAACCCAACAAGTTCTTGCTCTGCTTTAGCCTTCAGGGCCAACGCCGCGTCCCTCTCCTTCTCGACTTTGCTAACCTTGTCTTGCACCCACCTGAGATCTCGCTTATGCTTGGTCGTGTCAACTTGTTCCCATAGCTTCATCTCAACACTATCAAGAAGTGAGCTGAATACGGATTCTTTCAACTCAACAGTCATTTCCCATAGTTTGTCCAGCGTTTTTTGCATTGATTTGGGCCACTCTGGATCTAGCCATTTGACAACACTGCAACTTCTGCCTTGCATCATTGCACGATGTCCTTGACACCGTAGAAACCTCCTGCCTGCGTTTCGTACTTCGAACGCTACAAATTTAGCGGGCACATATCCATGTTTACATAGCAGAGGACTGTCTTCATCCGCTAAACCGTGATAGTCGGAGTCATACATCGTCTGGTTGGCCTAACACATCATACGCGCATGAGTAAACAGATTAGATTTAGCTCAAAAATAGATAACTGTCCACAGATGATAGAAATAGAGATGAGACGACTCACATCAAAATCACCATCCTTGTCGTCACGACGCGTTTCCTCGCCATCTCCCCTTGAACCCATGGTGAGAGGGGAGGGGGGTGGCTGCCGGAGAGGGGATTGGGATGAAGGCGCCGTCGGCTTGCGGCTACGGCAGGATGGGAGTGAAGTGGAGAAAGTGGCTTCAAGGGGAAGGAAGAGAAGTACGGGGAGGAAGAGAAGTAATGGGGACGTGACACTGGGATGTGGCCCACTGAACTCGTGAGACGTGACACTCGCAACAAGGGAGCGCCCGGTGTTGCCAGTTTGTCCAGAGCAAGCATGGACAATCATGCCGCAGAACAGCCTACTCGCGGATCGCTCTCACGAAGACCATACCACTCGTCCAAGCGCCCCGATCGAACGGTATGTAACAATCGTCAAGCAGAACAACTGTGTTAGGGCGTGCCTTCTAGAAGACTCGGTCTAACGTCCACCCATACAATGGCGCTGGTGTATCCATGTGTGGTTCATGAGAAGAACACACATCCAATGACACTGGTGGATCCTTATGTGGTTCATGAAAAGAACAGACATGCAGTGACACCGGTGGATCCTTATGTGGTTTGTCTAAAGGAACACACATGCAATAACACCGGGTGTGGTTCATGAAAAGAATAGACATGCAATGACACTGGTGGATCCTTATGTGGTTCATGAAAAGAACTGACATGCAATGACACTGGGTGTGGTTCATGAAAAGAACAGACATGCAATGACGTGGATCCATGTGTGGTTCATGAGAAGAACACACATCTAATGACACCAGTGGATCCTTATGTGGTTCATGAAAAGAACAAACATGCAGTGACACCGGTGGATCCTTATGTAGTTTGTCTAGAGAAACACGCATGCAATGACACTGGGTGTGGTTCATGAAAAGAACAGACATGCAATGACACTGAGGGATCCTTATGTGGTTTGTCTTGAGGAACACACGTGCAATGACACTGGTGGATCCTTATGTGGTTCATGAAAAGAACTGACATGCAATGACACTGGGTGTGGTTCATGAAAAGAACAGACATGCAATCACACCGGTGGATCCATGTGTGGTTTATGGAATTAATAAAGATGCAATGACTCTAGCTGTGGTTCATGAAAAGAACAGACATGCAATGACACTGGTGGATCCATGTGTGGGTCATGAGAAGAACACACATCCAATGACACCGATGGACCCTTATGTGGTTTGTTTAGAAGAAAACACATGCAATGACACTAGGTGGATCCTTATGTGGTTTGTGAAAGAACAGACATTCAATGACACTGGATGTGGTTCATGAAAACAACAAACATGCAATGACACTGGTGATTCCATATGTGGTTTGTCTAGAGGAACACACATGCAATGACACTGGGTGTGGTTAATGAAAAGAACATACATGCAATGACACTGGTGGATCCATGTGTGGTTTATATAAGTAATAGACATGCAATGACTCTAGCTGTGATTCATGAAAAGAATAGACATGCAATGATAGTAGTGGATCCTTATGTGGTTTGTGAGAAGAACTGACATGCAATGACACTAGGTGTGGTTCATGAAAACAACAGACATGCAATGACACTGGGTGTGGTTCATGAAAATAACAAACATGCAAGGACACCGGTGGATCCATGTGTGGTTTATAGAAGTAATAGACATGCAATGACTCTAGCTGTGGTTCATGAAAAGACCATACATGCAATGACACTAGTGGATCCATGTGTGTTTCATGAGAAGAACACACATGCAATGACATTGGTGGATCCTTATGTGGTTTGTTTAGAGGAACATACATACAATCACACTAGGTGTGGTTCATGAAAAGAACACACATCTAATGACACTAGTGGATCCTTATGTGGTTCATGAAAAGAACAGACATGCAGTGACACCGGTGGATCCTTATCTAGATTGTCTAGAGGAACACACATGCAATGACACTGGATGTGGTTCATGAAAAGAACAGACATGCAATGACACTGGTGGATCCTTATGTGGTTTGTCTAGAGGAACACACATGCAATGACACTGGTGGATCCTTATGTGGTTTGTCTAGAGGAACACACATGCAATGACACTGGTGGATCCTTATGTGGTTCAAGAAAAGAACTGACATGCAATGATACTGTGTTTGGTTCATGAAAAGAACAGACATGCAATGACACCGGTGGATCCATGTGTGGTTTATGGAATTAACAGACATGCAATGACTCTAGCTGTGGTTCATGAAAAGAACAGACATGCAATGACACTGGTGGATCCATGTGTGGTTCATGAGAAGAAGACATATCCAATGACACTGGTGGATCCTTATGTGGTTCATGAAACGAACAGACATGCAGTGACATTGGTGGATCCTTACGTGGTTTGTCTAGAGGAACACACATGCAATGACACCGGGTGTAGTTCATGAAAAGAACAGACATGCAATGACACTGGTGGATCCTTATGTGGTTCATGAAAAGAATAGACATGCAATGACACTGGTGGATCATTATGTGGTTCATGAAAAGAACATACATGCAATGACACTAGGTGTGGTTCATGAAAAGAACAGACATGCAATGACACCGGTGGATCCATGTGTGGTTTATGGAAGTAATAGACATGCAATGATTCTAGCTGTGGTTCATGAAAAGAACAGAGATGCAATGACACCGGTGGATCCATGTGTGGTTCATGAGAAGAACACACATCCAATGACACTGGTGGATCCTTATGTGGTTCATGAAAAGAATGTACATGCAAAGGACAACGGTGGATCCTTATGTGGTTTGTCTAGAGGAACACACATGCAATGACACTGGGTGTGGTTCATGAAAAGAACAGACATGCAATGACACTAGTGGATCCTTATGTGGTTTGTCTAAAGGAACACACATGCAATGACACTGGTGGATCCTTATGTGGTTCATGAAAAGAACTGACACACAATGACACTGGTGTGTTTCACGAAAAGAATAGACATGCAATGACACAGGTGGATCCTTGTGTGGTTTATGTAAGTAACATACATGCAATGACTCTAGCTATGGTTCATGGAAAGAACATACATGCAATGACACTGGTGGATCCTTATGTGGTTCATGAAAAGAATAGACATATAGTGACACTGTTGGGTCCTTATGTGGTTTGTCTAGAGGAACACACATGCAATGACACCGAGTGTGGTTCATGAAAAGAACAGACATGCAATGACACTGGTGGATCCTGATGTGGTTCATGAAAAGAAAAGACATGCAATGACACTGGTGGATCCTTATGTGGTTCATGAAAAGAACTGACATGCAATGACACTGGGTGTGGTTCATGAAAAGAACAGACATGCAATGACACCGGTGGATCCATGTGTGGTTCATGAGAAGAACACACATCTAATGACACTGGTGGATCCTTATGTGGTTCATGAAAAGAACAGATATGCAGTGACACCGGTGGATCCTAATGTGGTTTGTCTAGAGGAACACACATGCAATGACACCGGGGGTGGTTCATGAAAAGAACAGACATGCAATGACTTATGTGGTTTGTTTAGAAGAACAGACATGCAATGACACTGGTTGTGGTTCATGAAAAGAACAGACATGCAATGACACTGGTGGATCCTTATGTGTTTTCTTTAGAGGAATAGACATGCAATCACACTGGGTGTGGTTCATGAAAAGAACATACATGCAATGATACTGGTGGATCCTTATGTGGTTTGTCTAGAGGAACACACATGCAATGACACTGGTGGATCCTTATGTGGTTCATGAAAAGAACTGACATGCAATGACACTGGGTGTGGTTCATGAAAAGAACAGACATGCAATGACACCGGTGGATCCATGTGTGGTTTATGGAAGTAACAAACATGCAAGACTCTAGCTGTGGTTCATGAAAAGAACAGACATGCAATGAAACCGGTGGATCCATGTGTGGTTCATGAGAAGAACACACATCTGATGACACTGGTGGATCCTTATGTGGTTCATGAAAAGAACAGACATGCAGTGACACCGATGGATCCTTATATGGTTTGTCTAGAGGAACACACATGCAATGACACCGGGTGTGGTTCATGAAAAGAATAGACGTGCAGTGACCTATGTGGTTTGTTTAGAAGAACACACATGCAATGGCACTGGGTGTGGTTCATGAAAAGAACAGACATGCAATGACACTGGTGGATCCTTATGTGGTTTGTTTAGAGGAACAGACATGCAATCACACTGGGTGTGGTTCATGAAAAGAACACACATCCAATGACACCGGTGGATCCTTATGTGGTACATGAAAAGAACAGACATGCAGTGGCACCGGTGGATCCTTATGTAGTTTGTCTACAGGAAGACACATGCAATGACACTAGGTGTGGTTCATGAAAAGAACAAACACGAAATGACACTAGTGGATCCTTATGTGGTTTGTCTAGAGGAACACACATGCAATGACACTGGTGGATACTTACGTGGTTCATGAAAAGAACTGACATGCAATGACACTGGGTGTGGTTGACGAAAAGAACAGAGATGGAATGACACCGGTGGATCCATGTGTGGTTTATGGAAGTAACAGACATGCACTGACTCTAGCTGTGGTTCATGAAAAGAACAGACATGCAATGACACTGGTGGATCCATGTGCGGTTCATGAGAAGAACACACATCCAATGATGCTGGTGGATCATTATGTGGTTTGTTTAGAAGAACACACATGCAATGACACTAGGTGGATCCTTATGTGGTTTGTCAAAAGAATAGACATGCAATGACATTGGCTGTGATTCATGAAAAGAACAGACATGGAATGACACTGGTGGATCCATATGTGGTTTGTCTAGAGGAACACACATGCAATGACCCTGGGTGTGGTTAATGAAAAGAACATACATGCAATGACACTGGTGGATCCATGTGTGGTTTATGGAAGTAACATACATGCAATGACTCTATCTGTGATTCATGAAAAGTACAGACATGCAATGACACTGGTGGATCCTTATGTGTTTTGTGAGAAGATCTGACATGCAATGACACTGGGTGTGGTTCATGAAAACAACAGACATGCAATGACACCGGGTGTGGTTAATGAAAAGAACAGACATGATATGACACCGGTGGATCCATGTGTGGTTTATGGAAGTAACAAACATGGAATGACTCTAGATGTGGTTCATTAAAATAACATACATGCAATGACACTGGTGGATCCATGTGTGGTTCATGAGAAGAACACACATGCAATGACACTGGTGGATCCTTATGTGTTTTGTTTACAGAAACATACATGCAATCACACTGGGTGTGGTTCATTAAAAGAACACATATCCAATGACACTGGTGGATCCTTATGTGGATCATGAAAAGAACAGACATGAAGTGACACCGGTGGATCCTTATGTAGTTTGTCTAGAGGAACACACATGCAATGACACTAGGTGTGGTTCATGAAAAGAACAAACATGCAATGACACTGGTGGATCCTTATGTGGTTTGTCTGGAGGAACACACATGCAATGACACTGGTGGATCCTTATGTGGTTCATGAAAAGAACTGACATGCAATGACACTGGGTGTGGTTCATGAAAAGAACTGACATGGAATGACACTGGGTGTGGTTAATGAAAAGAACAGACATGCAATGACACCGGTGGATCCATGTGTGGTTTATGGAATTAACAGACATGCAATGAATCTAGTTGTGGTTCATGAAAAGAACAGACATGCAATGATACTGGTGGAGCCATGTGTGGTTCATGAGAAGAACACACATCCAATGACACTGGTGGATCCTTATGTGGTACATGAAAAGAACAGACATGAAGTGACACCGGTGGATCCTTATGTGATTTATCTAGAGGAACACACATGCAATGACACCGAGTGTGGTTCATGAAAAGAACAGACATGCAATGACACTGGTGGATCCTTATGTGGTTTGTCTAGAGGAACACACATGTAATGACACTGGGTGTGGTTAATGAAAAGAACAGACATGCAATAACACTCCTGGATCCATGTGTGGTTTATGTAAGTAACCGACATACAATGACTCTAGCTGTGATTCATGAAAAGAACAGACATGCAGTGACACTGGTGGATCCTTATGTGGTTTGTGAGAAGAACTGACATGCAATGACACTGGGTGTGGTTCATGAAAAGAGTAGACATGCAATGACACCGGTGGATCCATGTGTAGTTTATGGGAGTAACAGACATGCAATGACTCTAGTTGTGGTTCATGAAAAAGAACATACATGCAATGACACTGGTGGATCCATGTGTGGTTCATGAGAAGAACACACATGCAATGACACTAGTGGATTCTTATGTGGTTTGTTTAGAGGTACAAACATGCAATCACACAGGTGGATCCGTGTGTGGTTTATGAGAAGAACAAACATCCAATGAACTCTGGTGGATCTATCTTGGCATAATTTGATGTATTCCACGATGTATTTCATTGTACAAGACACTTTCCATTTTTATACTACTCAGTTTTTCCCTTGGTTTTATGTGGTACTACTTAGTTTTGGCCCCCTCTCTCTATCTTTCGTAGAAGCCCAAACATGTGCTCACCCTGTCTGCTACTCCCTAATTGGTTGTCACAGTTGTCACGCGGATCATGCACACCAACCGTTGATTCTGTGTGATCCAACGATGATCGTTGCACACGTCATGCCCTTCAGAGTACAGTGTGAGATAGCACGGACGTCTCCCTCAGCGAGACTTCTACAGGAAGGAACATGATGTCGTCCATGGAAAAAGTCGTCGAGCGGTCATGTCAAGTTTAATCAAGTCTAAAAATCCTACTACTGCTACTACAACACATGCACAGGGCAACGGGGTCATCGAGTGCACGGTTGTCGAAGGGACGTTGCAATTTATTGCCACTTGATTTTAATAAGACATATCCCATTTTTACGCAGCACCCTCAATCTCACTTCCAACTGGGCCCTACCGCTAGTAACTTCCATGAGTCAAGGGCCCCCCGTCGAGTAGATCTAACATTGCTAGAAATTGGTTCCGTGCCACTTGCATGCAGTGGAATCGAGGTCTGCCATGAGCGTGTTTTCAATGTAGCTCTGAAGTGGAGATCGTGGCTGTTTCAAAAAAAAGGGAACCCAAAAAAAGGGTGGAGATCATGGTATCCCCCTGCTCCCCGCCCACCACACGTGTCCACTCGAGGACTACGAACGGTCCGGTGTTTATAACCCCCCTTGACCTTCTTCTTCCATGAGCTCATGTCATTTCCCCCCACTATGTCTAGTCCCATGACCCCAATCTACACCTGCCGCGTGCGTCGAGGCTCCCTCGCTTGCACTACCTCCTTCCCTTGGTGCGCCATGAAGTGTACGCGTGGAGACGAGCCGGAGGTGAAGCCAGTTGAAGGCATAGCAGCAGATGGCTCGGTCATCGCCAAGCATGAGGAGGCGTCTTCTCCAGGCACGAATACCGCTCGTTGCCACGCCGTCGAGGATGCGAGCTCATCCGTCCAGCCAGTAGCCGTCGCCGCCGAGCAGCAGGTGGTAGACGTCGCTGCCGAGCAGCAGGTGGTAGCCATCACCGCCGAGCAGCAGGTAGTAGCCGTCGCCACCGAGCAGCAGGTGGCCAACAATGTCGTGACCGACAATGTCATGGTGCCAGCGACAGATCTAGATGGGGGGAAGGCGGCAGGTGGAGGCAATCCGGTGATCTACATCAACGACCCCATCTTCATACAAGAAATCTTCGACACAATCGTGGAGAATGATGAGTTCGAGGAGGAGGTCCCTGACGAGGAGTCTGAGGTACTACATTGCTAGCTTCTCTAGTCGCAGCCGTAGTTTTCACTATTCATACATAGGATTTGCTCAATCGTGTACATATTCTTTTGCTCTTGAAGTAGGGTAGTATATATATGGTTCGATCGTTGATTGATGCATCTGCCATCTAGTCACTAAACCCCAATCTGGTCATCTGCCATCTAGTTGAGTTTGCTAGTTGAGTGTTGATTTCGATACACAGCAGGCCTATAACATTACATTTCTATTCCTTACTGAGCCCAATGATTCAATTTTGCCCCAAAATAGTGCAAGGGCATCTGATGGTGTCGTTTTCTAAGGGATGGTTAGTGAACCTGAGGTAGCAATGCACATAAACAATATAGGTTGTGCTGTTGGTATTTTGGTTCTCCGACTCCATTGCTGAAAAAAATGAGGCCCTAATTTTTCTCTTAGATGGAACCTAAATATATAATCTTTGTATTATTTTTGATCTATGAATGCGTTGTATGATGCATTTGTATATCCCTAAATATTGTTTTGTACGATTACATTTCAATTTCTTATTGTGGCCAATGATTCAAATTTGCCCCAAAGAGAGGCAGACACATTGGTGTCAGATTTTTTGAGGGATGAGTGAGCGAACCCGGGGCCATGTACAAGATCAATATAAGCTGTGCAATTGTTACTTGGTTCGCTTAAGCCATCTCTGTAGAAACTTATGAGGCTGCAATCTTTATTCTATATTCATAGAACTATGATATTCGAATTATCTATTCCATGCATTCATAGTGTATAAGAATTACATTTTAGTTTGTCACCGAGGCCGATGATTGAAATTTACCCCAAAAGAGTTCAAGGGAAGACACGTATGATGGTGTCATGTTTTAGGGATGGGTTGGTGAACCTGAGGCAGCAATGCACACAAACAATATAGGTTGTGATGTTGGTACTTTGGTTCTCCAACTCCATCTCTGAAACAAATTATGAGGCCCTAGATTTATTCTCATATGGAACTACATATATGATCCTTGAATTGTTTCTGATCTTTTAATGATTGGTATGATGCATATGTATATGAATGGTTTTGATCATAAGTATTTTTAACATGTACCTGAAGATTAATTGTTTGGTTTTTATTTATAATTACAATATTTAGGCTTGTTTTGTACCTGACTATGTATATCCCTGAATAATGTTTTGTACGATTACATTTCAATTTCTTATTATGGCCAATGATTCAAATTTTCCCCAAAAGAGAGGCAGACACATTGGTGTCAGATTTTTTTAGGGACGAGTTAGTGAACCTGGGGCAATGTACAAGAACAATATAGGTTGTGCAATTGTTACTTGGTTCACTCACGCCGTCCCTAAATAAACTTATGAGGCCTTAATCTTTATTCTACATTCATAGAACTATGATATTCGAATTATCTATTCCATGCATTCAGTGTATAAGAATTACATTTTAGTTTGTCACCGAGGCTGATGATTGAAATTTGACCCAAAAGAGTTCAAGGGGAGACACATATGATGGTGTCGTGTTTTAGGGATGGGTTGGTGAACCTGAGGCAGCAATGCACACAAACAATATAGGTTGTGTTGTTGGTACTTTGGTTCGCCAACTCCATCTCTGAAAAAATTATGAAGCCCTTGATTTATTCTCATATGGAACTACATATATGATTCTTGAATTGTTTCTGATCTTTTAATGATTGGTATGATGCATATGTATATGAAAGGTTTTGATCATACGTATTTTTAACATGTACCTGAAGATTAATTGTTTGGTTTTTTATTTATAATTACAATATTTAGGCTTGTTTTTGTACCTAACTATGTATATCCCTGAATAATGTTTTGTATGATTACATTTCAATTTCTTATTGTGGCCAATGATTCAAATTTGTCCCAAAAGAGAGGTAGACACATTGGTGTCAGATTTTTGCAGGGATGAGTTAGTGAACCTAGGGCGATGTACAACAACATTACAGGTTGTGCAATTGTTACTTGGTTCACTGACTCCATCCCTGAAGAAACTTATGAGGCCCCTAGAT
This sequence comes from Avena insularis, assembly GCA_023614405.1. NCBI lineage: Eukaryota > Viridiplantae > Streptophyta > Magnoliopsida > Poales > Poaceae > Avena > Avena insularis. The sequence goes on along the minus strand of CM042690.1, from coordinate 203,430,455 downwards.
TTATCCTACATTCACTCTAATGCAATTATTTGTCATTGTGTTGAGATGAAATGATATATGAACCGATCAAACTATTGCTGAGATGCTTTATCTTTGATATCCACAGATATATTGTCTTACATATATATGTTGTCAATTCTTGAGTTGTAATACAATTCAATCATATGTATGAGTTCTAAGTTATGTTCTTAAAAATCAACAGGAGGATGATGATGAAGTGGACGATAACAAGGTATCCAGGGACAACACGAGCCGCTACGTGCTGAGGCGGTTACGGTGTGGGCTCATCCATTTCCACCGTAGGGGGAGACGGTTTTGCCGCTACGTGCTGAGGCGGTTACTGAGGCAATCAACGTGGACCTCAACAGCATGATCCAGCACGCGGAGGGCGTTGGCAGAGGCGGAGGCAGAAGCCATAGGCCGATTACCTTGGCGCAGCACATAGCCTACGGCAAACCTTGGCGCGGCCGAGTATGTCAGGACTGGACTATATCCCATCGACTAGGTTGTCGCTGTCTCCTGCTGATAAACCCCTGCCCTGCTAGGCATCTCCGTGTCCCGGCCTCCTGCTGCAGCCCCTGCTTTTATTTTGTTCTAGTTAATTATTACCAGTGTGTGGCATGTAAGACAATATATCCGTGGTGTCTCTAGATTCTACTCCTTTATATGGAGTGCCTTAAAGTTTCTAGTGTTCAATTATATTTACTGATCATGCTCATGCACACTACAAAATATTTCTAGTGGTCGATTATATTATAATTGTCAAGAAATACATCAACAAGTTAAATTGGTCAAAATTTTGTATTGAAGTAACTAAATGTATCAAACACATAATAAACTAGAAACTAAAATCTAGTTTAAATACATAATGTATCACCACCACTTGTTGTCGTCCTTGACTTGCTTCCCCTTCAATCGCTTGATGTTGCCACCGTCCCAAGATCCCTGCTCGTCCTGAAACTGCTTTCTGTCCTCCTCGTGCTTCTTCTCCTAGGCTAGCTTGCAACCAGGGCATAGCTCTCTCGCGAAAACCCCCGCCTTAACCATCCCATCTTTCATGGTAATGAGCTTACTGCACAACTCGTACGTCATGTAGGCGTCTCTGGCTGCATACTTGAGGCGCACCTGGCTCATCGGCTTCCACTCCCAGTAGTCGTGATCGAGTCGCTTTAATTTCTTAAGTTTTTCATAGGATTTATCGATGATTTCCGCTACCAGATCACCCATGCCATCCTTCGCTGGGTATGGTTTGATCTTGTATAGATTTTGGATGTCAATGTGGTGCCCATCTGGGATTTTTATCAACGCATGAGAAAGCATAATTGTGTCATTTGTGATATCCACACTAGTGAAAGTTATCCCTTTCCTACACAAGAACTCGATCAGAGCCGGACAATGCATCTCAGTTGGTTTACTCCTGCACTTAGATGGTTCTAGGGATGTAAGGGAACAAGGGATGCAGAAGTGGTGATCTCAAATTTAAATTTCACGTACCTGCAGAAGTGGTCAACGAGGACCTCCTCATGTATGGCGATTTGCACGAAAGCGATCTCTTGTGGAGGATTTTTCGCTAATTTGCACGGGTGTACTCCAAGTCTAGCCCCACAAACTTGTGCTTCTCTTTCTCAAGCAATTGCTCAAACCTGGCGAGAGTGGTCTCCATAGTCGCTTCATCATTTGTGTACACCACTATCAAAGTCGTGGTGCCATGGGCAGGGACCAAGTGGGTCTCTCTTGTGCGTTTCCCATCGTCCATGCCTGCAAGGAAATGGGTGAAAGGAAATGCCAGCAAGGAACTGCCTGCGAGGGGAAGAAGAAGCGCCCAAGAAAAACTGCAGAGGAATGACTACATAAGAAATGTGGTAACTACAACTTTCGGTTCGAGAACTCACCGTGGTTACGTGGAGATCGTGGCAGTACTGCCGGTTCAACAAGTGGGGCCAATTCCTGCGAGAATATGAAATTAGCTGTGCATTTTTCTATGCGAGAAATTGAGAGAAATCATTTATATTTTGTCTTTCATAATTAAACACAATGAAGTTGGTACAGCCCAAGAGATTTGAACAAAAGAGATTTTCTAGTTTAACATACAACAACACAAAAGTTTCTAAGCATGTATTTTTGAAATTTAAATTCTAATGATTTATTCAGAAGTTCTGAGCTACAACCGACATTACAGAGCCAACGCTCTCGTCTTCGTCCTCCTCATGCTGCTCGTCGTTGTCATCTTCTGCATCCTCCTGTTTCCTCTGCCGGACCGGTGACCACCTCAATAATTAGCTTGATCTAGTGCCTCATCACCTTGACCTAGACGATGAGCAGATCATCAAGGCAAATTCTATTTTTAGCACAGAATTCTGCCTAGGGGTTGGTGAACTCAATGCAATCATCATATACTTCCGATATGCGATATCGTCCCAAGATTTTTAGGCCTTTGTTACAATTATTCTTCATGCATACACAATAGAACCCTTACAGGCCCAACATAGCAGAACTTGAGCTACCACAGAGACCTCGGCAGAGGTGGCAGAATTGGTGCGGGTGCAACCACGACGACGACGATCTCAGAGTCTAGAGGAGGAAAACAGAACCGAGCATGGTCGACAAGGTGATAGATCTCACCGGGAACCAATTCTCGTCCTCGCACCGTGCCATGGGTGCATCCATGGTGAGGGCGAGCTCCGACTTGGGATGGGGAGGAAAGCGGGGCCGAGCCGCTTTGTCACGTCCCAGCTCTACGCCATGGCCACGACCACAGATTGCCGCCCCGGGGAAGAAGACGCGTAATGGATGCAGGCGCCAACACTATAAGCCTACAGGGAGGAGAGTTGGGCCGAGTAGGTTCGTCCATGTCCCAGCTCCGTGCCATGGCTGCGACGCCCCACAGATTGACGCTCTAGGGAACAAGAAGACACGTAATGGATGCAGGCGCCAACGCTGCAAGCCTAATCAACACCTAAGTGACGGGAGCGACAGGAGCAACATAATGGCGAGAACTAACAAGGGGGTCCCAACTTGACGACCGTTAGCCTGATTTTTTGTATTGAAACGTAAAGTTGAATGTGTGCCGAAAAAGACCCTCTGAGTATTTGGCACACCAACTGTAGTCATCGCGGCTGATTTCAGGGAACTTGGTACCGCGTTGCCTATACACCCCAACTTTCGGGCTGCAAAATGATATTCTCATGAACAAGGTGTTCATGGAATTCCTTGACAAGTTTGTAGTGGTATTCACCGATGACATATTGATATATTCCAAGAGCAACGAAGAACATGAAGAACATATGCATCTAATTCTAGAGAAACTCAGGGAACACAAACTATATGCCAAGTTAAGTAAATGTGAATTTTGGCTAAATGAAGTGGGATTTCTTGGGCATATAGTATCTGGAAGTGGTATAGCTGTTGACCCAGCAAAAGTGACAGCTGTAATGGAATGGGAACCTCCTAAAACAGTTAAAGAAATCCGTAGTTTCCTAGGCCTAGCAGGATACTATCAGAGGTTCATTGAGAATTTCTCAAAGTTAGCAAAGCCTATGACTGATTTGCTAAAGAAAGAGAAGAAATTTGACTGGACAGAAGCATGTGAAGCCAATTTTTAGGAGTTGAAGAAGAGATTAGTGTCGGCACCAGTATTATGTTTGCCGGATCTTGAAAAAGACTTTCAAGTTTATTGTGATGCATCTCACCAGGGACTGGGAGGTGTACTAATGCAGGAAGGTAAAGTTGTAGCTTATGCATCAAGACAACTCGAAAATCATGAAGTGAACTATCCTACTCATGACTTAGAGTTGGCATCAGTTGTACATGCACTAAAGACATGGAGGCATTATCTTATGGGAAAGCGTTGTGAAATGTTCACCGATCACAAGAGTCTAAAATACATTTTCACACAGAAGGAACTCAACATGAGACAAAGAAGATGGCTAGAACTTATCAAAGATTACGACTTAAGTTTGCAATACCATCCCGGAAAAGCAAATGTCGTAGCTAATGCATTAAGTCACAAGGTTTATATAAATGGCCTCAACAAAGGAGAATTGCCAGAAGAATTATGTGCCCAATTTAAGGAGTTGAGATTAGAGATAGTGCCTAAAGGATACCTTGCATCTTTGGAAGTGCAACCAACACTAATGAACAGAATCCGATAAGTTCAAAAGTTGGACAAACAAATAGAAGAAATCAAAAGTAAAATTTGTGAAGGCAAGGCAAAAGGATTTCATGTAGACGAACGAGGAACCTTATGGTATAGAAAACGTATCTGTATTCTGCAGGATCTTGAACTTAGGAAGTTGATCCTACAAGAAGCTCACAGTTCACCGTATTCGATTCATCCTAGCAACACCAAGATGTACATGGATGTAAAGGAAAGATTTTGGTGGAATAATTTAAAGAAAGATATTACAGAGCACATTGCCTTGTGCGACGTGTGTAGTCACGTAAAGGCAGAACATCAGAAACCAGCAGGACTATTACAACCACTACCAATACCTGATTGGAAATGGGATAAAATCGGTATGGATTTTATCACCGGGCTACCAAGGACTAGATCTGGATACGATTCTATATGAGTTATCGTTGATCGCTTGACAAAAGTGGCTCATTTCATACCGGTGAATACCACTTACACAAGTGCCAATCTAGCCAAGATCTACATAAACAGAATTGTATGTTTGCATGGGGTGCCTAAGAGTATTGTGTCAGATAGAGGAACACGGTTCACTTCGCACTTTTGGCGACAACTACACGAGTCGTTGGGAACTAGACTAGAATTCAGCACTGCGTTTTACCCACAGACTGATGGGCAGACAGAAAGGACCAATCAGATTTTGGAAGATATGTTAAGGGCTTGTGCGTTAGACTATGGATCTAGTTGGGACGAAAGTCTACCAGACGCAGAATTTTCCTACAATAATGCTATCAATAAAGCATAGAAATGGCTCCGTTTGAATTCCTTTATGGAAGGAAGTGTACTACAACATTGCTATGGAATGGAGTAGGAGAAAGAAACTTGTTCGGACCATACCTAATCAAGGAGGCCGAAGAGAAAGTCAGGATGGTGAGACATAGACTAAAGGTAGCCCAATCTCGACAAAAGAGCTATGCAGATCCAAAACGTAGAGAGGTCACCTATGAGGTTGGTGATAGAGCTTATCTCAGAGTATCTCCACTACGTGGTGTGAAGAGATTTGGAATCAAAGGAAAATTAGCACCTCATTATGTAGGACCATTCAAGATTCTGAGCCGCAAAGGGGAAGTGGCATATGAGATAGAATTACCAGAATCTCTGTCAGTAGTTCATAATGTATTTCATGTCAGTCACCTGAAAAGGTGTCACCCAGAGATGGGAGAAACTTCGTTGAAAGACACTATACCATTAGAAGAGGTTCAACTAGAGAATGATATTACTTATGAAGAGAAACCTATCAAGATTCTAGAGATAGCAGAAAGAATTACACGTACAAAGACAATCAAATTCTACAAAGTATAGTGGAACCATCACACTGAATCAGAAGCAACATGGGAACGGGAAGATGAGCTTCAGAAAAACCACCCTCACCTATTTTCTAGCCAACCTAAATCTCGAGGGCGAGATTCATCTTAAGGGGGTTAGATTTGTAACATCCCAAAATTTTCTTCTGGAAACATCATCGTTGCACTCATATCAGCATGGCATCTGTTGCATTGCATTAGATTTATCCCCCAAAATTTTGGTGAAAATTTGAGTTAATTCGAAACTCATTGGCTAATTCAAACCTTTGTAAAAGAAAAACTAAAAAGAAAAAGCAAAAGGAAGAAAAAAAGCAGCAGCAGCCTGTTCGGCCCAACAACCCTAGCCCACTGAAAGCCCACCCGGCTCCCCCCTTCTCCCCCGCTATTTCTTTTCCCACCACCTCCCTGCACAGCCCCTCTCGCTGACACCCTAGCCACATTGCCCCATCACCGCCACCTGGTCGTCTTCAACCAAACGACAGAGGAAGGCCGCCCCGCTCCCGGCCGTTTCCCACTCAATTAAACTCGAGTAAATTCAAGCATTTGCGGGAGTAATTCTCCACTACGGCCCGGGCCTCTTAATCACCACTCCCTCCTCTACGTTTCCCCCTCAGTCACCGCCACTAGAGAGCCCCCAGGCTCTCCAAATTTGAGCTCGAACCACCGCGACCACCGACGACTCCGGTGACGATTCCGATGAAGACCGACCTCCACTCACCCTATATTTTATTTTATCCTCTTCGCCATGCTCTGGCGCACCTACTGACTCTGCCCACGCATTTTTATATGCCCCAGGTCGTCGCTGTAGCACCCTGGGGTAAACCACTACTAGATAATCGCATGTTGTTTTTATTTTCTGCATCATCATAATGTCATCACTTGCATCATCATAATGTCATCACTTGCATCATCATACATCTATGTCACCTTTTAAGAAAATGTGAGCCTCTTTAAGTTTTTGTTGTCTCTGATAATATTTATATGAGTGCTCTCTCCCTCCCTTTTCAAATGTTCAAAACCTTAAAATCTATCTCTTCCTTTTTAACGAGACCTAGTTTTGCTTTAAAAAGAAAACCAATTTTTTTTCTATGTGGGCGTTATAAACCTCACGTATCTCTTTTCTTATTTTTTTTATAAAAAACGAATTTACAAAGTCGTTGAGTTCTAACTTAAAAGTTTACAGGAGTTTCCAAATTATTTACAAAACCTTGTTTCCCTTTTTTGTATCTTGCAAATTCTGAGAAGAAATAGGAGGAAGAGTAAGAAATTTTGGATGAAAAGGAGAGAATGAAAATAAGCCCAGAATCAGGCGAAGCCCACCTTCCATTCTTGCTCTGCCTTTCCTTTTTCCTAGGCCCAACTCTAGCTGACCATTCTTTTCTGTTATCTTCCCCGAGAGCACACCTGTACGGCAGCACATTCGAACCCTCGCCCGTCGTTGTCATCCTGATGGACGATGGAACCCACACACCCAAGCCCTTCTTGAGGCGTTCCTGCAACCCTACCCCGTCCTAGCTACCTTCCCCATAAGCCGCCGCCACACAATTTCCTCCCCTCTGTTTTCACCGCCTCTCGTCAACCATGTCGTCGTCAGGGACGTCGCCAAGCCAAGCTGAGGCTAGGAATAGAGCCCTGATGTCACCTGCGTCCGCTGGTCCGAAGACCAGGAGCTGGAGCATCGCCAAGATTGAGTTCTCGTCGTATTCAACGTCTGGCCCAAGAATATCGTCTCCGTCAGGCCTCCTGAGCACAATCAACTCTTCATGCTGCCTCACTGTGAGCTCCTCTCCTATTTTTCTCTATTGATATCCTCTGTGTTTGCATCCTCCAAGGTCACTCCCTGCTCGCGCCCGAAGCCCCACTGCCATGAACGAGCTTGAGCCTTGAACTTGAGATCATGTTGTTCTGTTTCGTCCTCTCCGGCACGCACACGTTTCTGTCGATTGTTTGTCTGCACACTCCCGCTTCACGCGCATAACACGTATACGTTTTGCTGCCACCACTTGCTCCTCAGCGTCGTCTTGCTCCACCTGGGATTAATCCTCGTCTTGGAGCTACGGCAGAAGCTCATGTGCCTGACTTCCATCATGATCCGGTACTGCAGTCCAGTGGCAAGCTCCCTTCTAATCCACCTCGAGGCCCTTGTTTGATCCCTGTCCAGGTTTCTAAGTTTCCAGCTGCTCAGTTGTACACCACGCGTGGTCATCTGCTTGTTACGTTTACGATCTGCACGCACACACACAGATACATGGTTCATTCTACCTATTCTTGGCCACCGTTGTATGTATACGTCGCATCAGCAACACTGGTTTGCACCTCAAGGTTGTTCAAGTAGTAGCTGCACGGCAAGAGAACCATCCGGCCAGCTAGCTGGGTTCTTTGATTCACCGGGTAGCTAAGCTAGAAGCTAGCTAATATTGCACCACATGGATCATTTGATTCAGCTGCTTTCCATCTAACGTATTGGCTTTTCCAATGGAATCGATGGCATTCTTTCATGTATCAACAAATGAAGCCAGCTGTATTGGCAGCTTCCTTTTGTTTCCATCCGATAAAAACAAGATCAAATCCAAACGAAGAAGAAAAAGGCCCTAATCTTTTTCTACCTTGTTAATAACCGTATCCAACCTTTTCAAATCTGTTTGGAATAAATATTATGTGTTTGGATTCAGAACAAATACGAGGAGTTCAGATATGTCACATGTTTACTATTTTGAACACTCTAAATTTTGTTCCTCAAAACAATACTTTTGTTAAATATAAAATGACTTATGCAAGTAATTCAAACTAATAAAATTCGTAATTTCTATTTTATAAATCCAAAACCTGTGAATGATAAATCTATTTTGCTTAGACAAAAATGCAAGTACTAATAACAAGACATCTAGATGTATGCATCATCCATGTACCATTAACATTTATATGTTTATGCAAGCACACTTAACTAAATATGGGTCCACCTACCTTCTGTTTGCATACTATTGCAATGGGCCATTTAATATTGTTATGCCTATTTAATTAACCTTCTATGCATCAACTAAACTTGCCATGTCATGCATCATATCATATGATCATGCCGGTTCTTCCGCATTACTTGTAATTGTTGCATTGCTTGTTCCTTTTAGTGCTTTGCTTCTTCGCGGACTAGGCCGTTGAGTTGATGCGAGTACCGACAAGTTCTTCGGATAATGTATCTCCGGCTATGTTTCCAGGCGAGCATCTCTCCCCCTTCTACCTATTTTGCATTTATAGTCTTTGTTTCCTCATGTTGATCTATTGCTATCCGTGCCCCGATGCTTTAGTTTCCATGCACCAGTTATATCTCGTGCAGCCTCTATATTGCCATGGATACCTCCTAATACCTGTTGTTTGGGAGATAGATGGCCTTGCGAGTCATAGTTGCTTGCTCAGGTGCAATCTCGTGTTATCGAGTACCACAGTTGTTGGAATGCTGGCAGATGTTTATGGTGGAGATGATCATGACTTTAAATACAACTATTAAATTGCTAGATATAACTAATGCAGAGACATCGGTGGGCAATAGATGTTATTTGGTTCTTCCACACTCACTTGTGTCCCATAGGACCCCGAGTACTTGATACCTATTCCTTGATTTTTCCGCACTATCCACATCCAGGAGGCCGTGGACCCCCCTGAGCCAGAGCTTGATTCATTTCTATTTCTTGGGGCCACAAACTAGTTTGGGGTTTTATTACTACCTGTACTTATGCCATGCTTTACTGCTTTATTTAAGATTGTGCGTGGAGCACCTGTACTGTTTAGGATCGCAGAGTGTTTTCGCGGTATCGACAAGCCCAGTCACATTTTCGGGTTCCTAGTCGTTTACAGCCATTGACGAAACCACGGTCCGTTCGAGCCGCCAACTTCGTTGCGGGTAGCTTAGTGGGGTGGCCCCCTGAAATATTTTATGAATCCTGTGATTGCTTTTTCGTGAATTCCTCGTTGGGTTTTGAGTTGGTTTTTCCGAGGTTGATCGAGGGTGTGTTGCTATTTGTGCACCCCTGCAGGGTAAAACTTTCTGAAAGCCGTGTCCGCGGTTATGGACGACTTGGAGCATAGTATCTCGATCATAGACAAGCATAACTAAAGTAGTGCTATAAATTTGACTTAATATGTGACTAGTAATCAGCTCAATTATAATAGAATGGATATTAAATGCCAACAACTGGTGGATCTTGGTCGTATCGTGTTCTGATATACCTGCCTAGTAAGTATTACAACTCCAAGGGAGTGTGATAAAAGTGCCAACAACTGTTGGGTTTTGGGATTTCTCAGGACAATTATATCTGACTAGTAAAGGTTCCAACTACCACGGAATGGTTAATTAAACTACCCACTACTTATGCTATCAGGATGACTCATGATATCTATATTTGACTAGTAAGTGCTTCAACTATAACGGAATGAGTAAATTTGCCAACTGTGTGAGTTCCTTGGTCCGACTTTCTCATTTGGTCTCGAGGGGGAAATACCAGGATGGGTTTGTTTGGTGTTAGCTTCAGGTTGGATCCGAATAGGTCCTTCTTATCCCTCTCTAATAAATGCCAGTTGTATCGAGTCTCTATAGGTTGTTTAGTGCCGCTGCACTGCCGCTTCAGCCCACCATACCTATGTAGGCGAGAGCCGCCGAATTCTAGCCTCGCCATGTACTGGCCTCAGTACTGACGCTCCTCTTTTTCCTTTGCCTTTGTCGGCACCACTTTTGTTTTAGCAGGTTTGAGATCGACGTCGTTAGCAGGGTTACCCTTCCGGCTTGGCCTGGGCAGGGTTATGGACGCCATTGGTTATTCTTCAGGGCTCTTAGGCCCATTTGCCTCTTGTCCGTAGTCGGACGCTCTATCGTTTTCAAGGTGATTTGGATCTTTGTATTGTATATCTGTATTTTGACTCATGGAGTCGATGTTGTATATATCTGTTCTGTGGGTCCCATCGAGGACTATTGTGTAATGGTATTACTTCGTTTTCCACCCGCACGAAAGTGCCTGGTGGGTGTCCTTGAATCGTTTCTATGCGGGTTTGGCGGAAAGGGCTAAAACTTCCATAGGGCCGATTTGAGGGTGTTACAGTCGCCACAGTCACCACCGGAGTTTTCTTCTGCCGCCGCCGTTCACCGACAAAATCCGTGAGACATAGGTTCCCGCCACCCTCTTTTGGCCACCGCCAGCTGGTACTGGACTAGGCGCACCTCACTGACCATTTGTTTTGTTTGCTCAAGCCCAAGGGGGACTTCACCATCTCGAGGCACGAGCTCCGACTTCGACGTGAACTCCGGCGAGGAATCCAGGATGAAGCCGAGCACCCCTCCCTCAACCGTGACCACCACTAAGACCACTGAGACCGTCGCTACCCCTCGGTAACTTCTATGCTTCCCCTTACCCTCTAGGTTCGCCAGAACACCACCCACCCGCCGCGCTGCCACCGCGCGTAGAGAGCCAGTGCCGCTAGTTCTTGGCCACGTGCTGAGCACTGTCCGATCCAGATCCAGCAGCTAGGATAGATGACTTATCGAAGCGGTATCGTTTGATCAGATCCGCACGTTGTCACTTAAATCCAACGGGCCACGTCGTTGATCCGACCGAAGCGGTACGGGCCAATAGAATTAGGCCACGTGTCTCCCCCTATTGGATTTAAAAGATTAAGATGGAATTTAGTGATTAAACTTAGAAATTCAATAACTTTTGATCCACAAATCAGAAAAATACAAATTTGGTGTCCATGGATTTAAAAAATTGAGAACTTCACCGTAGAGGCCTTATTTCACCCTTTAGCTTCTGAAAAATTGTAGTTATAGGAAGAACCTTTTTGGGAGTATTTTACCCATAAAAATTAATTCATAAATTGTTTTGGGGTAATTCCTTTGCCTTGGGGTAGAGTTTTGTGCCCTCTGTACTGTAAAATCTGAAAGTATTATAGTATTGTTCATCTCATTGCATTTTGCATGCATTTATATTTTTGTGGTGCCTATATTGATTGTATTATTGTTGTTGGTTTTATTTTGTGTAGATTGTGTGGATTGTGAAGTTTGTTGCTGATACGTCCATTTTGCTTCACTATTCTATATCATAATTTACTGTTAGTCATTGATATATTTCATATTAAGAGATGATACTTATGTAATTTCATATGTTTTTGCATGGTTTATGACTTTTGGAGCATGGACCGTTGTAGTCAGGATTCTGATGGAAAAGGTGCTGTTTGGAGGCAATATTCGCAAAGATCAGAAAAGCCGGAAAAATATATACAGAAAATCCTATTTTTTAGAAGATGAAGGAAGCCAGAAGAGGAGACAGAGATGGGCCACAGGGGGCCCACACAACCCCCTGGCGTGGGCCACCCTAGGCCGCGCCACCAGGTGGTGTGGCCGCCCTGGTCCACCCCTAGCTCTCCCCTTTGGCGTATATATTCCTCCCGAAACCCTAATACCGGGGGAGCGACCACAGAAAGATTCCGCCGCCTCTGCGGGGTGGAAAACACTGAGAGAGAAAGATCTCTCCAGCAGACAGACTTCTGCTGGGGGAATTCCTTCCCGGAGAGGGAAGATCGTCGCCATCAACACCACCATCAAGCTAGACTTCATCGGGATCATCATCATCATCACCATCAACACCCACACCACCATCTCCATATTGCTGTAACAATTGGATTGAATCTTGCATAGTTCTTAGGGGAAACTTTCCTGGTGTTGAGTACTCTTTGTAGTTGATGCTATTGAGTGAAGCGTTGAATTATTGTTTATGTTCAGATTGTTATACATCATTATTCCATCTCTGATCATGATCCATATGATGTCTTGTGAGTAGTTCATTTTGTTCTTGAGGACATGGTAGAAGTCATGTTGTTAGTAGTCGAATTGTGTTGAGAAAGATTCAATAGTTTGATATTTAAGTTGTGATGTACTTCTTCTAGTGGTGTCATGTGAATGTCGGCTACATGACAGTTCACCTATATGGGCCTAGGGGAATGCATTGTGTATTTGGCTACTAATCGTAGGGGTTGTCAGAGTGACAGAAACCTAAACCCCCGTTAGGAAGCCATTGCACAAGGGATGTAAGGGTCTTAGAGTTTAAAGCTGTGGTTAGGTTTCTACCTTAATTACTTTCTTGTACTTATGGATGTTTGCAAGAGCTATAATCACAAGTATGTATTAGTCCTAGGAAGGTCGGTACATTAGCACAGGTTCACCCACACAACACTTAGCAAGCTAAAGAAGATTATCAACTATATGAAGCGAAAGCACTTGACAGTCTTCCCATGTGTCCTCGAGAACGTTTGGTTATCTTAAGTATTACAACCGGCTTGTCCTTCGCTGAATAAAGGATTGGGCCACTTGCTGCATTTATTCTTATTGTCTTTTATTTACTCGTACTTTATTTATCTGCATTATCAAATAACCCTAAAAATCCCTTTTCTAAGTATTTATAGAGAATTCCTGCTCCAAGCCACTAGCCAGCACCTTCTGCTCCTTGTTGGGTTCGACACTCTTACTTATTGAAAATACTGCGATACACCCCCTATACTTGTGGGTCATCAGTTGCTGTGTGGATTGTACCTACTCCCCTAGCTACCGAGGCAAGTGATACTTTGTCATATGTCCTATTATTTTCACTATTGCACTAGTGCTATTTTATTAGATCTTTGTATGATAGTTTTATATATGTTACAATGCTATGGCGTTCCTATAGATTATACCTTGGTAGTATTTTCCTAGTTAGGAGACATTGTATGCTAGAGTGCTTAGCCATGCTATTTAGAATTCGTGGGTGGAAATTCATATTAAGATGGTATGGAAGTATACATCTTTTTGACTAAGAAAAACAACTAATGTTAATGAAACACCTGGGTGGAATTGGGACTTGTACGGATTATGTTGAGTGGTTACTCAGGGCCCATGTCTATGGTTTACCCTGGTGTATCCACTTGTGGATGGCCACCTAGGAACAAAGAGATTGGAGACGTTCTGGTCGTGAAGCTTTCAGTGCAGCCACACCTGGCATATGGGCTCTTCCTTGACTGACTAAGTTGCGAGAACTCAGCCAGACAGACAGAGGGTGGTAGTTATGATAGGATGGAATGCGTCCGTGTTGGTATGAGGGATTGCTTCTGAAAGGTCTCGTCTCGATGCATGTCGAGTCTTGTGGGGAAAGTGCACCACCTCTCGAGAGGGTAAATACATTAAGTACTTAGTCGTGTCCCCGGTTATGGACAATTTCCGAGCCTCAAGACATTGAATCAGTTCAAAAATCTCCTCATCCAAATTTCTCTAAGATAAAATTTGTGGGAGAACAAGGGTAGAGGTTCATTGATTTCTATCAATGGTACCTTAGTGTTTTTGAAAGGGGAAACCTACTCTTCAAAATCTATAAGATAAAACCTTGCTTTTAGCAAAGTCAGCCAAAACCCACACTTAGCCATATATTCATGTAGTTGTTGGATTTTACTAAGTAACTATGGTATCACTTGCCAATACAATTCCAACTGTATTGGCCCTTTGTGGCTATAACTTATTATGTTGCAGGATACTCTGATGATGAGTAGGGTTACGGGTCTACACTCGACATGTTTGCCTGTGGCGCATGAAGACAAAAGACTCTATTATTATGCTATGTCTCGTGAACTTTGAATAATGTTAGCCTTGGGCTAAGTGAGTTGTAAGAACTATTATATTCCTGGATTGCGATGTAATAATGACCTTTGTATATGTGTACTTCATCTTAAACTGTGGGTGCTAGCATTTTGATCCAGGGACTAGCACTGCAATCACAGGGATCTTTACCTTATTATGGTGAGATCTTTACCTTATTATGGTTAGATCTTACACTATTAGACCCAAAAAATTATTAGCAATTTTATTTACTTTATCTTGTTTTTATTTATTAGATGAATACGAGGAGTCGTACACGTGGGATGGCTGCCGAGTCCTCCACGCCACCCGTTAATACATTAACCCTCGAGTCACTTGGTATCGAGTTCACCGAGGAGTTCCATCTTACCCATTTCGATCGTCTCAAGATTTGAGAGATCAAGTCCACCAAATGGGTGTGTCCTTATATCCCGAACCAACTTGGCATTCGTTCTGATTTCGATTTACTTTGCAACAATGTTGGTTTATACGATTTTGTCTTTCAGGATGTTGCGACATACCGCCGCTTGACACTTGAGTTCTTCAGCACCTTGACACACATGGTGAATCCTTATGGTTGTTCCGAGGAACAAAGGCCCGGAGTTGATCAAATCAAATTCCCCCTTATGAACTGTGAGTATATTTTGACACTCAACCAATGGGCTAAATGCTTTGAGTTTACCAAAAATGCCACCGTGTATGCACAACTACCTTTGTTTTAGATCTTTCCCCTTCACAATACTTTAACTTGATGAGAATTCATGGACACACACCCAAGGGGAACCAAATTGATCATCCTACCATTCGATATTTGTTCTATGTTATTGCTAACACATTGCAGGCACATGGTGAGTTTACTAGAGTTAATGAGGAGGACATGTTGATCCTCGCAAAATCTACCCTTATCAATTGTAATTCAACACCAAATTTGGGCGCTTTACTTGTGTTTTATCTTAAGCATCAAACTCTTCAATCTCGAGGACCCATATGTGGAGGAGGAGTTATGACCATTCTTGCACGCACACTTCACATCAACCTAGGTAACATCCAACCAATGACTGGAGGTAACTGTCTCGGTCCATCTATGGTATGATTTCTAAAAATCATGGTAGATATTTCTTCAATATACCTAGAGCGGATCACTTGATCCTTGCTCCTTTGCCTAACGGTTTATTCTCTATTGAGATGGATGTTTGTGTTATGACGCATAGGTCTAAGCTAGTCTACTCCAACAAGAAATACCAGTGGAAGGAGGAGAGGATGAAGAAGTGGAACAAGAAAGGACCCAAACATGATGTGCAACCATCAAACTACTACACCACCTATGAAGATATCTATGCACTCGAAGGAAATATTCACACCATGAACAACCTCTCCATCAACCTTCGAGATGCTGTTGCAAGCCTCTCCATCTAGTTCCATGATTGGAGCAGCCAATGGAACACCAGAGATTATCCACCACCACCACAATGAACAATAAAGGGCCTTGCAAAAGCCTGAGCTTGGGGATGTGTTCTCCTAGCAAATTTATTTGTGCAATAACGAGGTTGTACTCATGCTCCTTGTGAGCTTTGAAACACTCATGTTAGCCTGTTCCAACAATTTGCTTTTTTCCCTTTGCTTTTTAAATTTGCTTTCATTTTAGTTTATTTGTTTTCTTTTGTTTTCCTTTTAGCCCTTGCTTGGTCGCAAGTTCTTTTTTATTCTTTAATCCCTATCCTCAAAAATGCAAAAGATTTTTCCGTTTATCCTTTTTTCGTAAACGTGGATTCATACTTTGCCTCTTTGCTTTGATATCATTTCGAGAGTAATCGTGTTTGAGTTTTGAAGGAACACATCCCTATAAGGAATAGGATCAGGAAGTTACTTATGAGAGGTATGTCTTATGTCTCCCACTTATGAAGTTTGAATTGTTTATTTTAGTTGGTTGATTTGGTAAGATGCATGCTAGTGGAAAGTAATTTAATATAGTTAGAGTAAGGTTTTTTATTAGTATGATTATTAGTTGTTCAAGCTCTTGCTCTAGTTCTTTTAGTTACCCGAGTCTTACCTTGGAAATAATAATGCCAAACAAGTAAAACAAGAAAAAGTCTGAAATTTATGACTTGTTTGATGAATGATTGTCTTGATAGTATACCCTTGATTATACTTAACTCCATAAATATTTTGACAGTCTCGACAACACTCATGAAAGGATTTTTTTTGCTTGAAATATAGTCTAGTGGTCATTGTGACGCATGCCAAAGTTAACCTTGTGGATCAAACCGTGGTTCTATCTCAAAAAAAGAGAAATAAAAGGATGCGAGACAACTTTGTTTCATGTCTCTGATGCACACCCCTAGGATGCCAACAACTCCGCTAGCTTTTGAACGATCTACGGTATAACCCCGGATTTCGGCTATGAGTTGATGACATGATTGGCATCCGTGTCAATGTATGGGCAAAAGTATTGGTACTCACAAAGGTTGTGCAAAAAGAAACAAACAACGATCCTTGAAAAATGAGATGAAAAAGAAAGAAAGAAAGAGAGAAAACAGGTATCTATGAGGATACACACAACAAGTCCTTGGCATGGTCTCATTACTACTTTACAATTTTTTCTTGAAGGACAATAATTGGATTAGAAGTGTTTTAGATTGACTTGATCTATTGACGTGGGTGCAAATAAGACACTTCATTGTTATACTACTTGGGACATGAAACTTTCTGACTCAATTATGCTATTTAAAACATCTTAGTGTTCCTTGGCAAGCTGAGAGTTAATTAGAAGAATTGGAATTATTGCTACACTTCTAGTTATTTATACTTATATTAAATTTTACTTTGATTATCTTGACTTACCGAAGCTTGTATAGTATTCTTGTCATCTTTCTAACTTTGATAAGCTTTGCAAATGAATGAAGTGTTGAGCACATATGACTACCTACTGTAAGTGAACTCCTATTCTCGTTGTTTCAAGTTTAAACGCTGAATTCCTTATAGTTCTTTTGGTTCTTCTTGCTCGAGGACGATCAAGGTTTGAGCTTTGGGGAAGTTGATGGCTCTGATTTTTTCCATCTTCCACTGCGTTTAAACATTGTTTTTGGTAAACAAATTGCCAAATAAACTCTAAACCTTGCCACTAATGACTAATAATTGCAAAGATATGCAAATCTCTTCTTTGATTTATGTTGTGCAGGAAATCACTGCTTTTAAGGTGAAATAAGGAGTCATAATGAATGATTTTGAGGAAGTACACATGGCCAAGTAATTGAAGAAACCAACCAAGGCGTCAGTGCGCATAACGACCATTGGTATGGGCACGGTCCGCCTGTAGTACCCGCTCATACCAGGTGGCGACGGCTTCGTCTCGTCAAACCCTACAACTTTCATGAAGATGCATATATATTTTTAGGCTCCAACCGCCAGCCAGAGAGCCGCCATTCTCAGATTGCATCATAACGCCACCAAAGGAGATCCACACCATTGTTCATCCATTGTTCATCACTTCCACCATCCATCCCTCCACTAGCCATATTCATTGCTTTGTACTTTTAGATCTCCTTGTGATTTGACGACCATTGTAAGAATATTTGATTTCAATCTAAGTACTTGCATGATGTTTTCTATCTCCGATCTATTTTTTATGAGTGAGTAGTCCTCACGGGCTACGGGTTGGAGAGAAACCTCACAATAATTATGTGCATATAGATCATGGGAGAATTGTATTTTGTTTGGATTCGTGATTTGTATCTTTTGTTTCTTCGTCTCTCGCCTCGATCTATGGACTTGTAGGTACCCAAGATCCCATAGATTGATAAAGGCTTGAGGTGAGATACTTGGCTAGCGACAATTGATGACCCACAAGTATAGGGCGTGTATCGTAGTATTTTCGATAAGTAAGAGTGTCGAACCCAACGAGGAGCAGAAGGTGCTGGCTAGTGGTATGGATCAGGAATTCTCTGCAGATACTTAGCAAACAGATTTTTAGGGGTTTTCGATAAAGCAAGTAAACAAAGTACGAGTAAATAAAAGACAATAGGAATAAATGCAGCAAGTGGCCCAATCCTTTATGCAGCAAAGGACAAGCCGGTTGCATTACTTAAGAGGACCAAACGTTCTCGAGGACACATGGGAAGACTATCAAGTGCTTTCGCTTCATATAGTTGATTAATCTCCTTTAGCTTGCTAAGTGTTGTGTGGGTGAACCTGTGCTAATGTACCGACCTTCCTAGGACTAATACATACTTGTGATTATACCCCTTGCAAACATCCGTAAGTAAAAGAAAGTAATTAAGGTAGAAACCTAACCACAACTTTAAATTCTAATACCCTTATGTCCCTTGTGCAATGGTTTCCTAACGGGGGTTCAGGTTTCTGTCACTCCGGCAACCCCTACGATTAGTAGCCAAATACACAATACATTCCCCTAGGCCCATATAGGTGAAGTGTAATGTAGTCGACGTTCACATGACACCACTAGAAGAAGTACACCACAACTTAAATATCAAACCATTGAATCTTTCTCAACACAATTCCACTACTAACAACATGACTTCTCCCATGTCCTCAAGAACAAAACGAACTACTCACAAGACATCATATGGATCATGATAAGAGATGGAATAATGATGTATAACAATCTGAACATAAACAATAATTCAATGGTTCACTCAATAGCATCTACTACAAAGAGTAATCAACACCGGGAAAGTTTCCCCTAAGAACTAATGCAAGATTCAACTCAATTGTTATAGCAATATGGAGATGGTGATGAGGGTGCTGATGATGATGGTGCTGATGATGATGATGATGGTGATCCTGATGAAGTCCATCTTGATGGTGGTGTTGATGGCGACGATCTCCCCTCTCCGGGAAGGAATTCCACCGGCAGAAATCTGTCTGCCAGAGCATCTTTCTCTCTCGGTGTTTTCCGCCCCGCAGAGGCGGTGGAATCTTTCTGTGGTTGCTCCCCGAGTCTTAGGGTTTCGGGAGGATGATATACGCCAGAGGGGAGAGCTAGAGGTGGGCCAGGGCGGCCACACCACCTGCTGGCGTGGCCTAGGGCTGCCCGCGCCAGAGGGTGGTGTGGGCCCCCTGTGACCCATCTCCACTCCCTCTTCTGGCATCCTTCGTCTTCTGGAAAAATAGGATTTTCCGTATATTTTCCTGGATTTTCTGATCTTCGCGAATTTTGCCTCCAAACAGCACCTTTTCCCTCAGAATCCTGACTGCAGCGGTCCATGCTCCAAAAGTCATCAACCATGTAAAAACAGATGAAATAACATAAGTATCACCTCTCAATACGAAATATATCAATGAATAATAGTGAATTATGACATAGAATAGTGATGCAAAATGGACGTATCAACTCCCCCAAGCTTAGACTTCGCTTGTCCCCAAGCAAAACTGAGCTCAATAAACATGGCCTCAGGTTTATGGAGTGAAGAGTCGATAAAAGAATACGGACAAGAAGCATCACATTCATCAAATACATAGATCATAATAGAAGACAACTCACTATTATATAACTCAACTTGCAATGAGTAAAGGAAACACAATAAAGATACATAAAGTGAATCATAATTGGTAATGGCAAACTTAGCTCTTGGTCGAAGAATAGTTGATAATTTTCTGGAGTTCACAAGTAGCTGGTTTTGAATGATAGCTTTCAAAGCAGTAAACATGAAGATAAGAGCAATGTGCAAAACAAGGAACATAAGAAACATGATTGAATAAATCATCATATGAATGAATGAAACACAACAACTCAAAATACTTGCTAAGATAGAAGGGAATAGGTTTACTGACTCAACTACAAAGTAAAAGAAAGGCCCTTCGCAGAGGGAAGCAGGGATTGCTAGTCCCATAAAGAGCTCCCAAAGATTATGATACTTACTAGCTTTCATCTCTCATTGCCCCTATCATAGGCATCTTTAGGTGATTAAGGTTAAAGTGATCAAATATGAGGATATGCATTGACAAGTTGTAAATTGAGAATCTCATGTCCCTTGAATACGAGGGCCGCTCCTCATGCTACTCAAGTTTAGTCACCGGTAAGTTCTTGTCATCGTAAGCAAATGTGTATCATAGAGAACCGCTAACGGGGTACCCCTTGCCCTATGATATGGAAGAATCCCTATATCAAAATGACAAGGCAAGCAGACAACAAGCATCTCAGCAATCTTCTTCTTTACCATGGGAATATGGTGCTTTTTTCTCTCTTTCCTCTTTTCATAATATCTCTCTTTTTTTCTCTTTTTCTCAATCTCGGACTCTTTTTTTATAAGAAGAATGCTTCATAGATGCTCGTTATGGTTACGCTGCAGGTTTTCACCATGTCAGCATGGATTAGACCAGCGGCCTAGGCATTTCTCTAACACACATGCATAACTCCATGGACTTACAAGCTCCCCTTTCATTTCACACCGACGACATCCATAGACAAAAGAACATGATATCAACTTGGTACTAAGTACCAGTGCAATGTTTAAAGCGTTCCCCATGACAGCATGGTTCTGCTAATTCACAACTTACAAAGCGCAAGCATATACGCAACATAGGTGAGCACAATGGTTCAAGTTTATTAAATGCAAGAAACTTAAGTTTGCCATCAAGTTCGTGAGAGCTTTAATCACTAATTTTCACATAACAAGTTTAATTTGGGAGATAGATAAAACAAGAATTTACTTGGAATAGAAATAATGCTACTAGGTAGGTATGGTGGACACAAATGGCAAAGGTTTTGGTTTAAAGGAGTGGATGCACGAGAAGAATTCCCTCTCAGTACAGGTTTTTGGCTAGCAAGGCTGGGTAGCAAGTATAAGAGTTGAAGGAAACAAACAAACATACAAGCGATAAAGACAAACATGCAATCTTCCTTGGAAGCACAAAAGATCTTAACTAGAGAATACTAGACTTATGAGCAAATCAAGAAAGAAAGATGATGCAATTATTTTTCTTTAGAGTACTTCTATCTTTTTCATTCATCTCTCAAAATAGTGTGCTACTGACCGAGCTAGGTTTGCCAAAACCAACTAAATTAACTCAATGATCCCAAAGTGATACCAATACTAACAACAAGATCAATCATATAACCACGAATTGAAAACTAATATAAGCTATGCAAAAGAGTAAATGATAGAACTTCTCATTAATATTCCATAACGGCAACTCACACCAAGGGATACATATCTAACGAGAGAAGGGACACTTCCATAATGCAAACCATCCTACATAATAACTCCTCTATTCATGATATGACTCAACTAATAAGGTAAAAAGATAGAAGATAGTGATGTGATACCGCGACACTCTCCCAAGCTTGGAACAAACCAAGGGGATGCCAAACCTGATGGTGAATTACTCCTTTGGTGGTGGTGGTATCCTCTCGATGAGCTCTCTGATCAGTTTCCCCAAGTCCTCAATCTCGAAGGTGAGAGTATGAATCAACTCCGAGTTGTGCTCAATACGGCTCATGATCATTTCAGTTTGTGGATCCCAGCTCTTGTGATTCTTTTTCGTTCTTCCCTCTTGGAGTCTTCTTTTCCTGCATGGTTATGGATAAAGGTATGGAAGGGATTCTTGGTGTGTGGAGGAAGTGACCGTGGAGCCAAACTATGACGGGGAGCTTTCCCCCCAGTCTGCATCTGTGTCGTCCTTCTAACCCTAGAAGGTTTTGTCACCACTCCAATGCTTGCAATGGTAGTGCCGGTGTGCCGATGGTTGCTTTGCTCCTCTTCACCTTCGCTCTTGATCTCCTTCTCCTTGCCGGGGTCTTGGAGGTCTTCCTCCATAGGCTCCTTCCCTTTATCCTTGGCAGACACCATTGTGCTTCCAAGATTTCAAAGAGTATGTCCTGGCAGAAACAGACCGAAACAAAAACACGACGAAAACACGATATATGAACCTCAGAAGATCCGGGGGGGTTATATATTACGAAGTTTCACAACAAAAGGAAGGTACTGGGAGAAAACGAGTCTGAGGCGGAGTCCGGGGTGGACTCACCACCTGGTGGTGCGGCCAGGGGTGGGCCCATGCCACAGGGTGGTGTGAGCCACCCTGGCTCCGTTTCCGTCCCTTTTTCGCTTTGTAACTTTCCTTATTGACTAAAAACTGCAAAAATATAGTTAGATTGTATTTTCGTGGAAATTTTCTTACCAGAACTGTTACCTATTTGAAAACAGACTCTACAGGTCTCCGAATTTGGTCCTTGATGAATCTCTCCGGAGTTATAACTTAACATCTTCATTGTAAGAATCTCCAGCAATATAGTGCTTGAGTCGCCGCCCATTCACTACTTGTGTAGTATTATCTTTTAAAGAAGAAATTTTTATTGCTCCTGAACGGTATACTTCTTCAATAATGAAAGGTCCTTCCCATTTTGACAGTAGCTTTCCTGCAAAAAATCTGAGACGAGACCTATATAATAGAACTTTCTCACCAACATGAAATTCTCTCTTAAGTATTCTCTTGTCATGCCATCTTTAAACTTTTTTCTTAAAGAGCCTAGCATTTTCATAGGCCTCACTCCTCCATTCATCTAAAGAACTTAAGTCAAATAATCTTTTCTCACCAGCGAGCTTACAATCTCTATTTAGTTCTTTAACTACCCAGTAAGCTTTGTGTTCTAATTCTAAGGGTAGGTGACAAGCTTTCCCATAAACCATTTTATAAGGAGACATCACCATAGGATTTTTGTAAGCAGTTCTATAAGCCCATAAAGCATCATTCAACTTTTTAACCCAGTTTTTTCTAGATCTATTAACAATCTTTTGCAAGATGGATTTAATTTCTCTATTTGATAACTCTACTTGTCCGCTAGTTTGGGGGTGATAAGCTGAAGCAATTCTATGATTAACATCATATTTAGCAAGGGTCTTTCTAAAACCACCATGAATGAAATGAGAACCCCCATCAGTCATGAGATACCTAGGCACCCCAAACCTAGGAAAGATAACATCCTTAAGCATTTTTAGAGATGTTTCCCCATCAGCACTCTTCGTAGGAATGGCTTCTACCCACTTAGTAACATAATCAACGGCAACAAGAATATGAGTATAACCTTTCGAGGGAGGGAAAGGACCCATAAAGTCAAATCCCCAGCAATCAAAAGGTTCAATAACTAGAGAGTAGTTCATAGACATTTCATTGCGTCTAGAAATATTACCAACACGCTGACATTCATCACAAGATAAAACAAATTTTCTTGCATCTTTAAAAAGGGTAGGCCAGTAGAAACCTAATTGTAGCACCTTTTGTGCAGTTCTATCTCCTGCATGATGTCCTCCATAAGCAGTACCATGACATTTACGCAATATCTCCTTTCATTCATATTCTGGAACACATCTTCGCATAATACCATCCACTCCTTTGTATAAGTGTGGGTCATCCCAAAAATAATGCCTCAAATCATAGAAGAACTTCCTCCTTGCTGAGCTGTAAAAGTTGGAGGCAAATACTTGGAGACAATAAAGTTAGCATAATCAGCATACCAAGGGCTTCCTCACGAGCTTAACCCTACTGCGGCTAACTGCTCATTTGGGAAACTATCATTAATAGGCATAGGGTCAAAAGAGATGTTTTCCAATCGAGATAAATTATCCGCTACAGGGTTTTCGACACCCTTCCTATCTACTATATGTAGATCAAACTCTTGTAAAAGCAGCACCCATCTAATAAGCATAGGCTTAGCGTCCTTCTTTGTCATAAGGTATTTAATAGCAGCATGATCAGTATGAATGGTGACTTTTGAGTCTACAATATAGGGCCTAACCTTATCACAAGCAAAAACAACAGCTAGAAATTCCTTTTTAGTAGTAGCATAATTCCTTTGAGCAGCGTCTAGAGTCTTACTAGCATAATGGATAACATTTAACTTTTTATCAATACGTTGCCCAAGGACAGCACCTACAGCAAAATCACTAGCATCACACATTATTTCAAAGGGTAGACTCCAATCAGGTGGTTGAACAATAGGGGTTGTAGTTAAAGCCTTCTTAAGAGTTTCAAAATCTTCCTTACAATCATCATCAAAAACGAAGGGTACATCTTTTTGAAGAAGATTAGTGAGGGGTTTTGATATCCTAGAAAAGTCTTTAATAAACCTCCTATATAAACCAGCATGACCAAGGATACTACGAATACCTTTGATGTCTCTTGGACATGGCATTTTCTCAATTGCCTCAACCTTAGCTCTATCAACTTCTATGCCTCTTTCAGAAACTTTATGCCCAAGAACAATCCCTTCATTAACCATGAAGTGACATTTCTCCCAATTAAGAACAAGATTAGTTTCTTCACATCTCTACAAAACTTTATCAAGGTTGTGCAGACAATTATCAAAAGAAGTTCCATAGACAGAAAATTCATCCATGAACACTTCTACAATTTCCTCACAAAAACCATGAAAGATAGCAGACATGCACCTTTGAAAACTAGCAGGAGCATTACATAAACCAAAAGGCATACGTCTATAAGCATAAGTTCCATAAGGGCAAGTAAAAGTAGTTTTTTCTTGATCTTGTTGTTTAACAGTAATTTGAGAGAAACCAGAGTAACCATCAAGAAAACAAAAATGGGTATTTTTAGACAACCTTTCCAACATTTGATCAATAAAAGGAAGCGGGTAGTGATCTTTCTTCGTAACTTTATTAACTTTCCTAAAATCGATGCACATCCTATAGCCTACCACTATTCTTTGAGGAATAAGCTCATCATTATCATTAGGAACAACGGTAATACCTTCCTTTTTAGGAACACAATGAACAGGACTAACCCATTCACTATTAGCAATAGGGTAAATAATACCAGCATCAAGGAGTTTCAATACCTCATTCCTTACCACTTCCTTCATCCTAGGATTTAAACATCGTTGGTGCTCTACTACCGGCTTTACATCTGGTTCTATGTTGATAGAATGCTAACATATAGTGGGTGAAATCCCTTTTAAATCATCCAGAGTATAGCCCATAGCTCCTCGGTGTTTCCTTAAAACCTCCAATAGCCTTTCTTCTTCCTTTCCTAAAAGTTTAGCGCTAATAATAACAGCATATATCTTTTTATCATCAATATAAGCATATTTAAGATCATCAAGGAGAGGTTTTAGATCGAAAACTGGATCCTTTTTAGGTGGCAACGTGGTACCCAAGTCTTCTACAGGCAAGTTATGCTTAAGCATCTTAGGCTAATCATGGAGAATCCTGTCAATCTCATTCCTTTCTTCCATGAAGATCTCACTTTCATGATCTTCCATAAATTGCTGCAAAGCATTGTTAGGAGCAAGAGAAATAGAAGCAAGTTGTTCAACTCTAAAATCCTCATTATGGGTTTCCTCTTCACAAGGTTCTTCAGCAAATTTCGAGAAATTAAACTCATAAGATTCCCCAGCAAACTTAGTCAAGATTTTCTCCCTCTTGCAATCAATAATAGCTCCACAAGTACTCAAGAAAGTTCTACAAAAAATGATAGGATAAGTTTTACTAGCAGCTGAACCGAGTACTAGAAAATCAGCAGGGTACTTAATCTTACCACAAAGAACTTTCACGTCTCGCACAATACCAATTGGAGAGATTGTCTCTCTATTAGCAAGGTGAATAACCACATCGATCTCTTCCAACTCGCAAGGACTGATTTCATGCATAATTTCTCTGTAAAGCTCATAAGGAATAGCACTGGAACTTGCACCAATATCACATAAACCATAATAGCAATGATCACCAATTCTAACAGAAAGCACAGGAACACTAGCTTTTTTAGTTCTATTAGGATGTGAAACAACATTAGAAGCATCCTCACAAAAGACTATGTGTCCATCTTCTATGCTTTTAGTGACAAGGTCTTTCACAATTGCTACCACAGGTTCAACGTTTATTTGTTCATCAGGTTTTACAGTTCTCTTTTCACTTTTGGTGATTACATTAGTTATCATAGGATGATCCTTTACCTTTTCTGGGAAGGTAATCTTTTCAGGTAAGATGGGATCAATAATGCAATACTCAGCACTCCCAATAGGAACACAGTCAACAATATCTTTGTAAGGTGCATGGTATTTATTCCATCCCCTTTTGGAATTTCGATATAGGAAGCAAAAGCTCTAAAGCAATTCGTAATAACTTGCAAATCAAGACCATAAGCATTACTAATATTTTGAAAGTCATTAGTTCCCATAAAAGATTCAATACATTCATAATCATAATTTATACCAGACTTTCTACCTTTGTCGTTCTCCCAAGCTTCAACATTGTCTTGAATACGGTCCAGAAGATCCCATTTAGCTTCTTCTTCCATGCGAGTGAATGATCCAGCACAAGAAGCATCCAATAAATCCTTGTCATGTAGAGAAATCCTTGCATAAAATTTATTGATAATAATATTGTTGGGGAGCTCATGAATGGGACATTTGAGCATTAGTAACTTCAATCTCCCCCAAGCTTGAGTTGTACTCTCTCCATCAAGAGGCCAAAAGTTGTATATTTGATTCCGATCTTTATGAATCTCACTAGGAGGATAAAACTTTGAATAAAAGAGAGGCACTATTTCCTCCCATTCCAGAGCTTGACCGTTCTTCAGCAGCTTATACCATTCCTCAGCTCTTCCTTTCAGTAATAATGAGAATAACTTCTTCTTAACTTGATCTGTAGTAATACCTGCACACTTGAACAACCCGCATAATTCGTGTATAAAGAGTAAATGATCACCGGGATGGATGCCCATCCCCAACATAGTAGTTATCCATAACACGATCAATAATTCTTGTAGGTATTTTGAAAACATCATTCTCAGCAGGTGGTGGCTTATCTACTACCTTAGCAGTGGTAGTAGCATTACCAAATAAGAAACACAGCGAATTATCCATAACGAAAATAAAGCAACTAGCAGAAGTAAACAATACTCATAGAGGAAGTTCCCTTTACCAGTTCCACTCTCCAATAGCGCTTCACTCCTCGACAACGGTGCCAGAAAATAGTCTTGATGACCCACAAGTATAGGGGGTGTATCGCAGTATTTTCGATAAGTAAGAGTGTCGAACCCAACGAGGAGCAGAAGGTGCTGGCTAGTGGTATGGATCAGGAATTCTCTGCAAATACTTAGCAAACGGATTTTTAGGGGTTTTCGATAAAGCAAGTAAACAAAGTACGAGTAAATAAAAGACAGTAGGAATAAATGCAGCAAGTGGCCCAATCCTTTATGCAGCAAAAGACAAGCCGGTTGTATTACTTAAGAGGACCAAACGTTCTCGAGGACATATGGGAAGACTATCAAGTGCTTTCGCTTCATATAGTTGATTAATCTCCTTTAGCTTGCTAAGTGTTGTGTGGGTGAACCTGTGCTAATGTACCGACCTTCCTAGGACTAATACATACTTGTGATTATACCCCTTGCAAACATCCGTAAGTACAAGAAAGTAATTAAGGTAGAAACCTAACCACAGCTTTAAACTCTAAGACCCTTACGTCCCTTGTGCAATG
Source organism: Avena insularis (assembly GCA_023614405.1). Taxonomy (NCBI): domain Eukaryota; kingdom Viridiplantae; phylum Streptophyta; class Magnoliopsida; order Poales; family Poaceae; genus Avena; species Avena insularis. The sequence goes on along the minus strand of CM042690.1, from coordinate 203,402,873 downwards.
GTTTCCTAACGGGGGTTCAGGTTTCTGTCACTCCGGTAACCCCCTATGATTAGTAGCCAAATACACAATGCATTCCCCTAGGCCCATATAGGTGAAGTGTCATATAGTCGACGTTCACATGACACCACTAGAAGAAGTACACCACAACTTAAATATCAAACCATTGAATCTTTCTCAACACAATTCCACTACTAACAACATGACTTCTCCCATGTCCTCAAGAACAAAACAAACTACTCACAAGACATCATATGGATCATGATCAGAGATGGAATAATGATGTATAACAATTTGAACATAAACAATAATTCAACGGTTCACTCAATAGCATCAACTACAAAGAGTAATCAACACCGGGAAAGTTTCCCTTAAGAACTAATGCAAGATTCAACTTAATTGTTACAGCAATATGGAGATGGTGATGAGGGTGTTGATGATGATGATGGTGGTGATGATGATAATGATGATCTCGATGAAGTCCAGCTTGATGGTGGTGTTGATGGCGACGATCTCCCCTCTCCGAGAAGGAATTCCCCCGGCAGAAATCTGTCTGCCGGAGAGATCTTTCTCTCTCGGTGTTTTCCGCCCGGCAGAGGTGGCGGAATCTTTCTGTGGTCACTCCCCGAGTCTTAGGGTTTCGGGAGGATGATATACGCCAGAGGGGAGAGCCTGGAGTGGGCCAGGGCGGCCACACCACCTGCTGGCGTGGCCTAGGGCTGCCCGCGCCAGGGGGTGGTGTGGGCCCCCTGTGGCCCATCTCCACTCCCTCTTCTGGCATCCTTCGTATTTTGGAAAAATAGGATTATCCGTATATTTTTCCGGATTTTCTGATCTTCGCGAATTTTGCCTCCAAACAGCACATTTTCCCTCAGAATCCTGACTGCAGCGGTCCATGCTCCAAAAGTCATCAACCATGCAAAAACAGATGAAATAACATAAGTATCACCTCTCAATACGAAATATATCAATGAATAATAGTGAATTATGACATAGAATAGTGATGCAAAATGGACGTATCAGCAATCTTATAGGAAACTCAGTGACAGGAAGGAAAGTACGGTCTTTGTTTAGCGCCCCATTCGGGATCAATAACAACATCACCATTTAAAGCTTTAATCTGTGTTCGCACTTAATAATCGTTTGCAACCCGTGGCTTCAGTGTGTTTTCGGTTGGATTAAAAGTCTATTGCTATGCCCGCTGCATCATGGGGACTCTAGAATATTAGAATGTGTTGCCCACAAAAGATTATCTCAAAACAAATACTATACATAACTATGCTTATTATTATCTTTCATCCCATTTGATGTGCAGCTGCAAGTAGATCTTCAACCCTAGCCTATCTCCATCCATTGGTTCAACCCCATTATAAAGTAAATTAGATTGGTCCGGTCAACTAAGGTAAAATAAACAAACAAAGTGTTGTAGACGTGTCCTTTCTTATTACCTTTTAGCAGTGCTTTCCAAGGTTCGATTAAACCTAGGTTTTTTAGGAAAAAAGCTATTATACTACATCCGTGAATCCGGATCAAAGGTATCAGGACGGTTTGTCTGGGGCAGGAGGTGGTTAGATGGGATTTCACTACTTGTTGTTGAATGATAAGCCTAACTACGGCATATTCATCTCTGGGGTGTTTATTTTGTCATGGCATGTGAGGGTGCTTGTGTGTTTCTGCTCCAAAAACGGATGATATCTTGATTCGTTTTCTATGCTAGAAAATGTTTTATCAAGTTCTTATTTAGTTTTGAGTAATGAATATTATTTCTATACAGTTAAGGGTCAGTATTTGATATTTCGATTCCTCATGTTAGTCTGATCCTATGCTTGGGAATTTTTCTACCAAATGTTCATAGATCCAGGTTTATAGAAAGCTAGAATAAGTATGGAGGATTTGCCTGATTGCAACGATTATGGTTGCGTCTTTTATGCTGTTCCTGGTTGTGAATTCTTAAAGACGCCTTCTATCTACTCCCTTCGTTGCAAAATAAGTGACATGAGTTTGTCTAGATTTAGATGTATCTAAACACGTTTTAGTATATAAGTACATGCGAATCTAGACAAACTCAAGTCACTTATTTTGGGATGGAGGGAGTACTATAATTGTTATGATTGCTTTCTGATTTGTTTTGATCATCTTTTATGCTCACATGGCCAATTAATTTACTTCCTTGTCCTCCTGATGCTCACATTTAAGTACTCCCTCCGACCCATATTAGTTGACTCGAATTTATCTAGATTCGAATGTATCTAGACATATTTTAGTACTAGATACATCCGAATCTAGATAAATCCTAATCAACTAATATAGATAGGAGGGAGTATAATCTTTGCGTTGTTCTTTTTTCTCAGGGATCTATGCTCCTTTTACTCCCAGAATGATGCCAGATCTTCGCCTCTGAATATTGAGTCCGATCGATGACCTCACACCCATAAATATGATGTGACAAATTAAGTTGACGTCATCTGCTTCGAGACTCGATCTGTTACATGAGAACTTCTACTTTGTTCACCTCCTCTTATATTAGTTTTGCGATCTCAAATAAGATGTTAAATTAAGATTTCAGATTGAATCACTCAATGGTAGAAGTAAGACTAATCCAGTGTTGAGGTCAGCAATATCTCCATGGTTTTGAGCCGACTGATTCTTGGGTAGCCAATCAGAAATGTCAGTTGCTACAATTTTGTAGAACGGTTCTCTTATGTAGCTTTTCACTAGAGTTTTACTTGAACTAAACTATTTCAAAAATTCACTACCGCTGTGCGAGCCCCCTTTACTAAATCCGTGCCGTTGTTTTTTCTCTAAGAAGGTGCTAGCATACGTACATATTTCACCATTCATCGTCATTAGGCTGTCTCGGGCTATATTTTTGGACATAAAGTAATCAAACTGAGTTCAGAGATACTCTCTCCAATCCAAATTAATTGATTCATATTTGTCTATATTCAGATGTATCTAGACATGTTTTAGTACTAGATATATCTGAATCTAGAAAAACTTGAGTCAATTAATTTGAATCGGAAGGAGTATAATAATTTCCAACAGGTTAAATTTCCTGCTCGGCATGTTTTGCCTCACATTTAGTACTGCACATCTTTCAACACTAGGTTTTGGCAATAAAATGTATATAAAAATCTCATACTTGCCAGATCCATAATAAATGTTACTCATTTAGTATAAAGTTTGTACTAGCTTAGTATAAAATAGGCTGACACTTATTATAGATCAGAGGGAGTATTAATAATTAATTTGTCATCAGACATCCTACAAGAAAAATCATTGGATGTGTTTAATGCAGAAGAAGGTATGCTTTACACTACTTGCATGTCCCTTTGTACATTCCTTTAGTTTGCAGCAGCTCTACATGATCTGTAGATTCTAAATTACAAACAATGTGCCTGCTAACTACTCCCTCTGTTTTATAATATAAGATGTTTTAGATTTGTGAAGGTAATTTATCTAGACGTATTTTCGTGTCTAGATTTGGTGAGGTTTACTCCGAATTAGCACACTAAAAGTCGTATGGATACATTACCTCCATAAATCTAAAACATTTTATATTTTAAAATGGAGAGAGTATTGATTTTCGTTTTCCAGGATCCCCATCTTCCATATCCAAGTTATTTTTATGTGTCTATCACCAGTTACCCAGAAATAATGTTTTCTCGATCTATTGTCTTCTATGCACATTGACGTGTATATATCTACTCCTTAGGATCTTCCCAAACGTGCTACGTGTGCTACTACTGAAATGTATATATGTGCATTGCCAATGTCAAATAGTAAATATGGACTACTCAGGTAAATATATCATGCGCACGAATTTCCCACGGCATTGTGTACATATATCTTCCATAGAGCCTTTCCAAAAACAATGTATTTACTCATGTTTTTTTTGCGGAAACGTTCTTGCAGAAAGATCTAGAACTAAAAAAATACAAGGAAGCCCTTATAGATCCCAACTCAGGCGACGAACTAGAGCAGTCGGTGCCGCTCCGTTGCCGCTGCTCCGCCTCAGGCCTTGGATTGGGGCCAGCCCCGTGGCAGTTGGGAAGTAGCCGATCGCCGTATCCGTGGATCCTACTCGCTGGAATGCCGTCGTCATCGCGATGGACGTCAACACCGTCTTCACCTTCATCTTCAACCTTTGGATCCTCCGCCACGCTAGATCCGGCAGGGGCACAATGAGCGCACCAGATCCGTAGACCGGCGGGCTCGGGGAAGTCGGCCGCTGCACGTTGGAGCTTCGTGGAGTGTCGCCGCCGACGCCACCTCCACCTCCATGGCGCCACCAGCCGGGGTCCTACCAAGCCCTACGCTATGTACAAGCTTGGATCCACGGTTTCCCCAACCTCCTGCCGCCAGAGGCGGAGGAAACCGTGGACACTACTAGGAAACAGTTTATCTGTGGCGCATAGAAATGCACCTTCTGTGGCGTATATTCTAGTCGCCAATGTTACCTCACCACTGTGCGTCAAAGAAGTCTCAGACTTTGGTGGCGCATTTCTTCATATGCGCCACATGAAGAAGTTCAGTGACACATTCCTTCATATGCGTCACAGAAGGCCTATGCATCACTGACTATACTTATATATGCGCCACTGACTATATAACACGTATTCAAAGTAAAATACGTTCCTGGTGTATAATCAGGTATTTATACAGGATTTATACAATATTTATCCAGATGAGTATAAACAGTACATTGCACAAGTAGTAGATGCATGAAAACCGACATATATATAATACAAACACTTAGAGCCCGATCGAGATACATATGTAGTGTCAAGTGCCAAATTTTTACACAAGTGCCGAATACAAAGTTTATATCATCTCACATTACAAATATGAAGTGGTCACCGCCGTCTACACTAGGATCAAATAGAATACAGCTGTGATGATGGTGAGCAAGAGCATAAGCCAGACCAATATCTTCATCCGGTTCTTCTTCCACAGGTGGTTCCTCCACTTGGCTACCGCCTCCTCTCTAGTCGCGTATCCTTTGTAAATATTGTCGCTGAACTTGTTCACTTGTTTGTGACAATCCTCCCACTCCTCGTAAACTCCTGGAACTCTACCCATGTACACCACATACCACCTCGTCGCCATCTCTATAGACGACAAGGCATATTAGTAAAAATATAACGAAAATAATTAATAAAGGGTTCACATTCATATATATATATATATGTTCACAAAATATAAAACAAAGGATCCATAAACCTGAAAGATAGCATATCGCGATCATCATAGAAGTTATAAGTTTAATGACAACACGACCACAAGATAGTTTAAGTCTAACAACAACGACCATTTCGACCACAAGATAGTAAAGTTTATGACACACACAGTACATCAGGCATTCATCGAGAATATACACACACTGGATCATGCTAGAGGCACACATCGATCATGAAGACTTCTTCTCGCTCGGCTTTGGGAATGGTAGATAGCCCTCTTTCGTCATCCACGTCCTTGTGTCACCCTGCTTACGGAGGTGTTCTTCGATCTCCCTCTTACTCAACCCTCTGGCTTGTTGTAGGCCCCCCTTGTGTTGACATCTTCAATAATGATTTGCGACAACTTACTCTGAATGCGATGGAAGTCTTCTCTAAGATCATCATCGTCGCTTCGCGCCAAAGTTTCGGCCCATCCTCGGAGACTAGATGGAAGCGTTAGGCTCTGGCAATCCCGAACATAACCTTTAAGGTGATGGAGGATGTAGAAGGCCTCCTTGACACCACCAGTAGCCGACTGCTTGACGCAGGGGAACTCGAGCACATGCTTGAACATGTGTTTGCCATCCTTGATACATTCCCCCTTATCTTCGAAGGTGCATCCCTTCTTGGCGTAGACCTCGAGAGCCTCATTGAGAACACCCCTTATTCTGGTATAGTCTTTATTCTTCATCAAACTCCCCGAGTCGAAATACGTGGCTAGTGAATACCTCGGGGCAAGGATGATGAGTGTGCAGTATTTGTCTCTACGCAAAACAATTGGAATGGAATGTTGGAAAAAGAGCAAAGGAAGAAATCTATAAGAAATGCATAAGTTACGGTAGCGATGAGCGAGTGTGTACTTACTCGGGAAAGAAAGGCAAAAGAAGTGTGTCCTTCCTCTTGTTGTCCACCATGAACTTCTCGAGGTACGCTGTCGCCTTGGTCCGTGTCTCTGATCCTTGGACCAACTGGCTGTCTCGCATGTAGTAGGGATCCACTATCACGATTTCCGAGGTACTCTCTCTCTTGATCTTGATCGGCAGATTGAGCGTGTATAGGTGGACCAAGTTATAGTCCAGCCGTTTCATGAGAAACAGCTTGAATATGTCCTCATACGCTATGAAGAATATATCCGCGGGGGGTTCATCGACGAAGCCCGCGTCCAAAGGCACCTTGGCCGTGAAAACCAGGTAATTTAGATCTTTATCTTTAAGAAGGATGCCCTCTAGTGTCTTGACACCCTCATGCAAAGTTAACATGGGTCCAACCATGATGTGGAGCATATTCGGAGTTAATATCGGATCACCAGCTACATGCACTCGGGGCAAGCCATATTGTGTGGATGGTACGACGACGGTGTCCTGAGCCCGGATCCTCTTCGGAACAGGCTGGCTCGCACCCTTCTTCTTATTATTATTATTACCTCTCTTCTTGTGCTTCTTCTTCACAAAAATGTCCTCCACTACCATCTGCTCACCAGCCGCCTTTTGGAGTGTGTTGGGGCTGAAAACCAATCTCGGTTTCTCCTGTGGTGGATTGGCGGCCGGAGGCGTCTCTTGAGATAAATCATGGAAGACTAGGCGCTGCGTGCATGTATTGGGCCGACTAGCTTGATGGTCGCGAGCTGTGAAGGGTTCTTCATCCACAGAAGGCATATACAATCCTTTGTCAGTGCCGGTGTTGATGAAGTCGTCAACATTGACCAGTTCATCATCATGATCATGGGTGCCATCATGTGGTGGTGGTAGAGGGGGCGATGACGGTTGCGGCACAACGTCTTTGCCATGGGGCGGTACACACGATGCCAAGAGTTGCTGGTAACGGCTGGTGGTGGCGACGATGGCGGCTGCTGGCTTTCGAGATGCTGGTCAGGCGATCGATCGAGAGGTGGCACCGGTGCTCCCCCCACAAGACAAATCTGGGTATTCGGCCATGTTAAGGGCCAGTTGTAGCATTCTCCAAGGGTCTTGTGTTCGTCGGCTCCCTGAGGTTGAAAGGGGGGTCCATGTCATCGCACACCTGAGCCAACCTAACCCTCATCATGTCATCATCCATTGGATTGTTGTGCATCGTGCGGCTCATTGGTTGTATGAGAGTGCCCTTGGCAACATCCTTCAACTCACCGCCATCATATTTAAGCAGGAGTACGCAAGAAGTATCCCGAGGCAAAACATGTTGTTGGGCATCATGAGATGGTAGCAGTCATGCATTAAAGGCATAAAGGAGATGATGTGCACTAACTATTTAGTTACCTTGGTGATGGCATGGAGCTCGGCTAATGTAGAGACACGGCCGATGCCGGTGGCCGGCCTATCATCATCTGCATTCTCTTGCTCGGGTGCCTCACGAAGCACCACCACCATCGGCTGCGCCTTATTGGTATCTTTGGCGGGAGGGGGCATCAGTGTGACCAAAACGAGCGGCTGCATCCCGGTGTTAACGGCCGGCGGGGTCACCAGTTCCGGCGACACGTTAACATTGATGCCTGAGTTGCTGCCGCTTAGGCTGGGCAGATGTATCTTCCCCTGTCGACCTCCCGCATTCCAAGCAGTAAGTGAAAGAACATTTCATGTTTTCCTATGTTTTGTGTGTTAGATAACAATACTATGGAGACTTGTCATGTGTGCTAAGTGTTCAGGAAGTTTTGAGGGGGGGCGGATAATCCGCCCCACCAAGGGCTGGATAATCCGGCCTACCTCATCGCTCAAAGGAAGCCATGGCGCGTCGCTCGGTACCCGGTCAGATTTTCACCCGGAAAATCTGAACTGGGGCGGGTTTTCCTCCCCAGGCCGGATAATTCGGGTGTCGCATGGGCCGGATAAGCCGGCCCCCAGTTTTCGAGCAAAAGGAGCCAAGGCGCGTCGCTCGGTATCCGGTCGGATTTTCTCCCGGAAAATCCGAACTGGGGCGGTTTTTCTTCCCTAGGCCGGATAATCTGGCCTTCGCATAGGACCGGATAATGTGGCCCCTGAAAGTTGATCAAGGGCAAGCTCGGTGCGACGCTTTGAGAGGGGGCAGATTATCTGCCGGATATTCCGAGTCTGGGGCGGTGTTTCCCCAGACCGGATAATCCGACCCTCACTTGGGCCGGATAATCCGGCCCCCAAAGGTTGCAACGGCTGGTTTCTGAAGGGGGTATAAATACCCCTTCTTCCCCAACGTTCAGAACTCTTGATTCATTCGAAATTGACCAGACATTGTGCAAGAGTTCTCATTCTTGATCTCCCACTTCAACCACTCGAAGGTCTTGATCTTTGGTGGAATTGAAGGAGGAGAAGTTCATCATCATCATCATCAAGAATCAAGCGCTTCAACTCCTCTCCATTCACTTGGAGAAATCCTTGATCTAGTATTCTTGTCAATACCTAGATCTTGTTTATTGTATTTGATAAGTGTGTTTTTTGTGGCAGCTTGTTGTCATTTCGGGAGCCTCCAAGTTGTTGTGGAGTTGTTGCCCTGCTAGTTGTGTAAAGGCGCCGGTGCCCGCCTCGAAGGGTACCTATAGTGGCAGGTGGATCAGGCCTGTTGTGGCGAGATCCACCGGAGAACAAGGTGAGGCCTTTTGTGGTGTGGTGGTCTTAGTACCGCCCACCCCTCCAACGCAGACATACTTCCCTTAACAAGGAAGGAACTGCGGTCAAACAAATCCTGTGTCTCCGCGTGCTTCACTTCGGTTTACTCGTTCCTCTTCCACTCGCTCTTTACTTGCTAGTAGATAGGTCATATAGGGAAATTCCACCTAATAGTTTATCTAGAGAATTTACCCTTTGTGCTAAGCCTAAAATTGAAAAAGAATTAAAAATTGGTGTAGCACCTATTCACCCCCCCCCTCTAGGTGCCCATACGATCCATTTCAATTGGTATCAGAGCCCCTGCTCTTAATTCGGGCTTAACCGCCTAAGAGTAGTATGGGTACCAAGGATGATGGAAATGAGGCTGTGGTTAAGGTCACAATGGATGATCTCAAGTCGTTGGAAACAACCTTGTTGAAATCCTTTGAGGCCAAGATGGAGGAGATGAATCAAATGATTGCTCGCCTTACATCATCCATAGCCCCATCTCCATCCTCCTCTGAGGCTCCCACACCATCATCTAAGGAAAAGGGTAACACAGGATCCAAGGATGATGATGTGGAAGGTGAAAAACTAAATGGTTCCACCTCCAAAAAGGGAAGTGGTAAGGAGGAATATAGTGAGGTTCGGCACGTATATTCCCCCGACCCACCTATCCCTCATCCTCATATAAACAATAGGGGTGATCCACCCAAGCTCACTGCATCCTCTTTTAATCAATGGCAATTCCTAATGAAATCTCATGTTTGCAGCTCCTCTATTGAATTGTGGAGGATTATTGAAGAAGGTCTTCATATTAGAGATCAAACCAATATAACAAGAAGGGAAGTTGTAGATAGCCAGTTGAATGCCACCACTCTCCACATGATACAGCTGGGTGTGGGTCCCAAGGACATGCCACACATTGAACATCTCAACACAGCTAAAGAGGCGTGGGATGCTCTTACGGACCTTTTCGTTGGAAATGAAAGCATGAGAAGAAACAGGTATGATGCCCTTAGAAATGAAGCTGAGGGATTCTACATGTTGGATGGTGAAAACCATGAGGACATGTATAGAAGACTCAAGGGCATCGCAACAACATTTCGGAAGCATGGGGCCACTCACATTGATGATGCATGGATAAAAAGAAAGTATGTGAGTGCCTTAATGCCTTTCAAGCCAACGGATTTGAAGAGCCTGCAAGGTAGACACAACTATCATCAAATGACATCCAACAAAGTCATGCAAGAAATGGCGTCATTCAAAGTGGCGGCAAAAAATGCTGAAGATGCCCGTGCCCGGGCCATTGGAATGCAAAAGGGTGTCAATGTGGCTCTCAAAGCCAATGTTGTTGAGCAAGAGGAAGATGAAGGAGATTTTGAGGGGGTATCCATGAACTTCCCTGATGAGGTCAAACGTGCTCATGGTGAGTACATGGCATTCTATGCAAGGAACTTTTGGAAGGACCCTGCCAAAGCCAAGTCTGAACTTGAGCGCAAGAATGGGTCAAATGGAAGAAGAGAAAGTGTCCCAAGATTGAGAACTTGCTTTAACTGTGGAGATAGAATGCACTTTGTAGCCGAGTGTCCATATCAAAATAGAGAAGACAATGCTGGAAGGCTCATTCTTAAAGAGAAATCTAAAGCTCCTAAGAAGAAGCCGTTTATTAAGAAGAATGGCCCTTTCAAGAAGCAACCCAAGATTGTCCTTGTAGCTCAAGAGGAATACTCCTCCGCAAGTGAAGATGAAGAGGATGATGATAGTTCCCGCGAAGTGGCTGCTATAGCCACCACATCGACTTCCTCCTCTCTCTTCGACTCACCGAACAAGAACGCCATCAACAACAACGCCACTTGTCTAATGGCAAGAGGATTCGAGGTATCAACTTCTAGCTCTTCACTTCCTAAGACTAACATAATTTTGGATATGGATGATCATGACAGTCTTGAAATGAAAGAAGAATTTATTGCCTTGGATACTTTTTTCACTAACCTACAAGGTGAGAACAAACTCCATTTTGATGCTCTTATGAGTCAACTTGCTCAAGCCGAAGATCTCCTTGAAGAAAAGGGCAGAATTGAAAGAGAAGATGCCTTGGAGATAGCTTCTTTGAAGAATGCCTTGGAAGAGGAAGAGGAAGCTCGAGTATCTTTGGAAGAAAGACTCGAATCCCTTGAGGAGTCATAAGAAGAAGCTGTAGCTCAGCTCATTAAAGAACGTGACCATGCTCTTGCCAAGGTAAAGAAACTAAAGAAAGAAAAGATTGACTTTGGGACTATTCATGCTAGACTTTTGGAGAAGTTTGATAATCTTGAAAGTGCTCACAAGGCATTGAAGAGTGATCATTCTACTCTAAATGAGTCTCATGACCAGCTCCAAACTCAATTGAAACGGTATGATGTGCCAAGTACCTCCACTTCATCCTTTGGAAAAGAAGATCTTGCAAGAAGTTCTCAACACAAAGGTAAAGGGGTTATTGATGAGATACTGAGCAGGCAAAGGACAAACAATAGTAAAGAAGGTCTTGGTTACATACCCAAGATAAAGAGCAAGAAAAACAAGAAGAAGAACAAGAACAAGACTGCTCAATCAAATACTAGCAACATTACCAATGACAAGACTAATTATGATGGTTTTGCAGGGATCAACAATCCTAACTTTGAACTATATTGTGATTGTTATGGTGATGTTTATGCTAGTTATGTAGGGCCTTATGATTGTTACATTCCTTGGTCTATTTGGGTTCCCAAGACCCTTGTTACTAACATGAGAGGACCCATTAAAAAATGGGTACCTAAAACAAACAAGTATTTTTCTTGCAGGGATATGCTTCCGGTGTTTCTAAATGGGTACTCGATAGCGGTTGCACGAGTCATATGACCGGAAGCAAGGAGATCATCATGGAGATGCGGCCAAACCTTGATCACATAACCGTCTCCTATGGTGACAAGTCAAAATCTGAGGTATTGGGTCTCGGCAAAGTTGTGGTGGCTCACGATATCTCTCTCGTGGACGTCATGCTTGTTGAGACCCTCGGGTACAATTTACTTTCAGTTCGTGCCCTTGGTAAGATGGGCTTTGCAGTTTACATTGATGCTGATTTAGTGGTACTCTTGTGGAGCAAGTCTCTAAAAGTCGCTTTCGTGGGATATGTCAAAAATGACCTGTACGTGGTGGACTTTTCGGGGAAAACCACTACAGGCCCGGTGTGTCTTTTCGGAAAGGCTGACGTGGGTTGGCTATGGCATCGCCGACTAGCCCACGTCAATATGAGAACTTTGCAAAGTCTCCACAAGGGTGGCCACATTCTTGGACTAAAAGAAAATGTCTCTTTTGCCAAAGATCGTGTTTGCAGGGCGTGTGTTGAAGGGAAAATGCATGATTCACCTCATCGAAGGAAAACAATTATCTCTTCAAAAAGGATTTTGGAGCTCCTTCATGTGGACCTCTTCGGACCTCCATCTCATGCAAGCCTCGGTGGTAAGAAGTATTGTCTAGTGATTGTTGATGATTACTCAAGATACACTTGGGTTTATTTCTTCAAGTTGAAGAGTGAAACTCAACAAACTATCATCGAATTCGCCAACGAGGTTCAACATCAACACAACGTCCCCATTCTGGCTATAAGGAGTGATAATGGCTCGGAGTTCAAGAACTACACCTTAAATGAGTTCCTAAGTGAAGAGGGGATAAGACATCAATATTCCGCTGCATACACCCCTCAACAAAATGGTGTAGCCGAGAGGAAGAATCAAACTCTAATGGACATGGCAAGATCAATGTTAGCCAAATTTAAATCCACATATAACTTCTGGGCTGAAGCAATCTCTACTGCTTGTCATTCATCCAACCGTTTATACCTCCGCAAGATCTTGGACAAGACTCCGTATGAAATACTTACCGGTAACAAGCCAAACATCTCATACTTTCGGGTATTCGGGTGTAAGTGTTTCTTTCTTATTAAAGGAGTTCGTTTATCTAAGTTTGAATCTAAGGATTTCGAAGGTATTTTTGTTGGTTATGGTGTCGAATCCCACACTTATAGAGTCTACAATAAGCTCTCCGGAACTGTTGTAGAATCTTGTAGTGTGGTGTTCGAGGAAAATGACGGTTCCCGTGCAGAGCAAGTTGGTGTTTGTGATGCAGATGTTGAAATACCCCAAGATGCCATAAGAAGAATGGGCGTGGGATTCTTCCGCCCCATTGAGGAACCCCTTGTGGCAGACCGGGAAGGAGAATGCTCTACTCATATAGAGCCCTCATCTACACATACTCAACATGCTCCAACCATGGGGGAAACTTCTACACCATCTTCATCAACTGTTGAAGGTCAAGATGTTCCAAAAAGCTCCAGGCCAGATTTTCTGGTTGACACCGGATTATCCGGCCACCCCGCTATAGCTGACCATGTTGCTCCTGCTAGAGAAGATTTCAACGCAAGCTCCAGGCCAGATTTTCCGGCTAACCCTGGATTATCCGGCTCCTCACCAGTTCAAGCAAGTCCCAGGCCTCCTGATGAAGCTGCTACAGGTACTCCCAGGCCGGATTATCTGGCCTCTCCATCGGCCGGATTATCTGGCCCTGGCTCTCCAGTTCTGTAGCCTCCTGTTAGGGCTACGGATTCACCTCAAGGGCATGCGTCTCCACCACCTGCTACTGATGTTCCCGTTACTGATCAAGGCGGAGAAAATGCTTCCAATGAAGACTCAAGTGATGAATCTCCTCCTCCAAGAGACAACAAACTTATTGAACTTTGTCGCAAGGCTCAGGCTGATCGTAACCTTGAGTAGAGGGGTCACACTCTCGACAAGGTTGTTGGTGATCTTCGACGAAGGGTTTCTACAAGAAGAGAATTTGCCAGTTTTGGTGAGCATCAAGCTCATATCTCCATGGTGGAACCTAAGAAGGTATTTGAAGCTCTTGAAGACCCAGACTAGGTTGTTGCTATGCATGAAGAATTGAATAATTTCGAGCGCAACAAAGTCTGGAAACTCATGGAGAAACCCAAAGAGTGTCGCAATGTTATCGGCACCAGGTGGATTTTCAAGAACAAGCAAGATGAGAATGGCATTGTTGTGAGGAACAAGGCAAGACTTGTGGCACAAGGTTAATCCCAAGTTGAGGGCATCGACTTCGGCGAGACCTATGATCCAGTGGCTCTCCTTGAGTCCATCCGTATCCTACTTGCTTATGCTGCACATAACAATTTTAAGTTGCAGCAAATGGACGTCAAGAGTGCCTTCCTTAACGGTCATCTACATGAGTTGGTATACGTAATGCAACCCCCGGGGTTTGAGGATCCTAACTTTCCGAACCATGTCTACAAACTCGATAAGGCACTCTATGGCCTTAAACAAGCCCCACGTGCGTGGTATGAGCACCTTAAAGAGCTTTTGTTAGATTGTGGCTTCGAAGTTGGGAAAATCGACCCCACTCTTTTTACTAAGAAGGTTAAGGGGGAGCTCTTCGTATGCCAACTATATGTAGACGATATCATCTTTGGTTCTACTAACAAAGCTTTTAACGATGAATTTTCAAAGCTTATGACTGACAGGTTTGAGATGTCTATGATGGGGGAATTACGGTTCTTTCTTGGATTCGAGATCAAGCAACTTAGATAAGGAACCTTTATTAATCAAGCAAAGTACATCCAAGACATGCTCAAGAGATTCAAGATGACGGATCTAAATGGTGTCGCCACTCCGATGTAAACAAAGTGTCATCTTGAACTCAGCCCTCATGGTAAAGATGTGGACCAAAAGGTATACCAGTCCATGATCGGCTCTCTTCTTTACCTCTGCGCATCTAGACCCGATATTTTGTTGAGTGTGGGAGTGTGTGCAAGGTATCAAGCAGCTCGTAAAGAAAGCCACTTAGTGGCGGTCAAGAGGATCTTTCGATATTTGGTTCATTCCCCCAACTTTGGTCTCTGGTATCCCAAGGGCTCCAATTTCTCTTTATGTGGTTATACTGACTCAGATTGGGCTGGTGATAAGGATGATTGGAAATCCACTTCTGGAGCTTGTCAATCTTGGGAAGATCTCTTGTTTGTTGGTCCTCCAAAAAGCAGAATTGTATATCTCTCTCCACCGCCGAAGGTGAATATGTTGCTGCTGCCAGCGCTTGTACTCAATTCTTGTGGATGAGGCAAACTTTAAAGGAATACAGTGTCAATTGTGACAAAGTGCCTCTTTTATGTGATAATGAAAGTGCAATCAAAATTGCATACAATCCTGTTCAACACACAAGGACGAAGAATATTGAGATTCAGAATCATTTTATTCGTGACCATGTTGCTCGCAGCGATATTGATCTTTCCTTTGTGAGCACGAAGAACCAACTGGCGGATATTTTTACGAAGCCACTTGATGAAGCAAGATTCTGCTATTTGAGGAATGAGCTAAATATCATTGATTCCGGGAGCTAGTCTTGATTATCCATGCACTCACTCGTACATCTCAATCCTTCTTTGGTCTAGGTGTGGGCATGGATATAGGGGGAGTGTGGTCCTAACTCATTGGGCTAACCCTCTCCCCATAATGCTAATAGCAAGATATATCATTTCTCTTAATATCATGTTGTGATATGTGAGCTTATTGATGAGTATTGGTCGTGAACCCAAGATATATATTCGTGGTGTCACACCATACACTCCAACAAGGTGGCTTCGGCCACCGCCCTCTCCCTTGAGGAGAATTGGATCTTTTTGGATGTTATTTGCTCTCTCATGTTCTTATGGGAATCACACTCACTCTTGGCTTTTATTTGATTTGGTTTTTGCAAGTTTGAGTGTCTAGTACCATCTCAGTTTGGCTCTCTTCATCCTAAGCCTTTCCCTACCCCTAAGCCATATATTCTTGCACACAAGTCCCTTGTACACCTTGTGGGGGTGTTGTTTGGGGACGCGGGCCTGGTTCTGTGTGTAACAGAATACCAGGGGGCACTAGCATCGCTCTTCTCCCTTTTTGGTGTCTCGATGCCAAAGGGGGAGAAGTAGTTCTATTAGGTTGTCCGTGGATTTGCATGGGTCGGGCATAAGCACTTGCACTTTTCTATTCGTTATATCTTGCTGATGCCCATTTAGCGTTGAACTTTAAATTCGTGATTTGTGGTTGTTTGAGACTTTATGTGGTTGTCTAGATTATGCCTATGGACTTCATATCATGGATTATGCTTATGGATCTATCTATTCATATCCTATTGCTGGAGGTTTATCACGGAAGGTTTATCACGGAAGGCGCGCGCTCATAATGGTTATCCGGTAATAATTGTGACTTATGTCAAGGATGCCTACTCTCTACTTCGGTGGTATGTTTTTATTGCTCATATGTCTATGGAATAGATTCACCTATTTGTGTGCATTTTTATTCCAATGCAAAACTCTATTATGCACACATTGAGGGGGAGTCTCTTTCATAGTTATCTCGGTCTGTCTTGTGTCTTTCTCCTGCAAATCCTGGTATTGTCATCTAACACCAAAAAAGGGGAGATTGAAAGAACATTTCATGTTTTCCTATGTTTTGCGTGTTAGATAACAATACTATGGAGACTTGTCATGTGTGCTAAGTGTGCAGGAAGTTTTGAGGAGGGGCGGATAATCCGCCCCACCAAGGGCCGGATAATCTGGCCTACCTCATCGCTCAAAGGAAGCCAAGGCGCGTCGCTCGGTACCCGGTCGGATTTTCTCCCGGAAAATCCGAACTGGGGTGGTTTTTCCTCCCTAGGCCGGATAATCCGGGTGTCGCATGGGCCGGATAATCCGGCCCCCAGTTTTCGAGCAAAAGGAGCCAAGGCACGTCGCTCGGTATCTGGTCGGATTTTCTCCCGAAAAATCCGAACTGGGGCGGTTTTTCTTCCCCAGGCCAGATAATCCGGCCTTCGCATAGGACTGTTGGGTCCGCAGCATAGAAAACAAAAAAAATCCTACGATGAGAAGTATACGCCAGGATCTATCTACTAGATATAGAGCAACGGGTGGACATACATCCATGGAGAACTTACCCTCGAATACAACGAGTTTTGTTAACGAGTAGGAACTCGTGGTTGATGTAGTCGTACGCTTGCCGATCTCAAGATCATGTGGAAGTCCGAGCGCCACAAATTAGCAGCGCATTCGTCCTCGCACACACGTTCAAGCCACCGGACAACCTCCACCTCCTCGCTCCAGCGAATCAGCGAAGCAACTCCTTCCGCATTAAGGCCACCGGGAACATGTATCTCGCTAATCCGAGACCATGGGGGAATATCTAGAGGGGGAGAGAGATCCTTCACGAGGAGGTGTGAGGATGAAGGAGGAGAGGGGTGGCCTTTTATAGGAGGAGGGGGGTGCCCCCTCTCTCCATGGCCGGCGCATGGGGGGGTGACCCCTCACCTCCCCCATTCATGTGGTGGTAACCCCTCCACATTAAAATGCCCCTTCACATTCTCTTTTAAAGTCTCCACTTTAAATGCATTAAATTTCTCCAAATTTAATGCTCTCTCATTTAATAAAACTCTTTTATTTATTTTATTCAGAATTTTGTTAATTACTTTAATTAACAAACATTCACATAACACCCCTTGCAACATTTCAATATTATATGCAGAACCACTTTCTGCAATTTCACCCAAAACAATTCCGGTTTCTATCGAAACAATTCCTGTTTCTATCGAAACATTTCCTGCGCTTTGCAAACCTTTTGTCTGGAACATATGTGCTCCTAAATGGAGTCCGGCAACCCTTAAGTGTGTCACCCTACGGTTCACGAATAATGCAGACATGATTGAGACTCCTCTCAGATCAATAATCAGAAGCGGGACCTGGAGATCCATACTGACTCCTGCACATTCAACGATGACTTCTGTGATCGTGAGAACCTTTAATGTCAGCAATTTAATCCCTTTGTCTCATGATATAATACATGTCCGAGATTCGATCATCGGTATCCAAATACCTAGTTTGATCTCGTTACCGACATGCACCCTTTTCTCGTTCCCGTGATATAACATTCTAGTGATCACATCACATGCTTGCAAGCTATCTTAATGTGATATCACCGAGAGGGCCCAGAGTATATCTATCCGTCATCTGGATTGACAAATTCCACTCTTGATCCATGAGCCTCAAAAACACCTCCGTAGTACCGAACCCATCTTTATAGTCACCCTGTTACGGTGTGACGTTTGATGTTATCAAGATACTCTTCCGGTGTTAGCAATTAACATGATCTTATGGTCTAAGGACTAAGACTACTTTGTATGATGTTATAGCAATATAAACATAATGACTTGATCGTAATGCTATACTTCGGATGAATGTTCATCACATCATTTCACAAATGCTGTGACCTTGTTATTAACAACATCCAATGTCCATGATCAGGAAACTTTGATCATCTTGTTAATCAACAAGCTAGTTTATAAGAGAGGCATAACTAGGAACCCTTTTTTGTTTATTAAACACACATGTATTGATGTTTCCTATCAATACAATTATAGCATGCAAAATAAACATCTATCATATACAAGAAATATATAATAACAACTTTATTATTGCCTCTCTGGGCATATTTCCGTCAGTCTCCCACCTGCACTAGAGACAATAATCTAGTTTACACAGTGATAAATCTAACACCCATGGAGTTCTGGTGTTGATCATGTTTTGCCCTAGGGAGTACTTTAGTCAACGGATCTGCTACATTTAGGTCTATGTGCACTTTACAAATCTTTATATCTCCATCCTTGACATGCTCGTGGATGGAGTGAAACCGGCGCTTAATATGTTTGGAATTCTTGTGAGACCTTGGTTCCTTTGCGTTGGCTATGGCTCCATTGTTGTCACAATAGATCACCATCAGGTCCAATGCACTGGGAACCACACCCAGTTCTGCAATGAACTCTTTCATCCAAACTGCCTCCTGCGCCGCTTCTGAAGCAGCAACATATTCCGCCTCCGTTGTTGATCCAGCTACCACAGGTTGTTTGGAACTCCTCCAACTAACTGCTGCTCCGCTCAAGAGAAATACATATCCGGATTGAGACTTAGAGTCATCCGGATCGGTGTCAAAGCTAGCATCGACATAACACTTAGCGACTAGCTCTTCTTCACCTCCGTATATAAGAAACATATCCTTAGTTCTTCTCAAGTACTTGAGGATGTTCTTTACCGCTATCCAGTGTTCCGAACCTGGATCAGATTGGTACCTACTAGTCAAACTAATAGCATGTGCCACATCCGGTATTGTACATAGCATGGCATACATAATAGAGCCAATGGCCGAGGCATAGGGGATCTTATCCATCATCTCTCTTTCTTCCGCCGTAGCTGGACTTTGAGTCTTACTCAATGTCTTGCCTTGCAACATAGGTAAGAACCCCTTCTTACTTTCGTCCATATTAAACTTCTTTAATATCTTATCAAGGTATGTACTCTGCAATAGCCCAATTAGGCGTCTTGATCTATCTCTATAGATTTTAATGCCTAATATATATGAAGCTTCACCAAGGTCTTTCATCAAAAATTTGTTGTTTAAATAACTTTTAACACTGTTTAAAAGATCTATATCATTTCCAATCAATAATATGTCATCCACATATAATATCAGAAATGGCACATTGCTCCCACTCACTTTCTTGTAAATACAAGCCTCTCCATAAGTTTGGACAAATCCAAACTCTTTGATCACCTCATCAAAGCGGAGATTCCAACTCCAGGATGCTTGCTTCAGTCCATAGATGGATCGCTGAAGTTTGCACACCTTATTAGCATCCTTAGGATCGACAAAACCCTTTGGTTGTATCATATACAACTCTTCTTCAATATTACCATTGGGGAACGCAGTTTTGACATCCATCTGCCATATTTCATAATCGAAATATGCAGCAATTGCTAACATAATCCTAACCGACTTAAGCATCGCTACGGGAGAGAATGTCTCATTGTAGTCAACTCCTTGAATTTGTCGAAACCCCTTTGTGACAAGTCGAGCCTTATAGATGGTTACATTACCATCAGCATCAGTTTTTCTTTTGAAAATCCATTTATTCTCAACGGCCTTTCGATCGTGAGGTAAGTCCACCAAGGTCCAAACCTGGTTTTCGTACATGGATTCCACCTCGGATTTCATGGCTTCTAGCCATTTTTTGGAATTAGGGCTCATCATCGCTTCTTCATACGTCGCAGGGTCATCTATTTCATCAATCATGAAATTCATAACAGGATTGCCGTACAGTTTAGGAGCTGCACGTGTCTCCGCTTGACCAAAGGTTGTTGAGTGTCCTCTTTTGGAGTTTCATGATCAATATCATTAGCTCTCTCTTCATTAGGTGAAGTCAACTCCGAAACAACTTCCGGTGCTGCGCTACTCGCCATTTCATGAAGAGAAGGTTCAATAACCTCTTCGAGTTCTACCTTCCGACTACTCACACCTTTCGCGAGAAACTCCTTCTCAAGAAAGGATCCATTCTTGGCAACAAAGACCTTGCCCTCGGATCTGTGATAGAAGGTATACCCAATCGTTTCCTTAGGGTATCCTATGAAGATGCATTCTTCCGCTTTGGGTTTGAGTTTATCTGGTTGAAGTTTCTTCACATAAACATCACATCCCCAAACTTTAATAAATGACAGCTTAGGTTTGTTTCCAAACAATAATTCATACGGTGTCTCTTCAACGGATTTAGATGGTGCCCTATTTAAAGTGAATGTAGCGGTTTCCAGTGCATAACCCCAAAATGACAGTGGCAACTCAGTCAGAGACATCATAGATCGAACCATATCTAATAAAGTATGATTACGACGTTCTGACACACCATTACATTGTGGTGTTCTGGCAGGCGTGAGTTGTGAAACTATTCCACACTCTTTCATGTGTGTGCTAAACTCGTAACTAAGATACTCTCCTCCACAGTCAGACCGTAGAAATTTGATCTTTCTATTACGATGATTCTCCACTTCATTCTGAAATTCCTTGAACTTTTCAAAAGTTTCAGACTTGTGTTTCATCAAATAGATATACCCGTATCTACTCAAATCATCCGTGAAAGTAACAAAATAACGATATCCACCTCACGCCGACACACTCATTGGTCCACACACATCAGTATGTATGATTTCCAATAAATCTGTCGCCCGTTCCATTGAACCGAAAAACGGCGTTCTAGTCATCTTGCCCATAAGGCATGGCTCACATGTATCAAATGATTCAAAATCAAGTGATTCCAAAAGTCCATCAGAATGGAGTTTCTTCATGCGTTTAACGCCAATATGACCTAGACGGCAGTGCCACATATATGCAGATATATCATTATCAAGTTTAATCCTTTTAGCATCAACATTATGAATATGCGTAATACTACTATCGAGATCTAATAGAAATAAACCATTCAACACAGGTGCATGACCATAAAATATATTATTCATATAAATCGAACAACCATTGTTTTCAGATTTAAACGAATAACCACTTTGCATCAAACATGATCCGGATACAATGTTCATGCTCAGTGCAGGCACCAAATAACAATTATTCAGGTTTATAACTAATCCCGACAGCATATGGAGAGGCAGCGTTCTGACGGCGATCACATCAACTCTTGATCCATTGCCGACTCGCATCGTGACCTCATCCCTTGCTAGTTGTCACTTGTTCCGCAGCCCCTGAACCGAGTTACATATATTAGCAACCGATCCCGTATCAAATACCCAGGTGCTACTGCGAGTACTAGTCAAGTACACATCAATAACATGTATATCACATATACCTTTGTTTGCCTTGCCGGCCTTTTTGTCCGCCAAATACTTGGGGCGATTCGCTTCAATGGCGATCCCCTTGCAATAGTAGCACTCGTGTCGGACTTAGGGCCAGCTCGGGGTTTCTTTTCGGTAGCGGCAGATTTGCCGCCCTTCTTTCCCTTACTTGCCTTTCTTGTCCTTCTTGAAACCGGTGGTCTTATTGATCATCAACACTTGATGTTCTTTCCTAATCTCACTTCGTAGTCTTAAGCATTGACAGAAGCTCGGGAAGAGACTTCTTCATGCCCTGCATATTATAGTTCATCATGAAGCTCTTGTAGCTAGGTGGCAGAGATTGGAGAACACGATGTATTCCTAAGTCAATGGGAATCGTTATTCCTAAGGACACAAGCTTATCGGCGTACCCAGACATTTTGAGTAGTGCTCACTAACGGAGCTGTTCTCTTCCACCATGCAGCTAAAGAACTTTTCAGAAGCATTATAACTCTCTACGAAAGCATGGGTATCGAAAATCATTTTCAATTCTCCCATGGTATCAAAGGCATTGCCATTTTCGAAACGTTTTCGAAGTTCTGGTTCTAGCCCATACAGTATGCCGCAATGAACTAAGTTGTGGTCCTCCTGACAAGTTATATAGACGTTCTTTTCCTCGTCAGGGGCATCAAGAGCTGGTGGGGGGCCTAGTGGTGCCTCTAGCACATATTGCTTTTGTGCAGCAGTGAGGAGAATCCTCAAATTCATAGCCTAGTTGGTGAAGTTGCTACCATTCGCAGCAAGCTTCTCTTTCTCCATGAACACATTGAAATTAAAAGCAGGTGGTGCCATCTACAACAGAATTTGTAAAATATATTTAGACTAAGTTTATGATAGATTGAGTTCAGCTAATCCAAATTACTAATGAACTCCCACTCAAAAACGACATCCCTCGTGTCCTTTTGGTGATGACATGAACCAAATCCACTACACCAAGTCCGATCATCACGTGAGTCGGTGTAGCTTCAAAGCCGAGTATCTATATAGGCATCATATCAACTATATGACTCATGCTTAACCTTTTGGTCCGTGTTCCGAGGCCATGTCTGTACATGCTAGGCTCGTCAAGTAAGAACCTTAGTATTCGCGTGTGTAAAACTGTCTTACACCCGTTGTATGAAAGCGTAGAGTCGAGAACACCCGATCATCACGTGATGCCTCAAAACACGATCCACAAAACAGTGCATACTTAAGGAAGAACACATTTTATCTTGATATCTAAATGAGGGATCATCTTATAATGCTACCAAAAACGCCAAACTAGCAAAATAAGATGCTTACATCTAATGTGTGAAGTGAGGTGATATGGTCCATGCATTTGGTCTCTATCATTTGCATCGTGGTATGAT
This sequence comes from Avena insularis, assembly GCA_023614405.1. Classification (NCBI taxonomy): domain Eukaryota; kingdom Viridiplantae; phylum Streptophyta; class Magnoliopsida; order Poales; family Poaceae; genus Avena; species Avena insularis. Next base: position 203,379,991 of record CM042690.1, on the reverse strand, counting down.
CTCTATCATTCCTTTGTGTGTAAGGCCAAGGTCTATGGAACTTACATGTTAAGTGAGTTGTAAGAGTATCTATCATACATCTACTTACAACAATACCATATCAAGACACTAGCCCAGCAATGATCTAAACTAGACGCCTCTAATTTATCAATTGCAAGTTTTACGTGGCTTAGGGCTTTCGGAGATAGAACCGGTCTTACCTACGAACATGAACCACAACGAGGATAACCAAGTTATTAGCAACTCGTTGTAAATCAGATATTGACTATAGTAGGAGAGACAGACACCCGCCAACCACTTATGCAAAACAAGTTGCATGTCAGTCGTGGAACCGGTCTCATGTACGATGACATGTAAGGTTGGTCCGGGCCGCTTCATCCCACTATGCCACCAATATCCAAAGTACATAGAAGATGCAATAACATGATCATCATCGCCCACATATAAACATATGTGTACTACCCGTGCAAAGCACCTACACATAGATCAGGCTCGATACCCTTTGTTGGGTCCATGACATAGAAAACAAAAAATTTCCTACGATGAGAACTATACGATAGGATCTATCTACTAGATACAGAGCAACGGGTGGACATACATCCATTGAGAACTTACCCTCGAAGACAATGAGTTTTGTTAACGAGTACGAACTCGTGGTTGATGTAGTCGTACGCTTGCCGATCTCAAGAGCATGTGGAAGTCCGAGCGCCGCAAATCAGCAGCTCATCGAGTCCTCGCCCCGCACACACGCTCAAGCCACCCGGACAACCTCCACCTCCTCGCTCCAGCGAATCAGCGAAGCAACAACTCCTTCAGACGCCTTAAGGCCACGGGAACATGTATCTCGCTAATCCGAGACCATGGGGGAATATCTAGAGGGGGAGAGAGATCCTTCACGAGGAGGTGTGAGGATGAAGGAGGAGAGGGGTGGCCTTTTATAGGAGGAGGGGGTGCCCCCTCTCTCCATGGGCCGGCGCATGGGGGGTGACCCCTCACCTCCCCCATTCATGTGGTGGTGACCCCTCCACATTAAAATGCCCCTTCACATTCTCTTTTAAAGTCTCCACTTTAAATGCATTAAATTTCTCCAAATTTAATGCTCTCTCATTTAATAAAACTCTTTTATTTATTTTATTCAGAATTTTGTTAATTACTTTAATTAACAAACATTCACATAAAACCCCTTGCAACATTTCAATATTACATGCAGAACCACTTTCTGCAATTTCACCCGAAACAACTCCGGTTTCTATCAAAACAATTCCTGTTTCTATCGAAACATTTCCTGTGCTTTGCAAACCTTTTGTATGGAACATATGTGCTCCTAAATGGTGTCCGGCAACCCTTAAGTGTGTCACCCTACGGTTCGCGAATAATACAGACATGATTGAGACTCCTCTCAGATCAATAATCGAGCGGGACACAGAGATCCATCTTGACTCTGCACATTCAACGATGACTTCTGTGATCGTGAGAACCTTTAATGTCAGCAATTTAATCCCTTTGTCTCATGATATAATACATGTCCGAGATTCGATCATCGGTATCCAAATACCTAGTTTGATCTTGTTACCGACATGCACTCTTTTCTCGTTCCCGTGATATAACATTCTAGTGATCACATCACTTGCTTGAAAGCTATCTTAATGTGATATCACCGAGAGGGCCCAGAGTATATCTATCCGTCATATGGATTGACAAATTCCACTCTTGATTCATGAGCCTCAACATAACACCTTCGTAGTACTGAACCCATCTTTATAGTCACCCTGTTATGGTGTGATGTTTGATGTTATCAAGATACTCTTCCGGTGTTAGCAATTAACATGATCTCATAGTCTAAGGACTAAGACTACTTTGTATGATGTTATAGCAATATAAACATAATGACTTGATCGTAATGCTATACTTCGGATGAATGTTCATCACATCATTTCACAAATGCTGTGACCTTGTTATTAACAACATCCAATGTCCATGATCAGGAAACTTTGATCATCTTGTTAATCAACAAGCTAGTCTATAAGAGAGGCATAACTAGAAACCCTTTTTTGTTTATTAAACACACATGTATTGATGTTTCCTATCAATACAATTATAGCATGCAAAATAAACATCTATCATAAACAAGAAATATATAATAACAACTTTATTATTGCCTCTCAGGGCATATTTCCTACAAGGACCGGATAATCCGGCCCCCAGAAGTTGATCAAGGGCAAGCTCGGCGCGACGCTCTGAGAGGGGGTGGATTATCTGCCGGATATTCCAAGTCTGGGGCGGTGTTTCCCCAGACTACATAATCCGGCCCCCAAAGGTTGCAACGGCTGGTTTCTGAAGGGGGGTATAAATACCCCTTCTTCCCCAACGTTCAGAACTCTTGATTCATTCGAAATTGACCAGACATTGTGCAAGAGCTCTCATTCTCGATCAACCACTTCAACCACCCGAAGGTCTTGATCTTTGGTGGAATTGAAGGAGGAGAAGTTCATCATCATCATCAAGAATCAAGCGCTTCAACTCATCTCCATTCACTTGGAGAAATCCTTGATCTAGTATTCTTGTCAATACCTAGATATTGTTTATTGTATTTGATAAGTGTGTTTTTGTGGAAGCTTGTTGTCATTTCGGGAGCCTCCAAGTTGTTGTGGAGTTGTTGCCCCGCTAGTTGTGTAAAGGCGCCGGTGCCCGCCTCGAATGGTACCTATAGTGGAAGGTGGATCAGGCCTGTTGTGGCGAGATCCATCGGAGAGCAGGGTGAGGCCTTTTGTGGCATGGTGGTCTTAGTACCGCCCACCCCTCCAACGCAGATGTGCTTCCCTTAACAAGGAAGGAACTCCGGTCAAACAAATCCTGTGTCTCCGCGTGCTTCACTTTGGTTTACTCGTTCCTCTTCCACTCGCTCTTTGCTTACTAGTAGATAGGTTTGCATATAGGGAAATTCCACCTAATAGTTTATCTAGAGAATTTACCCTTTGTGCTAAGCCTAAAATTGAAAAAGAATTAAAAATTGGTTGAGCACCTATTCACCCCCCCCTCTAGGTGCCCATATGATCCATTTCAGTAAGCCCCTCGAAAAACTCATGGGGGATCATCGCACAGAGATTCTCTTCCACTAACTTGTCCACTATTTTCTCGTCCACTTCCTTCTCCTCCAGTATATGCACCTTCATCTTCAGCTCTTCAACAGCGGCTTTATCCTTAGCCGCCGACTGGTTCTTCCTCTCCCTTCTTTTCTTGGCGTCCTCTTTGTAGTACTCCTTGAACTTCATGCTCGTACCGAAGACGGACACACGACCAGCTGAGGACGGCGGCAACCCCTTGACCCTCTTCTTGTAAGCATTCGTCACCCTGTTGAAAACCGTGTCCCACGACTCCGTCGAATCCTGGGATGACTCTTTGGCCAGAGCGCTCAGTTCATCCTCTTGCAGAGACAAGGAAAGGTGAACCCGTTTAGATTCTTTGCTTCATTATTTTAATTAGAACGCATTAGACTTGAGATCGGTGATAAATTCCTTACTAGCTTCTTCTCAAATTCCTTCACCTCCGGATCGTCGGTGATGACCTCCCTTGTTCCCTTGTCCAGGTAGTAGAGGGCCCGGACAAATTGCCTAAGCTGCAAGTCCGTGATTTTAAGCCAAGGGTTGTCTTTACCAAGGCGTTCAAGCTCAGCGTCCTCCTTGTCCCAAATGGCCTATTCCCCCTGTAACCGCCACTTCCAAGGTGGTGATTACCTATGTTCTGTTCCCGCATAGTCCTACCCCAGTTAGTCCAATGTATAGCGTCAGCGGTAGCTATATCCGCCTTGAATATCTTAAACTCCTCTTCGTCGAGCATCGGATTTTTCTTACTAATAACCTCACAGCTTTCACCTTTGTCAATGCTATTCTTCACCCGGGTTTTCTAGCTGTTCAAGGTGTTGCTCATCTTCGTGAGGGCTAGTTTGTTCACTGAGTTCTTTCTCTCCAGGTTTCTAAATCGCTCTGGGAATCTGTATCGCTTGTGAAGCTTCTTAAGGAGGTTATCAACCAAAGCTGCATTGTCAGCATGTCTGATGTACTTCGTGTTGATCGACATGCTTTCCCGGATGATGCACCCGAGTTGTAGGCCGTACCCTCTGGCAAACGCCTCTGGCGCAATGGGTTGGCCACTTTATGTGACCTTAGTGAACTCATCGGAGACGGTGGCAAGCATTGGCACCTTCCGATCCTTCTTTTCCTTCTTCTTGAAGCGACCGGGTTGCCGCTACCGCCATCCGTGCGCTCGCCACCATCGGTGGTGTCATCCTCTTTGCCACTGCCTTCACTAGTTCCATCGTAGTCGTCTTTGTCCCCCTCGTAATCAGGATATCCTCCCTCATTGCCCCAAGCAGCTCTAGCGACGGTCGCCTCCTCCTCCGGTGGTGGTGTCATCCTCATCGCCTCCTCCTCCTCCTTTTGGGACCCCCACCAGAATGACTCGTTGGCCTGTCTAGCTTGTTCTTTGATGCTCATGTGCTTAGAAGGGCCAGCCTTGTTGTTGCCCGACATGTTTGCACTACTCTATTAAAAAGAGGCAAAAAGTTAGCACAAATCTCGGCCAAAAAATTCGGCATGACCTTTGCTAATTTTTTGACCTAGGAGTGCCCATTTTTCAACCGAAACAGAAGTGAATCGACACTTCGGGAGAAATGGGCAACTCAAATGAAATCCCTACAAGACAAAACACCCCATCCCCATATTCACAGCCCCATCCCCATATAGCAGCACCATATAACAACACCATATAGCAGCACCATATAACAGCACCATGTAACAGCAACACCATATAACAGCATTAGAATTAGTGTTAAAAACTTAAGATGAATCCAGATGTATCAAATTCAGGTTATCTGCAAGAAAGAGGTTAAGGATTCAGAAGACAAGATACAGAGATAACCAAATCACTAGAAGGATGAAGTAACAAGCTACAAAGAGCTGCAGGTAAAAATTCCTTAAGAGCATAAACTAGATCATGCATCTTCTATTCTTATTAGCTTGAGAAGGAAGTATAATAAAGGCATACTGCCGAAATAAGTAGTGTTGTTGGACAACAATCAGATCTGTCCAAGAGGAAGCAATCAACCACATCTACACTATTTCAAGATCAGATCATGTATGCACATGATCTAGTGAACACAAGCAACCAAAATTAAACCTACTAATCTTCAACTGAATTAAGTTAGGGGGCTAGGACGGGCCACTTTGCACTTGCCAACACAAACAACTCCTAGAATTTATAGATATGTAAACAGAAAATCAAGAAACCATTCAAATGAAGAATAAAAGCTATCAAACAATCCCTTAAAAATTGAAACACCACTGTAATAAACCACACTAAAGAACCCTCAAATTAAAGAATATTTTTATATGTTTATTTGATAGCATGTATACCTCAAGAAATTCAACTCCATGAAGTAAGAATTTATAAGACAATAGCATAAGAGTAGTGTACCATTTATTTGCATGCTTTTGATTAAATAGTTGATTTCATAAATAATTGGAAACTAACAAAATGAATTATACCACATCAGATGTTTGTTCTATGCACTCTTGCACATCACATATACATGAAATAATCAGGGTGTGCACATTTTACTGGTACACTATATGTTATTATAGTCATCTAAATATCCATGAAGCTAGGTAGTCATCTAAAAATTATAGTCATCAAATATAATTGGAAACTCCATGAAGCTAGGTAGTCATCTAAAAACTACAACACCAACAGTAGCATGTACTCTAGAAAACCTAGCACTATGAGAGATAGATCCAACTTGTGCCTCTTCAACTGCATCAAATCAACATCTACCAATAAGCATATTCCAAATTCAGCAAAAACAGAGCAGAAGGCCCAGTTTAACCGAAAAATCCATGGACAAAAAACAAAAAAATAAATATTGAATTCTACAGCAATAGTCAAAATTTATAGAGCAGACATGCCATATAAACTGTCCAACCGACTGTAATTTCCACACGTTTGTATACACACAGGATTGACATCCATTGCAACATCACAAACCAAGTTAGTTGAAGCTAAATTTGTTTAGCATTTCTCTTATCATATGGGGCAGCACAAAAATAAGCTGTAATAGCACTAGCAGCATATACAATCACTAAAACTGTTCACTGCTCTCTGATAACAAGTCATAGCAATATGTAACGTAATTAAAAAACAAAATATGGAAGGGACAGATGGATAGATCAAAAAGGGTGATTTTCATTTTCTGCACCTTTTAATAGCCAATACCGTACCAGGGACCCCAATCCATGAACTGCTAGTCAAGTTATGAATAAAACTTTATGGATTCTAGAAATGTGCATTTTACCAATCCATGTTTAGCAAACTGATAGTACAGAGACAGTACCAATTTTAGTCAATAATGAAATGGGATAAAAGCTCAATTTAGAGTTTAGAGGGGGGACGAACCGTGTGCGCTGCCGCTGCGGTGGTCGACGACGACGAGGGTGGCAGGCCTCCTCCTCCTGTTGCGGACGGGGACCGACACGGTGGTGGCGGGCTTCAGCGAGGTGCCCCCTTCTCCTCCTCCTCCTGTTGTGGACGGGATCCGGCAGCTCCTCCATGGGCTTCGGTGGCTCCTCCTCCACGCTGCAGGGCTCTCCTTCACGTATGGGTTCGTCGGGCGGCGCTAGGGCTCCGGCGCGGCGGTGGCTACAGGGCTCCGGCGATGAGGGCGGCGCTAGGGTTTGCACGCGGGTGACGACAAAGACAAATTTGGCTAAGTGTGAATTGAATCGAGAGAAAGAAGGGGGCATTAGGGAGAGAGGCCGGACCATTTATTTGGCTAAGTGTGAATGTTCTGTGGCGCATTAATGCACCACAGAACTTTTAGACGTAGTACAAGATAGCGCGGCGTCGTAGTATGACAAGATCACATACTTCTCCTAGTAGTCTTGCTCGCTATCTCTCACCTGGGGCAGCCAGGTTTGAATCCGGTTGTCTCACACTTTTTATTTCTTTTTTTTTAAATATTTTAAATTACACACATATGCATATTTATTCAAAAAAAAAGCAAGAACATATACATACATGCATATTTATTCAAAAAACCATCCCGAATCATATATATATATATATATGTGTGTGATTTTCACACACAAATGTGAATTTGTATACCCACACGAATATCACATTATATGTTTTAGTCTCTAACTAATATCCACACTAATATCACATTATAACCACACGAATTAATACACCAAAAAGTCACACAATTGCTAGCGTCTCTTCACAATATTCTTGCCCTTTTTCGTCGCGGTTGAATACTTTAGCCCGTGCACTTTGAGATTTGTTCTTGTGAATGGACAACCTTTAGTAGGTAGTGTGGTCTTCTTTCTTACTTTAGTAGTAGTAGGCATGTCAAAGTACTTGTCGAATTCCTCTTTGATCTTCGGGTCACCGTTTTTGTCGAAGTTTTACTTGTTGGCGGCTCCTTCCATTCCGATGATGCTCCTCTTGCCCCTCCTAAGTACAACACGGTTGGGCTTTGACAGGTCGGTAGCATTGATCAACTTGGCTAGCGAGTACCCAAGGCTCATATTTTGCAGAGGCGTTCTTCGTCGATTTGGCATCTGGTATAACCATTGTGGTGAAATACGAGCCTTCTTTTTCCACGTTCTTGGCCCATCTAACACGGAACATCGGTACGATCTCTCCACAGTAGTCGAGCTCCCATATCTCCTCGATCTTTCCGTAGAATCTTTCCATGACAGTAGTCTTGTCATCAGCGAAGGATAACATAGTTACTCCTAAGTTTTCATATTCGCTATTCCTATCCTTTTCCTCGGTGTAGAATTTATAACTGTTTATGTCGTATGACTGATAGGTCCTTAGGCTGTGCCCGGGGCCCTGCGACAAGGAGAATATGAATTTTTGATCTTCTATAGAAGGCGTCTGTGGGGGATTGTCCAGTTGCCTTTTCTTGAACCAACCCATGAAGCTGGAGTTGTGCTCTTTGGTTACGTCTCCCTTCTTCCTCGGTCGGCCCTGGTCGACGTACTCCTGCTTGATTAAGCTTCTGTTCTCTTCATCCTAAAGGCTGACCACTTCAATGTGTTGTAGCACGAGTTGGTGTGCCCTGTCAAAGTCGGTGCGTCGACCATCAATGCCGACATGCAGTGAGCGGCATCCCTCACGGTGACCATATCCACCGAGCCTGCCAAGGTGCTTCTTGTTGGGTATTTCAATATCCTTGTTCTCAGTGGTTAGATAATTCTGGCAAAAGGATATGCACTCGTAGATCAGAAAGCCCATGGATACGTTTCCATCTAGACGGGACCTGTTGTGAACGAATCCTTTGATGACACCGTTTATCCTTTCAAACGGCATCATGTTATGCAGGAATGTCGACCCGAGATGGATGATGTCATCCACGACATGTACAAGAAGATGCACCATGATGTCGAAGAATGAGGGCGGGAAGTAAATCTCAAGCTCGCATAGTATCATCACGATCTCTTCCTGTAGCCTGTCGAGCTGCTTCACACCGATCGACTTCCTAGATATGACGTCAAAAAAGTTACAGAGGCCAAACAGCGTCTCACAGACATGCTCGTCCATTATCCCGCGGATCGCAACGAGGAGTATCTACGTCATCAACATGTGACAATCATGAGACTTCATACCGCTGAACCTCTTCTTTGCCATGTCCAAATATCTGTTTATCTTCCCCGAGTAACCATGAGGAACTTTCACTCCTAGGAGGCACCTGAAAAACTAGTCGAGCTCCTCCAAACTCAGAGTGAACCAGGCAGCGTGAAGCACCACCTCATTCTTCTTAACTCTTTTGCGGCGACCTTGAGTCCCTTCCGTCTGATCATCATCATCATCATCATCACTATCAGGGTACTGAAGATCTTTCTTGATGCCAAGAAATTTAAGGTCCTTTCTTGCTTTCAGCCCATCCTTGGTCCTCTACGGCATGTTTAGTAGAGTGCCAAGAAGACTCTCGGTAATGTTCTTCGTGATGTGCATTACATCGAGGCTATGGGGAGTGTGGAGGATCCTTCTAGTACTGCAGGTCCCAGAAAATAGACCTTGCTTTCCATACACCCAGCAGCGGCTTTGTCCTCGGTCATTTTTTTCCTGGCGTAGGGAAATCTACCCAATTATTCAAAAGCTCCTTGATTTCTTCGCCGCTCCTTGAACGCGGGGCTCTTTCGAGCTCGTCCTTACCATTGAATAGGTCACCGTGTTTTCTCCACGGGTGATCCATGCAGAGCCACTTTCGAGTACCCTGGAACACGGTTTTCAAAGACCCGGGATCCCTTGGTAGCTAGAGATGTGGTGTCTCATCCATGCACTTGACGCATGCATTGTGTCCATGGTTCACCTAGGCTGATACATATGCATAACCAGGATAGTCCTGCACCGTCGTGAGCAACACGGCTCTCAGATGGAAATATTCTTTAGTGTAGGCGTCCCACGTGGGACTGCTACCCTGTGGTACCAAAGTTCCTGGGCGAGTGCACCGCGGTACCTAAGTTGCCTGAAATTGCCGCGTTTCAAAATGTTGGCTGTCAACTACCGAGAGGGGCCATTTCGATGCAAACTCATCTCACCCCTACCAAATCCAAACATTCCGTGAAACTGCCCCGTGAAGTAGACGGTCGGGACCCTCATGTCAGTAATATTTCTATGACGCGAGCGCCAACGCGGCAACGACGTAGGCGAAACGAGAGACTAAAGGAGCATGAACCCTAGCACCAACGGCGTTGAAATCCCCTCTCCAACCAGAATGATCTTTTCGGGCATTTGACTTCCAACGCCAAGTTACTGCGCCTACTCACTGCTACTGAGCTCTAATGCCAAATGTCGTGCCAGCCATTGCAACGATATAGCCCGCCTCTACCGCCGACAAGCTGAGCAGCACGAAGGATGGCAGATCCATTTGTCGAGGAAGAAGTACTTCTGGCTAATTGCGAGTGAGCTACTCTTCTCTTTGCTATTCGCACTACCTATAACTACTAGCTGGCTATTGGCATTACAGAGATATATCAAACATAGAATTGTTTGCTAGCACGACGCTGACAAACAATTCTTGTCTTTTGTCTCCAATTTTCTGTCATGTAGGATCTCCGCTGAACCCAAATACACGGTTCGAGTCACCATCTGCGGCTACCACATTAAATTAGCAGATGGGAAGAGCATGTGGGAACAAGCTCACAATCTGAAGATGGAAGTAGCGCCTGTGCAGTTATGCACTATCCCTGGTTTGGTTGCTGCTGTGCGTGAACTTGCTGAAATGAGGCCAGAGCAGACTGCACGGTTCAGCATCCTTGATGAACGAGGCTTCAAGGTTCCTATAGCGTGTGACATTTAGCTCATTGGGTTGATGAAACAACATGCTGGGCTTCGCGTGGTTATGCTGATTTGTAACATACTGGATGAGGAAGCTCCTGCTACTGGGAGTCGCCCAACTATTATTGGACATAGAGGTCTAACTCGAACCCCTATTGTTGTTGAGCAAAATGTGGTTCCTCGCCCGCGACATGCTTCTGTCAGGCAACCTCCTCGTAGGAGTCCCCGTATTGCCATTGTGGAAAACTCTGCTCTAGAATCTGCTAGTACTGGTTGTCCCCGTGGTGTTGTTGCTCCGGCTGCTGCTGACCCAAGCCATGCCGCTATTGAGAAAACTAAGGCTTCCGAAGGCTGCTTCGATGTTGTTGCCAAGACCACCGCCTTGTGTGCTGCTCCTCCTCAAAACCGTCCTCAAGTTGTGCGAACCCTTGCTCTGGAATCTGCTGGTACTGGTCGTCCTCGTGTTGTTGTTGATCTGGCGCTGTTGACCAAATCCCTGCCGCTGTTGAGCAAAGTAAGGCTTCCGGAGGTTGCCCCACTATTGTTGCAAAGACTGATGCCATGTGTCCTCCTCGAACCCGTGCTCAGGTTCAGCGAGCTGCTGGTCTTAAGCCAGCTCATGGTCTGGACTCTGCTAGCACTCAAAACACTACTGTTGTGGGAACTGCTCCTGATCATCGATGTGGCATGGCAGCAGCTAATCCTATTGTGGCTGCTGTTAGAAGGGGCCCTGCCTATCCACCATTGATGCATTGCAAATGTATCTACAATTTTTGATGTTCCATGCTTGGTTTTATCCACTTTCTTGTGTTTTGTTCCAACTTTGGATTACTTTTCATATGATTTCTTGGACTAACCTATTAACAAGAGCCACAGTGCCAGCTGCCTGTTTTCTGCTGTTTTTGGTTCCAGGAAAGTTAGAAAATTGAATATTCTCGAAATTGGACGGGACAAAAGCCAAAGTGTCTATTTTTCGGAAGTGATCAAGTGCCAGAATACGAGACAGAGAGGGACCAGGGGGCCACCACACCACCTGGCGGCGCGGCCCAGCCTGACCCGCACTAGGGGGTGGTGAGGCCAGCCCTGGCACCCCCTCGGCCTCTCCTTCTGCCTATAAGTTGCCCTCGGGACGAAAACCCTAAGTACCCGATCAAAAATCCACGAAAGAGTGCAGAGTCATTGCCATCTCCATCCCTAGATCGGGAGGGATCAAGCTCTTCCGGCACCTGCCGGAGAGGGAATTCACCTGAGGCCTTCTTCATCACCATGCAAGCCTCCGGTGTGATGCGTGAGTAGTTCATCCTTGGACTACGGATCCATGTAGTAGCTAGATGGCTGGTTTCTCCTCCTTTGTGCTTTCATGTTTAGATCTTGTGAGCTCTGTTCATGATCAAGATCATCTATTTGTAATCCATACATGTTGTGTTTGCGGGGATCCGATGGATATTGAGATGCTATTTCAGATTGATTACTGATTCTATCATGTCTTTGTTATTTGAGATCTTGCATGCTTTCCGTTGTTAGTAGCTATCTTGGCCAAGTAGATGCTAGCAAATCCAACAGTTAGTATTTATGCTCGATAGTGGGTTCATGCCTCTGGTATCTGGGAAGTGACAGAAATCTCTAAGGTACTAGATGTGTTGTTGCTACTAGGGAGAAAACAACAATCCTTTGTTCATAGAACAATCATATTGTTTACTTTACACGCAGTTTGTAGAGCAATAATCTGTTGCTTGCAACTTAATACTGGAGGGGTGATGACCCACAAGTATAGGGGGTGTATCACAGTATTTTCGAGGGAAGTGAAACCCAATTTATTGATTCGACACAAGGGGAGCCAAAGAATATTTATAAGCCTTAACAACTGAGTTGTAAATTCAGCTCCACCTGGAAACAATCTTGCTCACAACAGTTTATCAGTAGCAATAGTTTTGTAGTAGGAATAGTAAAGTAACAGAAGTAGAAAAGCAAAGGCAGTAGTAACAAAAGTAGTAAATAGTGGGATTCGAGTGCGGTAGGCATAGGGATGGATGAACGGGCGTTGCATGGACAAGACAATTCACATAGCAAACAGAACATAGGGCAATTGCAGATAAATAAGATAAAGCACCCAAGTACGAGACAATCCTAGGCATGTGTTCCATATATAGTCATACGTGCTCGCAATGAGAACTTGCACAACATGTTTTGTCCTGCCAGCCCGTTTGTAGCGGGGCCTCTAGGGAACTACTAGCAATTAAGGTGCTCTTTTTAATAGAGCACCGGAGCAAAGCATTAACACTCCGTGAACACATGTGATCCTCACATCAAAGCCTTTCCCTTCCGGTTATCCCGATTTCTGTCACTTCGGGGGCATAGGTTCCGGACAACGACGTGTGTAGACAACTTGTAGATAAGACCAGAACAATACCATCATAATGAATCAATAATAAGTTCAGATCTGAAATCATGGCACTCAGGCCCTAGTGACAGGCATTAAGCACAACAATTTGCAACAAAGTCATAAAGCACTAATAAAAGATACTAGGCACCATGCCCTAACAATCTGATGCCATTACATGAACGATCTCATCCAATCCCTACCATCCCCATAGCCTACAATGGGGGATTACTCACTCATAGATGGGGGAAACATGGATGGTCGATGGAGAAGCGATGGCGATGATCTCCTCCAATTCCCCGTCCCGACAGGGTGCCAGAACGGAGTTTCTGGTGCTGTTTCATGGAATCTGATGGTGGCGGTGGAGCGGAACTCCTTCTGGAAAAACGCCGAACCCCCCCCCCCCCCTCCCGAAGTTTTTAGGTCAGAAGGCTCCTTATAGGCGAAGAGAGAGGCCGAGGGGGTGCCTGGGGGGCCCACACCACCCCCTGGCGCGGCCTGGCCTGGCCCGCGCCACTAGGTGGTGTGGCCACCCCAGGGCTCTTCTCCGTCTCGTATTCTGGCTCCTGGAGTCTTCGGGTGAAATAGGATTTTTGGCATATTTTTCGGGATTTTTCCTGATAGTTGATTTTCTGCACAAAAAGTAGACACCAAGGAAATTACACTGAAAACAGCCGATTCGCATTAGTTGCATCCAAATCACACAAGTATAGAGGAGAAACAATATCAAAAGTGTTCGGGAAAGTAGATACGTTTTGGACGTATCAACTCCTCCCAAGCTTAGCTTATTGCTTGTGCTCAAGCAATTCAGTTGAAAACTGAGTGCGATAAAAGAACTTTCACGAACACATTTGCTTCATATGATGTAAATATTCTCAGCAATGTGATCAACTACTTAGACAGTTCATAATAAAGAGGATGCAACTGAGTCTACTTAATAGTCATTGCAAGCTATGAAGAGATTCCAACTCAAGAATAATAAGTAGCATGAAGCATAAACATAAGCAACATTACAATGCTCATAGAAAGGTATGATAGAGTGGTATCGCGCTTGCCTTTGATTATGAATGCCAAGGCACCTCTGAAGTTCAAGTGATGACTAGAAGTAAAGATATCAAAGATACAAGCATCAAAGTCATAACACAAATAATCAAGTAATGGAACAAACACAAAGAATGACAACTATGCTCTCAAGAAGGTGCTCAAAGAATATGTGGAGACTCAACAAGTGGAAGAAAAAGGTTTTGAATAATTTTGAAAGGCTTCCAAATGCTGAAAGTATGGTACTCATTAGCTCCGAGCTCTCATTGCCCCTATCATAAGCATATTTAAAGTGGTTAAGGTGAAAGTGAGGTCCAATCTGAGTTATATGCTTGACAGACTATAAACTGGAAATCCCAAGTCCCTTGAGTACGAGGGCCGCTCCTCATGCTACTCAGCTTTAGTTACCGATAAGTTCTTGTCATCATAAGAATGTGTGTATCATTGAGAACCGCCAACGGGGTACCCCTGGCTCGATGATATAGAAGAATCCCCATATCAAAATGACAAGGCAAGCAGACAATGAGTATCTCAGCAATCTTCTTATTTACCATGGGAAAAGGGTGCTTTTTTCTCTCTTTCCTCTTTTCATAAAACTCCCCTTTTTTCTTTTTCTCAATAGCTATGTCTCTCTTTTTTATAAGAAGAATGCTTCATAGATATCATTATGGTTACGCTGCAGGTTTCCACCATGTCAGCATGGATTAGACCAGCGGCCCAGGCGTTTCTCTAACACACATACATAACTCCATGGACTTACAAGCTCCCCTTTTATTTCACACCGAAGACATTCGCATTCAAAAGAGCAAGGTATCAACTGGGTATATATTTACAAGTGTTGAAAGCATTCCCCATGACAGCACGGTTCTGCTAATCCCCAGCCTATAATTTGGAAGCATATAACTTTCATGGAGAGTTCACAATGGTTCAGGTTTATTAAGTGCGGAAAATAAAGTGTGCCATCAAGTTCGTGAGAGCTTTACTAACTAATTTTCCCATAACAAGCAAACATTTTATTCGGAAGAAAACAAGGCATATTGAATATGCATGAAAGTAGCAAATGATGCTAATAGGTAGGTATGGTGGACACTTTGGAAATATTTGGTTTAGGGCGTTTGGAAACATGAGTAAAACACTCAGTGAGAATGAAGACTAGAAATAGTAAGGGAGTGACAAACGAGAGAGCAATAGTTGTCATTATCATGCTTGCAACAAAACAAAACTACTCATGGCATGAAAGTGATTCAAGATCCTCAAGGCAAAATAATTCATCAAGGCTTAACTGATTATTACAGTCATGTGCATGCGTGAGCATGTGCCAAGTCAATTCAAATGAAACATTCAGAGGAGGATACCACGGTGTCATACCAATTTATGAATAGAGTAATGCAAGCAAACATTCACGAGACATGCTACAAACTATTAACGAGCTGGAGCTAATCATAAGAAAGCAAGAACTACTAAGCATCCAAAGAAAACATATACTCTACATGAACAGACTAAGCATGCCCACAGTGATGATTATATGTACAAAAATGAAAACAAATAGAGTTTGTTACCAGCCTCTTACCACGCCTCAAGTTGTCATTAATCCTCATTATTTGCTCTTCACTTGTGTGGTTTGAATAATAATATGAAACCAATATTCCACTGAGAACTGCTGAACCCTGTAGCAACCTCACAAAAACCAAAGAAGAACGACAAATATTTTTGGTGTTTTCGATTTTTAAACAAGAACCAAAAGAGAGAAACAAGCAAAGCAAAATCTTTTTGGGTTTTTCGAATAGTTCAAACAAAGCAAAAAGGGAAAAACAAACCAAGGCAAAAAGAAGAAGCAAACCATAGAGAAACAACAGAAATTATTTTGGTCTTTTTGTGTTTTTTTAGAAAGCAAAAGTAAAGAAGAACGAAAACTAAAAAGAGAACGAAAACATGAATATACAAAGTACCACACAACATGATACGGAGATGAGTGCGGTGTCGGCGTACCTCCCCCCAAGCTTAGGCTTTTGGCCTAAGTGGGAATCAACCCCAGGCTGGCCAAGATGAAGTGTCACCGTGGTGTGATGAGGAGGTACCCTCGTCCTGGTGCGAGCTCGAGTACGTCCCTCTGTAATGTGCGGAGTAATCATAGGAGGGCACATCCTCCTGGTGCTGCTCGTCAAAACCCAACAAGCGAAGCTGCTCGTCCACCTCCTCCTTGGAGCGCGACCATGGTGTCCTGTCAACACTAAACAAAGTAGGCTGTGGCAAAAGGATCTCCCTTTCATCCCCGTCAGTGAAAATCATCCTATATACTAGATTGTTCAAATCAGAGGTAGCAGTGACAAAGTGATGAGTTTTCATGGCAACAAGGTCAAGCCTCTGTGGTGCTAGCATAGCATCATTGGGATCCACTGAAAGTCCTAATGCATTGACTACACGCGAGGCAATGATGCCCCCATAGATAGGCCCCCTAGCAGCTAGGCGGCGAGAAATAAGCGAGCCAAGATTGTACCGAGTATCATTGTTAAGCACAACAACAAGGAATGCTAAATGATAGTTGGAGATATTACTAGTGTTCTCCCTACCCAATACACTAGTGGCAAGATAGTATGCAAAGTATCTAAGAGCAGGGAGTTGGATATTTCTTATCTTTCCACACTGCGCTACACGGTCATCATCATTGGTCACCCCTCGGTAAAGTTCCAACAAATCAGCGGGTCGCCCTTGAATTTTCTTCACGGTCCCTGTCATACGCACACCTACAATACTGCAAAATCTCTCCAAAGGCATGGTGAAGGGCATATCATAGATTTTAGAAGAGACAGTAGATTGATAGGGTGTGTTAGTAAATGAGAAGCTCTCAACAAAAGTTTTGGTGAGCATAGCATATTGTGCACTCTCATCTTGCATATAAGAGTTCAAACCAACCCTCTCAATCAGTAGCAAGAAATCATCAAGAATACCTGCAGCTTGCAAGAAAGTAAAACAAGGAAAAGAGGACGGGTGAGCATCTCCATCATCCCTTTCACTGCCAATACGTGTTGCAATGAGGTCTTCATTGTATGATGGCCTAGCTTGAGAGGCTGTTCTCGAGGGCCTCGACCTCCTAGGTGCATCACTCTCAAATATCTCTCCAAAAGTATGGTTGTTCATGCTTGGTATTCTGAAATTTAAACACCTATTAAACAAGTGATTGCAAAGGAAATATAATGAAGGAATATACTCATAGGGACTTGCAAGAGGCCTAAACATGCATCAAAACTATATCTCTAAGCATCAAACAATCTTACAAGCTCTCATAACCAGTCACCTACAACAGAAAAATACTCAACATATAATCCACTAATCACAAATCTACTTGGACAAGGGGAGGAGTCACATACCAGGGAACAAATGCTCCAAATTTCAGCAACAAAGATGGGCTGAGCAAGGAGATCAAAGAAATCGAGAGCAAGCACAGAAAGAACACGATTTTGAGCTATGAACTGGAGCTTACTCGGAAGAGAGAAGAAAGTGGCAGGTGAGAGAGTTGGTGGGGGGCCAGGGCTGGCCCACACCAGGGCATGGCGCCACCTAGGGTCGGCCATGCCACCACATGGTGTGCCTGCCTGGTGGGCCCCCTAGTACCTACCAGGTACTCCTCTGCCCCTTTTTTCACGTAAAAAAATTAATATGAATTTTCTGGAATTTTTCGAGACACTTTATTTTTTGGCATTTTTTAGAAATAGAAGAATGATTTTCTGACAGACAGATTTTTTTTCTTTTTTGGAAACATGATGCAAGGACAAAACAAGGCTAGAACTAGAGAAGTTCTAACATGCAAGCAACTAACAACAAAAAGAAAACTAAACGAAAGCAAAAACTAAAACGCAAAGGATAGAAATAAACGGAGATAATCATAATGAAAACATTGTTTTGTTCAATGAAATCCTTTTGTTAACAAGGTTGATCAAGTCTTGCTACCAAAACAATTGCATATGAGACAAAACTTTGTACTCCACTAATGATTATGTTACCTCAGCCTTGATAGGAATGGTCCCAATCATAATAGTTTCAAATTTTTCTCTTGGTATGGGACAATATATTTCTCCAACTTGAATGCCTTCAACATGTTCAATTGAATTCAAACCATAATTCCTTTCAATATTCTTGGGGAAATAGACAGTATGTTTCTTATCATTAACATTGAAGGTCACCTTTCCTTGATTATAATTAATAACAGCTCCTGTAGTATTAAGAAAAGGTCTCCCAAGAATAATAGACATATTATCATTTTCAGGCATTTCAGGCACAACAAAATCAGTTAATATCAAGCAATTGTGAGCCACCTGAACAGGTACATCCTCACATATACCCACAGGAATAGTGGTATATTTATCAGCCATTTGCAAAGATATGTCAGTTGGTATCAATTTTTCAAGCTGAAGCCTCTTATAGAGAGAGAAAGGCATAACACTAACTCCAGCTCCCAAATCACACAAAGCAGTTCTAACGTAACTGTTCTTAATAGAGCAAGGGATAGTTGGAATCCCTGGGTCTCCAAGCTTCTTAGGAAACTTACCATTAAAAGAATAATTAGCAAGCAAAGTAGAGATTTCTTCATTAGGGATCTTCCTTTTATTCGAGACAATATCCTTCATATACTTTGAGTAAGGAGGCAATTTAATAGCATCAGTCAAAGGAATTTGCAAGAATAAAAGCTTCATCCACTCACAAAACTTATTATAGTGTTCATCTTCTTTTGACTTGTGTTTCTTATCAGGGAAAGGCATAGGTTTTTGGACCCAAGGTTCTCTTTCACTACCATGATTCTTAGCAATAAAATCTTCTTTAGTGTATTTAGTAGTCTTAGTGTGGTTTTCATGTTCTTCTTCAACTTTCTCTTCATTAGGAACTTCATTTTCTTCATTACCACTTTCAGTTTCAGCATCAGAGATGGATATACTATTAGGATCTATAGAAGGTTCAGAGGGTTCTACAGCAGTTTTATGTTTCTTTTTTCCTTTTCTTACAAGTAGAACCACTATTTTCAGCTTGTTGAGAATCCTGCTCAATTCTTTTGGGATGCCCCTCAAGATATAGAGGATCCTGGGTAGCAGCACCACTTCTAGTTCTAATTTCATAAGCATGTTTTTCTTTAGCAGCATTAACTAGCAAGTCATTTTGCACTTTAACGATCATCCTGAGTTTGAACCATTTGAAAGTGTTTAACAATCATTTTAACATCATTAGAGGTTCTTTCCACAATATCTTTCAACTCAACAATAGCTCTAGTGTTTTCCATTAGATGATTTTGCACCCTTTTATTAAAGTTATCTTGCTTAACAATAAAGATATCAAATTCTTCTAAGCATTGATCAGGAGGTTTAGCGTAAGGGATATCACCTTCATCAAAATGTTGGAGAGAGTGTACCTCAATAGTGGGTGAGTAGGGAATAGGCTTACATAATTATTCTATAGGAGGTAAATTCTTGACATCTGCGGCTTTAATTCCCTTCTCCTTAAGACATTTCTTAGCTTCCTTCATCACTTCATCATTTAATTCAATAACTCCTCTCTTCTTTGATGTTGGAATAGGCACCGGAATAGATGGTTCAGGTACAATTACTTCAGGTATAGCTTGTTTAGGAGGAGTCCAATCTTCATAATTCTTGCTTATTTTAGCCATTAATTCCTCAGCTTCCTTTGGAGTCCTATTCCTGAAAACACAATCAGCACAACTATCTAGGTATGTCCTAGATTCTTCGGTTAGTCCATTATAAAATATATCAAGAAGCTCATTCTTAGGTAATGGACTTCCAGCCTATGCATGAATTAAAGCACAAAACCTTGCCCAAGATTCGGGCAATACCTCTTTTTCTCCCTATTTAAAATCAAAAAGTTCCTGCAAAATAGCATGTCTAGCACTGGGAGGAAAATATTTCTACAGGAAAGTACTAATCAAGTACTCAGGGCTATCAATAGATCCAGGAGATAAATTACTAAACCAAGTTTTAGCTTCTCCTTTCAATGAAAAAGGGAAAATCTTAGCAACAAAGTAAGTACGCATCTTAACATCATCAGAAAACAAGCCACTCATGGTAGAAAGTTCATTCATATGTGCTACCGCACTTTCATCCTTAGTCCCACTAAAAGGTTCTTTCTCGATAATAGCTATGTAAGATAGATCGAGAGAGAAATCATAATCTTCATCTGTAATGTTTATGGGAGAAGCAGCAAACTTAGCAGCAGGAGATAATTTGGGTCTAATAGTACGTCTCTCAAGGAGACTCTTAGCAGCGCTCCTATCATGGGTGTTCTTACATTCTTTAATAAACTCATCGGTCATCTCAACATAATCATCTTCAATATCATAACTCTCACTAGACTCAGGTGAGCTAACAGGTGTGGTAGTGTCTTCATTAGGAGTTTCGGTATTTCCAGCTATAGTTCTAGCAATCGTAGCATCTAGGAAAGGACCTAATGAACCACTCTTATCAAGCACAGTAGAAGCAGCATCATAAGCATCAGAAGTTTCAGATTCAGCAGTAGTAGCAGTGTGTGTAGCATGTGTATGTGGTGGTGTAACGAGCTTACTTATAACAGACGGTGAATCAAGAGCAGCAGAGGTGTTCAGAACCGTACCTCTTCTTGTAGTGGATGGTAAAATAGGAACCTTGCCATCACGAGACTTACCCATGATGGATGGATAGCAGCGAACAATAGAGAATCCAAGTGAACTTGATAAATAAAGCTATGCTCCCCGGCAACGGCACTAGAAAATAGTCTTGATGACCCACAAGTATATGGGGTGTATCGCAGTATTTTCGAGGGAAGTGAAACCCAATTTATTGATTCGACACAAGGGGAGCCAAAGAATATTTATAAGCCTTAACAACTGAGTTGTCAATTCAGTGCACTGAAACAATCTTGCTCACAGCAGTTTATCAGTAGCAACAGTTTTGTAGTAGGAATAGTAAAGTAACAGCAGTAGCAAAGCAAAGACAGTAGTAACAAAAGCAGTAAACAGTGGGATTCGAGTGCGGTAGGCATAGGGATGGATGAACGAGGGTTGCATGGACAAGACAATTCACATAGCAAACAGAACATAGGGCAATTGCAGATAAATAAGATAAAGCACCCAAGTACTAGACAATCCTAGGCATGTGTTCCTTATATAGTCATACGTGCTCGCAATGAGAACTTGCACAACATCTTTTGTCCTGCCAGCCCGTTTGCAGCGGGGCCTCTAGGGAACTACTGGAAATTAATGTTCTCCTTTTAATAGAGCACCGGAGCAAAGCATTAACACTCTATGAACACATGTGATCCTCACATCAAAGCCTTTCCCTTCCGGTTATCCCGATTTCTGTCACTTTGGGGCCATAGGTTCCGGACAACGACGTGTGTATACAACTTGTAGATAAGACCAAGAACAATACTATCATAATGAATTAATAATAAGTTCAGATCTGAAATCATGACACTCGGGCCCTAGTGACAGGCATTAAGCACAACAAGTCGCAACAAAGTCATAAAGCACTAATAAAAGATACTAGGCACCATGCCCTAACAATCTGATGTCATTACATGAACGATCTCATCTAATCCCTACCATCCCCATAGCCTACAGTGGGGGATTACTCACTCATAGATGGGGGAAACATGGATGGTCAATGGAGAAGCGATGGTTATGATGATGGCGATGATCTCCTCCAATTCCCCGTCCCGGAAGGGTGCCAGAACGGAGTTTACGGTGCTTGTGGAATCGATGGTGGTGGTGGCGGGCGAACTCCTTCTGGAAAAACGTCGACCCCCCCGAAGTTTTTAGGTCAGAAGGCTCCTTATAGGCGAAGAGAGAGGCCGAGGGGGTGCCTGGGGGGCCCACACCACCCCCTGGCGCGGCCTGGCCTGGCCCGCGCCACCAGGTGGTGTGGCCACCCCTGGCTCTTCTCCGTCTCGTATTCTGGCTCCTGGAGTCTTCGGGTGAAATAGGATTTTTGGCATATTTTCCGGGATTTTTCCTGATAGTTGATTTTCTGCACAAAAAGTAGACACCAAGGCAATTCTGCTGAAAACAGCATCAATTCGCATTAGTTGCATCCAAATCACACAAGTATAGAGGAGAAACAATAGAAAAAGTGTTCGGGAAAGTAGATACGTTTTGGACGTATCAAGGGGGTCGGATGATAACCTGAAGGTGGATTATTACTCATAGATGCAGTTGGATGGCGGTATATGTATTATGTTGTAATGCCGAATCAAGTCTCAGAGGAGTCAAGATGATTAGTATATGCATGTATTACTTTCTCGGTGTTTGTCAATTGCCCTGCTGTAATTTGTTTACCCAGCATGTTATCTATCTAAGGAGAGCCACCTCTAGTGAACTATGGATCCCGGTCCTTTTCTTTACATACAATCTATAAACTGTTTACTGCTTTGTGTTTACTTTCTGCAAACTTTTACATCTTTCCATTCGATACGATTAATCCTTTGTTTTCCACAAAACACGGTGAGATTGACAACCTCATCGGAAGTTGGGGACAAAGTTCTGTGGTTGTGTTGTGCAAGTCTCCACGTTGCTACTAGCACCGGTAGTGCGCACTGCCAAAGCTCAGCTAGTAACACCTTTGGGGTGTTTCCTTGCTCATACTGGTTCGATTAAACCTTGGTTTCATAACTGAGGGAAACTTGCTGCTGTGCTCATCATACCTTCCTCTTGGGGTTCCCAACGAGCTCTACATCAACACTGCCATCAAGCAATTTTCTAGGCGCCGTGCATTGAGCCATCAAGCATTTTTCTGGCGCCGTTGCCGGGGAACGAAGAAGAAGAAACTCACACGTCAACTACACGCCATTTTTCTGGCGCCGTTGCCGGGGAGTCAAGGACATCTTCACAAGGGGAGTCTCTCATAACCAATCTCTTTACTTTGTTGTTTTTGTTTTGCTTAGTTTCTTTTTGCTTTGTTTGCTTGTTTTGTTCTTCAAAAAACACAAAAAAATTAGTTTTACTTGTTTGCTTTCTTATTCAAAAACCCAAAAAAAAATTAGTTCCTTTCTTAAGTTGCCTTTATGACTAGCTCTACTCCAATCACTATTTCATTATGGATAGCTCACGCAGTTTCCTATTTGGGAATAGTATTATGACTGCTAAGGTAATAGATGAACCACCGCCTGCTAGAACCTCCATGGAAGAAGAAATTGCTGAACCTGAAAGCTCATTAGATGAAAAAGAGGAGGAGAGTGATGGACAAAAGGAGGAAGAATGGATCTACCCATGCCTACCTTCTAATGAGAGTAACTCTTTATCCCTTACATTATTTTATTGTCCCCCATGCTTATCAAAGGAGGGTGAATGTTATGTTCCCGAGGATTCTTTTGAAAATGTTTATAATAAAGCTCTAGTGCTTGTAGATCATGAAAAGCATGCCTTATGTGATAATTATGTTGTTGAGTTTATTCATGAGGCTACTGAAAATTATTATGAGAGAGGAAAATATGGTTGTAGAAGTTTTTATGGTAATGAAACACCTCTCTATGTGCTGAAAGTTTTGAAGTTACTTTTGTTTTATCTTCCTATGCCTGTCACTTTGTTCTTTGTGCATTTATTTTCATACAAGATTCCTATGCATAGGAAGTGGATTAGACTTAAATGTGTTTTGAACTTGCTTCTTGATGCCCTCTTTTACTTCAATTCATATTTCTTATGTGAGCATCTTCTCAAACTAATATGCCTAACTTAAAGGCGTTAAAGAAAAAGTACTTGTTGGGAGATAACCCAAGAGTTTTAGATAAGTCTTGGAAGTTATTACCTCTGTAATAACCTCTCCTTATCCTTTTTATTTGCTTTTTGTGCCAAGAGTAACCTCTAATGAGAGTGAAGTAATGATTGGGAAAGTTGCTTTCCCGAAACAGATTCTTGTGCTTCACCGTAAAAATTTCTGAGAGATCTCTGTATGTCGGATTGAGCTGTAATTTTTTGTGCTTCTGCCCCAGGTTGTTATCTAAGTTTTGTTAGTTCAACACTTTTTGATTTGCTTAACAGAAGGTCTTCGAAAAATTCGTCTTTACCTGCTGGTCTGTTTTGACAGATTTCTGCCATTTTCTGCATTTGCTTCTTGTTGGTTCCTTCTTGAATTCTTTTGGGGAATTGAGCTCTCTTAGGGAAGTGCTACAGTAGCTAGTGTTCTAATGGAAGTTTATTTGGTGTTAGACCTGAACCTTGAGACTTATTTATCTTAATTGCACTAATGTTGCTAATGAGATTGTGTGAAGTTTTGTATGAAGGAAAAAATTCAGGTGTATGGAAGGAATGAGTAATGGGATGAAGGATGGATTAAAGCTCAAGCTTGGGGATTCCACCCATGTCACCCCAAGAAATATCCAAGAAGTACAAGCTTCAAAGCTTGGGCATACCCTTCTTCATCAATAAAAATCCCAGGTTTCTTCCAAACGCTTCATTTTTATTGTTTCATGCACAGTTGTGTTTTTTTGGAGCGTCTTCTTTTTAGTTTTCGTTTTGGTTTTAGTTTGCTTTGATTTGCTTAGTTTTCTGAATAAATTGGTTGGACCCCCTCTTTCATACTTTGGTTTGCAAATAGTTTGGTTTGGTTTGGAAAAGAGTAGGAAAGTTCATGCTTATGTGGTAAAAAGAGCTCGTTTTTGACTGTGGCCTATGCTTTGTCATGCCATGCTTGATATTGTTTTGGATTTATCCTTAGTATTCTTTGTTGTAGCATGACTTGTTATAAACAATTGAGATTTCTTAATGTGCCTTGGATGAATCATGCGTTGTTTTAGCATATTAAAGCATAGTATAGTGTATTCTCCTTTGATGCTTTATTTGGGTTGACTTGGCACATGCTCACACCATGTTATGACTATCTCAAGTCACCATAGCCTTTATGATCCTTTAGTTTTCAACTTTTAGTATCACTTTATGCTTTGATCAATGATGTTTTGTCGCTCTGCATGATTATGGCCATTATTGCTCTCTTAGTTTGTCGCTCCTAGTCTTTTGCTAGCCTCCACAACCAAGTATGAGTTCCACTCATGCATACAACTCCCTAAAAAAAGTTATTCGAAAGAGTCCACGATACCTACCTACTAGCTTATGCTATTCCAAGTACATTCATGCTTTTGTTTACCTTCCACTTGTTATGAAAAAACTAGTGATTAAAGCTCTCACGAACTTGATGGCACACTTTACTTTACTTTACTTGCCCTTAATAAACTTGAACCATTGTGTCTTCTATGTTGTATATGCTTGCACTTATTTGTCGGGAATTAGTAGAACCATGCTTTCATGGGGAACACTTTCAACATTGCACTTGGTACTTGTACCTAGTTGATATCATGCTCTTTTGTATATGGATGTCGTCAGTGTGAAATGAAAGGGGAGCTTGTATGTCCATGGAGTTATGTATATGTGTTAGAGAAACGCGTGGGCCGCTGGTCTAATCCATGCTAACATGGTGGAAACCTGCAGCGTAACCATAATGAGCTGTCTATGAAGCATTCTTCTTATAAAAAAAGAGTCCTATATTGAGAAAAAAGAGAAAAAAATGAGATACTGTGAAAAGAGGAAAGAGAGAAAAAAGCACCATATTCCCATGGTAAATAAGAAGAATGCTGAGATGCTCGTTGTCTGCTTGCCTTGTCATTTTGATATGGGAATTCTTCCGTATCATCGGGCAAGGGGTACCCCGTTGGCGGTTCTCAATGATACACATGTACTTACGATGACAAGAACTTACCGGTGACTAAACTTGAGTAGCATGAGGAGCGACCCTCGTATACAAGGGACATGAGATTTTTGGCTTATACTTCGTCAAGCATGTACACCATAGTTTGTTCACTTTAACCTTAATCACTTCAAGATGCTTATGATAGGGGCAATGAGAGCTGAAAACTACAAGTACCATAATTTTTGGAAGCTCTTTATGAGACTTGAATCCCAACTTTCTTTTACAAAAGGCCTTTCTTCCACCATTAAATTGAGTCTCCACCTTCTATCTTTATGCACCTACTTTGAGAGCATAGTGGTCATTCTTAGTTCCATGTGCATTTGTAGCACCCCAATTGTCTAACAATTGTAATGCTACTTGGTCTAGTAATATAATGACTACTTCTTACATATAATTGTTGCATCATAATTATATCATGCTCATGTCATCACGCCACCTTGCATTTAAGCATCGTATAAAACCTCTTTTAATTTGGTTCTTCTTCTCATATTGCATTTGTATTGCATATTATTATTTTGCTTCTTGATATATTGTATTAGCATTTCATTAATAGTATAATGTCCAAATTGTTTTGGGGGCATATCTTTTAATTCTTTCCATCCACTAACATGCCAAATAAATCTTATCATTTGACCTTCCTCTATTTTTTTCACCATACATGCCATATGGGTTCTTTCATTTTATTTGGATTTAATTCATGCCCATGTGTATTGTGTGTGGTTCCATCTCTTTCAAATCTAGTACATTTGTCACTATCTCTCTACCACCCATACCATGTGCCTTCTTTCTATTTTAATTCTAGAGCACATGTGATAATAATTCATTTCTCTAGTCACATGCAATAATAGACCTGAATTGATTATGCCGCTTAGTTAATTTGTTTTGATTTGCCTTTTTCGTTCGATTTAATCAAACTTGGTCTCCACTAATCTAATCCCTATCTGAAAGCTATCCCAAGCTAGCTATTTAATCTAGCTACAAACCTTCTTTTTTCCCTTTTTCTACTCGTGTGAGCATCCACACACACTCCTAACTACACATGCACATCTGCCTAAGCACACACGCACCCAGCTGCTAGCTACACACTCGGAGCTGCACCATGTCTGTTCCGTGAATCCTAGGCACGTTTGAACCTGCTCAACCTCCTCCCAACCGAAGCGAGCCGGCACCCATGCTATGCTCTGTTCCGACCCAGCCAGCAGCGAACAGTGAAGCGGCTCCTGTTTCTCTTCCTAGAAGCACTCACGTGCAAGGCTCGACCGATGACCACGATCCTCGCAGCCTCGCCCTGGAGCTCTCCCCGTACCGGAACAAGTAGGAGACGCCCCCTCGCCGCTGCAGCTCGCCGTCGCTGTCCCGGACTGTCCCTGTGCTCGCCGCCGACCGTACCATCTTCACCGACAACCCCACGGTGACCCAAGGTCGTGTCCCCTTCCTTCTCTCTCCCTGGCTCTGTCCCTCTGCTGCCTCTCGCTCGCCCAGCTCGTCGTCAGACCAAGGCTACGCGCAACGCCTGGCGTCGACCTCGAAAGCAGCGGTTCCATCACGCATACACCTTCCAGGTTACTTTCGAAATTTTGCCGCCTCCGCCGCTTCTTTAAAACTCTTTGAACAGAACTTGTAGTCCCATCATCCCTCTATCCACAGGAACAAACGGCACTCGATTTGGAGATCCACCGACGAAGAAATATTCTTCTGAAGATCGCTTCGAAAACTGTTTTTCTGAAATTTCGTTAGTGCAATCTGAATCTGCTCTATTCTTCAACGTTTTCCGGTGCATACAATCTCCGATTGGAAACACTTACTTCAGAAAAGTTGTAGATCTTTGCGAGATCTACAACTTTCGTTTTTACGATATCTTCAAAATCGTCCCAGATTCGTCGTCATATTCAGTTGAACTCAGGTCGTTTTCCTGCATCCCGTCCAACAATCTCGGATACCGTTTTCGTCCCTGTTCTTAGTAAATTTCCGGGCTCCACATTGCTCCACCGGAGAAACTCCGTACATGAAAGTTGTGCACCTTGCTGCCCTCTTCAACTTTGCTTTTTGCAGCATCGCAAAATTTCCAAGGGATAGCTCGCCACCGTCTTCCAAAAATCAGACGAGCTAGCCCCGTTTTTGGATCGAATTCAGATTCGCTGGTCCATTTTGCACAAACCCCCTAGGAGAAGCCGGCCGGCACAGACCAGTCCCCCGCTCCCCGGATTGCGCACGTGTCAAGCGCAGGCCGGCCGCGCGCGCGATGTGGCCCCGCTGCCCGGAGGCCCACCTGTCATTCTCTGTGGCTAAGAAACCTCAAGGTGAGAAAAATCTAGAGAAACCCCCACCTTATCCATCGCCAGCTCCCTGCGCTGAGTCAGCCGGGCCCCGCGTGTCAGCGTGTGTGGCTAGGTTCATTTGTGTGCAAAAAGACCTGTGATCTTTCACTATAATAAAAATAATTCCAGAATTTGTTTATATGATTTTAAAATCCAGAAATTAATAACTTTATTTTGGTAAGTCCAAATAATACAAATGATATATGTTTTTGAATCAGAAAAATGTGAGGAATTCAAATATGCCATTTAAAATATTAATTGAGCACTTTAAAATTTTGAGATGATTAAAATTACAATGGAATGCCCTTTTCTTAATAAATAATAACTTTAATTCTATAACTTCAAATTTAGCAAATAACATGTCTAAATCGATTAGCGCGACGAGCCCGTTCTATCTATGTAGTCCTTGTTCTAAATTGAAGCATGCATCATGTCACTATTAAAAATCTGAACTGTTTATGGCAATAAAATTTGACTAAATAAATCATAAAATGCTTTATTCTTGTACCTCACACCTCACCATGCCATGCTACTTTAATGCCATGTAAATTGTGCATCATTCATCATGGCATGCTTGTTTGCTTGTCGCATTTTAATTCATATGCCTGTGCACTTTATTTATGTTGGCCCTTATTTGTTTGGTTCTTCTTCGAATAGACGCCCAGCAGGAGAATTACCAGGAATCACAGGAGTACTACCCGGATCCATCTCTCGTTTCAACTGAGCTGTCAGGAAAGCACTACCACATGCTTGCATACATTTAGTACATATTGCCTCTATCTTATTCTTGCATCATTGAGTCGCGATTGCATTAAATTGAATCCCAAGTACTGCATAGTCTTTACTTTTAAACCCCACCGAAGCCTGTTCCTCCATCCCATGAGCCATTACTACAGGAGTTGTTTGAGCCATGCGAGTCGTAGAAAAGCATGTGTAGGGTATGTGAGTGTCTGATGAATAACGAGGTACCTAAACAACTTAACCTGAGTAGTAATATGATAACTAATGAAAGCGGCACCGGTGAGCAATATCTACTATTTGGTTTTCATGCTCACTTGTGTCCCGTAGGACCTCGAGTACTTGATTCCTGTTCCTTCACTATTCGCACTATCCACATCCGGAAGGCCTTATGGACCCCCCTGAGCCAGAGCTTGATTCATTCTTATTTCTTGGGGCCACAATTAGTTTGGGGCTTTATTACTATCCTGTACTTATGCCATGTTACTGCTTTATTTAAGATTGTGCGAGGAGCACCTGTACTATTTTGGATCGTGACACGTTTTCGCTGTATCGACAAGCCCAGTCACATTTTCGGGTTCCCAGTCGTTTCCCGTCGTCCACACAAACCTTGGGTCCGTCTCGAAGCCGGCCAACTTCGTTGCGGGTAGCTTAATGGGGTGGCCCCCTGAAATATTTCTGAATCCTGTGATCGCTTTGTCGTGAATGCCTCGTTGGGTTTTGATTTGGTTTTTCCGAGGTTGATCGAGTGTGTGTTGCTATTCGTGCACCCCTGCAGGGTAAATCTTTCTGAAAGCCGTGTCCGCGGTTATGGACGACTTGGAGCACAGTTTCTCAATCATAGACAAGTATAACTAAAGTACCGCTTTTAATTTGACTAAGTACTTGATTAGTAAATAGTGCAATACTCATGGAATGGTTAATAAAACTGCCAACGGATGATGGGGGTTGTTCGTCCGCTTCCTCGTTGGTAAGCGAGGAGGAGGATGGATCTGTTAATTATACTGTTATAACTGTTGTTCTAATTAACGGACATCCGTCTATCATTGCTTAGGCGGATGGTTAGCGAGTATCTATAGAATTGTTAGGTATTATCTTTTGTTGCAATTGCGTCACCCCAGGTTGTGTCCCCTTTAGTGGCATAAAGACTTGCTGAGTACCCCTAGGGTCTCACACGATAAATTGTTTGATTCAGATGAACAGGTGTACTCGCAAGATGGATACTGGGTGGAGGAGACAGATGATGTTGGCAACGATCACTCGGTGTAGAGATTCCGGGAACGGAGATCCGTGAGATCTGTGGGCGGGATGTGTTTATTTATGTGGCATCTTATGCCGATTTGCTTCGTATCCGTACTCGGATCTTGTTTTCCGCTTCCGCCTGATACTCTGATGTTTGTTGTATGAGGAGCTATCCGAAATTATTATCTCTATCTAGGATATTTGAATCTTGCCGTATGGCGTTGCAATATTTCTATTTCTTTTAGATGGAATGGCTCGGAGGACTGTTGTATGTGGCTTGCATACATACTCATTTGTGTATGTAGTTGATCCCTTCGCCTGCCGATTACGCCGCTCGTTCTTGTCCCGATGTTCTGAAAATGGTTAGGACGGCCGAAAGGTCTACCGTGAGTGGCCCTGGGCCCCACCGTACTATTTTAACCACTTTCGTTCATCCAAGCATGCAACTAAGAGCGTAATTCACCGAGGTAGTTACAATTGGTATCAGAGCCATCCCGCCCTTCAGGGTCTCAGCCAAAATGGTCGTTGTCAGTTTAGCAAATATTTTTGGTAGCTATGTATACTAGGGAAAAACAAAACGTGAGAGTAGGGCTGCTTCCATTTTTCTTCTTACCCACCCACCCACCCTTTTCTGGTAAGGAAGTGTAACGTTTTCAATCCTCTTCTAAAATTCAAACTAGGATTCACGTGTTCTGGGTTCCGTAGTACCATAGGATGTGTTTGTGTGTGTGTGTGTGTGTGTGAATTCCTTGTCTATCTGTTGCATCCAAATGTTATCACTATCTGCCTTTTGGTTATCAACTGTTGGTATATTCCATACCGACAGGCCTTTGTAAACCGACGCGATCTATTCTGATTCGTTGTATACGGTTGCGATCTATCTTACTCTTTGTTATCCGATGTTATCTTTGGGGTGTTCTTTTTCGTAGTTACCAATCTTTAGGTTCATCTTAGAAGAAGGTGTTGGGATATGTGTTTTACTGATTCATGTGCGGAGTAATGATTTGAGTGCGGGATGGAGTTGTGACCATGCCACTACTTTTATCATTTACTCTTGTATGTTGAACTAGTAGAGTTACTAATCTTGATTCGTTAAGTGGTTTTGCGCATATAGTGGTATTTTAATGCCAAAATTGCGGAAAAAATTTCTTTGTTAGTTTGTGTACCACACTCCTTGTTCAGTCGTGTGCGTTATGCTTAATATCTTCTAGTTGCCTTTAACTTTGTTGATATTTAAATATCATCTCAGTGAATTGCATCCTTTAATCTTGGTTAATTCCATTTTGGTACTATTTTGGATTATTATCATTCTCCATTATAGTACTGACTTGTGTTTTATATCAATCACAGGATGGCACCACCACGCCGTTCTGAGGAGGACATACCACCTGAACTTGGGGCTGCTTTGGCAAGTATTGCAAATGCTTTGGGCACTATGCAGCAGAACCAGCAGCGCTTTGAGGAAAGCGTGAGGAGGAATGAGTTTGTTCCGCTACCTCCACCTCCCAAGCGAGGAGACATCAAGAGTTTTCTCAAGTTCAACCCATGCCAATTTGAGGTGTCTGATCAGCCACTTGATGCAGATGATTGGCTGCGTGAAGTGTCAAGGTTGCTGAGGACTGCGGATGTTCCCGAGCAAGAATGGGTCAAATGTGCCACTC
Organism: Avena insularis; assembly: GCA_023614405.1. Classification (NCBI taxonomy): domain Eukaryota; kingdom Viridiplantae; phylum Streptophyta; class Magnoliopsida; order Poales; family Poaceae; genus Avena; species Avena insularis. Next base: position 203,348,562 of record CM042690.1, on the reverse strand, counting down.
ACCTTCTGAAGGGAGATGCAGCTCTCTGGTGGGAAAATTACCTCAAGGCAGATCTTTCTGGTTTTCAGCCTACTTGGGAGCAATTCACTGCTGCTTTCAAAGAGCAATATCTGTCGGAAATTTTCACGGAAAGGATGAAGGAAGTGTTTCTCAACCTCAAGCAGGGCACTAACAATGTCAACACCTACATCAGAAACTTCATGAATCTTTCTCGTTATGGTGGCGATGAGATCTCTGATGACAAGAAGAAGCAAAAGAGGTTTAGGCAAGGCCTCAATGCTAAAATCAAATATGCAATCACTTATGCAAGGCCGGCATCTTTCCTGGAACTCCAACACACAGCTCTGCAGGAAGAAGCAAGTAGGCAAGTGTTTGAGGAGTCAAAGAAACACAGCCGTGATACAGCAAGCTCTTCTTCTATGACAGCTCCTTCTAAGCGTCGTGTCTGGGTTCCTAACACCCCACCGTTGCTCCCTGCTCCACCAAGACCATCAAGCTATGCACCAAGGCCACCAAACTCCTTCACTGCGGCTCCCAGGGGCTATAACCACAACTACCCTGGAGCGCCTGGCGGAGTCCCTGGCTACGTTGCTCCACGACCACCTGGTGCTTACTATACTTGTGGAAACACTGGGCATCAGCACTGGAATTGTCCAATGAACAACAAAGCTCTTCCACCACCACCTCCAAGACCTGCGGCAAGTTCTCCTATGATTCGTGCACCTCCACCTCGGGCTCTCAACATCAACACTAAGCCTGGGTCTATAGTTGCTCGTGCCAACTGTGTCAACGCCGCTCAAGCTGAGCATGCTCCTGGAGTTGTGATGGGTATGCTTCCTGTTAACTCAGTTCCTGCACGAGTTTTGTTTGATTTTGGTGCTTCGCATTCTTTTGTTTCTCACAAGTTTGCGCATGAGCAAGATCTGGCTATGGTTCCTTTATTGCATCGTCTTGTGGTACAATCTCCTGGGTCAAACATGAGGGCTGCTCATATCAGCCATGGCAATCAAATTGAGATTGGTGGTTCTTCGTTTCCGGCTTCCTTAATTATTCTGGGCAACTCTGATATTGATGTTATCTTGAGCATGGATTGGTTAACAGCAAATGCAGCTGTGATTGATTATGTTGAATGTTCGGTTTCTCTAAAAATTCCTGAAGGCCATATAGTCTATTCTCCAAGTCTGATTCCTGCAATTCAACTTTATTCTTTGGCAGCTCTGAATGATGATGCTATGGAAGGTATTCAGAGTGCTCCTGTAATTTGTGAGTTTCTAGATGTCTTTCCTGAAGAGTTTCCAGGTATGCGTCCGGATCGTGAGGTTGAGTTTGTCATTGAACTTGAACCTGGTACCGCTCCTATTTCTAAGCGGCCTTATAAAATGGGTCATGCTGAGTTGGCTGAACTCAAACGCCAGCTGGATGAACAAGAGAAGTTGGGTTTCATTTAGCACAGTACTTCTTCTTGGGGTAGTCCAACCATCTTTGTGAAGAAGCGAGACAAGACTGATAGACTTTGTGTTGACTATCGGGCACTCAATGCTAAAACCATCAAGAATAAATATCCCCTTCCGCGGATTAATGATCTCTTCGATCAGCTAGCTGGAGCTGTGGTATTCTCTAAGCTTGATTTGAGAAGTGGTTATTATCAAATCAAGATTTGCAAGGAAGATGTTCCTAAAACAGCTTTCACCACCCGCTATGGCCTGTATGAGTACACGGTCATGTCTTTCGGTCTCACCAATGCACCTTCCACCTTCTCGAGGCTTATGAACTCGGTTTTCATGGAGTATCTTGATAAGTTTGTTGTGGTCTATCTGGATGACATTCTAGTCTATTCTAAGTCAAAAGAAGAACATGAAGAACACCTTCGGTGTGTCCTAAACAAGCTTCGTGAGAACCGCCTGTATGCAAAGTTCTCCAAGTGTGAATTCTGGCTGCCTCAAGTCACCTACCTTGGTCACGTCATTTCTGCCAAGGGCATTGCCGTCAACCCAGAAACTATTAAGACAATTATGGACTGGCTTCCACCCATAAATGTCAAAGAAGTCTGGAGTTTCCTTGGTTTGGCTAGTTACTGCTGTCGCTTCGTTCAAAACTTCTCGAAGATTGCGAAGCCTCTTACCGATCTCCTCAAGAAAGGCAAGAAATACCTTTGGACTCCTGCATGTCAAGCAAGCTTTGAAACACTCAAAGAGAAGCTCACTTCCACACCAGTCTTGGTTCCTCCTGATACATCAAAGCCTTTCCAGATATTCTGTGATGCCTCATTGCAAGGATTGGGTGTGGTCCTTATGCAAGAAAACCAAGTTGTTGCTTATGCCTCTCGACAGTTGAGGATGCATGAGATCAACTATCCTACACATGACCTCGAACTCGCAGCAGTTGTCTTTGCTTTGAAAGTATGGAGGCATTACTTGCTTGGCAACCGTTGCGAATTTTTTTCTGATCACAAGAGTCTGAAGTATATCTTCACACAGCCGGATCTCAACCTTCGTCGGAGGAGGTGGATTGAAACAATCAATGATTTCGATTTGACCATCAACTACACTTCGGGCAAAGCTAATGTCATGGCCGATGCTCTCAGCCGAAAAGCTTATGTCAACAACCTCATGGTGGAAGAACAACAGCCTCTCTTGTGCGAGGAATTCCACAAGCTAAACCTTGAAATTGTGGATCAAGGGTATCTTCTGAACCTTCTAGCAACACCTCTCTTGGAAGAAAAAGTTCGCTCCATTCAGCTTGGGGATCCTTACACTAAAAAGATCATCTCCAACATTCAGGTTCCGAAGTATGAGTCTTTCCACGTCGACGACCAATGCACTCTTTTCTTTGAACACCGGATGTTTGTTCCGAACTACCCGGGTTTAAGAGAGCAAGTTCTGAAGGAGGCGCATGATTCGGTTCTTTCTATCCACCCTGGCAGCACTAAGATGTACATGGACTTGAAAACACAATATTGGTGGCCTGGTTTGAAACGATATTGTGCCAAGTATGTCTCGGAGTGTGATGTCTGTCGCAGAGTTAAAGCTGTCCATCAGAAACCTTTCGGTCTTCTACAGCCATTGAAGCCTCCAGAATGGAAATGGGAGAAAGTAGAGATGGACTTCATCACTGGTTTTCCAAGGTCGCAGAAGGGCAACAATGCAATCTTTGTTGTCATTGACAGGCTTTCTAAAGTAGCCCACTTCTTTCCAGTCAAGGAAACAATTTCTACAATTCAGTTGGCTAAGCTCTATATCAACAGAATTGTCTCTCTGTATGGAGTTCCTCTTGAGATCAGTTCAGACCGTGGAAGCATCTTCACTTCCAAATTCTGGGGAAGTTTCCAAAATGCTTTGGGAACAAAATTGAATTTCAGCACAGCTTACCACCCTCAGTCGCAAGGACAAGTTGAAAGGATCAATCAGATTCTGAAAGATATGCTTCGTGCTTGCGTTATCTCTTTCGGCATGAAGTGGGAAGAATGTCTTCCTTACGCTGAATTCTCTTACAGCAACAGTTTCTAGAAAAGTCTAAAGATGGCACCATTTGAGGCTCTCTATGGTCGCAAATGCAGAACTCCGATTGGTTGGTCGGGCGCAGGTGAAAGAATATTGTTTGGCCCCGACATTGTAACTCAAGCGGAGGAGAAAGTTCACATCATTCTTGAAAACCTGAAGATTGCTCAAAGTCGCCAGAAGAGCAATTATGACAGAAAGCACACGGACATGGAGTATGTCCCTGGTGATCTCGTTTACCTCTGTGTCACTCCCATGAGAGGCATGCACCGTTTTGGTATCAAAGGAAAGCTGGCTCCTAGATACATCGGTCCTTTCAAAATTCGTGGAAGGAGAGGAGAAGTTGCTTATGCTCTTGAGCTCCCTGAACAACTCAAAGTCCATGATGTTTTCCACATCTCTCAACTCAAGAAGTGCTTCAAGGATCCCGGCAGGACCGTGGACCATGAACTCATCAATCTCCAAGAAGATCTTCCTTATCAAGAACACCCCATAAAAATCCTCGAAGTCGCAGAAAGAAGGACTCGCAACAAGTCCATCAAGTTCTGCAAGGTGCAGTGGTCGCACGATTCCGTTGATGAAGACACTTGGGAATGTGAAGATGAGCTCCGTGCCAAGTATCATACCCTCTTTGAGTCTTCTTCTTCCTAGAATCTCGGGGCGAGATTCCTGTTTAGTGGGGGAGAATTGTAGCACCCTAATTGTCTAACAATTGTAATGCTACTTGGTCTACTAATATAATGGCTACTTCCTACATATAATTGTTGCATCATAATTATATCATGCTCATGTCATCACGCCACCTTGCATTTGAGCATCGTATAAAACCTCTTTTAATTTGGTTCTTCTTCTCATATTGCATTTGTATTGCATATTATTTTGCTTCTTGATATATTGTATTAGCATTTCATTAATAGTATAATGTCCAAATTGTTTTGGGGGCATATCTTTTAATTCTTTCCATCCACTAACATGCCAAATAAATCTTATCATTTGACCTTCCTCTATTTTTTTTCACCATACATGCCATATGGGTTCTTTCATTTTATTTGGATTTAATTCATGCCCATGTGTATTGTGTGTGGTTCCATCTCTTTCAAATCTAGTACATTTGTCACTATCTCTCTACCACCCATACCATGTGCCTTCTTTCTATTTTAATTCTAGAGCACATGTGATAATAATTCATTTCTCTAGTCACATGCAATAATAGACCTGAATTGATTATGCCGCTTATTTGAATTTGTTTTGATTTGCCTTTTTCGTTCGATTTAATCAAACTTGGTCTCCACCAATCTAATCCCTAGCTGAAAGCTATCCTAAGCTAGCTATTTAATCTATCTACAAACCTTCTTTTTTCCCTTTTTCTACTCGTGTGAGCATCCACACACACTCCTAACTACACATGCACATCTGCCTAAGCACACACGCATCCAGCTGCTAGCTACACACACACTCGGAGCTGCACCATGTCTGTTCCGTGAATCCTAGGCACGTTTGAACCTGCTCAACCTCCTCCCAACCGAAGCGAGCCGGCACCCATGCTGTGCTCTGTTCCGACCCAGCCAGCAGCGAACAGTGAAGCGGCTCCTGTTTCTCTTCCTGGAAGCACTCACGTGCAAGGCTCGACCGACGCCCACGATCCTCGCAGCCTCGCCCTGGAGCTCTCCCCATACCGGAACAAGTAGGAGACGCCCCCTCGCCGCTGCAGCTCGCCGTCGCTGTCCTGGACTGTCCCTGTGCTCGCCGCCGACCGTACCATCTTCACCGACAACCCCACGGTGACCCAAGGTCGTGTCCCCTCCCTTCTCTCTCCCTGGCTCTCTCCCTCTGCTCCCTCTCGCTCGCCCAGCTCGTCGTTGCACCGCGCTCGCGCGCGCTCTGGAACGCGTCTGGCGTCGACCTCGAGCAGCGGATCCATCACGTACACCTTCCAGTACTTTCTCGAAATTTTGCCGGCGTCTCCGTCGCTCTTTTGCGAAAACTCTTTGAATAGAACTTGTAGCCCCATCATCCCTCTATCCACAGGAACAAACGGCACTCGATTTGGAGCTCCACCGACGAAGAAATCTTCTTCTGAAGATCGCTTCGAAAACTGTTTTTCTGAAATTTCGTTAGTGCAATCTGAATCTGCTCTGTTCTTCAACGTTTGCCGGTGCATACAATCTCCGATTGGAAAAACTTACTTCAGTAAAGTTTTAGATCTTTGCGAGATCTACAACTTTCGTTTTTATGATATCTTCAAAATCGTCCCAGATTCATCGTCATATTCAGTTGAACTCAGGTCGTTTTCCTGCATCCCGTCCGACAATCTCGGATACCGTTTTCGTCCCTGTTCTTCGTCAATTTCCGGGCTCCACATTGCTCCACCAGAGAAACTCCGTACATGAAAGTTGTGCACCTTGCTGCCCTCTTCAACTTTGCTTTTTGCAGCATCGCCAAATTTCCAAGGGATAGCTCGCCACTGTCTTCCGAAAATCAGACGAGCTAGCCCCGTTTTTGGATCGAATTCAGATTCGCTGGCCCATTTTGCACAAACCCCCTAGGAGAAGCCGGCCGGCACAGACCAGTCCCCCGCGCCCCGGATTGCCCACGTGTCCAGCGCGGGCTGGCCGCGCGCGCGCTGTGGCCCCGCCGCCCGGAGGCCCACCTGTTATTCTCTGTGGCTAGGAAACCTCAAGGTGAGAAAAATCTAGAGAAACCCCCCACCTTATCCATCGCCAGCTCCCTGCGCTGAGTCAGCCGGGCCCCGCGCGTCAGCGTGTGTGGCTAGGTTCAGTTGTATGCAAAAAGACCTGTGACCTTTCACTATAATAAAAATAATTCCAGAATTTGTTTATATGATTTTAAAATCCAGAAATTAATAACTTTATTTTGGTAAGTCCAAATAATACAAATGATATATGTTTTTGAATAAGAAAAATGTGAGGAATTCAAATATGCCATTCAAAATATTAATTGAGCATTTTAAAATTTGAGATGATTAAAATTACAATAAAATGCCCTTTTCTTAATAAATAATAACTTTTAATTCTATAACTTCAAATTCAAATAACATGTCTAAATCGATTAGCGCGACGAGCCCATTCTATCTATGCAGTCCTTGTTCTAAATTGAAGCATGCATCATGTCACTATTAAAAATCTAAACTGTTTATGGCAATAAAATTTGACTAAATAAATCATAAAATGCTTTATTCTTGTACCTCACACCTCACCATGCCATGCTACTTTAATGCCATGTAAATTGTGCATCATTCATCATGGCATGCTCGTTTGCTTGTCGCATTTTAATTCATATGCCTGTGCACTTTATTTATGTTGGCCCTTATTTGTTTGGTTTTTCTTCGAATAGACGCCCAGCAGGAGAATTACCAGGAATCACAGGAGTACTATCCGGATCCATCTCTCGCTTCAACTGAGCTGCCAGGCAAGCACTACCACATGCTTGCATACATTTAGTACCTATCGCCTCTATCTTATTCTTGCATCATTGAGTCGCGATTGCATTAAATTGAATCCCAAGTACTGCATAGCCTTTACTTTTAAACCCCAACGAAGCTTGTTCCTCCATCCCATGAGCCATTACTACAGGAGTTGTTTGAACCATGCGAGTCGTAGAAAAGCATGTGTAGGGTATGTGAGTGTCTGATGAATAACGAGGTACCTAAACAACTTAACCTGAGTAGTAATGGGATAAATAATGAAAGCGGCACCGGTGAGCAATATCTACTATTTGGTTTTCATGCTCACTTGTGTCCCGTAGGACCCCGAGTACTTGATTCCTGTTCCTTGACTATTCGCACTATCCACATCCGAGAGGCCTTACAGATCCCCCTAAGCCAGAGCTTGATTCATTCTTATTTCTTGGGGCCACAATTAGTTTGGGGCTTTATTATTATCCTGTACTTATGCCATGTTACTGCTTTATTTAAGATTGTGCGAGGAGCACCTGTACTGTTTTGGATCGTGACACGTTTTCGCTGTATCGACAAGCCCAGTCACATTTTCGGGTTCCCAGTCGTTTACCGCCATCCACACAAACCTTGGGTCCGTCTCGGAGCCGGCCAACTTCGTTGCGGGTAGCTTAATGGGGTGGCCCCCTGAAATATTTCTGAATCCTGTGATCGCTTTGTCGTGAATGCCTCGTTGGGTTTTGATTTGGTTTTTCCGAGGTTGATCGAGTGTGTGTTGCTATTCGTGCACCCCTGCAGGGTAAATCTTTCTGAAAGCCGTGTCCGCAGTTATGGACGACTTGGAGCACAGTTTCTCGATCATAGACAAGTATAACTAAAGTACCGCTTTTAATTTGACTAAGTACTTGATTAGTAAATAGTGCAATACTCATGGAATGGTTAATAAAACTGCCAACGGATGATGGGGGTTGTTCGTCCACTTCCTCGTTGGTAAGCGAGGAGGAGGATGGATCTGTTAATTATACTGTTATAACTGTTGTTCTAATTAACGGACATCCGTCTATCATTGCTTAGGCGGATGGTTAGCGAGTATCTATAGAATTGTTAGGTATTATCTTTTGCTGCAATTGCGTCACCCCAGGTTGTGTCCCCTTTAGTGGCATAAAGACTTGCTGAGTACCCCTAGGGTCTCACACGATAAATTGTTTGATTCAGATGAACAGGTGTACTCGCAAGATGGATACTGGGTGGAGGAGACAGATGATGTTGGCAAGGATGACTCGGTGTAGAGATTCCGGGAACGGGGATCCGTGAGATCTGTGAGCGGGATGTGTTTATTTATGTGGCATCTTATACCGATTTGCTTCTTATCCGTACTCAGATCTTGTTTTCCGCTTCTGCCTGATACTCTGATGTTTGTTGTATGAGGAGCTATCCTAAATTATTATCTCTATCTAGGATATTTGAATCTTGCCGTATGGCGTTGCAATATTTCTATTTCTTTTAGATGGAATGTCTTGGAGGACTGTTGTATGTGGCTTGCATACATACTCATTTGTGTATGTAGTTGATCCCTTCGCCTGCCAATTACGCCACTCGTTCTTGTCCCGATGTTCTGAAAATGGTTAGGACGGCCGAAAGGTCTACCCTGAGTGGCCCTGTGCCCCACCGTACTATTTTAACCACTTTCGTTCATCCAGGCATGCAACTAAGAGCGTAATTCACCGAGGTAGTTACAGCATTGTCCCAAGACTAGTTGATTGATGCATAATTTGATATTGCTTGTTTGAAACTATTGTATCTAGTCACTCTTATGAACTTTGAAGGTGTCCTATGCATTTATACTTGCTACTCTATTGAGGGACAAGTTGAATACTATTATGCTATGTTTTCTTTATGTGAAACAAACAAACGTCTTGCAAAGCATTGTTATTCATGAATCTTTTGTTTGTGCCTTTTCATGTTGCATCATAGTTTCTTTGCTTATTGCTAGAACCTTGTTTTTCATGTTATGATTGAAGTACTATGATCCCAGCTTTGAATGTTTTGCAAATACTTTGATCAAGTCTTTGATGGTGCATGTCACCTCAAAAATTATTCTTTCTTTTTATCACTTACCTACTCAAGGACGAGCAGGAGTTAAGCTTGGGGATGTTGATACATTGCAAATGTATCTATAATTTTTGATGTTCCATGCTTGGTTTTATCCACTTTCTTGTGTTTTGTTCCAACTTTGGAGTACTTTTCATATGATTTCTTGGACTAACCTATTAACAAGAGCCACAATGCCAGCTGCCTGTTTTCTGCTGTTTTTGGTTCCAAAAAAGTCAGAAAATGAATATTCTCGGAATTGGACGGGACAAAAGCCAAAGTGCCTATTTTTCTGGAAGTGATCAAGTGCCAAAATACGAGACGGAGAGGGACCAGGGGGCCACCACACCACCTGGCGGCACGGCCCAACCTGGCCCGCGCCAGGGGGTGGTGAGGCCAGCCCTGGCACCCCCTCGGCCTCTCCTTCCGCCTATAAGTTGCCCTCGGGACGAAAACCCTAAGGACCGGATCAAAAATCCATGAAAGAGTCTGTAGCCGCCGTCATCTCCATCCCTAGATCGAGAGGGATCTGAAGCTCTTCCCGGCACCCTACCGGAGAGGGGAATTCACCCTGGAGGCCTTCTTCATCACCATGCAAGCCTCCGGTGTGATGCGTGAGTAGTTCATCCTTGGACTACGGATCCATGTAGTAGCTAGATGGCTGGTTTCTCCTCCTTTGTGCTTTCATGTTTAGATCTTGTGAGCTCCGTTCATGATCAAGATCATCTATTTGTAATCCATACATGTTGTGTTTGTGGGGATCCGATGGATATTGAGATGCTATTTCAGATTGATTATTGATTCTATCATGTCTTTGTTATTTGAGATCTTGCATGCTTTCCGTTGTTAGTAGCTATCTTGGCCAAGTAGATGCTAGCAACTCCAAGAGTTAGTATTTATGCTCGATAGTGGGTTCATGCCTCTGGTAATCTGGGGAAGTGACAGAAATCTCTAAGGTACTAGATGTGCTATAGCTACTAGGGAGAAAACAACAATGCTTTGTTCATAGAACAATCATATTGTTTACTTTACACGTAGTTCGTAAAGCAATAATCTGTTGCTTGCAACTTAATACTGGAGGGGGTTTGGATGATAACCTGAAGGTGGATTATTAGTCATAGATGCAGTTGGATGGCGTTCTATGTATTATGTTGTAATGCCCAATCAAGTCTCAGAGGAGTCAAGATGATTAGTATATGCATGTATTGCTTTCTCGGTGTTTGTCAATTGCCCCGCTGTAATTTGTTCACCCAGCATGTTATCTATCTAAGGAGTGCCACCTCTAGTGAACTATGGATCCCGGTCCTTTTCTTTACATACAATCTATAAACTGTTTACTGCTTTGTGTTTACTTTCTGCAAACTTTTACTTCTTTCCATTCGATATGATTAATCCTTTGTTTTCCCCAAAACACGGTGAGATTGACAACCTCATCGCAAGTTGGGGACAAAGTTCTGTGGTTGTGTTGTGCAGGTCTCCACGTTGCTACTAGCACCGGTAGTGCGCCCTGCCAAAGCTCAGCTAGTAACACCTTTGGGGTGTTTCCTTGCTCCTACTAGTTCGATTAAACCTTGGTTTCATAACTGAGGGAAACTTGCTGCTGTGCTCATCATACCTTCCTCTTGGGGTTCCCAACGAGCTCTACATCAACACCGCCATCAAGCAATTTTTTGGGCGCCGTACATTGAGCCATCAACCATGTAATGTAGCTCCTGCTGCTAAGGTCCCTCACCTTGCTCCTGGTCCTGGTACTTCCACCGAGGTTGATCTAGCTAACGATGACGCTGGTGATGGCGATGGTGGCATTGGGGCTAGGTCTGATGGTGCTGCTCCACCTCTCGAACCTCTCAGAGGTTTCTATCCTGAAGAACCTGATGATGGCAAAGTAACCATTCGTATCGGTGTCGCAGATTATACTGCAAAATTAGATGATGGCATAGAAAAATTCTATGACGAGTTTGATGTGTTTCTTGGTAGATATGATCCTGAAGTGGTAGAGTTATCTGACCTAATGGCATCATTACGTGTGAAGGTGTTGTGGGGGTCCTCCCAGGAATCACGTTTGTTATATTTTGGTTACAGGAGCAAAAAGGCTATCAAAGTGAAAGATACCAGGGATTTAGTCGTACCGTTTACAAGGAAACATTATAGAGGTAAAGTGTACTTCCACTTGATAGTGAAAATGGTTGGAGAGGAATTGGAACTCGACAATAGAGATGATGGAATTTTAGAAGGCACGCATGACCTGATCCATGACATCACTTGGGCTGGTGCGATTGAGGGTAGCTTCGAACAAAGGAGAGTCTTATAGAGGAGTGTCATAAAGAGGAGCAGGAAGAGCATCCCCAGAAAGGGCACCCCGAAGAAGAACGTCACCAAGGATACCACGCTAGAGAAGAGGACGCCCAAGAGTCACACGAAAAAAGGCACCACGCCGGAGAGTACACCCCCGAGATCCAGTCAAAATGCCACACCGAACGGTAACAACAAAAACGCTAAGAGGGCTAGCACGGTGGTGAACACTCCTAGGAGTGGTAGCAAAGAGGCGAAGATGGCCAGCACGGAGGCTACCACACCCAGTGGGGAGCACAAAAAATACTAATTTGGAGCGGAACACGCCGCTGTCAGGGAATAATGCCAGCATGAAGGAGAACACGCCCAATAGTAGCAGCAAAAGGGCTAATTTGGAGCGGAACACGCCGCTGAGGTCAGGCAATAATGCCAGCACGAAGGAGAACACGCCCAATAGTAGAAGCAAAAGGGCTAATTCAAAGAAGAACACACTACAGAGGTCAGGCAATAATGCCAGCACCCTGGAGCCAACATCCGTGAGGGGAGGCAGGAAGGAGATCACACCCAAGAGCGGCAGCAAAAAGCCTAGTTCGATGGGGAATGGAACGCAGATGTCAAGCCCTACTGATACCATTAGGAAAGATTATATCAGGAAGGATGATGTACACAAGAAGAGCAAGAGTGTTCTATACAGTCAAGATGAAATTGATTCTGACTGCTGTTTGTCCAGTGAAGTACCTAGGATGCGTGCAAACGTAAGACCTGTTGGGTCCGCAGCATAGAAAACAAAAAATTTCCTACGATGAGAACTATACGCCAAGATCTGTCTACTAGATACAGAGCAACGGGTGGACATACATCCATAGAGAACTTACCCTCGAAGACAACGAGTTTTGTTAACGAGTAGGAACTCGTGGTTGATGTAGTCGTACGCTTGCCGATCTCAAGATCGTGTGGAAGTCCGAGCGCCGCAAATCAGCAGTGCATCCGTCCTCGCACACACGTTCAAGACACCGGACAACCTCCACCTCCTCGCTCCAGCGAATCAGCGGAAGTAGCAACTCCTTCTAGACGCAAGGCCACCGGGAACATGTATCTCACTAATCTGAGACCATGGGGGAATATCTAGAGGGGGAGAGAGATCCTTCATGAGGAGGTGTCTGGATGAAGAAGGAGAGGGGTGGATTTTATAGGAGGAGGGGGGTGCCCCCTCTCTCCATGGCCGGCGCATGGGGGGGTGACCCCTCACCTCCCCCATTTATGTGGTGGTAACCCCTCCACATTAAAATGCCCCTTCACATTCTCTTTTAAAGTCTCCACTTCAAATGCATTAAATTTCTCCAAATTTAATGCTCTCTCATTTAATAAAACTCTTTTATTTATTTTATTCAGAATTTTGTTAATTACTTTAATTAACAAACATTCACATAAAACCCCTTGCAACATTTCAATATTACATGCAGAACCACTTTCTGCAATTTCACCCGAAACAATTCCAGTTTCTATCGAAACAATTCCTGTTTCTATCGAAACATTTCCCGCGCTTTGCAAACCTTTTGTCTGGAACATATGTGCTCCTAAATGGTGTCCGGCAACCCTTAAGTGTGTCACCCTACGGTTCGCGAATAATGCAGACATGATTGAGACTCCTCTCAGATCAATAATCAGAAGCGGGACCTGGAGATCCATACTGACTCCTGCACATTCAACGATGACTTCTATGATCGTGAGAACCTTTAACGTCAGCAATTTAATACCTTTGTCTCATGATATAATACATTTCCGAGATTCGATCATCGGTATCCAAATACCTAGTTTGATCTCGTTACCGATATGCACTCTTTTCTCGTTCCCGTGATATAACATTCTAGTGATCACATCACTTGCTTGCAAGCTATCTTAATGTGATATCACCGAGAGGGCCCAGAGTATATCTATCCGTCATCTGGATTGACAAATTCCACTCTTGACCCATGAGCCTCAACATAACACCTTCGTAGTACTGAACCCATCTTTATAGTCACCCTGTTACGGTGTGACGTTTGATGTTATCAAGATACTCTTCCAGTGTTAGCAATTAACATGATCTCATGGTCTAAGGACTAAGACTACTTTGTATGATGTTATAGCAATATAAACATAATGACTTGATCGTAATGCTATACTTAGGATAAATGTTCATCACATCATTTCACAAATGCTGTGACCTTGTTATTAACAACATCCAATGTCCATGATCAGGAAACTTTGATCATCTTGTTAATCAACAAGCTAGTCTATAAGAGAGGCATAACTAGGAACCCTTTTTGTTTATTAAACACACATGTATTGATGTTTCCTATCAATACAATTATAGCATGCAAAATAAACATCTATCATATACAAGAAATATATAATAACAACTTTATTATTGCCTCTCAGGGCATATTCCCTTCAGTCTCCCACTTGCACTAGAGACAATAATCTAGTTTACACAGTGATAAATCTAACACCCATGGAGTTCTGGTGTTGATCATGTTTTTCCCTAGGGAGTACTTTAGTCAACGGATCTGCTACATTTAGGTCCGTGTGCACTTTACAAATCTTTATATCTCCATCCTTGACATGCTCGCGGATGGAGTGAAACCGGCGCTTAATATGTTTGGAATTCTTGTGAGACCTTGGTTCCTTTGCGTTGGCTATGGCTCCATTGTTGTCACAATAGATCACCATCGGGTCCAACGACCGGAACCACACCCCGGTTCTATAATGAACTCTTTCATCCAAAGCGCCTCTGCGCTTACTGACGACAACATATTCCACCTCCGTTGTTGATCCAACTACCACAGGTTGTTTGGAACTCCTCCAACTAACTGCTGCTCCGTTCAAGAGAAATACGTATCCGGATTGAGACTTAGAGTCATCCGGATCGGTGTCAAAGCTAGCATCAACATAACACTTAGCGACTAGCTCTTCTTCACCTCCGTATATAAGAAACATATCCTTAGTTCTTCTCAAGTACTTGAGGATGTTCTTTACCGCTATCTAGGGTTCCGAACCTGGATCAGATTGGTACCTACTAGTCAAACTAATAGCATGTGCCACATCCGGTCTTGTACATAGCATGGCATACATAATAGAGCCTATGGCCGAGGCATAGGGGATCTTATCCATCATCTCTCTTTCTTCTGCCGTAGCCGGACTTTGAGTCTTACTCAATGTCTTGCCTTGCAACATAGGTAAGAACCCCTTCTTACTTTTGTCCATATTAAACTTCTTTAATATCTTATCAAGGTATGTACTCTGCAATAGCCCAATTAGGCGTCTTGATCTATCTCTATAGATTTTAATGCATAATATATATGAAGCTTCACCAAGGTCTTTCATCGAAAATTTGTTGTTTAGATAACTTTTAACACTGTTTAAAAGATCTATATCATTTCCAATCAATAATATGTCATCCACATATAATATCAGAAATGCCACATTGCTCCCACTCACTTTCTTGTAAATACAAGCCTCTCCATAAGTTTGGACAAATCCAAACTCTTTGATCACCTCATCAAAGCGGAGATTCCAACTCCGGGATGCTTGCTTCAGTCCATAGATGGATCGCTGAAGTTTGCACACCTTATTAGCATCCTTAGGATCGACAAAACCCTTTGGTTGTATCATATACAACTCTTCTTCAATATTACCATTGAGGAACGCAGTTCTGACATCCATCTGCCATAGTTCATAATCGAAATATGCAGCAATTGCTAACATAATCCTAACCGACTTAAGCATCGCTACAGGAGAGAATGTCTCATCGTAGTCAACTCCTTGAATTTGTCGAAACCCCTTTGCGACAAGTCGAGCCTTATAGATGGTTACATTACCATCAGCATCAGTTTTTCTTTTGAAAATCCATTTATTCTCAACGGCCTTTCGATCGTGAGGTAAGTCCACCAAGGTCCAAACCTGGTTTCCGTACATGGATTCCATCTCGGATTTCATGTCTTCTAGCCATTTGTTGGAATCAGGGCTTATCATCGCTTCTTCATATGTCGCAGGGTCATCTATTTCATCAATCATGAAATTCATAACAGGATTGCCAGTGATTCGGGGCTGCACGTGTCCCGCTTGACCTGCGAGGTTCGGTAGTGTCCTCTTTTGGAGTTTCATGATCAGTATCATTAGCTCTCTCTTCATTAGGTGAAGTCAACTCCGAAACAACTTCCGGTGCTGCGCTACTCGCCATTTCATGAAGAGAAGGTTCAATAACCTCTTCGAGTTCTACCTTCCGACTACTCACACCTTTCGCGAGAAACTCCTTCTCAAGAAAGGATCCATTCTTGGCAACAAAAACCTTGCCCTCGGATCTGTGATAGAAGGTATACCCAATCGTTTCCTTAGGGTATCCTATGAAGACGCATTTTTCCGCTTTGGGTTCGAGTTTATCCGGTTGAAGTTTCTTCACATAAACATCACATCCCCAAACTTTAAGAAATGACAGCTTAGGTTTGTTTCCAAACCATAATTCATACGGTGTCTTTTCAACGGATTTAGATGGTGCCCTATTTAAAGTGAATGTAGCGGTTTCCAGTGCATAACCCCAAAATGACAGTGGCAAGTCAGTCAGAGACATCATAGATCGAACCATATCCAATAAAGTACGATTACGACGTTCTGACACACCATTACGTTGTGGTGTTCCGGCAGGCGTGAGTTGTGAAACTATTCCACACTCTTTCATGTGTGTGATAAACTCGTAACTAAGATACTCTCCTCCACGGTCGGACCGCAGAAATTTGATCTTTCTGTTATGATGATTTTCCACTTCATTCTGAAATTCCTTGAACTTTTTAAAAGTTTTAGACTTGTGTTTCATCAAATAGATATACCTGTATCTACTCAAATCATCCGTGAAAGTAACAAAATAACGATATCCACCTCGCGCCGACACACTCATTGGTCCACACACATCAGTATGTATGATTTCCAGTAAATCTGTCGCCCGTTCCATTGAACCGAAAAACGGCGTTCTAGTCATCTTGCCCATAAGGCATGGCTCACATGTATCAAATGATTCAAAATCAAGTGATTCCAAAAGTCCATCAGAATGGAGTTTCTTCATGCGTTTAACGCCAATATGACCTAGCGCGATTGCCACATATATGCAGATATATCATTATCAAGTTTAATCCTTTTAGCATCAACATTATGAATATGCGTAATACTACTATCGAGATCTAATAGAAATAAACCATTCAACACAGGTGCATGACCATAAAAGATATTATTCATATAAATTGAACAACCACTATTTTCAGATTTAAACGAATAACCACTTTGCATCAAACATGATCCGGATACAATGTTCATGCTCAGTGCAGGCACCAAATAATAATTATTCAGGTTTATAACTAATCTCGACGGCATATGGAGAGGCAGCGTTCCGACGGTGATCACATCAACTCTTGATCCATTGCCGACTCGCATCGTGACCTCATCCCTTGCTAGTTGTCTCTTGTTCCACAGCCCCTGAACCGAGTTACATATATTAGCAACCGATCCCATATCAAATACCAGGTGCCATTGCGAGTACTAGTCAAGTACACATCAATAACATGTATATCACATATAACTTTGTTTGCCTTGCCGGCCTTTTTGTCCGCCAAATACTTGGGGCAGTTGCGCTTCCAATGGCCAGTCCCCTTGTAATAGTAGCACTCGGTGTCAGACTTAGGGCCAGCTCGGGGTTTCTTTTCAGGCGCGGCAATAGATTTGCCGCCCTTCTTTCCCTTCTGCTTGCCTTTCTTGTCCTTCTTGAAACCGGTGGTCTTATTGATCATCAACACTTGATGTTCTTTCCTAATCTCCACTTCTGCAGTCTTAAGCATTGACAGAAGCTCGGGAAGAGACTTCTTCATGCCCTGCATATTATAGTTTATCACGAAGCTCCTGTAGCTAGGTGGCAGAGATTGGAGAACACGATGTATGCCTAAGTCAATGGGAATCGTTATTCCTAAGGACACAAGCTTATCGGCGTACCCAGACATTTTGAGTACGTGCTCACTAACGGAGCTGTTCTCTTCCACCATGCAGCTAAAGAACTTTTCAGAAGCATTATAACTCTCTATGGCAGCATGGGTATCGAAAATCATTTTCAATTCTCCCATGGTATCAAAGGCATTGCCATTTTCAAAATGTTTTCGAAGTTCTGGTTCTAGCCCATACAGTATGCCGCAATGAACTAAGTTGTGGTCCTCCTGACGAGTTATATAGACGTTCTTTTCCTCGTCAGGGGCATCAGGAGCTGGTGGGGGGCCTAGCGGCGCCTCTAGCACATATTTCTTTTGTGCGTGATGAGGAGAATCCTCAAATTCATAGCCAGTTGGTGAAGTTGCTACCATTCACAAGCTTCTCTTTCTCCATGAACACATTGAAATTAAAAGCAGGTGGTGCCATCTACAACATAATTTGTAAAATATATTTAGACTAAGTTTATGATAGATTGAGTTCAACTAATCCAAATTACTAATGAACTCCCACTCAAAAACGACATCCCTCGTGTCCTTTTGGTGATGACATGAACCAAATCCACTACACCAAGTCTGATCATCACGTGAGTCGGTGTAGCTTCAAAGCCGAGTATCTATATAGGCATCATATCAACTATATGACTCATGCTTAACCTTTGATTACGTGTTAGAGGCCATGTCTATACATGCTAGGCTCGTCAAGTAAGAACCTTAGTATTCGCGTGTGTAAAACTTTCTTACACCCGTTGTATGAAAGCGTAGAGTCGAGAACACCCGATCATCACGTGATGCCTCAAAACACGATCCACAAAACGGTGCATACTTAAGGAAGAACACATTTTATCTTGATATCTAAATGAGGGATCATCTTATAATGCTACCAAAAGCGCCAAACTAGCAATATAAGATGCTAACATCTAATGTGTGAAGTAAGGTGATATGGTCCATGCATTTGATCTCTATCATTTGCATCATGGTATGATCTCTATCATTCCTTTGTGTGTAAGGCCAAGGTCTATGGAACTTACACGTTAAGTGAGTTGTAAGAGTATCTATCATACATCTACTTACAACAATACCATATCAAGACACTAGCCCAGCAACGATCTAAACTAGACGCCTCTAATTTATCAATTGCAAGTTTTACGTGGCTTAGGGAGTTTAGAGATAGAACCGGTCTAACCTACGAACATGAACCACAACGAGGATAACCAAGTTATTAGCAGCTCGTTGTAAATCAGATATTGACTATAGTAGGAGAGACAGACACCCGCCAGCCACTTATGCAAAACAAGTTGCATGTCAGTCGTGGAACCGGTCTCATGTACGATGACATGTAAGGGTGGTCGAACGCTTCATCCCACTATGCCACCAATATCCAAAGTACATAGAAGATGCAATAACATGATCATCGCCCACATATAAACATATGTGTACTACCGTGCAAAGCACCTACGCATAGATCGTGCTCTGATACCCTTTGTTGGGTCCATGACATAGAAAACAAAAAAATTCCTACGATGAGAACTATACGCCAAGATCTATCTACTAGATACAGAGCAACGGGTGTACATGCATCCATTGAGAACTTACCCTCGAAGACAACGAGTTTTGTTAACGAGTAGGAACTCGTGGTTGATGTAGTCGTACGCTTGCCGATCTCAAGATCGTGTGGAAGTCTGAGCGCCGCAAATTAGCAGCGCATCCGTCCTCGCACACACGTTCAAGCCACCGGACAACCTCCACCTCCTCGCTCCAGCGAATCAGCGGAAGCAGCAACTCCTTCCAGACACAAGGCTACTGGGAACATGTATCTCGCTAATCCGAGACCATGGGGGAATATCTAGAGGGGGAGAGAGATCCTTCACGAGGAGGTGTCTGGATGAAGGAGGAGACGGGTGGCCTATTATAGGAGGAGGGGGTGCCCCCTCTCTCCATGGCCGGCGCATGGGGGTGACCCCTCACCTCCCCCATTCATGTGGTGGTAACCCCTCCACATTAAAATGCCCCTTCACATTCTCTTTTAAAGTCTCCACTTTAAATGCATTAAATTTCTCCAAATTTAATGCTCTCTTATTTAATAAAACTCTTTTATTTATTTTATTCAGAATTTTGTTAATTACTTTAATTAACAAACATTCACATAAAACCCCTTGCAACATTTCAATATTACATGCAGAACCACTTTCTGCAATTTCACCCGAAACAATTCCGGTTTCTATCGAAACAACTCCTGTTTCTATCGAAACATTTCCTGCGCTTTGCAAACCTTTTGTCTGGAACATATGTGCTCCTAAATGGTGTCCGGCAACCCTTAAGTGTGTCACCCTACGGTTCGTGAATAATACAGACATGATTGAGACTCCTCTCAGATCAATAATCAGAAGCGGGACCTGGGGATCCATACTGACTCCTGCACATTCAACGATGACTTCTATGATCGTGAGAACCTTTAACGTCAGCAATTTAATCCCTTTGTCTCATGATATAATACATTTCCGAGATTCGATCATCGGTATCCAAATACATAGTTTGATCTCGTTACCGACATGTACTCTTTTCTCGTTCCCGTGATATAACATTCTAGTGATCACATCACTTGCTTGCAAGCTATCTTAATGTGATATCACCGAGAGGGCCCAGAGTATATCTATCCGTCATCTAGATTGATAAATTCCACTCTTGATCCATGAGCCTCAACATAACACCTTCGTAGTACTGAATCCATCTTTATAGTCACCCTGTTACGCTGTGACGTTTGATGTTATCAAGATACTCTTCCGGTGTTAGCAATTAACATGATCTCATGGTCTAAGGACTAAGACTACTTTGTATGATGTTATAGCAATATAAACATAATGACTTGATCGTAATGCTATACTTCGGATGAATGTTCATCACATCATTTCACAAATGCCGTGACCTTGTTATTAACAACATCCAATGTCCATGATCAGGAAACTTTGATCATCTTGTTAATCAACAAGCTAGTCTATAAGAGAGGCATAACTAGGAACCCTTTTTGTTTATTAAACACACATGTATTGATGTTTCCTATCAATACAATTATAGCATGCAAAATAAACATCTATCATATACAAGAAATATATAATAACAACTTTATTATTGCCTCTCAGGGCATATTTCCTTCAAGACCACCCCATGTGGTTGCAGCAGAACCAACCGAGTGTCTTGGAGAAAATAGAGTTGTCGGTGAGGTGGATTGGGGCAATGCTCCGGTCCATCCGGGTGGAGACGATGGTGCAGCCCCACCCATGGGAGTCAATATGATGTGTGTAGTACTAGGCATTAGAGACGATGGCCAGGATTCTGAATCAGTTGAAGAAGAAGGCACTATAGAGGATCAAGAATCTGGTGATGATGAAATAGACGAGGAACTTAACGATGAGGCTGGTATTCCAGTCGATGATTTGGGTGTTGAAGTAGAAGAAATGAAACATGACCACGAGTATCCTAGAATTTCGGTCGGCACCAAGTTCAGTAGCATGCATGAGTTCAGGATGTCGTTCCGGCATTTTTGTATCAAGGGGAAGTTCGACGTTTATCGACTGAAGAACACTGCCCAAAGGTATGAGGCTGTTTGCAAGTTAACATGGATGAATGGACGGGCCGAGGTACATTGTCCATGGAGGATCACAGCAAGAGCCTTACCTACGTCGAAGGCAATTAGGGTACTGGGGCAATGAATGCAGCAAACCATTAGAACTTTCTCTCTTTTCACTCTATAACTACAATTGTTGTGCGATATCTTTCTGGCAACTAGTCGACTCCGCTTATCTTTTAAATGAATCTGTGTTGCAGGTGAACAAAATGGGCCCTCCACACATGTGCCCGACAGGCGGCAAACTAGAATCCTCAATGGCTGATACGGAGTGGGTGGCTATGCAATCTATGTCCATACTAAAGGATAACCCCAAGGAGACCGCGAAGAATATTTAGACTAGCCTCGGTTCTAAATACAACATTGTCCTACTGTATTACACGGTTTGGAAAGGTAAAGAGAAAGCGTTGGGGGTCTTGCACGGGGATTGGACCAATAGCTTCAGGATGTTGTACAACTTTAAGGAGGAGGTACAAGCTAGGTGTCTGGGGAGTGTTGTGGAGATTGACACCGAATCAGTACGTGGTAAAAATATATTTCAAAAGATTTTTCATGGCGCTTAAACCTTGCATCCAGGGATTCAAGGACGGATGTAGGCGATGTCGAGTGTAGACAAGACCTTGTCCTAACTGGCAAATGGAAAGGCTGTCTGCCATCTGCCACAACACTTGATGGTCACAACTGGATGTTCCCAGTGGCATTCGGGCTATTTGAAACAGAAACGGAGGAAAACTAGGTCTGGTTTATGAGGCAGCTCAGGAGATCAATAGGCTACATGGATCCATTGGCTATATCCATGGATGCATCCAAAGGGCTAATGAATGCAGTGAAGGAGGTGTTCCCGCGAGCTGAAGGTAGAGAATGCCATGCCCATATGATGCTCAACTTGTACGCAGGCAGCGTATTTCGTTACATGTTTCCTGCTGCTAGAGTTTACAAACCTAGTAGCAGCGAATATTTCATAAGCAAGATTTTTGCGGAAGCCCCTGAACTTCCAGAGTACTTAGCCATCCATCATTCGCGGCTATGGAAGAGGAGTCAATTCAACCCTGACATCAAAGTTGACTACATAAACAACAACCTTGCAGAATGCCTGAATAACTGGGTGAAGGACATAAAAGTGCGTCATGTTCATATCTTGATGGACAGCATACGTGGTATGATCATGAAGCTGTTAAATATAAGAAGAGAGATCGGTAGGAGACTTAGAGGACATATGCTACCGCCAGTTGTACAACAACTGCACAAGAGAAGCCGAGGACTTGCTCATCTTAAGGTTCTCCCATCAACCAACATCAGCTGTGAGGTGGTCGATATGTCCAAGAATGGCAAAAGGGATGTTGTTCACCTACTTAGAGTGGTAGCATCTCGGGAAACCTTGCGACCACGCCTTGTCCTTCTTGGTGAAGAAAAGAACTCTACCACATTTGGATCAGTATTTGTCAGACTACTACTCTATGGAAAAGTTCAGAGCTGCGTACACTGGATCCGTCGAGCCATGTACAGACCCATCTCAGTGGCCTCAAGCCCAACTGTCTTTCGAGCTTTGTCAGCCAGTTACAAAAAGGGGCAGAGGAAGACCTCAGGTGAATAGGTTTAAGAATTTTCTCGAGAAGAAGGGTTCAACTTTCTGTGCAACCAAGAAGGGCAAAAATAGATGCAAGACCTGCCATCTTATAGGCCATAGAGCAGCGGGTTGTCCCCTTAATGCTCCCAAACCTAGGTATGAGATGGTATATTCACAAAAAAATTATTTATAGTCTGTAGATATAAGGTAGTAATCCATGTACTGGTTTTTTTTACAGGAAGCGCAAGGTAAGAAACAAGACAACCGACTCAGTGATTTTGCTGCGGGAAGAAAACCAAAACGAGTGGAGTGATGATGCTGGATAAAATTCTGGTGCTGATTAGCCTGACTTCCCTCGACCCAGTGATGCAGGGTACATGAAGGTAAGAAAATTGGCACCCAGGAAGAGGAAGAAGGCAGGAGATGAAGAAGTCAGTGGACGTGAAGGCAAGAGGAAGAAAGTTGGCATCCAAGCAGAGAAAGAAGGCTAGCAGTGTAGAAGCCTAATGATGTATTGAACTTGAACCTATATATGTAGTTCGGTTAAACTCTAGAGTTGTGTGCGTGGAACTTGCCGGACGAAACAATCTGCCTCCCGTACTCGGAGTAAAATGTATCGCGACTTTAGGATTGGATACGGCCGAGGCCGCTAGTTGAATCCGAAATTGTGACTGTGCCACTACTATCTAAACAATCGCGATAGCTGAGCGGTTAAGGGGTCTCCAAAATCTATGGGTGTAAGTGCCATAGACATGAATTATTTATAGGTGCTTAATAAATCCCTGCTATTGGCATTACACTTACTAGTCCTCAACCCGTGCTCCAGCATGAGCCTGTATATCGAGGAAAAATTATCAATATTTGGTTTCAATTATTGTTTATGCATCTATATATTTTTCAAATATATTCTAGTTTTTTCAAATATATTTTTCAAATATATTCTAGTTGGTATAGTAAGAGCTCGTAGTAAACATGCACAAAATGAAAATAATGAAGAAGGTACTAATAATAGTTTCTATGAAGCAAAATAGTTTCTAAAAATATTTATTTCAAACATTGATAATGACAACTATATCACCCTTTCTTGTGGCTACATGATTTCTTTGTGTTCTCTTGCACTACAAATAGATCAAGGTCAATTCGAGTGGTAAGAGGGTAAATAGGGTCTGTGATGTAAACCCAATATAGGAATTCCTTTCAGTGAATCTGTTTCCAAGCACATATGTTGCATTAGCTTTATGCAGTACCACCAAAATACACATACATGCTTGTCCAACCGTTTCCACTTTTCAACCATCAGTGTTACTCGTGAAGAAGAATCGATGTATCCTACATTAGGAATAACTATATGAGCAACTTTTTTCCATTCGTATTTCCTATATGGTAGTATAAGTATTCAAAATAACTTTATCATGGTCACTACATTTCTCAGTAGTGCCAGAAATGGAAAACACATGTTATTCCTTTCCCGTATTAGTCATGGCATCCACTTGAACTTGCCAGCTCTATGATACAGGAAAATTAATTTAAATTTCTCTCAAACTGAGTAGAAATTAACTAACGGTGCCAATATGCCAACAAAGGAAGTAGAAACATTAACAGAGTAGCAACATCATTTGGTATAAGTTTATATATAATTTCATGCATTCACTAAACGGTAAGCTAGAATAAGATATTTTAGGAAGTTCACAGCGAGCCAGTAAGGATATTGCAGTGGTATATAACTAATTTCTACAGAACTAAATTCTCATACTGATATATTTAGCAATATAAAGTGTAACATCTTAACTATATCATGATCGATATGTAGTGGCTAACAGCTTGAAAAATCTTCGCCAACATTTAAATTCATCTTGAACATTTTGATAAAGTCCTAGTTGAGATCTCTCTAGTAACTATAGTCTAGTATTCTGGGAGGGAACATTTAATGGCAAGCAACAAATAAGAAACATATATGAAAAAAAGTAGAAAACAGTGTGTATATGTTTGTATGTTGGCTATAAAATTTTAGATCCGCGGTACCGTTAGGTAATCATGTAAGCTTCTTCACGGACGTGCTGCTTTCCTGTATTTGTGCTTCTGCCATAGGTCTTGCGACATCCTATTATCTACACCAGCTTGTCAATATTTTGCCACTGTATTTCATCGCCGACAACAGCTTTGCACGCAGACTTGACATGCATCCCATTATTGACAATAGCTTTCCACTCGAATCGTGATGACATACCGAATATCAAATGCACTCACGCATGTCTGATAATAGAAATTTGGTGTAGATGAATGAAAAATACATCCTCACGCAAATATGTCCAATTATCTCTTGGATGTTCCAGTCAGTGGTTGAAACTGCAATGGGATGCAGAACCATACATTAGGACTATCAGAGGAATGAACTAAAAATCATGGCAAGACTTGTGAGGCAATATATCAGCTTAGGCACATATGAATATTACCACACAACTCGAAATAAAAAGGAGAAGAAATAACAAAGCACATAAAATCGCAGAGGGAAAAGAGAAGGTAAGTGAAAGAACTGAGAATATGGAAGATTGGAAGAGAGCCTTGCTCCTCTACTAACCATGCGGATATATACATCTCTTCAAGCAATGGGCTAAACTGAAGATACTTTATCTGTACCATGTTAAATTTACTTTGGTCATGGTTCTCCGAATCAAATTCGATTGCAAAAAAATCTGAGAAAAAAGAAGAAAATAGTAGAGAAAAAGGAGGCCTTCCGAAGAAACGATTAACATTCAAATATCAAGTTGAGAAGTGAAATTAGGATATCTCACATGCAATCAAAAGGTATTGTCCATGAGTTCTGATAATTGACCTTTTGTACAACAGACTGAAGACCAATTACTCTGGTTAGCAAGACATGAAACAGCTAGAATGACTTAAATACTCAATAAAAAATTAAAGATCGTCTTACAATGTAACACACTTCTCCAGAAACATTATTCAACAGCACTCTCTTTGCAGATCCTGAAAGTATAACAGTGAAAAAAATCGATAAAGGACATGTGTAATTCAGTTAAGGGCAAATATAGGGAAGAAACAACCACTAAAAACTAAATTCATTTACTTAGAAATTAATTTTAGTAATCAGTAAGCTTCGTTTGTAAATAAACGTACCGGTAATAAGAATGGAGATCTAGCTTAACTTGTAAAAGAGCAAAATGTTTGATACATTGATTAAAACCTGAACTATTGTCAAATATAATCACATAAAAAAATTAAGGAAATATCAGCGCCAAAAAGGTTTGGAATTTCATCAAACATGTGGAAGGTACGTATATACTCCCTCCGTTTTAAAATATAAGATGTTTTAACTTTATAAAAAGAGTGTATCTAGACCCTTTTAGTGTGTAGATTCACTCCAAATCTAAATAAACCTACACACTAAAAAGGATTTAGATACACTCCATTCATAAAGCTAAAACATCTTATATTTTGAAACTGAGAGAGCAGTATATAATATATACACCTCAACATCTGCAATACCACAGAAACACCAATGTACATACAGCGCAAGGCCAGTGCGGATGTGCTTGCCAAAGGGAGTACTTGACAAAGAACGTACAATATTGATACTTACCTCTAGTCGTGGATTAGAGGCAAAAGGATACAGCGTCTGAAGGATCCCTGTCTAGCGATCGCAGACAGTACGGGCGACGCGGCGAGTAGAGCTGTGGTCTTGTATAGCTCAGAAGGATCATGAAGGCTCGACGTGCATCCGGCTTCCCGGGAAAGCGTGAAGGTGAACGGTGGTGAGGGCGACGGTGTAGTGGAGGCGGCGGCGCAGTATCCTAGGAGATTTAGGGCAGGGGAAGGAGACTAAAATCTTTTTTAATTTTCCTTACTATCTCAGAGTTAACGTGGAGCCTCTTATGGTGCCTGCAATTAAGTAAAGATATATATATATATATAACTTTCTGGGCTGAAAAACAAGTTCTAAACTGGCTGCTACACTCCATGAAGCAGTAACTTATTTCAGCTGCTGGACAATGACATGGCAACATAAACTGTAAATGCAACAGATAATGTCTAGATAATGAGGAAATTGTTTCCATTATCTGTCCTAATCTTGAGCCCGTCTGTCTCACCACCTCCCTGCCCCTGCCTCCCCTGTACCTGACGAAGCTCCCGGATCTCTCGCTCCATCACACGAATATCCTCTTTCTTGTCCCACATAGCATCACGCAGATCCTGAACAAGCTCTCTGTGAAACCTATCAGTGGCTTTTCGATTCACACAAACTTGTCACAGCCAGTCCCCCTCCTTGTGAAGTAGATCGAAGGAAACAAAAAAAAGAATTACATTACGCTTTCCGGATCCTGGTTACCATTGTACCCATAGTAGGAACTTATCGCTCTGATGCTGTAGTTGCTGAATTTTCCTGCAGTATTTTCGTCGGTCCACGAAATCCATCTCGGCATCTTCTTACCGCACAAACACAGCATATCAGTGTAGTAATCATAGGGCACCCTCCGGTACCTGATGGGGCACCCGCCTGACGGCGTTGAGCCGACCCTGATTCCACCCGAGACGAACTCCACGAGCTGCGACCCATGAGCGAGGGGAGCGAGAGCAGAGGAAAGAGGAGCCTTTGGATGTCACGATAGTGGTGAAGCGTGATTTATCCCCACTTAATCACTCGGGCAGAATCCTACCGTCCACATTCGGCTGACAGGTGGGGGACCTTGTGGACTTGTCAACCAAACCTCGCGCCTTCGTGGTTCAAAAGACCTCTCGCGCGCATTGGACGAAATTTTTTGGCACCTTGCCCGCGTACATATTACTGGGAGGCCTTCCTCAGGAACCAGACATGCATGGCCCACAATCTTACTCCCTCCTAGGAACTTGTCATGGCTCGCGCCAGTAGATCCATCCGCTCCACCTCTTCCGGTAGGGCTCGCCATGGCGGATCCACCCGAAGATCCTACCGTCGCAGTATCAAATGGCCATGGTTTCTTGAGAGGAGCGACGACGCTATGTATTCGAGCTCGGCCCCTCCTACCTGTAGAAGGACTGATGCGGCGTCGAGCTCGACCAGAAGCCGCCAGGCGCGACGGCGCTTGGTCCACGCCAACCCCGTCACCTTCGTCATTGTCGATTCTGATGTGGAGGACGACAGGGACGAAGCTGTGCAGAACGCCATTGTTGCCTCCTTGGCGAAGGGCAAGCCACGGGCGGGAGTGGATGTCGCTGGGAAGGGCACGACGGTGTCACCAATCGAGGTGGACTCCGACGACAGCGGTGTGATGTGGGTTTAGATGTTGTTTAGGATGGTTGCAATTTCGGTTGTGTTTAGTGCGAGTACAATTATTGTAATGGGTTTGTCGAGCTATATTGAGAAATATGTGCAATAGCAGCGTGTGAGTGCTTCCACTTTAGAAATTGTGTCTGTGCCATTTGCATGTTGCATTATCAATATAGATTACATGTAAAAAATCCAACGAAAATCAGATTGCAACCATCAGACGGGACTGGCAGGATGGAAGAGAAGTTGGGACAGTGGCTTCGAGGGGAAGGAAGAGAAGGGGCGTGACACTGGCAGGTGGGCCCTCGGAACACGTGACACTGACATGCGGGGGCAGGAGCATACGGTATTGCCAGTCTATCCAGAGCAAGCGGACTTTGCAACGTGATAACAACAAGCTGATTGGACCAATAACTCATCGAATTATTAAGGACTAAAAACTACAACTGGGGTACATTCTCACAACACGTATGCTCTACGCACCTGAGAAGCATTGCTTAAGTCTAACAGTAACGACAACATAAGTACTACATTTCCCTGTCGGTCTTCTCGATACAAATGTAGAAATGCATCTGCCTGTTCGGTCCAGCACAGACAAGGTACTGAGATGGCACACATAGGATCGACCTTAGGTCCGCATACTCCACCTCCCACGGCGTCGGGCAGCTCGGTGCCTCGGCTAGCACAAGAATGCTATCGGACGATGGTGGCTGGGCGTTCGCCCACATGCGCACCGTGTATATGGGCCAGGCGCACGAGACCGACCTGACGCATATGGCACACACGACGGTGGGCCTGGCTCTGGTTCCCGGAACACCGGTGGTGATGGTCAGGACGAAAACAGAACCGCCCCCCTGGAAAATTAGCCGGCGGCGTGCCGAGTCAGTGAATGGCACCTGCTCTTGGAGAAGTTGGGCTTGCCCGTGCAAGATCCTAATCACTTCGATCAAGTGTTCCTCTACAAGGTGGACGATGAGCTCACGTGCAGCCCGGCACCGTGCCAGGTGCAGCACGCGAGCTCGTGGAGAGGGATCTCGTGGTAGGAAACAGCGAAAGCATCCTGGGTGGGAGCACACGAGCGGGACCGTCGCTGCGAAGTTGCGCGCGAGGATCTCCAGATTCTTGGGCTGCAGCATCTGCCACATCTAAAGTTTGTCGAGAAATCGGAAAAAGATCAGCAGTTAGATTGGCGAATAGTAGGAATATGTAGGATAAGTTCAAAAGCTTGTAAAATGATTTCTTAGCATGAACGTAGCGATCCGAGAATTGGCGGATGTCGTCGGCTTGTGGCTACGGCAGGATGGGAGTGAAGTGGGGAAAGTGGCTTCGAGGGGAAGGAAGAGAAGTACGGGGAGGAAGAGAAGTAATGGGGACGTGACACTAGGATATGGCCCACTGAACTCGTGAGTCGTGACACTCGCAATAGGGGAGCGCCAGGTGTTGCATGTTTGTCTAGAGCAAGCGTGGCCAATCATGCCACAGAACAGCCTACTCGCGGATCGCTCTAACGAAGACCATCCCAATCGTCCAAGCGCCCCGATCGAACGGTATGTAACAATCGTCAAGCAGAACAACTGTGTTAGGGCGTGCCTTCTAGAAGACTTGCTCTAACGGCCACCCATTTGGGGGCTAAAGTTAGGGCTCTCCTAAGGTTAGGATCCATATGTGGTTTATGAAAAGAACACACATCCAATTACTAAAAGGTTAATTGCCCCTATGTGTGGTTTTGGTGATTAATGACAATCCCTATGGACTAATGTTTTCATTGAGTTTTATATGAAGGAATATTCCATAGGTCATGCTTGTAGTCCATATGTTGGATTCAAGTATGGATGCCATGAAGATAAAGATATACCTTGAGTTTTGGCATCAAGATCATCGAATTGAAGATAAGAATATTATTTGTTCAAGATCTTGAGAGTATGATCTCTATAGAAGAATTCAAGATATGGCTCTAAATCGGTGTCATGATAGCCTCATTAGTTGAGCTATGGTTGATTAAGATTTAGAGCATGTAATCAAATGAAGAGTTCCTTATGTACCTCAAGATATTGAGATGGAGCATGAGAAGACACTTGGTTGACCAATGCAAAGAGTGAAGAGTGATTTCAAGTTGGTCAACACATGAAGCATAAAGAATGTACCACATGGATCTTGTGGTGTGTGAAGATCTCAATAGCCCATGAGAGGATGGCATCAAGTGGTGATCGCCATCAAGGTTGAGAAGGGAAAGTTCAAGATAAGCATCTCGAGAAGATCATTTGCTTGAAGCTTACCGTCCATATTGGTGATAATGCACATGTGAAGACATGTCTTAATGAAGCTATCCCATAGTGGTGTATGGGGGAGCAAATTATGAGTCTTCACGAAGCAATAATGATCAAGTGGTGCATTCCGGCTTGGATGGAGCTTGAAGCGGTGTCATCAAGATCAAGCGGGATGCGCAAGGCAAAGGTATGGCCTTGTTAGGTTTTCCTTTTACCGGTCTCAAGGTGGTTGTTAGGAGACCGGGTTATATGATAGATAGCCGCACTATCAAGACGGGCTTTCGGTTGGGTAACTTGATCACATCGTCATAGGGAGCTCAATCCTTTGCATACTTTGCATCTTTCTATTTTGTTGCTTCTTGGTGTTTCTCCATGAGAGGTTCTTGAGCTTGTTGCTAGCTCTTCAACAAGCCCAAGTTCATCGAAAACAGAATTCGAATGCATCTTCTATGGTGTTTTCGAGTTTGAAGGTTTTACCAATTCTTCTTATAGGGAAGCTACATACCTTTCTTCATTTGGTTCTATCCTCCTTTGTTGGACTATGATGTTTCTCCACACCATCTTGTAGAGCTTGTTGTCCTCGTCAAAACAAGCCCAAGATCATCGAAATTGGAGTCCGGATGCAAAAGTTATTGCATTTTTCGTGAAGTCTGTTTCAGATCCGGTTCAACCGGGATTCATACCGGGATGCCCGGTTTCGCAACCGAGTCTAACCGGGATTACCCTCTGTACCCCTTCCCGTATAGATCCGGTTCAACCGGGTTCAAACCGGGATTCAACCGGGTTCAAACCAGGATTCAACCGAGCCTGATACCGGACTGTTCGGTTTTTGGGCCGGTTCAACCGAACTTCAAACCGGGTTCGCACAGATTTCTCCCAACGTCCATATTTGCTTTCCCCTATAAAAGCGGGTTCTTCCCCCAACGTTTTGAAGTGTTCTTGAGCCCTAAATTGACCTCCATTGTTGACCTTCTTGAGCTTGCTCCCTCTCCCTTCCCTCCTATGATTCTTGCATCTTTTTGAGGGCTTTGGAAGAGGAGATTTAGATCTACAATCCCCACCAATCAATTCCTCCTCTAAGTGAGGGGAACCCTTTGGATCTATATCTTGAAGTCATTGGTTGACTTCCACCATTGTTCTTCCTCTCTAATTCCTCCCTAGCACTTGTTGCTTTGGTGGGATTTGAGAGTGAGGGATTTGAATGCCCTTGGTGTTCTTACTTTGCATTCTTGCATAAGTGTTGAGCTCTCCACTACGATTTGTTCGAGTGAGAGACCGTGAGCTTGTTTCTCTTGGAGGGTGACCTCCTAGTTGGCTTGGCGGTTGGTGCCACGGTGTCCTCTTCGTGGAAGATTGTGAAGAGACCCGGGCTTCTCCTTCGTGGAGCTTGTGAAGTGGTTGTGGAGCTTGCCATCTCCGGAGTGGAGAAAAAAGCTAGCCATAAGGAAAGGGCATATTCCTTCGTGGGATAGACTCGGAGAAGAAGGTGAGCCTTCGTGGCGTTGGGAAATCCTTCGTGGAATCCCACACCTCTCCAACGTGACGTACCTTACTTGTAAGAGAACACGGGAATACATCTTCGTCTCTGCGTGCCTCGGTTATCTCTATACCCGAGCTTACTTTCCTTGTGATAGCCATCGAGCTTGAAGTACTTATATCTTGCTTATCACTTGTGGTATATTCATCTTGTGCTATCTTGCTTAGCTTATCTTGTTGTTGGTGCACTTAGTTGAGCCTAGTGTATTTAGGTTTTGTGCTTGTAAAATAAACGTTAGTTTAATTCCGCATTCTATCAAGCCAAAACTGTAATAGTTTTTAAATTGCCTATTCACACCCCCTCTAGGCGACATCTCTATCCTTTCAATTGGTATCATAGCAAGTTCTCTCCTTGTTTAGGCTTCACCGCCTAGAGTGTAAAGATGTCGGGTAGTAGTATAGTGCACAATGACACAATTATCTTTGATGGCACAAATTATATTTTGTGGAGAAATTGCTTGCTTTGTAATCTTCGGACCTTTTGTCCAAATATTGACCAATTTCTAGATGTAGGTTTTTCTCCTCCGATGGATCCTCAAAATCTATCTTTAGAGGATGAGAAAAATTTACATCTCGAAGCTCAAGTATCTAATGAGCTTATTTTCTCTTTGAGCCCCATAGTTAATTTGTTCTTGACAAATGTAAAGCGCAAGTCTTCTCATGATATGTGGACCAAGCTTAAAGAAATATTTGGTGGGTCCATTTTTCATAGGGTCGGTGGGATCTCCGAGGAGCTCTCTTCTCCTTCACATCATGAAGAGCTCCAAGTGGCTTCCACCTCCGGCCGCGATGAGATTTCAATTCCCTCCACTTCACCTACATGTGACAAGTCACAAGGTAATGGCATGGTGAGTGGAGAAATCATATGTAATGATGGTAGTGGTTCTCTTTACACCAACGATTCATGTTCTATAAATGCTAATGGTGTAGAGAGTTTGGACTTAAGCACTTCTTGCAACGATAATTATATATCCCCTCGTGTTGCTAGTCCTTGCATATTGTCTAGAAATTATTTGAGTACTAGTGTAGATGATATGCTTGATTTTTCTTGTTCCAGTAAACAAAATGCTTCTATTTCCACTAGTTGTCTATCTAACAATGTAGAGGAAATCAAACACCCTATGGAGCAAGACACAATCATGAATGAAGATTCAAGAATATCTTCATCTTCATCCTCCCATGCTCACATGTGCCTTATGGCAAGAGGATCAAAGGTATCTCCTACTTTGGATCCCAAGATATCTTATCTAGATAATAGCAATGATAATGATGATAGTGATGATGACCTTGATGAGGATACTAGAGCTCTTGTGCTTGAGCTGACCTTTTTGTGTACCTCTCTTCATGGTAATAATAAGGCCGTTGCTTGTATCGAACATGTTATGGACACCATAACTAAACAATCGGAAACCATAGAGGAGTTGGATTTCCAACTTGATGATGGGAGTCGGAGATTCAATCTCCTTAAGCAAGAGATTGCCAAGGAGAAGCACACTAATTGTCTCCTCATACAAAAAATTGAATCTTATGAGCTTGAAAAGGAAAAATCTATTAATGATGCTAGTGCTACTAACTCTACTTCTTGCGAAGCATCTACCCTAAAGGAGAATTTTGAGCTAAGGGCTGAACTTGAGTTGCTAACTAGCAATTATGGGAAATTGGAAGAAAGTCATGAAAAGCTCTTGGCCTCTCATAATGATCTTCTAATCTCCTATGATGGGCTAAAGTTAGCTTGTGAGACAAGTATCACTAAGGTAACATCTTGTGAGCCTCATTTGGACATTAGCACAACTTCTACTCAAAATGCTATTTTGCCATGTGCTAGTCCTAGTGATCCTTCTTGTCATACTATTGATAAAACAAGTGTTGGATTACTTGCTTTGCCTTGTTGCTCTAACAATGAAGCTTCCACTTCCTCCAGTACCTCTATTTATACTAACCATGTAGAGGAAATCAAAGAGCTCAAGGCCCAAGTCACTTCTTTGAAGAAAGACTTGGAAAAGAGTCATGAAGGCAAATCCACACTCGATAATATTTTGAGTGTGCAAAAATTCCCCAATGATAAAAGTGGACTTGGATTCAACTCCAATAACAAGAACAAGTCCAAGAGCAACAAGAAGAAGAGCCAAGACCAAGTCAAGAATTCATCTAAGATTATTTGCTTCAAGTGCAAGGTTTTAGGACATCATGTAAGATCTTGTCCATTGAAGAAAAAGCACTTGAATGATAAGCAACAAGGGAAGCGGCCACAAGGTCAAGGTCAAGCCCAATCTCAACCTCAAGTTGAAGCTAGGCCACTTCCCAAGAAGAATCAAGATAAGGCTCCCCAAGACAAGAAATCAATAAAGAAGAGAAAGGGGAGCACTTGTTGCTACATATGTCGTGAGAAGGGGCACTTGGCCTCTTCATGTTCAAATGGTACCTTATCTAACCCTATCATTGTTGATGATTATTATTCTCTTGGGAAGGATAAGGATGTCAATGTTTTTGACAAGTTTGTTGGAACTCAAAGTGGTGTCAAGAAACGGACCCTTTGGGTTGCCAAGCCTATTGTGACTAACCTCTTAGGACCCAACTTGGTCGGGGACCAACAAGCTCAAACTTGATCAATAGGTGTTATTGGAGGGCATTGGAGACTTGGCTAACTCATGAAGAATTAAGGGATCTTCATATACTATATTTGATCAAGCTAAGTTATAAGGATTATCATCTCCCTACCATATACCCAATGCGCCTCTTTGCAGTAACTCGAACTCAACTCTTTTATATTGAAAGTTACTTGCCCCTTTACATGTTTTGGTTTTGTACCAAGTATGTGTTTGTATTTGTTGTGCCTCATGCTTGATTATTTTGTGTATTCAAGTAGGTATATATGTTTGGCACATCATTTACTTGTGTGTTTTTCTTTGAGCCTCTAAAGCATCTTGATGATATCTTTTTGGGCTCTTTTTGAGTGGTTAATGGAACATCCCATTTTGGGGGAGTGATATGCCTCGCGCATCTTTCATACCTTACAATGTGTGTACATGAGTACTACCACTTAGTATTGATATTGCAAGATTATCTAGTCACTATGTGGCATGTCATACTCATGAGAAATTCAAATTCTTAATGTCCATTAATTATCTCTAGTCGAGGTTGTTTTTCCTCTTATTAAGAAAAATTGAATACCACATTATGGGGGAGTAATATGCTTCTTTTGCATATCACAATCCTAGGAAATGTGAACATATGAAGTGGTGCCACTTAGAGTTGATATTGTTGATTATCTTGTATCTAGGTGGCATGTTAGCTCAAACAAGGTCCTAATTTTTGTTAGAAGCTTTTATTGCTCGTATTTTTGGTCTTTGCTTGAGTAATAAATTCTTGATGTGGCCTTCCTCAAATGCATATCTCTATATCTTATTTGGGAGACCATTTGCTTCAAGTTATTCTAATCATTGCTTTGCATGATTGTGTGACTAGTTGAAGCTATCAAGAATCTCTATCTTTGCATAGTGCTTAATCTTTTTTATTCCTATCCTATGCTTTTTATTGTGAAGATTTATCTTTAATATCTGTACAATATACCACCGGAAATAAATTCCAATACACTCATTGTCTTTGACAATTGATATACTTGGGTGTGGTAGAATTTGTGGATTATCTTCTCCTTGGATTTCACCTCCTATTGCCTTTTTTCTTTCCAAAAATTGTTGTGGCTCCCTTTGTCTTCCTTGGATTTTGAACATCTCTTGGATGGTGTATTTGATTATTGTCAAATGTGCTTTTAGTGGAATACAAACCTTTTGTTCTTGGAACCTTGTGCCATTGTGAAAAGTGTTAAGGGTTTGGTTTATTTGTTGAAACCTTGCTCTCTTGGGAGTTTGTTATCTCATTCTTTCTTCTCTATGTTATTTGCTTGAATGAGATAAATATTTGAGCATTTATGTTTTTATCTCATCTTTTATGCTCAATAGTTTTTGCTTGGTTCATTTGTTGAACATTGTTGACCAAATCTTGTGTTGATTTGATTGTTTGATATAGTTTGGACAACAAATGTGTTTTGTCACACCTTGTATGCCTTCTTGAATATTTTGGTGTTTTTTCCAAATTATATCTTCGTTGGTTCTTGAATGTATCGTGCATGCATGTTTACTAAATGTATATCTTATATCTTGTTTTGCTTTCTTTGATCCAATATATAGGGTATACTCCATCAAATCCTTAAACGGCTATGATGTGCATGAAATTCAAATTTCATCTCTAAATATGCACATATTTTTATGGAGTATGTCCTATGTGTTGTGGTTAGTCTAACCACTTTGGACCCAATAAGTTTGGGGACCAAGATGTACTTGAATGTTGTTTTAGGTACATTAGAGATGCAATGGATGCTTGTCTTATCTATAAGGAAGGTGCTGTCACCACATTATAATTGGAGCCAAGCTAGGATGATCGAAGAATTCTTATCTACTACATCATACCATTGCTATCTCGGTAACAAGTATCTTATTCATGCGTACTATTCTTCCATCCAATCTCTCGTAGGTTGCATCTTGGCATGAATTTATTTGTTTGTAAATGTTGTGGTTCTTGCAAGGATCTTTGAAAGACTTTTGTATCCTTGTTGCTTATGTGAGTAATTTGAGATGATGCATATAATGGGGAGTATATAAAATCATGTTCATGATTCACCCATCCCAAATATGCCTTCTAGCAATTTATTGCATATCAATTCCTCAAGGTACTCTCATGTGCAATATTGTTCAAATTGCATTGAATCCTTCCTTTTGATACTTGTTGCCTTTCTCAAAATATCCCAACTAGCATTAGTTCCCTTAGTGTTAGTTGTGATGTTTTTGAGGTTTTTCTTTTTCTTTGGTGAAGTTCATTGATATACCATGAGAGAAAATAGAGCCAGGGCTATATATGCACTTAAGCAAAATATCATTTTTGGTATATCTTATGACTTCCTCTTGGATATCATGTTTTCTTATCTTTATTAACCTCTTATGTGTGGATGTTTCTTTGTGGATTATTCCCATGATTTCCCAATTAGAAACTTATATACACAAGAGTGTTAATCTATCGCCTTGATATCCTCTCCTTTTGCCAACCATCTCACTTATCCACATAGTTTTTAATGGTTTTGGTAAGGTCTTGATTTATGAGTGCCCGATTTACTTTCATTGCATCTTCATGCACTCATATCTCATTTTTGGTTTCTTTTGGACTTAAGCTTGTATTGACAAGTGTATTGATTTATATCTATACTCCTTGTATCTTGGTTATGTTCTAAATGATATAGAGGGAGTGAGGATTCCATGTTTGTGCATATCGTATTCAAATGAAACAACTCATTTATGCACAAACCTTGGGGAGCTTCCTTATTTCATTTAGATCACTATTTGTCCATTTGATTATTTGGATCTTTTGATTGCTTGCTTCATCCGTTGAAGTTTCTTCACCTTGTTATCTTTTTAGCAATATTTGATCCTCAATATAGTTCATTTCATCCAAGTATTCGTCATTGGATATGTGCATATTATTCCACTCATATTATGAGAAATGCACACCTTGGGAGGAACTTGAACTATATTGGCCTTCTAACTTTGTCATCCATTTTGGCACTTGTTGTCAATGGGGGAGAAGCTTAGAGGGTTTTAAGGGAGATGGTTTTTCTACTTAAGATTGGTTTGTTCTTAAGTGTTTGCCTTTCATGCATTTCATCTTTATTATGTATTACATGGTTGAATATATATAGTGGAAACTCTCCCAAAGGTTATGCTTGACAATGTATGCAATGAAATTCAAGTTCATCACACGTGCATATATTGTGGGGGAGTTTGCGCTATATATGTTGGTTCTACTCACATCTCTTGCATTAGTTGTAGCTTGTGTGAGTAGATGCAGTTTTGATATGGGCTAGTATCTTTGTATTACTTAACCATATCAAATGCAACCTCTTGTATACAACTTATTCTCGGATAAGTTGCGTACTTGTTTCTAATATTCATTATATAAACCCTCTTGTTGTGATTGTCATCAATTACCAAAATGGGGGAGATTGAAAGGGTAATTGCCTCTATGTTTGTTTTGGTGATTAATGACAATCCCTATGGACTAATGTTTTCATTGAGTTTTATATGAAGGAATATTCCATAGGTCATGCTTATAGTCCATA
The DNA here is from genome assembly GCA_023614405.1 of Avena insularis. Taxonomy (NCBI): domain Eukaryota; kingdom Viridiplantae; phylum Streptophyta; class Magnoliopsida; order Poales; family Poaceae; genus Avena; species Avena insularis. Next base: position 203,310,841 of record CM042690.1, on the reverse strand, counting down.
TGTTGGATTCAAGTATGGATGCCATGAAGATAAAGATATACCTTGAGTTTTGGCATCAAGATCATCGAATTGAAGATAAGAATATTATTTGTTCAAGATCTTGAGAGTATGATCTCTATAGAAGAATTCAAGATATGGCTCTAAATCAGTGTCATGATAGCCTCATTAGTTGAGCTATGGTTGATTAAGATTTAGAGCATGTAATCAAATGAAGAGTTCCTTATGTACCTCAAGATATTGAGATGGAGCATGAGAAGACACTTGGTTGACCAATGCAAAGAGTGAAGAGTGATTTCAAGTTGGTCAACACATGAAGCATAAAGAATGTACCACATGGATCTTGTGGTGTGTGAAGATCTCAACAGCCCATGAGAGGATGGCATCAAGTGGTGATCGCCATCAAGGTTGAGAAGGGCAAGTTCAAGATAAGCATCTCGAGAAGATCATTTGCTTGAAGCTTACCGTCCATATTGGTGATAATGCACATGTGAAGACGTGTCTTAATGAATCTATCCCATAGTGGTGTATGGGGGAGCAAATTATGAGTCTTCACGAAGCAATAATGATCAAGTGGTGCATTCCGGCTTGGATGGAGCTTGAAGCGGTGTCATCAAGATCAAGCGGGATGCGCAAGGCAAAGGTATGGCCTTGTTAGGTTTTCCTTTTACCGGTCTCAAGGTGGTTGTTGGGAGACCGTGTTATAGGATAGATAGCCGCACTATCAAGAGGGGCTTTCGATTGGGTAACTTGATCACATCGTCATAGGGAGCTCAATCCTTTGCATACTTTGCATCTTTCTATTTTGTTTCTTCTTGGTGTTTCTCCATGAGAGGTTCTTGAGCTTGTTTCTAGCTCTTCAACAAGCCCAAGTTCATCGAAAACGGAATTCGAATGCATCTTCTATGGCGTTTTCGAGTTTGAAGGTTTTACCAGTTCTTCTTATAGGGAAGCTTCATACCTTTCTTCATTTGAATCTATCCTCATTTGTTGGACTATGATGTTTCTCCACACCATCTTGTAGAGCTTGTTGTCCTCGTCAAAACAAGCCCAAGATCATCGAAATTGGAGTCCGGATGCAAAAGTTATTGCGTTTTTCGTGAAGTCTGTTTCAGATCCGGTTCAACCGGGATTCAACCGGGATTCATACCGGGATGCCCGGTTTCGCAACCGAGTCTAAACGGGATTACTCTCTGTACCCCTTCCCGGATAGATCCGGTTCAACCGGGTTCAAACCGGGATTCAACCGAGCCTTGATCTGATCGGGTATCGCTTTTGGGCAGTTCAGCAACCTAATCTCAAGGTTCGCAGATTTCTCCCAACGTCCATATTTGCTTTCCCCTATAAAAGGGGGTTCTTCCGCCAACGTTTTGAAGTGTTCTTGAGCCTGAAATTGACCTCCATTGTTGACCTTCTTGAGCTTGCTTCCTCTCCCTTCCCTCCTATGATTCTTGCATCTTTTTGAGGGCTTTGGAAGAGGAGATTTAGATCTATAATCCCCACCAATCAATTCCTCCTCTAAGTGAGGGGAACCCTTTGGATCTAGATCTTGAAGTCATTGGTTGACTTCCACCATTGTTCTTCCTCTCTAATTCCTCCCTAGCACTTGTTGCTTTAGTGGGATTTGAGAGTGAGGGATTTGAATGCCCTTGGTGTTCTTGCTTTGCATTCTTGCATAAGTGTTGAGCTCTCCACTATGATTTGTTCGAGTGAGAGACCGTGAGCTTGTTTCTCTTGGAGGGTGACCTCCTAGTTGGCTTGGCGGTTGGTGCCACGGTGTCCTCTTCGTGGAAGATTGTGAAGAGACTCGGGCTTCTCCTTCGTGGAGCTTGTGAAGTGGTTGTGGAGCTTGCCATCTCCGGAGTGGAGAAAAAAGCTAGCCATAGGGAAAGGGCCTATTCCTTCATGGGATAGACTCGGAGAAGAAGGTGAGCCTTCGTGGCGTTGGGAAATCCTTCGTGGAATCCAACACCTCTCCAACGTGACGTACCTTACTTGTAAGGGAGCACGGGAATACATCTTCGTCTCCATGTGCCTCGGTTATCTCTATACCCGAGCTTACTTTCCTTGTGATAGCCATCGAGCTTGAAGTACTTATATCTTGCTTATCACTTGTGGTATATTCATCCTGTGCTATCTTGCTTAGCTTATTTTGTTGTTGGTGCACTTAGTTGAGCCTAGTGTATTTAGGTTTTGTGCTTGTAAAATAAATGTTAGTTTAATTCCGCATTGTATCAAGCCAAAACCGTAATAGTTTTTAAATTGCCTATTCACCCCCCTCTAGGCGACATCTCTATCCTTTCAATTACACTGGTAGATCCTTATGTGGTTTGTGAGAAGAACACACATGCAATCACACTGGGTGGATGCATATGTGGTTTATGAGAGGAACACACATGCAATAACACTGGTGATATTTGGTTTGTGAAAAGAACACACATGCAATGACTCTAACTGTGGTTAATGAAAAGATTAGACATGCAATGACACTGGTCGATCCATGTGTGGTTTGTGAGAAGAACACACGTACAATGACATTGGATGTGGTTCATGAAAAGAACAGACATGCAATGACACCGGTGGATTCTTGTGTGGTTTGTGAGAAGAACGGACATGCAATGACTCTAGTTGTGGTTTGTGGAAAGAACACACATGCAATGACACTAGTGGATCCATGTGTGGTTTATGAGATTAAAATACATGCAATGACTCTAGATGTGGTTCATGGGAAGAACACACATGCAATGACACTGGTGGATCCATGTGTGCTATGTGAGAGGAACATACATGCAATGACACTGGGTGTGGTTTATGAAAAGAACACACATCCAATGACACTGGTGGATCCTTATGTGGTTTGTGAGAAGAACACACATGCAATCACACTGGGTGGATCCATATGTGGTTTATGAGAGTAACACACTGCAATGACACTGGTGATATGTGGATTGTGAAAAGAACACACATGCAATGACTCTAACTGTGGTTAATGAAAAGGGCAGACATGCAATGACACTAGTGGATCCATGTGTCGTTTGTGAGAAGAACACACATGCAATGACACTGGCTGTGGTTCATGAAAAGAACAGACATGCAATGACACCGGTGGATCCTTGTGTGGTTTGTGAGAAGAACATACATGAATACTCTAGTTGTGGTTCATGAAAAGAACAGACATGCAATGACACTGGTGGATCCATGTGTGGTTTGTGAGAAGAACAGACATGCAATGACTCTAGATGTGGTTCATGAGAAGAACACACATGCAATGACATTGGTGGATCCATGTGTGGTAAGAACACACATGCAATGACACTGGTTGATCCATATGTAGTTTGTGGAAAGAACACACATGCAATGACTCTGGTGGATCCATGTGCGGTTTGTGGAAAGAACACACATGCAATGAACACTGGTGGGTCCATATGTGGTTCATGACAGGAACACACATGCAATGCCATTGGTTGATCCATGTGTGGTTTGTGGAAAGAACACACATGCAATGCCATTGGTTGATGCATATGTGGTTCATGACAAGAACACACATGAAATGACATTGGTTGATCCATATGTGGTTTGTGGAAACAACACACATGCAATGACACTGGTTGATCCATATGTGCTTTGTGGAAAGAACACACATGCAATGACTCTGGTGGATCCATGTGTGGTTTGTGAAAAGAACACACATGCAATGCCATTGGTTGATCCATGTGTGGTTTGTGGAAAGAACACACATGCATTGACTCTAGTGGGTCCATATGTGGTTTGTGAAAAAAACACACATGCAATGACTCTAGTGGATCCATATGTGGTTTGTGGAAAAGAATACACATGCAATGAACACTAGTGGATCCATAAGTGGTTTATGGAAAGAACACACATGCACTGAACACTGGTGGATCCATATGTGGTTTGTGAAAAGAACACACATGCAAAGCCATTGGTTGATCCATATGTGGTTTGTGAAAAGAACACACATGCAATGACTCTAGTGGATCCATATGTGGTTTGTGGAAAGAACACACATGCAATGACCACTGGTTGATCCATGTGTGGTTCATGACAGGAACACACATGCAATGACATTGGTTGATCCAAATGTGGTTTGTGACAATAACACACATGCAATGCCATTGGTTAATCCATGTGTGGTGTGTGGAAAGAACACACATGCAATGAACACTGGTGGGTCCATATGTGGTTTGTGAAAATAACACGCATGCAATGACTCAGGGGGATCCATGTGTGGTTTGTGGAAAGAACACACATGCAATGAACACTAGTGGATCCATGTGTGGTTCATGACAGGAACACACATGCAATGACATTGGTTGATCCATATGTGGTTTGTGACAATAACAAACATGCAATGACATTGGTTGATCCATGTGTGGTTGTGGAAAGAACACTCATGCAATGACTCGAGTGGGTCCATGTGTGGTTTGTGAAAAGAACACACATGCAATGACTCTGATTGATCCATGTGTGGTTTGTGGAAAGAACACACATGCAATGACATTGATGGATCCATGTGTGGTTTGTGGAAAAGAACACACATGCAATGACTCTGCTGGATCCATATGTGGTTCATGACAGGAACACACATGCAATGACACTGGTGGATCCATATGTGGGTTGTTAAAAGAACACACATGCAATGAACACTGGTGGATCCATGTGTGGTTCATGATAGTAACACACATGCAATGACATTGGTTGATCCATATGTGGTTTGTGACAATAACACACATGCAATGGCACTGGTTGATCCATATGTGGTTTGTGGAAAGAATACACATGCACTGACTCTGGTGGATCCATGTGTGGTTTGTGAAAAGAACACACATGCAAAGCCTTGGTTGATCCATGTGTGGTTTGTCAAAAGAATACACATGCAATTACAATGGTTGATCCATGTGTGGTTTGTGGAAAGAACACACATGCAATGCCATTGGTTGATGCATGTGGTTTGTGGAAAAGAACATACATGCAATGAACACTGGTGGATCTGTAAGTGGTTTGTGCAAAGAACACACATGAATTGAACACTGATGGATCCATACGTGGTTTGTGAAAAGAACACACATACAATGCCATTGGTTGATACATATGTGGTTTGTGAAAAGAATACACATGCAATGACTCTAGTGGATCCATATGTGGTTTGTGAAAACAACACATATGCAATAACCACTGGTTGATCCATATGTGGTTTGTGGAAAGAACACACATGCAATGACACTGGTGGATCCATATGTGTTTTGTGAAAAGAACACACATGAAATGACTCTAGTGCTGGTTTTAGTATAAGAACACACATGCAATGACTCTAGTGGGTCCATATGTGGTTTGTGCAAAGAACACATATGCAATGAATCTAGTGGATCCATATGTGGTTTGTACAAAAGAACGTAGATGCAATGAACACTGGTGGATCCATAAGTGGTTTATGGAAAGAACACACATGCAGTGAACACTGGTGGATCCATATGTGGTTTGTGAAAAGAACACACATGCAATGCCATTGGTTGATCCATATGTGGTTTGTGAAAAGGACACACATGCAATGACTCTAGTGGATCCATATGTGGTTTGTGGAAAGAACACACATGCAATGACCGCTGGTTGATCCATGTGTGGTTCATGACAGGAACACACATGCAATGACATTGGTTGATCCATATGTGGTTTGTGACAATAACAAACATGCAATGACATTGGTTGATCCATGTGTGGTTGTGGAAAGAACACACATGCAATTACTCAAGCGGGTCCATGTGTGTTTTGTGAAAAGAACACACATGCAATGACTCTGGTTGATCCATGTGTGGTTTGTGGAAACAACACACCTGCAATGACATTGATGGATCCACGTGTGGCTTGTGGAAAAGAACACACATGCAATGAATCTGGTGGATCCATATGTGGTTCATGACAGGAACACACATGCAATGACACTGGTGGATCCATATGTGGGTTGTTAAAAGAACACACATGCAATGCCATTGGTTGATGCATATGTGGTTCATGATAGGAACACACATGCAATGACATTGGTTGATCCATATGTGGTTTGTGGAAAGAACACACATACAATGGTACTGTTTGATCCATATGTGGTTTGTGGAAAGAACACACATGCACTGACTCAGGTGGAACCATGTGTGGTTTGTGAAAAGAACACACATGCAAAGCCATTGGCTGATCCATGTGTGCTTTGTGAAAAGAATGCACATGCAATGCCATTGATTGATCCATGTGTGGTTTGTGGAAAGAACACACATGCAATGCCATTGGTTGATGCATGTGGTTTGTGGAAAAGAACACACATGCAATGAACACTGGTGGATCCATAAGTGGTTTGTGGTAAGAACACACATGAAGTGAACACTGGTGGATCCATACGTGGTATGTGAAAAGAACACACATGCAATGCCATTGGTTGATCCATATGTGGTTTGTGAAAAGAACACACATGCAATGACTCTAGTTGATCCATATGTGGTTTGTGGAAAGAACACACATGCAATAACCACTGGTTTATCCATATGTGGTTTATGGAAAGAACACACACGCAATGACACTGGTGGATCCATATGTGGTTTGTGAAAAGAACACACATGCAATGACTCTAGTGCTGGTTTTAGTATAAGAACACACATGCAATGACTCTAGTGGGTCCATATGTGGTTTGTGAAAAGAACACACATGCAATGACTCTCGTGGATCCATATGTGGTTTGTGGAAAAGAACACGCATGCAATGAACACTGGCGGATCCATAAGTGGTTTGTGGAAAGAACACACATGCAGTGAACGCTGGTGGATCCATATGTGGTTTGTGAGAAGAACACACATGCAATGTCATTGGTTGATCCATATGTGGTTTGTGAAAAGAACACACATGCAATGACTCTAGTGGATCCATATGTGGTTTGTGGAAAGAACACACATGCAATGACCACTAGTTGATCCATGTGTGGTTCATGATAGGAGCACACATGCAATGACATTGGTTGATCCATATGTGGTTTGTGACAATAACACACATGCAATGCCATTGGTTAATCCATGTGTCGTTTGTGGAAAGAACACACATGCAATGACTCAAGTGGGTCCATATGTGGTTTGTGAAAAGAATACACATGCAATGACTCAGGGGGATCCATGTGTGGTGTGTGGAAAGAACACGTATGCAATGAACACTGGTGGATCCATGTGAGGTTCATGACAGGAACATGATGGCTCAGTGTCGGCGCTAGAAAAATGCTGGTGCGGTGTTGATGTAGAGCTTGTTGGGAACCCCAAGAGGAAGGTATGATGAGCACAACAGCAAGTTCCCCTCAGTTATGAAACCAAGGTTTAATCGAACCAGTAGGAGCAAGGAAACACCCCAAAGGTGTTTCTAGCTAAGCCTTGGCAGGGCGCACTACCGGTGCTAGTAGTCTAACACCCTCAAATCGGCCCTATGCAAGTTTTAGCCCTTTCCGCCAAACCCGCATAGAAACGATTCAAGGACGCCCACCAGGCACTTTCGTGCAGGTGGAAAACGAAGTAATACCATTACACAGCAGTCCTCGATGGGACCCACAGAACATATATATACATCAGCGACTCCATGAGTCAAGAATACAGATATAATATACAAAGATCCAAATCACCTTGAAAACGATAGAGCGTCCAGCTACGGACAAGATGCAAATGAGGCTAAGAGCCCTGAAGAATAACCAATGGCGTCCATAACCCTACCCAGGCCAAGCCGGAAGGGTAACCCTGCTAACGACGGCGATCTCAAACCTGCTAAAACAAAAGGGGTGCTGACAAAGGGCAAAGGAAAAAGAGGAGCGTCGATCGAGGCCAGTGCAGCAGAGGCTAGAATTCGGCGGCTCTCGCCTACATAGGTATGGTGGGCTGAAGCGGCAGCGCAGTGGCACTAAACAACCTATAGAGACTCAATACAATTGGCGGTTATCAGAGAGGGATAAGAAAGACCTATTCGGATCCAACCTAAAGCTAACACCAAACAAACCCATCCTGGTATTTCCCCCTCGAGACCAAACGAGGAAGTCGTACCAAGGAACTCACACAGTTGGCAATTTTACTCATTCCATTATAGTTGCATCAATTACTAATCAAATATAGATAGTGTGGGCCGTCCTGATAGCTTAAGTAGTGGGCAGTTTTAATCACCATTCCATTGTAGTTGGAACATTTACTAGTCAGATATAATTGTCCTAAGGAATCCCAAAACCCAACAGTTGTTGACACTTTTATCACATTCCGTTGGAGTTGCAATACTTACTAGGCAGGTATAGTATGACACAGCTCACCACAGATCCACCAGTTGTTGGCATTTTTATTATCCATTTCGTTCTACTTGAGCTGATTACTAGTCACATATTAAGTCAAATTTATATCACTACTTTAGTTATGCTTGTCTATGATCGAGATACTGTGCTCCAAGTCGTCCATAACCGCGGACACGGCTTTCAGAAAGTTTTACCCTACAGGGGTGCACAAATAGCAACACACACTCGATCAACCTAAGAAAAACCAACTCAAAACCCAACGAGGCATTCACGACAAAGCAATCATAGGATTCATAAATATTTCAGGGGGCCACCCCACTAAGCTACCCGCAACGAAGTTGGCCAGCTCCGGAACGGACCTGTGGTTTATGACGGCTTTATGTAACTAGGAACCGAAAATGGTAGGCTTGTCGATACCGCAAAAACGTGGCGCGATCCAAAACAGTACAGGTGCTCCACGCACAAACTTAAATAAAGCAGTAAAGCATGGCATAGGTGCAGGATAGTAATAAAGCCCCAAACTACTTGTGGCTCCAAGAAATAGAAATGAATCAAGCTCTGGCTCAGGGGGGTCCATAAAGCCTCCCGGATGTGGATAGTGCGAAAAATCAAGGAACAGGTATCAAGTACTCGGGGTCCTACGGGACACAAGTGAGCGTGGAAGAACCAAATAACATCTATTGCCCACCGATGCCTCTGCATTAGTTATAGCTAGCATTTTAATAGTTGTGATTAAAGTTATGATCAACTCCACCAATAAGCATCTCCACCAGTAAACATCTGCCAGCGTTCCAACAACTGTGGTACTTGACGACACGAGATCACACCTGAGCAAGCGACTACGACTCGCAAGGTCAGCTATCTACCAAACACAGGTAATAGGAGGTGTCCAAGGCAATATAGAGGCTGCACGGGGTATACTGGTGTACGGAACTAAAGCATCACGACACGGATAGCAATAGATCAACAAGAGGAAATAAAGACTATAAATGCAAAATAGGTAGAAGGGGGAGAGATGCTCGCCTGGGAAACACTGCCGGAGAATCATATCCGGAGAACTTGTCGATACTCGCATCAACTCATCGGCCTAATCCGCGAAGAAGCAAACACTAGAAGAAACACCGGTTGCAATATTTAATACCACGGCAGAAGATCCGGCATGATCGTGATATGATGCATATGCGGTGCAATCAGGCAGTATTAAGCGGAACCAGGGTCCCGTCAATTAATTAAACGGTTCGAGTTACTTAACTACCCCGCAATTTAAATGTTGTATTAACAGGGCGAAACATGGAATCGGTTCGCTACACAAATTTAAATGGAGTCTGGAATAAGACTAGAATAGCCCGCATATGGACTCCATATTTAATTATGAGGTGATTCAGCATAATGCCCCCGACCCACATGATATGCATGCGAGATGAACAATTTAATATGCAACAAGTTTTATATATAGCATTTATAAAATGGAGGCTCGGAAAAGGGGTCACACATCTCAGATCGAAGATCTTGGGGGTTCGGAGGGGGTTCGGGTTTGGCGAGATCGGCCTTCGGACACCGGGAAGGAGAGCACGAAGCCGATGCCGGGTTCAGTCTTCGAGGTATCGGCGTGGTTCTCTCGGGTCCAGGCGTCGGTGGATTCTAGGGTTTGACCTTGAATTCCGAGAAGAAGATCTCAGCGTCTAGGTACGGGCGTCTTCGTTTCCTTCAGAGTGTACCTCGGCGACTCCAGGTTTCGTGCCGCTACGAATCTTTGGTAGATCTTGGTGGAACCGGCAGTAGAACTTGGCATGGAATGTCTATCAAGGCGGCGAGCTTGGTGGAACACAGGTCTAGAACGACACAGTTGTCCGCAGAACATGATGCGTCAAGGCCATCGGGTACACGCACCGGGAAAAGACACGAAAGAATGTGGCCGCGTTACCACATATACCTGCAACAACACAAACGCGGAAAACTGAGACAGAAAAGAAAAAGGCCACTGACGATCTTCAAAACCAACCACGGCTTGTAACAACACCATACACGGTGGTGGGAGCCTGTTGAACCCCTCGGGCTGCAAGGTCATGGTCACGGACACGAGGCGATAGGGGCGACGACACCAGGCCGAGGGAGGCGCGGTGCCAGCTTGCTGAGGGGAAGCAGAGAGGACGGCGCGAGGCGACGAGGGCGGCGGGGCTGGCAGACGACTGGGTAACGGAGGCCATGCACGGGGCAGAGGGCGAGCTCGACAGCAGGCAGGCCAGGGAGAGGTGATGCAGACGGCGACCTGCACGGAGAAGAGACGGGTCGTGGCGGAGGGGTGCCAGCGAGGACCCACGGTCGGGTAAGGGGCCCTCTGGTGACGTCGGGGACGGCGCCCAGCAGGGAAGAGGGTGGCGATGGCGAGGCGGAGCGATGGGGCGTAGGCGCCGGAGGGCGGCGTGGCGGTGGCCGACGAGGTTGGCACGACCGGCGTGAGGGCACCCAGCAAGCTTGGCGGCGGGGAGCTCGGTGCAGCGGCGACGGCGGCTGACATGGCCTCGAGGAAGGCCGCGGGAGGAGGAGGGCAAGCAGGGTGTGGCGGCACCGAGGCAGAGAGCGGAGGCAAGGTCAGGGGTTGCAGGGGTGAGGAAAAACAGCCGGCGGTGAGCTCGACGACGATGAGGCGCCGCCGACCAACACAAGGAAGGGGACGCCAGGGGCGACCACGTCAACAGCCACTGGGGCTTGGTGAGGTCGGCGGCGGGGCTTCGCGACACGGGCCACACGAGACTCGAGGGAGACCGGCCGGGCGGGGAAGATCTCCGACGAGGAGGATGGCGGCGGATCGAGGAAGCCTGGGAACGCGTGCGGGGGATGGGGATCGAGGCCTCGTGGGGCAGGCGACGCGCGGGACACGCGGTAGGGGTGGGTCCAGGCACGGGGGCCGGGGTGGTTGTCCGCGTGCGGGCCGCTTGGGGTGCGCGCGGTGGAAAAGGTGGTGGGGCCAGGCGTGGGGCATTGGGGAGTGGGCCAGGCGGGGGTTGGGCGTGTGCATGTGGGGTGCGATGTGTGGCGTGCGTGCTCTATGTGTGTTGTGTGTGGGGGGGTTGGTGGGGAGTTGGGGTGAGGTGGCAGCGGGTGAGTGGGTGGAATTAGGCCAGGGCGATGTGGCGTGATGTGATAGGGTGGGGTGATGTGGAGGGGGCTGGGTAGATTAGGTTTGGGTAGATTTAGGAATAGCACCAGGTATTTTAGATTAGGGTTTGGAGGTGGCCGGCCGGGCTTTCGGGCCTGGCGGGCTGCCTCCTAAAAAAAATAAAAGAAACATTTTATTATTTAAAACGGGGCTTTTGAAAACCGTTGGTAGACGAAACAAAATAATCCGGAGACCCAGGTTTTAATTTGAGGTAAAGACGGGGCGTTTAGATAACAAAAACAGACTTTTCGAAAATAGTTTTATGCAAACAAATGCCAGATGACATGACGATGCTCAAATGCAAGGTGGCATGACGACATGAGCATGCGGCCATGATGATGCAATGCACAAAAACAACGCGATTTTTTAGTAGTGGTTTTTGCGGGATGCCACAATTCGACACCACTAACAATGGATCTCGCCCTCGAGATCCGCCTCATGGTACCGGGAAGAAGACCGGCGACCTGAAACTTTGCGCTTCGGGTAGCTCCTCGCGACACCACTAACAAGAGGTCGTTGTCCGTGATCGTCGAGAGAACACTCCGGGGACAAAGGGCAAAGGTAGAGGTATCAACAAATAAAGCCACCTCTAGCTTCCATGGACGGAGTAAAATTGCTGGATCCACCGATTCAATATACAAAAGCAAATGATAAGAGTAGTCGGATGGTGATCAGTCCATCGAGCACTCAAACCATTACTCTGCACACAAATCGGAGAATTATGCAACCAACTCTCGGAATTAGACTGAAGATCTCGACAAACGAGGTTCGAAAACAAAGGAGGGAAGCAGACTCTGCATCGGATCTGGCGTAGATGATGTCGTCACGTCAAAAAACTCCAGAAGGCACAAACAAGGAACAAAGAATGGTACCACGGATAAAGGATTCCTCAGATAGCACGAAGACCAGATGTAGAAGCACCGTGACCAAAGGAGGAAGCGAAACCCTGAAGGTATGACTGAAACCCAACCACGAGAATTCCTGGACTCGAAGAAAGGGAAGAGAGCAGATTTAATCACGCAGTGGTAAGAGGAGAATAGAAGAGGGTAAGGAGTAAAAGCAGATCTAATCAGATCTATCCAACCGATTTTGCAAAATAGTTTTGACACTCTACTTCGGCCGTTAGCTAGGTTATCCTACAGGCTGGACTTGTGGGGTATCGCAACTGCTGGGCTCTGATACCACTCTGTAACACCCTCAAATCGGCCCTATGCAAGTTTTAGCCCTTTCCGCCAAACCCGCATAGAAACGATTCAAGGACGCCCACCAGGCACTTTCGTGCAGGTGGAAAACGAAGTAATACCATTACACAACAGTCCTTGATGGGACCCACAGAACATATATATACATCAGCGACTCCATGAGTCAAGAATACAGATATAATATACAAAGATCCAAATCACCTTGAAAACGATAGAGCGTCCGGCTACGAGCCCTAAAGAATAACCAATGGCATCCATAACCCTGCCTAGGCCAAGCCGGAAGGGTAACCCTGCTAACGACGGCGATCTCAAACCTGCTAAAACAAAAGGGGTGCCGACAAAGGGCAAAGGAAAAAGAGGAGCGTCAGTACTGAGGCCAGTACACGGCGAAGCTATAATTGTGTGGCTCTCGCCTACATAGGTATGGTGGGCTGAAGCGGCAGCGCAACGGCAGCGCAGCGGCACTAAACAACCTATAGAGACTCAATACACTTGGCGGTTATCAGAGAGGGATAAGAAAGACCTATTCGGATCCAACCTGAAGCTAACACCAAACAAACCCATCCTGGTATTTCCCCCTCGAGACCAAACGAGGAAGTCGGACCAAGGAACTCACACAGTTGGCAATTTTACTCATTCCATTATAGTTGCAGCAATTACTAATCAAATATAGATATCGTGGGCCGTCCTGATAGCATAAGTAGTGGGCAGTTTTAATCACCATTCCATTGTAGTTGGAACATTTACTAGTCAGATATAATTGTCCTGAGGAATCCCAAAACCCAACAGTTGTTGACACTTTTATCACATTCCGTTGGAGTTGCAATACTTACTAGGCAGGTATAGTATGACACAGCTCACCACAGATCCACCAGTTGTTGGCATTTTTATTATTCATTCCGTTCTACTTGAGCTGATTACTTGTCACATATTAAGTCAAGTTTATATCACTACTTTAGTTATGCTTGTCTATGATCGAGATACTGTGCTCCAAGTCGTCCATAACCACGGACACGGCTTTCAGAAACTTTTACCCTGCAGGGGTGCACAAATAGCAACACACACTCGATCAACCTCGGAAAAACCAACTCAAAACCCAACGAGGCATTCACGACAAAGCAATCACAGGATTCAGAAATATTTCAGGGGGCCACCCTACTAAGCTACCCGCAACGAAGTTGGCCGGCTCCGGAACGGACCCAGGGTTTGCGACGACGGCTGTAAATGACTGGGAACCCGAAAATGTGATTGGGCTTGTCGATACCGCGAAAACGTGGTGCGATCCAAAACAGTACAGGTGCTCCATGCACAAACTTAAATAAAGCATTAAAGCATGGCATAGGTACAGGATAGTAATAAAGCCCCAAACTAGTTGTGGCCCCAAGAAATAGAAATGAATCAAGCTCTGGCTCAGGGGGGTCCATAAGGCCTCCTGGATGTGGATAGTGCGAAAAATCAAGGAACAGGTATCAAGTACTCGGGGTCCTACGGGACACAAGTGAGCGTGGAAGAACCAAAGAACATCTATTGCCCACCGATGCCTCTCATTAGTTATAGCTAGCATTTTAATAGTTGTGATTAAAGTTATGATCAACTCCACCAATAAGCATCTCCACTAGTAAACATCTGTCAGCATTCCAACAACTGTGGTACTTGACGACACGAGATCACACCTGAGCAAGCGACTACGACTCGCAAGGTTAGCTATCTACCAAACACAGGTAATAGGAGGTGTCCAAGGCAATATAGAGGATGCACGGGGTATAACTGGTGTACGGAACTAAAGCGTCGCGACACGGATAGCAATAGATCAACAGGAGGAAATAAAGACTATAAATGCAAAATAGGTAGAAGGGGGAGAGATGCTCGCCTGGGAAACACTGCCGGAGAATCATATCCGGAGAACTTGTCGATACTCGCATCAACTCATCGGCCTAATCTGCGAAGAAGCAAACACTAGAAGAAACACCGGTTGCAATATTTAATACCACGTCAGAAGATCCGGCATGATCGTGATATGATGCATATGCGGTGCAATCAGGCAGTATTAAGCAGAACCGGGGTCCCGTCAATTAATTAAACGGTTCGAGATACTTAACTACCCCGCAATTTAAATGTTGTATTAACAGGGCAAAACATGGCATCGGTTCACTACACAAATTTAAATGGAGTCCGGAATAAGACTAGAATAGCCCGCATATGGACTCCATATTTAATTATGAGGTGATTCGGCAGAATGCCCCCGACCCACATGATATGCATGCGAGATGAACAATTTAATATGCAACAAGTTTTACATATAGCATTTATAAAATGGAGGCTCGGAAAAGGGGTCACACATCTCAGATCGAAGATCTTGGGGGTTCGGAGGGGGTTCGGGTTTGGCGAGATCGGCCTTCGGACCCCGGGAAGGAGAGCGCGAAGCCGATGCCGGGTTCAGTCTTCGAGGTCTCGGCGTGGTTCTCTCGGGTCCAGGCATTGGTGGCTTCTAGGTTTTGACCTTGAATTCCGAGAAGAAGATCTCAGCGTCTAGGTACGGGCGTCTTCGTTTCCTTCAGAATGTACCTCGGCGACTCTAGGTTTCGTGCCGCTGCGAATCTTTGGTAGATCTTGGTGGAACCGGCAGTAGAACTTGGCATGGAACGTCTATCAAGGCGGCGAGCTTGGTGGAACACAGGTCTAGAACGACACAATTGTCCGCAGAACATGTTGCGTCAAGGACATCGGGTACACGCACCGGGCAAAGACACGAAAGAATGTGGCCGTGTTACCACATATACCTGCAACAACACAAACGCTGAAAACTGAGATAGAAAAGAAAAAGGCCACTGACGATCTTCAAAACCAACCATGGCTTGGAACAACACCATACACGGTGGTGGGAGCCTGTTGAACCCCTCGGGCTGCAGGGTCACGGTCACGGACACGAGGCGACAGGGGCGATGACACCAGGCCGAGGGAGGCATGGTGCCGGCTTGCTGAGGGGAAGTGGAGAGGACGGCGCGAGGCGACGAGGGCAGC
The DNA here is from genome assembly GCA_023614405.1 of Avena insularis. Taxonomy (NCBI): domain Eukaryota; kingdom Viridiplantae; phylum Streptophyta; class Magnoliopsida; order Poales; family Poaceae; genus Avena; species Avena insularis. Next base: position 203,295,150 of record CM042690.1, on the reverse strand, counting down.
GGGGCTTGCAGATGACTGGGTAACAGAGGCCATGCACGGGGCAGAGGGCGAGCTCGACAGCAGGCAGGCCGGGGAGAGGCGATGTAGACGGCGACCTGCATGGAGAAGAGACGGGTCATGGTGGAGGGGTGCCGGCGAGGACCCACGGTCGGGTAAGCGGCCCTCTGGTGACATCGGGGACGGAGCCCAGCAGGGAAGAGGGTGGCGATGGCGAGGCGGAGTGATGGGAGGGTGGGCGCCTGAGGGCGGCGTGGTGGTGGCCGACAAGGTTGGCGCGGCCGGCGCGAGGGCGCCCAGCAAGCTTTGCGGCGGGGAGCCCGCGACCGGGAGAGCTCGGTGCAGCAGCGACGGCAACTGACATGGCCTCGGGGAAGGCTGTGGGAGGAGGAGGGCGAGCAGGGTGTGGCGGCGCCGAGGCAGAGAGCGAGGCGAAAGGTCAGGGCGAGGAAAACCAGCGGGCGGCGCGACTCGACAACGCAGAGGCACACGGCCGACCGACGAAGGAAAGGGACCATCACTTACCACATCCCGGCCGCGGCTTGGTAAGGTTTACGTGGCTTGCGACCCAGCGACAAGAGACTCGAGGGAGAGCGGCTGGGCGGTGAAGATCTCCAGCCGAGGAGGCGGGATCGAGGAAGCCTGGAGCAGCGTCTGGGATGGGGCTCGAGGCCGCGTGGGGCAGGCGACGCGCGGGACACGCGGTAGGGGTGGGGCCAGGCACGGGGGCCGGGGTGGTTGTCCGCGTGCGGGCCGCGTGGGGCGCGCGCGGTGGAAAAGGTGGTGGGGCCGGGCGTGTGGCACTGGGGAGTGGGCTAGGCGGGGGTTGGGCGTGCGTAGGTGGGCTGCGAGGTGTGGCGTGCATGCTCTGTGTGTGTTGTGTGTGTGGGGGTTGGTGGGGAGTTGGGGTGAGGTGGCAGTGGGTGAGTTGGTGGAATTAGGCCAGGGCGATGTGGCGCGATGTGATAGGGTGGCGTGATGTGGAGGGGGCTGGGTAGATTAGGTTTGGGTAGATTTAGGAATAGAACCAGGTATTTTAGATTAGGGTTTGGAGGTGGCCGACCGGGCTTTCGGGCCTAGCGGGCTGCCTCCTAAAAAAATAAAAGAAATATTTTATTATTTAAAACGGGGCTTTTGAAAACTGTTGGTAGACGAAAAAAAATAATCCGGCGACCCGTGTTTTAATTTGAGGTAAAGACGGGGCGTTTAGAAAACAAAAACAGACTTTTCGAAAATAGTTTTATGCAAACAAATGCCATATGACATGACGATGCTCAAATGCAAGGTGGCATGATGACATGAGCATGCGACCATGATGATGCAATGCACAAAAACAACGCGATTTTTTAGTAGTGGTTTTTGCGGGATGCCACAAGTAGCAACATGGAGACCTGCACAACACAACCATAGAACTCTGTCCCCAACTTGCGATGAGGTTGTCAATCTCACCGTATTTTGCGGAAAACAAAGGATTAAACGTATCGAATGGAAAGAAGTAATAGTTTGCAGAAAGAAGTAATACCGTGTTTTCCATTCGATATGTTTAATCCTTTGTTTTCTGCAAAACACGGTGAGATTAACAACCTCATCGCAAGTTGGGGAGAAAGTTCTGTGGTTGTGTTGTGCAGGTCTCCACGTTGCTACTAGCACCGTAGGCCCCGCCAAAGCTCATTAGTAACACCTTTGGGGTGTTTCTTGCTACTGGTTCGATTAAACCTTGGTTTCATAACTGAGGGAAACTTGCTGCTGTGCTCATCATACCTTCCTCTTGGGGTTCCCAACGAGCTCTACATCAACACCGCCAACAAGCATTTTTTTGGGCGCCGTGCATTGAGCCATCAAGGACACCTTCAAAGTTCATAAGAGTGACTAGATACAATAGTTTAAAACAAGCAATATCAAGTTATGCATCAATCAACTAGTCTTGGGACAATGCACATAGAACTAAGAATGGCCACTATGCTCTCAAAATAGGTGCATAAAGGTAGAAGGTGGAAACTCAATATAATGGTGGAAGAAAGGTATTTATAAAAAGGAAGTAGGGATTCAAGTCTCATAAAGATATTCCAAAAATTATGGTACTTATAGCTTTCAGCTCTCATTGCCCCTATCATAAGCATCTTGAAGGTGATTAAGGTTAAAGTGACCAAACTATGGTGTACATGCTTGACGAAGTATAAGTTAGAAATCTCATGTCCCTTGTATACGAGGGTCGCTCCTCATGCTACTCAAGTTTAGTCACTGGTAAGTTCTTGTCATTGTAAGTACATGTGTATCATAGAGAACCGCAAACGGGGTACCCCTTGCCCGATGATACGGAAGAATCACCATATCAAAATCATAAGGCAAGCAGACAACGAGCATCTCAGCAATCTTCTTATTTACCATGGGAATATGGTGCTTTTTTCTCTCTTTCCTCTTTTCATAATATCTCTTTTTTTCTCTTTTTCTCAATATAGGACTCTTTTTTAAGAAGAATGCTTCATAGACAGCTCATTATGGTTATGCTGCAGGTTTTCACCATGTCAGCATGGATTAGACCAAATGCCCAAAGCGCTTCACACATATACATAACTCCATGGACTTACAAGCTCCCCTTTCATTTCACACCGACGACATCCATATACAAAAGAGCATGATATCAACTAGGTACAAGTACCAAGTGCAATGTTGAAAGCGTTCCCCATGAAAGCATGGTTCTGCTAATTCCCAACAAATAAATGCAAGCATATACAACATAGATGACACAATGGTTCAAGTTTATTAAGGGCAAGAAAAGTAAAGTGTGCCATCAAAAGCAAACCAAGGCAAAAAGAAGGAGCAAACCAAAGAGAAACAACAAAAATATTTATGGTCTTTTTTGTGTTTTTAGAAAGCAAAAGCAAAGAAGAACACAAACTAAAAAAGAGAACGGAAACATGAATATACAAAGTACCGATGCAACATGATATGGAGATGAGTGCGGTGTCGGCGTACCTCCCCCCAAGCTATGGCTTTTGGCCTAAGTGGGTATCAATCCATGTACGAATAAGGGTTCCAAGCGGGCGGATCTTGGTAAGAATGGTCGTAGCTGGGCCCATGAGAAGAAGAGGAAGCTCCCCAATCATAAGTGGGCTGCTGATATGAAGACTCTCCCTCATTCGAGGGCTGGCCCGAATCATCCGTGACCTCCCTTCCAGTATCCCGCTCTTGTTGGGAGAGCTCTCCCAAGTACGTGTGAAGCTCCTCCTCAGTGAGGGACCATCCTTCCCTGTTATCAAGGTTAAACAAAATAGGTGCAGGCAAAAGAACAACACAATTGGACTTGCTCTTTCTCCAACCAGATTTGAGAAAGGTTATTTCATAAGACAACTCACTCAAACTAGCCCACGAGGAAATAAATTTATGTTGTATCATGGAATTAAAATCAAGCCTCTCTATGGGAAACTGTAGGTCTAGATGATGAGGCACTAAACCATGCAATGCTAGAAAACGAGAAGCAATGAGGCCTCCACAAATTCCACCTTTCTCACAGTTAGCAGCAAGACCGAAAGCTATCAAAGCACCGAAGTTGTAAGTCATATCTCGTCTAAGAGCAGCAGAGATAAATGCTAAATCAAACGAAGATAGCTTATTGGCAGTTTTCCTAGCAAGAACACACTTGGCAATAAAGTAGGCAAAGTAGCGAATGGAGGGAAAAACTTCCTCCTCCCGGTGGACCTTCATGACCTCAGGCACCCAAAGCTCATGTTGGTTTAGGTGGTGTTCACTCATCTTCTATTCTGAAATTTAAACACCTATTAAACAAGTGATTGCAAAGTAAATATAATGAAGGATTCTACTCATAGGGACTTGCAAGAGGCCTAAACATGCATCAAAACTATATCTCTAAACATCAAACAAGCTTACAAGCCCTCATAACTTGTCACCTACAGCAGCAAAATACTCAACATATAAACCACTAAACACAAATCTACTTGGACAAGGGAAGGAGTCACATACCAAGGAACAAATGCTCCAAATTTCAACAAGAAAGATGGGCTGAGCAAGGAGATCGAAGAAATCGAGAGCAAGCACAGAAAGAACGCGATTTTGAGCTATGAACTGGAGCTTACTCGGGAGAGAGAAAAAAGTGGCAGGTGAGAGAGGTAGTGGGGGCCAGGGGTGGCCCACACCAGGGCATGGCGCCACCCAAGGCTGGCCGCGCCACCATGTGGTGTGCCTGCCTGGTGGGCCCCCTGGTACCTACCAGGTACTCCTCTACCCCTTTTTTCACGTAAAAATTTAATATGAATTTTCCGGAATTTTTCGAGACACTTTATTTTTGGGTATTTTTCAGAAATAGAAGAATGATTTTTCTGACAGACAGATTTTTTTTCTTTTTGGAAACATGATGCAAAGACAAAACAAGGTTAGAACTACAGAAGTTCTAACATGCAAGCAACTAACAACACAAAGAAAACTAAACGAAAGCAAAAACTAAAAATGCAAAGGATAGAAATAAACGGAGATAATCATAATGAAAACATTGTTTTGTTCAATTGAATCCTTTTGTTAGCAAGGTTGATCAAGTCTTGCTACCAAAACAATTGCATATGAGACAAAACTTTGTACTCCACTAATGATTATGTTACCTCAACCTTGATAGCAATGGTCCCAATCATAATAGTTTCAAATTTTTCTCTTGGTATGGTACAATATATTTCTCCAACTTAAATGCCTTCAACATGTTCAATTGAATTCAAGCCATAAGTCCTTTCAATCTTCTTGGGGAAATAGATAGTATGTTCCTTGTCATTAACATTGAAGGTCACCTTTCCTTGATTACAATTAATAATAGCTCCTGAAGTATTAAGAAAAGGTCTCCCATGAATAATAGACATATTATCATCTTCAGGCATTTCAAGCACAACAAAATCAGTTAATATCAAGCAATTATGAGCCACCTGAACAGGTACATCCTCACATATTCCCACATGAATAGTGGTAGAGTTATCAGCCATTTGCAAAGATATATCACTTGGTATCAATTTTTCAAGCTGAAGCCTCTTATAGAGAGAGAAAGGCATAATACTAACTCCAGCTCCCAAATCACACAAAGAAGTTCTAACATAACTGTTCTTAATAGAGCAAGGGATAGTTGGAATCCCTAGGTCTCCAAGTTTCTTAGGAACCTTACCATTAAAAGAATAATTAGCAAGCAAAGTAGAGATTTCTTCATTAGGGATCTTCCTTTTATTCGAGACAATGTCCTTCATATACTTTGAGTTAGGAGGCAATTTAATAGCATCAGTCAAAGGAATTTGCAAGAATAAAGGCTTCATCCACTCACAAAACTTATTATAGTGTTCATCTTCCTTTGACTTGTGTTTCTTATCAGGGAAAGGCATAGGTTTTTGGACCCAAGGTTCTCTTTCACTACCATGTTTCTCAGCAATAAAATCTTCTTTGGTGTATTTAGTATTCTTAGTGTGGTTTTCAGGTTCTTCTTCAACTTTTTCTTCATTAGGCACTTCATTTTCTTCATTACCACTTTCAGTTTCAGCATCAGAGATAGATATACTGTTAGGATCTATAGCAGATTCAGAGGGTTCTACAACAGTTTTATGTTTCTTTTTTCTTTTCTTACGAGTAGAACAACTATTTTCAGCTTGTTGAGAATCCTACTCAATTCTTTTGGGATGCCCCTCAGGATATAGAGGATCCTAGGTAGCAGCACCACTTCTAGTTCTAATTTCATAAGCATGTTTTTCTTTAGCATCATTGACTAGCAAGTCGTTTTGCACTTTAACGAGTTGATCTATTTGAGTTTGAACCATTTGAAAGTGTTTAACAATAATTTTAACATCATTAGAGGTTCTTTCCACAATATCTTTCAACTTAACAATAGCTCTAGTGTTTTCCATTAGATGATTTTGCACCCTTTTATTAAAGTTATCTTGCTTAACAATAAAGATATCAAATTCTTCTAAGCATTGATTAGGAGGTTTCAAGTAAGGGATATCACCTTCATCAAAGTGTTGGAGAGAGTGTACCTCGATAGTGGGTGAGTAGGGAATAGGCTTACATAATTCTTCTATAGGAGGTAAATTCTTGACATCTGCAGCTTTAATTCCCTTCTCCTTAAGACATTTCTTAGCTTCCTTCATCACTTCATCATTTAATTCAATAACTCCCCTCTTCTTTGATGTTGGAATAGGCATAGGAATAGATGGTTCAAGTGCAATTACTTCAGGTATAGCTTGTTTAGGAGGAGTCCAATCTTCATAATTCTTGCTTATTTTAGCCATTAATTCCTCAGCTTCCTTAGGAGTCCTATTCCTGAAAACACAATCAGCACAACTATCTAGGTATGTCCTAGATTCTTCGGTTGGTCCATTATAAAATATATCACGAAGCTCATTCTTAGGTAATGGACTTCCAGCCTGTGCATGAATCAAAGCACAAAACCTTGCCCAAGATTCAGGCAATACCTCTTTTTCTCCCTGTTTGAAATCAAAAAGTTCCTGCAAAATAGCATGTCTAGCACTGGGAGGAAAATATTTCTGCAGGAAAGTACTAATCAAGCACTCAGGGCTATTAATAGATCCAGGAGGTAAATTACTAAACCAAGTTTTAGCTTCTCCTTTCAGAGAAAAGGGAAAAATCTTAGCAACAAAGTAAGTACGCATCTTAATATCATCGGAAAACAAACCACTCATGGTAGAAAGTTCATTCATATGTGCTACCGCACTTTCATTCTTAGTCCCACAAAAGTTTCTTTCTCGACAATAGCTATGTAAGATAGATCGAGAGAGAAATCATAATCTTCATCTATAATGTTTATGGGAGAAGCAGCAAACTTAGCATCAAGAGATAATTTGGGTCTAATAGTACGCCTCTCAAGGAGACTCTTAGCAACGCTCCTATCATGGGTGTTATTACATTCTTCAATAAACTCATCGGTCATCTCAACATAATCTTCTTTAGTATCATAACTCTCACTAGACTCAGGTGAGCTAACAGGTGTGGTAGTGTATTCATTAGGAGTTTCGGTATTTCCAGCTATAGTTCTAGCAATCGTAGCATCTAGGAAAGGACCTAACGAACCACTCTTATCAAGAACAGTAGAAGCAGCATCATAAGCATCAGAAGTTTTAGATTCAGCAGTAGTAGCAGTGTGTGTATCATGTGTATGTGGTGGTGTAACGAGCTTAGTTATAACAGATGGTGAATCAAGAGCAGTAGAGGTGTTTAGAACCTTACCTCTTCTTGTAGTGGATGGTAAAATAGGAACCTTGCCATCACGAGACTTACCCATGATGGATGAATAGCAGCGAACAATAGAGAATCCAAGTGAACTTGATAAATAAAGCTATGCTCCCCGGCAACGGCGCCAGAAAATAGTCTTGATGACCCACAAGTATAGGGGGTGTATCGCAGTATTTTCGAGGGAAGTGAAACCCAATTTATTGATTTGACACAAGGGGAGGCAAAGAATATTAATAAGCCTTAACAACTGAGTTGTCAATTCAGCTGCGCCTGGAAACAATCTTGCTCACAGCAGTTTATTAGTAGCAATAGTTTTATAGTAGGAATAGTAAAGTAGCAGCAGTAGTAAAGCAAAGACAGTAGTAACAAAAGCAGTAAACAGTGGGATTCGAGTGCGGTAGGCATAGGGATGGATGGACGGGCGTTGCATGGACAAGACAATTCACATAGCAATCAAAACATAGGGCAATTGCAGATAAATAAGATTAAGCACCCAAGTACTAGACAATCCTAGGCATGTGTTCCATATATAGTCATACGTGCTCGCAATAAGAACTTGCACAACATCTTTTGTCCTGCCAGCCCGTTTGCAGCGGGGCCTCTAGGGAACTACTGGCAATTAAGGTGCTCCTTTTAATAGAGCACCGGAGCAAAGCATTAACACTACGTGAACACATGTGATCCTCACATCAAAGCCTTTCCCTTCCGGTTATCCCGATTTACATCGCCGGGGCCATAGGTTCCGGACAACAACGTGTGTATACAACTTGTAGATAAGACCAAGAATAATACTATCATAATGAATCAATAATAATTTCAGATCTGAAATCATGGCACTCGGGCCCTAGTGACAAGCATTAAGCACAGCAAGTCGCAACAAAGTCATAAAGCACTAATAAAAGATACTAGGCACCATGCCCTAACAATCTGATGCTATTACATGAACGATCTCATCCAATCCCTACCATCCCCATAGCCTACAGCGGGGGATTACTCACTCATAGATGGGGGAACATGGATGGTCGATGAAGATGATGGTGGAGATCGATGGAGATGGCTCCGGGGGCACTTCCCCATCCCGGCAGGGTGCCGGAGCAGAGACTTTCTGTCCCCGAATCTCCCCTTCGGTGGCTACGGCGCAGCGGAACTTTTCGTGGAAAAACGTCGAACCCCCCAAAGTTTTTAGGTCAGAAGGCTTCTTATAGGCGAAGAGAGAGGCCGAGGGGGTGCCTGGGGGGCCCACACCACCCCCTGGTGCGGCCTGGCCTGGCCCGCGCCACCAGGTGGTGTGGCCACCCCAGGGCTCTTCTCCGTCTCGTATTCTGGCTCCTGGAGTCTTCGGGTGAAATAGGATTTTTGGCATATTTTTCGGGATTTTTCCTGATAGTTGATTTTCTGCACAAAAAGTAGACACCAAGGCAATTTTGCTGAAAACAGCGTCAGTTCGCATTTGTTGCATCCAAATCACACAAGTATAGAGGGTAAACAATAGCAAAAGTGTTCGGGAAAGTAGATACATTTTGGACGTATCAACTCCCCCCAAGCTTAGCTTATTGCTTGTCCTCAAGCAATTCAGTTGAAAACTGAGTGCGATAAAAGAACTTTCACGAACACATTTGCTTCATATGATGTAAATATTCTCAGCAATATGATCCACTACTTGGACAATTCATGATAAAGAGTATGCAACCAAGTCTACTTAATAGTCTTTGCAAGCTATGAAGAGGTTCTAACTCAAGAATAATAAGTAGCATGAAGCACAAACATAAGCAACATTGCAATGCTCATAAAAAGGTATGATAGAGTGGTATCTCGCTTGCCTTTGATTATGAATACCAAGGCACCTCTGAAGTTCAAGTGATGACTAGAAGTAAAGATGTCAAGGGTACAAGCATCAAAGTCATAACATAAATAATCAAGTAATGGAACAAACACAAAGAATGACAACTATGCTCTCAAGAAGGTGCTCAAAGAATATGTGGAGACTCAACAAGTAGAAGAAAAATGTTTTGAGAAATTTTGAAAGGCTTCCAAATGCTGAAAGTATGGTACTCGTTAGCTTTGAGCTCTCATTGCCCCTATCATGAGTGTCTTTAATGTGGTTAAGGTGAAAGTGAAGTCCACTCTGAGTTATATGCTTGACAGACTATAAACTAGAAATCCCAAGTCCCTTGAGTACGAGGGCCGTTCCTCATGCTACTCAACTTTAGTTACCGGTAAGTTCTTGTCATCGTAAGTATGTGCGTATCATTGAGAACCGCCAACGGGGTACCCCTTGCCCGATGATACGGAAGAATCCCCATATCAAAATGACAAGGCAAGCAGACAATGAGTATCTCAGCAATCTTCTTATTTACCATGGGAAAATGGTGCTTTTTTCTCTCTTTCCTCTTTTCATAAAACTCTCTTTTTTTCTTTTTCTCAATAGCTATAACTCTCTTTTTTATAAGAAGAATGCTTCATAGATATCATTATGGTTACGCTGCAGGTTTCCACCATGTCAGCATGGATTAGACCAGCGGCCCAGGCGTTTCTCTAACACACATACATAACTCCATGGACTTACAAGCTCCCCTTTTATTTCACACCGACGACATCCGCAAACAAAAGAGCAAGGTATCAACTGGGTATATATTTACAAGTGTTGAAAGCGTTCCTCGTGACAGCACGGTTCTGCTAATCCCCAGCCTATAATTTGCAAGCATATAACTTTCATGGAGAGTTCACAATGGTTCAGGTTTATTAAGTGCGGAAAATAAAGTGTGCCATCAAGTTCGTGAGAGCTTTACTAACTAATTTTCCCATAACAAGCAAACATTTTATTCAGAAGAAAACAAGGCATATTGAATATGCACGAAAGTAGCAAATGATGCTAATTGGTAGGTATGGTGGACACTTTGGAAATATTTGGTTTAGGGCGTTTGGAAACATGAGTAAAACACTCAGTGGGAATGAAGGCTAGCAATAGTAAGGGAGCGACAAACGAGAGAGCAATAGCTGTCATTATCATGCTTGCAACAAAACAGGACTACTCATGGCATGAAAGTGATTCAAGATCCTCAAGGCAAAATAATTCATCGAGGCTTAACTGATTATTACAGTCATGTGCATGCGTGAGCATGTGCCAAGTCAATCAAATGAAACATTCAGAGGAGGATACCACGGTGTCATACCGACTTATGAATAGAGTAATGCAAGCAAACATTTAGGAGACATGCTACAAACTATTAGCGAGCTGGAGCTAATCATAAGAAAGCAAGAACTATTAAGCATCCAAAGAAATCATACACTCTACATGAACGGACTAAGCATGCCCACAGTGATGAGTATGTGTACAAAAATGAAAACAAATAGAGTTCGTTACCAGCCTCTTACCATGCCTCAAGTTGTCATTAATCCTCATTATTATTCTTCACTTGTGTGGCTTGAATAATAATATGAAACCAATAGTCCACTGAGAACTGCCGAACCCTATAGAAAACTCGCAAAAACCAAAGAAGAACGACAAATATTTTTGGTGTTTTCGATTTTTAAACAAGAACTAAAAGAGAAAAACAAACAAAGCAAAATCTTTTTGGGTTTTTTGAATAGTTCAAACAAAGCAAAAAGGGAAAAGCAAACCAAGGCAAAAATAAGGAGCAAACCAAAGAGAAACAACAAAAATATTTTTGGTCTTTTTTGTGTTTTTAGAAAGCAAAAGCTAAGAAGAACGCAAACTAAAAAAGAGAACGGAAACATGAATATACAAAGTACTGACACAACATGATATGGAGATGAGTGCGGTGTCGGCGTACCTCCCCCAAGCTTAGGCTTTTGGCCTAAGTGGGTATCAATCCATGTACGAATAAGGGTTCCAAGCGAGCGGATCTTGGTAAGAATGGTCGTAGCTGGGCCCATGAGAAGAAGAGGAAGCTCCCCAATCATAAGTGGGCTGCTGATATGAAGACTCTCCCTCATTCGAGGGCTGGCCCGAATCATCCGTGACCTCCCTTCCATTGTCCCGCTCTTGTTGGGAGAGCTCTCCCAAGTACGTGTCAAGCTCCTCCTCAGTGAGGGACCATCCTTCCCTGTTATCCAGGTTAAACAAAACAGGTGCAGGCAAAAGAACAACACGCTCGGACTTGCTCTTTCTCCAACCAGATTTGAGAAAGGTTATTTCATAAGACAACTCACTCAAACTAGCCCATGAGGAAATAAATTTATGTTGTATCATGGAATTAAAATCAAGCCTCTCTATGGGAAACTGTAGGTCTAGATGATGAGGCACTAAACCATGCAATGCTAGCAAACGAGAAGCAATGAGGCCTCCACAAATTCCACCTTTCTCACGGTTAGCAGCAAGACGGAAAGCTATCAAAGCACCCAAGTTGTAAGTCCTATCTCGTCTAAGAGCAGCAAAGATAAATGCTAAATTAAACGAAGATAGCTTATTGGCAGTTTTCCTAGCAAGAAAACACTTGGCAATAAAGTAGGCAAAGTAGAGAATGGAGGGAAAAACTTCCTCCTCCCGATGGACCTTCATGACCTCAGCTACCCAAAGCTCATGTTGGTTTAGGTGGTGTTCACTCATCTTCGATTCTGAAATTTAAACACCTATTAAACAAGTGATTGCAAAGTAAATATAATGAAAGATTCTACTCATAGGGACTTGCAAGAGGCCTAAACATGCATCAAAACTATATCTCTAAACATCAAACAAGCTTACAAGCCCTCATAACTAGTCACCTACTGCAGCAAAATACTCAACATATAAACCACTAAACATAAATCTACTTGGACAAGGGGAGGAGTCACATACCAAGGAACAAATGCTCCAAATTTCAGAAAGAAAGATGGCCTGAGCAAGGAGATCGAAGAAATCGAGAGCAAGCATAGAAAGAACGCGATTTTGAGCTATGAACTGGAGCTTACTCGGGAGAGAGAAGAAAGTGGCAGGTGAGAGAGGTAGTAGGGGGCCAAGGGTGGCCCACACCAGGGCATGGCGCCACCCAAGGCTGGCCGCGCCACCATGTGGTGTGCCTACCTGGTGGGGCCCCTGGTACCTACCAGGTACTCCTCTGCCCCTTTTTTCACATAAAAAATTTAATATGAATTTTCTGGAATTTTTCGAGAAACTTTATTTTTGGGTATTTTTCAGAAATAGAAGAATGATTTTTCTGACAGACAGATTTTTTTCTTTTTGGAAACATGATGCAAAGACAAAACAAGGTTAGAACTACAGAAGTTCTAACATGCAAGCAACTAACAACACAAAGAAAACTAAACGAAAGCAAGAACTAAAAATGCAAAGGATAGAAATAAACGGAGATAATCATAATGAAAACATTGTTTTGTTCAATGGAATCCTTTTGTTAGCAAGGTTGATCAATTCTTGCTACCAAAACAATTACATATGAGACAAAACTTTGTACTCCACTAATGATTATGTTACCTCAACCTTGATAGCAATGGTCCCAATCATAATAGTTTCAAATTTTTCTCTTGGTATGGGACAATATATTTCTCCAACTTGAATGCCTTCAACATGTTCAATTGAATTCAAGCCATAAGTCCTTTCAATCTTCTTGGGGAAATAGACAGTATGTTCCTTGTCATTAACATTGAAGGTCACCTTTCCTTGATTACATTTAATAACAGCTCTTGTAGTATTAAGAAAAGGTCTCCCAAGAATAATAGACATATTATCATCTTCAGGCATTTCAAGCACAACAAAATCAGTTAATATCAAGCAATTATGAGCCACCTGAACAGGTACATCCTCACATATTCCCATAGGAATAGTGGTAGACTTATCAGCCATTTGCAAAGATATATCAGTTGGTATCAATTTTTCAAGCTGAAGCCTCTTATAGAGAGAGAAAGGCATAATACTAACTCCAGCTCCCAAATCACACAAAGCAGTTCTAACATAACTGTTCTTAATAGAGCAAGGGATAGTTGGAATCCCTAGGTCTCCAAGTTTCTTAGGAACCTTACCATTGAAAGAATAATTAGCAAGCAAAGTAGAGATTTCTTCATTAGGGATCTTCCTTTTATTCGAGACAATGTCCTTCATATACTTTGAGTTAGGAGGCAATTTAATAGCATCAGTCAAAGGAATTTGCAAGAATAAAGGCTTCATCCACTCACAAAACTTATTATAGTGTTCATCTTCCTTTGACTTGTGTTTCTTATCAGGGAAAGGCATAGGTTTTTGGACCCAAGGTTCTCTTTCACTACCATGTTTCTTAGCAATAAAATCTTCTTTGGTGTATTTAGTATTCTTAGTGTGGTTTTCAGGTTCTTCTTCAACTTTTTCTTCATTAGGCACTTCATTTTCTTCATTACCACTTTCAGTTTCAGCATCAGAGATAGATATACTGTTAGGATCTATAGCAGGTTCAGAGAGTTCTTGTAACTACCTCGGTGAATTACGCTCTTAGTTACATGCCTGGATGAACGAAAGTGGTTAAATAGTACGGTGGGGCCCAGGGCCACTCATGATAGACCTTTCGGCCGTCCTAACCACTTTCAGACATCACGACAAGAACGAGCGGCGTAATCGGCAGGCGAAGGGATCAACTACATACACAAATGAGTATGTATGCAAGCCACATACAACAGTCCTCAGAGCCATTCCATCTAAAAGAAATAGAAATCTTTACAGCATACGGCAAGATTCAAATATCCTAGATAGAGATAATAATTTAGGATAGCTCCTCATACAACACACATCAGAGTATCAGGCGGAAGCGAAAATCAAGATCCGAGTACGGATAAGAAGCAAATCGGCATAAGATGCCCCATAAATAAACACATCCCGCCCACAGATCTCACGGATCCCCGTTCCCGGAATCTCTACACTGAATGATCGTTGCCAACATCATCTGTCTCTTCCACCCAGTATCCATCTTGTGGGTACACCTGTTCATCTGAACCAAACAATTTATCGTGTGAGACCCTAGGGGTACTCAACAAGTCTTTATGCCACTAAAGGGGACACAACCTGGGGTGACGCAATTGCAACAAAAGATAATACCTAACAATTCTACAGAAACTCGCTAACCTTCCACCTAACCAATGATAGATGGAAGTCCGTGAATTAAGGACAACAGTTATAACAGTATAATTAACAGATCCATCCTCCTCCTCGCTTACCAACGAGGAAGCGGACGAACAACCCCCGTCATCCGTTGGCAGTTTTATTAACCATTCCATGAGTATTGCACTATTTACTAGTCAAGTACTTATTCAAATTAAAAGCGGTACTTTAGTTATACTTGTCTATGATCGAGAAACTGTGCTCCAAGTCGTCCATAACAGCGGACACGGCTTTCAGAAAGATTTACCCTGCAGGGGTGCACGAATAGCAACACACACTCGATCAACCTCGGAAAAACCAAATCAAAACCCAACGAGGCATTCACGACAAAGCAATCACAGGATTCAGAAATATTTCAGGGGGCCACCCCATTAAGCTACCTGCAACGAAGTTGGCCGGCTCCGAGACGGACCCAAGGTTTGCGCCAATGGCTGTAAACGACTGGGAACCCGAAAATGTGGCTGGGCTTGTTGATACCGCGAAAACACTCCGCAATTCTTAAACAGTACAGGTGCCCCTCGCACAATCTTAATAAAATAGTAAGATGGCATAAGTACAGGATAGTAATAAAGCCCCAAACTACTTTGTGGCCCCAAGAAATAAGAATGAATCAAGCTCTGGCTCAGGAGGGTCCAAAAGGCCTCCCGGATGTGGATAGTGCGAATAGTCAAGGAACAGGAATCAAGTACTCGGGGTCCTACGGGACACAAGTGAGCATGAAAAACCAAATAGCAGATATTGCTCACCGGTGCCTCTTTCATTAGTTATTCCACTACTACTCCGGTTAAGTTGTTTAGGTACCTCGTTATTCATCAGACACTCACATACCCTACACATGCTTTTCTACGACTCGCATGGCTCAAACAACTCCTGTAGTAATGGCTCATGGGATGGAGGAACAAGCTTTGGTGGGGTTTAAAAGTAAAGGCTATGCAGTACTTGGGATTCAATTTAATGCAATCGCGACTCAATGATGCAAGAATAAGATAGAGGCAATATGTATTGTATGTATGCAAGCATGTGGTAGTGCTTGCCTGGCAGCTCAGTTGAAGCGAGAGATGGATCTAGGTAGTACTCCTGTGATTCCTGGTAATTCTCCTGCTGGGCGTCTATTCGAAGAAGAACCAAACAAACAAGGCCAACATAAATAAAGTGCACAAGCATATGAATTAAAATGCGACAAGCAAACAAGCATGCCATGATGAATGATGCACAATTTACATGGCATTAAAGTAGCATGGCAAGGGTGAGGTGTGGTGCAAGAATTAAAGCATTTTATTATTTATTTATTCCAATTTTTCTTGCCATAAACAGTTCAGGTTTGTAAGAATGACATGATGCATGCTTCAATTCAGATCAAGGACTGTATAGATAGAACGGGCTCATCGCGCTGATCGATTTTAGACATATTATTTTCCCAATTTGGAGTTATAGAATTAAAGTTATTAATTAATTAAGGAAAAGGGCATTTTATTGTAATTTTAATCATCTCGAGATTTTAAAGTGTCCAAACATTATTTTGAATGGCATATTTGAATTCCTCACATTTTTCTGATTCCAAAACATATATTACTTGTATTATTTGGATTTATATTTGAAAAGTTATTTAAATCTGAATTGAATTTGAATTTAAAATCAATTTTGAAAAGGTTTTATTAAAACAGACAACAGGGCAGACTTTTGTTACTCAGCCCGACCCAGCCACAACCAGCACGGTGGGCCATCCGACCGGGCCACGCGTGAAAATCCTTTTCACACCGGGGGCTTAGCTAGCCCCTGCGACTGCGAGGTGGGGCCAACTGGCTAAGGCCCACGTGACAGTGGTGGGGATGGCAGAGACTGACAGGTGGGGGCAAGCTGGACCGCAGGTTGAGGGTAAGGTTCCCCGGGAGCTTTTCCGTTAAACTGCCACTGCGGCTGACATGTGGGGCCTCTAGGAGCACGGGTTGCAGGAGTCAAAAAGGTGGGGGGTTAAGTGCAAAGTGTCAACGCGCACTGTGGATCTTCTCTGACCTCTAACGGCACTCGCAGCGACAGCGCGCACGCGGCGCGGGGGATTTGATCTCGCGACCTGGGGTGCTCACGCAGGAAGGCGAAGCCACTGCGGTGGGCTAGGGGAGCTGACAGGAGGGAGGCTGGGGCCTAGCTAAGGCTCGATGCGGCGCAGGTAGCTTGCAGACACCAGCGACCACTGGCGCACCGAGGGCGTTCGGCGAAACGAGCGGCGGCGCTAGACGGCGACAGTGAAGCGGAGGATGTTAGGGAGGGAGAGGTGCGTACCGCGAGGAGATTGGCGGTGTCAGATCGGGGTGAGGCGCGGTGGATCGTCGACGAGGCAGGACCTCCGGCGACCTAGGGTTTCGGGGAGCGGCGAGGTTCTAGCGGTCCTGGGGGCTCCTCCTTCGCATCGGCGTGTCCAGGGCGAAGCAGCGAGGTCCCCTTGGTCTTCCAGGACACCTCCACGACACGCTCGCCGGCCAGAGCAGCGAGACACAGGGGTAGACGGCGGCGACTGGTAGCAGGAGCTGGCGACGGCGAGGAAGAAAGGGGAGGCGCGGCAGAGCTTGGGGTGGATCTGGGCGATGCAGGAGGCATGTGAGAGGAGGAGAAAGGAAGGGAGAGGAAGGAGGGTTGCCGTGTGGGAGCGGCTCAGGCTAAAGTGGCTTCGGCCCTTCCCTTTTTCTCCCCGATCACGTGCTCGGGCCGGGGGCAGGTAGGCAGGGCAGGGCGAGGTGGTGGAGGCCGCCAGGTAGGGACGGCGTGGTGGTGCAGCTAGGCCCGCATGGCAGAGAGAAAGAGAGGAAGAGGGGAGGGGATCGGGTGCACTTGGCTAGGTTAGATGGGGTAGCTCGGGTTAGGGTTTTGAGGGTTAGGGTAGGGTAGTGGTGGCTGGGGTGTGGGCCAGGGAGAGAGGGGCCAGGTGGGACCAGCATGTTAGAGAGATAGAGGGAGAGGAGGTTTAGGGTTTAGTGTTTTGTGTAGAATTAGGGTTAGAAGAAAAATAGGGAGAGGAAGATAGGTTAGGCTTTTATTAGAGTTTAGGTTTTGAATTTTGTTTATGAGACCAAACCAAGAGGAAAGAGGGGCTTGATCTAGCATAAGCTAAGGTGGAGAAGAACCCAAGAAAAAGAGAGAGAAAGAGATAGAAAGAGTAAGCCTCACATGATCATGCATGAAGAAAATAAAATAAAAGAAAAAGATATGGATGAGAATATGGGGATGGTGGAATGGTAGGAGATGGTCCACAAAGATAGGATCCATTAAATCAAAGGAAAAACCAATGGAGTAAAAGGTGGTGGTGAAGGTTGCATGGCCCATGCAAAAATGATAAGTGCCATGATTAATTTTGTGAAAACAATAATAATGATATGGCATTATTCTTATGCATTCCCAAGAATTGGAAATAAAGGCCAAGCAAAAGATAAGTAGGATTAGATCCACCCCACCACATGAGCTAGGCTAAAATCAAAAGAAAAAGGATTGCAAGCTCATGGGTAAAAGGATGGTGGAATTATAAGGTGGCGAAAAGAAAAGATCATGGAGGGGAATAAAAGATATGCCTCCAACTCAACTTGGGCATTTAAACAATATATCAATAACCAAATACAATATCAAGAGGCAAATACAATTAATAATGCATATGAGAGAAGAGCCAAAAGAAAAAGGGTTTTATATGATGCTCAAATGCAAGGTGGCATGATGACATGAGCATGATATAATTATGATGCAACAATTATATATAGGAGGTAGCCAATATCTTACTAGACCAAGTAGCATTACAATTGTTAGACAATTGGGATGCTACAACTCTCCCCCACTAAACAAGAATCTCGCCCTGAGATTCTAGGAAGAAGAAGACTCAAAGAGGGTAGGATACTTGACACGGAGCTCATCTTCACGTTCCCAAGTGGCTTCATCAATGGAATGGTGCGACCACTGCACCTTGCAGAACTTGATGGACTTGTTGCGAGTCCTTCTTTCTGCAACTTCAAGAATTTTTGTGGGGTGTTCTTGATAAGACAGGTCTTCTTGGAGATTGATAAGCTCATGGTCCACGGTCCTGCCGGGATCCTTGAAGCACTTCTTGAGTTGAGAGATGTGGAAAACATCATGGACTTTGAGTTGTTCAGGGAGCTGAAGAGCATAAGCAACTTCTCCTTTTCTTCCACGAATTTTGAAAGGACCGATGTATCTAGGAGCCAGCTTTCCTTTGATACCAAAGCGGTGTGTGCCTCTCATGGGAGTGACACGAAGGTAAACGAGATCACCAGGGACATACTCCATGTCCGTGTGCTTTCTGTCATAATTGCTCTTCTGGCGACTTTGAGCAATCTTCAGGTTTTCAAGAATGATGTGAACTTTCTCCTCTGCTTGAGTTACAATGTCGGGGCCAAACAATATTCTTTCACCTGCGCCCGACCAACCAATCGGACTGCACTTGCGACCATAGAGAGCCTCAAATGGTGCCATCTTTAGACTTTTCTGGAAACTGTTGTTGTAAGAGAATTCAACATAAGGAAGACATTCTTCCCACTTCATGCCGAAAGAGATAACGCAAGCACGAAGCATATCTTCTAGAATCTGATTGATCCTTTCAACTTGTCCTTGCGACTGAGGGTGGTAAGTTATGCTGAAGTTTAGTTTTGTTCCCAAAGCATTTTGGAAACTTCCCCAGAACTTGGAAGTGAAGATGCTTCCACGGTCTGAACTGATCTCAAGAGGAACTCCATACAGAGAGACAATTTTGTTGATATAAAGCTCAGCCAACTGAATTGCAGAAATTGTTTCCTTGACTGGAAAGAAGTGAGCTAATTTGGAAAGCCTGTCAATGACAACAAAGATTGCATTGTTGCCCTTCTGCGACCTTGGAAAACCAGTGATAAAGTCCATCTCTACTTTCTCCCATTTCCATTCTGGAGGCTTCAATGGCTGTAGAAGACCGAAAGGTTTCTGATGGACAGCTTTAACTCTACGACAAACATCGCACTCCGAGACATACTTGGCACAATATCGTTTCAAACCAGGCCACCAATATTGTGTTTTCAAGTCCATGTACATCTTAGTGCTGCCAGGGTGGATAGAAAGAACAGAATCATGCGCCTCCTTGAGAACTTGCTCTCTTAAACCCGGGTAGTTCGGAACAAACATCCGGTGTTCAAAGAAAAGAGTGCCTTGGTCATCTACGTGGAAAGACTCATACTTCGGAAGCTGGATGTTGGAGATGATCTTTTTAGTGTAAGGATCACCAAGCTGAATGGAACAGACCTTTTCTTCCAAGAGAGGTGTTGCTAGAAGGTTCAGAAGATACCCTTGATCCACAATTTCAAGGTTGAGCTTGCGGAATTCCTCGCACAAGAGAGGCTGTTGTTCTTCCACCATGAGATTGTTGACATAAGCTTTTCGGCTGAGAGCATCGGCCATGACATTGGCTTTGCCCGGAGTGTAGTTGATGGTCAAATCGAAATCATTGATTGTTTCAATCCACCTCCTCTGACGAAGGTTGAGATCAGGCTGTGTGAATATATACTTCAGACTCTTTTGATCAGAAAAGATCTCACAATGGTTGCCAAGCAAGTAATGCCTCCATACTTTCAAAGCAAAGACAACTGCTGCGAGTTCGAGGTCATGTGTAGGATAGCTGATCTCATGCATCTTCAACTGGCGAGATGCATAAGCAACAACTTGTTTTTCTTGCATAAGGACCGCACCCAATCCTTGCAATGAAGCATCACAGAATATTTGGAAAGGCTTTGATGTATGTGGAGGAACTAAGACTGGTGTGGAAGTGAGCTTCTCTTTGAGTGTTTCAAAGCTTGCTTGACATGCAGGAGTCCAAAGGTATTTCTTGCCTTTCTTGAGGAGATCGGTAAGAGGCTTCGCAATCTTCGAGAAGTTTTGAACGAAGCGACGGCAGTAACTAGCCAAGCCAAGGAAACTCCGGACTTCTTTGACATTTATGGGTGGAAGCTAGTCCATAATTGTCTTAATAGTTTCTGGGTTGACGGCAATGCCCTTGGCAGAGATGACGTGACCAAGGTATGTGACTTGAGGCAGCCAGAATTCACACTTGGAGAACTTTGCGTACAGGCGGTTCTCACGAAGCTTGTTTAGGACACACCAAAGGTGTTCTTCATGTTCTTCCTTAGACTCAGAATAGACTAGAATGTCATCCAGATAGACCACAACGAACTTATCAAGATACTCCATGAAAACCGAGTTCATAAGCCTCGAGAAGGTGGCAGGTGCATTGGTGAGACCGAAAGACATGACCGTGTACTCATACAGACCATAGCGGGTGGTGAAAGCTGTTTTGGGAACATCTTCCTTGCAAATCTTGATTTGATGGTAACCACTTCTCAAATCAAGCTTAGAGAATACCACAACTCCAGCTAGCTGATCGAAGAGATCATTAATCCGCGGAAGGGGATATTTATTCTTGATGGTTTTAGCATTGAGTGCCCGATAGTCAACACAAAGTCTATCAGTCTTGTCTCGCTTCTTCACAAAGATGGTTGGACTGCCCCAAGAAGAAGTACTGTGCTGAATGAAACCCAACTTCTCTTGTTCATCCAACTGACGTTTGAGTTCAGCCAACTCAGCAGGACCCATTTTATAAGGCCGCTTGGAAATAGGAGCGGTACTAGGTTCAAGTTCAATGACAAACTCAACCTCACGATCCGGAGGCATACCTGGCAACTCTTCAGGAAAAACATCTGGGAACTCACAGACTACAGGAACACTCTGAATACCTTCCATAGCATCATCATTCAGAACCGCCAAAGAGTAAAGCTGAATTGCAGGAGTCAGACTTGGAGAATAGACTATATGGCCTTCAGGAATTTTCAGAGAAACCGAACGTTCAGCACAATCAATCACAGCTGCATTTGCTGTCAACCAATCCATGCCCAAGATAACATCAATATCAGAATTACCCAGAATAATTAAGGAAGCTGGAAACGAAGAACCACCAATCTCAATTTGATTGTTATGGCTGATTTTAGAAGATGCCATTGTTGCTCCAGGAGAAAGAACCATTAAATGCTTGGGGAGAGGATCCATAGATAACCCATTCCTATCAGCAAAACTCGTAGAGACAAAAGAATGCGATGCACCAGAATCAAACAACACTCGTGTAGAAACTGAGTTAACATGAAGCATACCCATGACAACTCCAGGTGCATGCTCAGCTTGAGCGACGTTGACACAGTTGGCACGAGCAACCGTAGACCCCGGCTTAGTGTTGATGTTGAGAGCCCGAGGTGGAGGTGCACGAATCATAGGAGCACTTGCCGCAGGTCTTGGAGGTGGTGGTGGAAGAGCTTTGTTGTTCAATGGACAATTCTAGTACTGATGCCCAGTGTTTCCACAAGTATAGCAAGCACCAGGTGGATGTGGAGCAACGTAGCTAGGGACTCCACCAGGCGCTCCAGGGTAGTTGTGGTTGTAGCCCCTGGGAGCCGTAGTGAAGGAGTTTGGTGGCCTTGGTGCGTAGCTTGACGGTCTTGGTGGAGCAGGGAGCGACGATGGGGTGTTAGGAACCCAGACACGACGGTTAGAAGGAGTTGTCATAGCAGAAGAACTTGCTGTATCACGGCTGTGTTTCTTTGACTCCTCAAACACTTGCCTACTTGCTTCTTCCTGCAGAGCTGTGTGTTGAAGTTCCAGAAAAGATGCCGGCCTTGCATGAGTGATAGCATATTTGATGGAAGCATTGAGGCCTTGCCTAAACCTCTTTTGCTTCTTCTTGTCATCAGAGATCTCATCGCCACCATAATGAGACAGGTTCATGAAGTTTCTGATGTAGGTATTGACATTGTCAGTGCCTTGCTTGAGGTTGAGAAACACTTCCTTCATCCTTTCCATGACAATTTCTGACAGATATTGCTCTTTGAAAGCAGTAGTGAACCGCTCCCAAGTAGGCTGAAAACCAGAAAGATCTGCCTTGAGGTAATTTTCCCACCAGAGAGCTGCATCTCCCTTCAGAAGGTGAGTAGCACACTTGACCCATTCTTGCTCGGGAACATCCGCAGTCATCAGCAACCTTGACACTTCACGAAGCCAGTCATCCGCATCAAGTGGATGATCAGACACCTCAAATTGGCGTGGGTTGAACTTGATAAAATTCTTGATGTCTCCTCGCTTGGGAGGTGGAGGTAGCAGAACAAACTCATTCCTCCTCACGCTTTCCTCGAAGCGCTGCTGGTTCTGCTGCATAGTGCCCAAAGCATTTGCAATACTTGCCAAAGCAGCCCCAAGTTCAGGTGGTATGTCCTCCTCAGAACGGCGTGGTCGTGCCATCCTGTGATTGATATAAAACACAAGTCAGTACTATAATGGAGAATGATAATAATCCAAAATAGTACCAAAATGGAATTAATCAAGATTAAAGAATGCAATTCACTGAGATGATATTAAAATATCAACAAAGTTCAAGGCAACTAGAAGATATTAAGCATAACACACACGACTGAACAAGGAGTGTGGTACACAACTAACAAAGAAAAATTTTCCGCAAATTTCGGCATTAAAATACCGCTATATGCGCAAGCCCACTTAACGATTCAAGATTAGCAACTCTACTAGTTCAATATACAAAAGCAAATGATAAAAGTAGTGGTATGGTCGCGACTCCATCCCACACTCAAATCATTACTCCACACATGAATCAGTAAAACACATATCCCAACACCTGCTTCTTAAGATGAACCTAAAGATTGGTAACTACGAAAAAGAACACCCCAACAAGATAACGTCGGATAACAAAGAGTAAGATAGATCACATCGGTATACAACGAATCAGAATAGATCTCGTCGGTTTACAAAGGCCTGTCGGTATGGAATGTACCAACAGTTGATAACCAAAAGGCAGATAGTGATAACATTTGGATGCAACAGATAGACAAGGAATTCACACACACGCACACACACACACAATCACAAACACAACCTATGGTACTACGGAACCCAGAACACGTGAATCCTAGTTTGAATTTTTAGAAGAGGATTGAAAATGTTACACTTCCTTACCAGAAAAGGGTGGGTGGTTGGGTAAGAAGAAAAATGGAAGCAGTCCTACTCTCACTTTTTGTTTTTCCCTAGTATACATAACTACCAAAATATTTGCTAGACTGACAACGACCATTTTGGCTGAGACCCTGAAGGGCGGGATGGCTCTGATACCAATTGTAACTACCTCGGTGAATTACGCTCTTAGTTACATGCCTGGATGAACGAAAGTGGTTAAAATAGTACGGTGGGGCCCAGGGCCACTCACGGTAGACCTTTCGGCCGTCCTAACCACTTTCAGACATCAGGACAAGAACGAGCAGCGTAATCGGCAGGCGAAGGGATCAACTACATACACAAATGAGTATGTATGAAAGCCACATACAACAGTCCTCAGAGCCATTCCATCTAAAAGAAATAGAAATACTGCAGCGCCATACGGCAAGATTCAAATATCCTAGATAGAGATAATAATTTAGGATAGCTCCTCATACAACACACATCAGAGTATCAGGCGGAAGCGGAAATCAAGATCCGAGTACGGATAAGAAGCAAATCGGCATAAGATGCCCCATAAATAAACACATCCCGCCCACAGATCTCACGGATCCCCGTTCCCGGAATCTCTACACCGAATGATCGTTGCCAACATCATCTGTCTCTTCCACCCAGTATCCATCTTGCGGGTACACCTGTTCATCTGAACCAAACAATTTATCGTGTGAGACCCTAGGGGTACTCAGCAAGTCTTTATGCCACTAAAGGGGACACAACCTGGGGTGACGCAATTGCAGCAAAAGATAATACCTAACAATTCTACAGAAACTCGCTAACCTTCTGCCTAACCAATGATAGACGGAAGTCCGTGAATTAAGGACAACAGTTATAATAGTATAATTAACAGATCCATCCTCCTCCTCGCTTACCAACGAGGAAGCGAACGAACAACCCCCGTCATCCGTTGGCAGTTTTATTAACCATTCCATGAGTATTGCACTATTTACTAGTCAAGTACTTATTCAAATTAAAAGCGGTACTTTAGTTATACTTGTCTATGATCGAGAAACTGTGCTCCAAGTCGTCCATAACCACGGACACGGCTTTCAGAAAGATTTACCCTGCAGGGGTGCACGAATAGCAACACACACTCGATCAACCTCGGACAAACCAAATCAAAACCCAACGATGCATTCACGACAAAGCAATCATAGGATTCAGAAATATTTCAGGGGGCCACCCCATTAAGCTACCTGCAACGAAGTTGGCCGGCTCCGAGACGGACCCAAGGTTTGCGCCAATGGCTGTAAACGACTGGGAACCCGAAAATGTGACTAGGCTTGTCGATACCGCGAAAACACTCCGCAATTCTTAAATAGTACAGGTGCTCCTCGCACAATCTTAATAAAACAGTAACATGGCATAAGTATAGGATAGTAATAAAGCCCCAAACTACTTTGTGGCCCCAAGAAATAAGAATGAATCAAGCTCTGCCTCAGGGGGGTCCATAAGGCCTCCCGGATGTGGATAGTGCGAATAGTCAAGGAACAGGAATCAAGTACTCGGGGTCCTACGGGACACAAGTGAGCATGAAAAACCAAATAGCAGATATTGCTCACCGGTGCCTCTTTCATTAGTTATTCCATTACTACTCCGGTTAAGTTGTTTAGGTACCTCGTTATTCATCAGACACTCACATACCCTACACATGCTTTTCTACGACTCGCATGGCTCAAACAACTCCTGTAGTAATGGCTCATGGGATGGAGGAACAAGCTTTGGTGGGGTTTAAAAGTAAAGGCTATGCAGTACTTGGGATTCAATTTAATGCAATCGCAACTCAATGATGCAAGAATAAGATAGAGGCAATATGTAATGTATGTATGCAAGCATGTGGTAGTGCTTGCCTGGCAGCTCAGTTGAAGCGAGAGATGGATCTAGGTAGTACTCCTGTGATTCCTGGTAATTCTCCCGTCATGCCTATTCGAAGAAGAACCAAACAAACAAGGCCAACATAAATAAAGTGCACAAGCATATGAATTAAAATGCGACAAGCAAACAAGCATGCCATGATGAATGATGCACAATTTACATGGCATTAAAGTAGCATGGCAAGGGTGAGGTGTGGTGCAAGAATTAAAGCATTTTATTATTTATTTATTCCAATTTTTCTTGCCATAAACAGTTCAGGTTTGTAAGAATGACATGATGCATGCTTCAATTCAGATCAAGGACTGCATAGATAGAACGGGCCCGTCGCGCTGATCGATTTAGACATATTATTTGCCCAATTTGGAGTTATAGAATTAAAGTTATTAATTAATTAAGGAAAAGGGCATTTTATTGTAATTTTAATCATCTCGAGATTTTAAAGTGTCCAAACATTATTTTGAATGGCATATTTGAATTCCTCACATTTTTCTGATTCCAAAACATATATTATTTGGATTTATATTTGAAAAGTTATTTAAATCTGAATTGAATTTGAATTTAAAATCAATTTTGAAAAGGTTTTATTAAAACAGACAACAGGGCAGACTTTTGTTACTCAGCCCGACCCAGCCACAACCACTGACGGGTGGGCCACTGCTGACTGGGGCCACGCGCGCGGAAAATCCTTTTCACACCGGGGGCTTAGCTAGCCCCTGCGACTGCGAGGTGGGGCCAACTGGCTAAGGCCCACGTGATGCGGGATGGCAGACCATTGTGGGGCAAGCTGGACCGCAGGTTGAGGGTAAGGTTCCCCGGGTGCTTTTCCGTTAAACTGCCACTATGGCTGACATGTGGGGCCTCTAGGAGCACGGGTTGCAGGAGTCAAAAAGGTGGGGGGTTAAGTGCAAAGTGTCAACGCGCACTGTGGATCTTCTCGACCGATGGCACTTCAGGCGTGGCGGCAGACGCGGGCGCTGGGATTTGATCTCGACCGGGTGCTCACGCAGAAGGCGGCACCGCGTGGGCTAGGGAGCCGACAGAGGGGGCTGGGGCCTAGCTAAGGCTCGATGCGGCGCGGGTAGCTTGAAGACACCGCGATACGCGCCGAGGGTGTTCGGCGAAACGAGCGGCGCTGACGGCGATGAAGGAAGCGGAGGATGTCGAGGGAGAGGCGCATCAAGGGGAGATTGGCGGTCGATCGTGGTGAGGCGGATCGTCGACGAGGCGTGAGCTGGACCTAGGGTTTCGGGAGCGCAGGTTCGGCGGTCTCTGGGGCTCCTTTCCTGGCATGTCTGGCATGGCGAGGGCAAAGTCCCTTGGTCTTCCGTGACACCTTCCACACGCCGCCGCCAGAGCAGCGTAGACACAGGCATACTGGTCGCAGGAGTCAGCAGGGAAGAAAGGGGAGGCAGAGGCGGGCAGAATCTGGGGCGATGTAGGAGGCGTGTGAGAGGAGGAGAAAGGGAGGGAGAGGAAGGAGGGTTGCCGTGTGGGAGTGGCTCAGGGTAAAGTGGCTTCGGCCCTTCCCTTTTTCTCCCTGATCACGTGCTCGGGCCGGGGGCAGGTAGGCAGGGCAGGGCGAGGTGGTGGAGGCCGCCAGGTAGGGACGGCGTGGTGGTGCAGCTAGGCCCGCATGGCAGAGAGAAAGAGAGGAAGAGGGGAGGGGCTCGGGTGCACTTGGCTAGGTTAGATGGGGTAGCTCGGGTTAGGGTTTTGAGGGTTAGGGTAGGGTAGTGGTGGCTGGGGTGTGGGCCAGGGAGAGAGGGGCCAGGTGGGACCAGCATGTTAGAGAGATAGAGGGAGAGGAGGTTTAGGGTTTAGTGTTTTGTGTAGAATTAGGGTTAGAAGAAAAATAGGGAGAGGAAGATAGGTTAGGCTTTTATTAGAGTTTAGGTTTTGAATTTTGTTTATGAGACCAAACCAAGAGGAAAGAGGGGCTTGATCTAGCATAAGCTAAGGTGGAGAAGAACCCAAGAAAAAGAGAGAGAAAGAGATAGAAAGAGTAAGCCTCACATGATCATGCATGAAGAAAATAAAAGAAAGGAAAAAGATATGGATGAGAATATGGGGATGGTGGAATGGTAGGAGATGGTCCACAAAGATAGGATCCATTAAATCAAAGGAAAAACCAATGGAGTAAAAGGTGGTGGTGAAGGTTGCATGGCCCATGCAAAAATGATAAGTGCCATGATTAATTTTGTGAAAACAATAATAATGATATGGCATTATTCTTATGCATTCCCAAGAAGTGGAAATAACGGCCAAGCAAAAGATAAGTAGGATTAGATCCTCCCCACCACATGAGCTAGGCTAAAATCAAAATAAAAAGAATTGCAAGCTCATGGGTAAAAGGATGGTTGAATTATAAGGTGGCGAAAACAAAAGATCATGGAGGGGAATAAAAGATATGTCCCCAACTCAACTTGGGCATTTAAACAATATATCAATAACCAAATACAATATCAAGAGGCAAATACAATTAATAATGCATATGAGAGAAGAGCCAAAATAAAAAGGGTTTTATATGATGCTCAAATGCAAGGTGGCATGATGACATGAGCATGATATAATTATGATTCGACAATTATATATAGGAGGTAGCCAATATCTTACTAGACCAAGTAGCATTACAATTGTTAGACAATTGGGATGCTACAGTTCTACAATAGTTTTATGTTTCTTTTTTCTTTTCTTACGAGTAGAACCACTATTTTCAGCTTGTTGAGATCCTACTCAATTCTTTTGGGATGCCCCTCAGGATATAGAGGATTCTAGGTAGCAGCACCACTTCTAGTTCTAATTTCATAAGCATGTTTTTCTTTAGCAGCATTGACTAGCAAGTCGTTTTGCACTTTAACGAGTTGATCTATTTGAGTTTGAACCATTTGAAAGTGTTTAACAATAATTTTAACATCATTAGAGGTTCTTTCCACAATATCTTTCAACTCAACAATAGCTCTAGTGTTTTCCATTAGATGATTTTGCACCCTTTTATTAAAGTTATCTTGCTTAACAATAAAGATATCAAATTCTTCTAAGCATTGATCAGGAGGTTTCAAGTAAGGGATATCACCTTCATCAAAGTGTTGGAGAGAGTGTACCTCAATAGTGGGTGAGTAGGGAATAGGCTTACATAATTCTTCTCTAGGAGGTAAATTCTTGACATCTGCAGCTTTAATTCCCTTCTCCTTAAGACATTTCTTAGCTTCCTTCATCACTTCATCATTTAATTCAATAACTCCCCAATATATGGTTCAAGTGCAATTACTTCAGGTATAGCTTGTTTAGGAGGAGTCCAATCTTCATAATTCTTGCTTATTTTAGCCATTAATTCCTCAGCTTCCTTAGGAGTCCTATTCCTGAAAACACAATCAGCACAACTATCTAGGTATGTCCTAGATTCTTCAGTTGGTCCATTATAAAATATATCACGAAGCTCATTCTTAGGTAATGGACTTCTAGCCTGTGCATGAATCAAAGCACAAAACCTTGCCCAAGATTCAGGCAATACCTCTTTTTCTCCCTGTTTGAAATCAAAAAGTTCCTGCAAAATAGCATGTCTAGCACTGGGAGGAAAATATTTCTGCAGGAAAGTACTAATCAAGCACTCAGGGCTATTAATAGATCCAGGAGGTAAATTACTAAACCAAGTTTTAGCTTCTCCTTTCAGAGAAAAGGGAAAAATCTTAGCAACAAAGTAAGTACGCATCTTAATATCATTGGAAAACAAACCACTCATGGTAGAAAGTTCATTCATATGTGCTACCGCACTTTCATTCTTAGTCCCACAAAAAGGTTCTTTCTCGACAATAGCTATGTAAGATAGATCGAGATAGAAATCATAATCTTCATCTATAATGTTTATGGGAGAAGCAGCAAACTTAGCATCAAGAGATAATTTGGGTCTAATAGTATGCCTCTCAAGGAGACTCTTAGCAGGGCTCCTATCATGGCTGTTCTTACATTCTTCAATAAACTCATCGGTCATCTCAACATAATCTTCTTCAGTATCATAACTCTCACTAGACTCAGGTGAGCTAACAGGTGTGGTAGTGTATTCATTAGGAGTTTCAGTATTTCCAGCTATAGTTCTAGCAATCGTAGCATCTAGGAAAGGACCTAACGAACCACTCTTATCAAGCACAGTAGAAGCAGCATCAGAAGTTTCAGATTCAGCAGTAGTAGCAGTGTGTGTATCATGTGTATGTGGTGGTGTAACGAGCTTACTTATAACAGATGGTGAATCAAGAGCAGTAGAGGTGTTTAGAATCTTACCTCTTCTTGTAGTGGATGGTAAAATAGGAACCTTGCCATCACGAGACTTACCCATGATGGATGAATAGCAGCGAACAATAGAGAATCCAAGTGAACTTGATAAATAAAGCTATGCTCCCCGGCAACGGCGCCAGAAAATAGTCTTGATGACCCACAAGTATAGGGGGTGTATCGCAGTATTTTCGAGGGAAGTGAAACCCAATTTATTGATTTGACACAAGGGGAGGCAAAGAATATTAATAAGCCTTAACAACTGAGTTGTCAATTCAGCTGCACCTGGAAACAATCTTGCTCATAGCAGTTTATTAGTAGCAACAGTTTTGTAGTAGGAATAGTAAAGTAACAGTAGTAGTAAAGCAAAGACAGTAGTAACAAAAGCAAAGAAATTGGGATTCGAAAAAGGCATAGGGATGGATGGACAGGCGTTGCATGGACAAGACAATTCACATAGCAATCAGAACATAGGGCAATTGCAGATAAATAAGATTAAGCACCCAAGTACTAGACAATCCTAGGCATGTGTTCCATATATAGTCATACGTGCTCGCAATGAGAACTTGCACAACATCTTTTGTCCTGCCAGCCCGTTTGCAGCGGGACCTCTAGGGAACTACTGGCAATTAAGGTGCTCCTTTTAATAGAGCACCGGAGCAAAGCATTAACACTACGTGAACACATGTGATCCTCACATCAAAGCCTTTCCCTTCCGGTTATCCCGATTTCTGTCACTTCGGGGCCATAGGTTCTGGACAACAACGTGTGTATACAACTTGTAGATAAGACCAAGAATAATACTATCATAATGAATCAATAATAAGTTCAGATCTAAAATCATGGTACTCGGGCCCTAGTGACAAGCAATAAGCACAACAAGTCGGAACAAAGTCATAAAGCACTAATAAAAGATACTAGGCACCATGCCCTAAGAATCTGATGCCATTACATGAACGATCTCATCCAATCCCTACCATCCCCATAGCCTACAGCGGGGGATTACTCACTCATAGATGGGGGAAACATGGATGGTCGATGAAGATGATGGTGGAGATCGATGGAGATGGCTCCGGGGGCACTTCCCCGTCCCGGCAGGGTGCCGGAACAGAGACTTTCTATCCCCCGAATCTCCCCTTTGGTGGCGGCGGTGCAGCGGAACTTTTCGTGGAAAAACATCGAACCCCTCGAAGTTTTTAGGTCAGAAGGCTTCTTATAGGCGAAGATAGAGGCCGAGGGGGTGCCTGGGGGGCCCACACCACCCCTGGCACGGCCTGGCCTGGCCCGCGCCACCAGGTGGTGTGGTCACCCCAGGGCTCTGCTCCGTCTCGTATTCTGGCTCCTGGAGTCTTCGGGTGAAATAGGATTTTTGGCATATTTTCTGGGATTTTTCCTGATAGTTGATTTTCTGCACAAAAAGTAGACACCAAGGCAATTCTCTTGAAAACAGCGTCAGTCCGCATTAGTTGCATCCAAATCACACAAGTATAGAGGGGAAACAATAGCAAAAGTGTTCGGAAAAGTAGATACGTTTTGGACGTATCAATGCATGAGTGGAACTCATACTTTGTTGTGGAGGCTAGCAAAAGACTGGGAGCGACAAACTAAGAGAGCAATAATGGCCATATTCATGCAGAGCGACAAAACATCATTGATCAAAGCATAAAGTGATACTACAAGTTGAAAACTAAAGGATCATAAAGGCTATGGTGACTTGAGATAGTCATAACATGGTGTGAGCATGCGCCAAGTCAACCCAAATAAAGCATCAAAGGAGAATACCACTATATTATGCTTTAATATGCTAAAACAACGCATGATTCATCCAACGCACATTAAGCAATCTCAATTGTTTGTAACAAGTCATGCTATATCAAAGAATACTAAGCATAAAGCCAAAACAATATCAAGCATGGAATGACAAAGCATAGGCCACAGTCAAAAACAAGCTCTTTTTACCACATAAGTATGAACTTTCCTACTCTTGTCCAAACCAAACCAAACTATTTGCAAACCAATGTATGAAAGTGGGAGTCCAACCAATTTATTCAGAAAACTAAGCAAACCAAGCAAACGAAAAAACAAAACGAAAACAAAAAAAGAAGACGCTCCAAGAACAACACAACTATGCATGAAACAATAAAAATGAAGCGTTTGGAAGAAACTGGGATTTTTATTGATGAAGAAGGGGATGCCTTGATTGGGCATCCCCAAGCTTTGATGCTTGTTCTTCTTGGATATTTCTTGGGGTGACACGCGTGGCATCCCCAAGCTTGAGCTTTAGTCCATCCTTTATCTCATTACTCATTCCTTCCATACACCTGAAATTTTCCCTTCATACAAAACTTCACACAATCTTTATTAGCAACATTAGTGCAACAAGATAAAAGGTCTTAAGGTTCAGTTCTAACACCAAATAAACTTCCATTATAACACTATCTACTGTATCACTTCCCTCAAAAAGCTCAATTCCCCAAAAGAACTCAAAAAGGAACCAACAAGAAGCAAATGCAGAAAATGGCAGAAATCTGTCAAAACAGACCAGCAGGTAAAGATGAATTTTTTCGAAGACCTTCTATTGCTCAAATCAAAAAGTGTTGAACTAACGAAAGTTATATAACAACCTAGGGCCGAAGCAAAAACAATCACGTCTCAAAAAGACGTCAGAGATTTTACACGAATTTTTACGGTGAAGCACACAAATCTGTTTCAGGACAACAACTTTCCCAATCATTACTTCTCGCTCATTAGAGGATACTCTTGGCACAAAAAGCAAATAAAAAGGATAAGAAGAGGTTATTACAGAGGTAATAACTTCCAAGAATTATCTAAAACTTTTGGGTTATCTCCTAATAAGTACTTTTCTTTAACGCTTTTAAGTTAGCCATAAGAAGCAAGAAAAAGAATCAAGTGTTCGAAGAAGCATTAAAACAAATTTCTTGCCCTTACCTCTCTTACTTTTATTCTTAACCTTGGGGAAAATATGATTGTTTGGTGGAGAAGAAAGGTGCATGGTCCCCTTTCCCCACATCTATTATTGCTCCAAGAAGTTCTAATAGGGACCTTCCAAGTGTAATTTGTCCTTTTCCTGCACATTCAATAATAAGATAATTAGTAGAAATCATTTTCCAAGGATATTTGTAAACACTCCTTCAGCTATTCCAAGAGGTAATATGGTAGTATTATTAGAAAGAGATATTTCTTTTCCTCCTTCAGTAAGCCCCCTAGTATTTAGAGATTCATAAATATCCTTTGGCATAAGACAAAATTCAGACATGATATCACAGCGGGCTTGAAAAGTTTCAGTGTTTATCTCAATCTTTACTGTAGGGAGCCACTTTGATGGTTCAGAATTTATTGGAACATAATTGTGATGCTCCCTAAGCGTATTATAGCAATCTTTTAAGCTAGTAGTGCTAGTCTCAAGAGTGTTCAATCTAGCAAATATTCTTGCGAAGGAAATATCAGTTTGGCTAGGAAAGTTGTAAGTGAGGATCAATTTCTTTATAGCATTTATAACATCATCCTCATTACATTGGAGGAAATCTCCTCCCACAACAGCATCTAAACCATATCTATAGCAAAGAGAAATTCCAAGGTAAAAACTGCTAAGGAACAAGCTTTGAGTCTTTTTAGGCTCAGTTTTTTTCATGTAGATCAAAGATTCTAGACCAAGCTTCCTTAAAACTTTCCTCAATTCCTTGTTTAAAAGTGAAAATAGTGATTGGAGCAAGGCTAGACATAATGGCAACTTAGGATGGGAACTAACTTTTTTGTGTTTTCAAATAAGAAAGCAAACTAGTAAAACTAATTTTTTTTGTGTGTTTTTGATAAAGAAACAAGCAAACAAAGCTAAAAGAAACTAAGCAAAACAAAAACAACAAAGTAAAGAGATTGGTTATGAGGGACTCCCCTTGTGAAGATGTCCTTGAGTCCCCGGCAACGGCGCCAGAAAAATGCTTGATGGCTCAGTGTCGGCGCCATAAAAATGCTGGTGCGGTGTTGATGTAGAGCTCGTTGGGAACCGCAAGAGGAAGGTATGATGATCACAGCAACAAGTTTCCCTTAGTTATGAAACCAAGGTTTAATAGAACCAGTAGGAGCAAGGAAACATCCCAAAGGTGTTGCTAGCTAAGCCTTGGCAGGGCGCACTACCGGTGCTAGTAGCAACATGGAGACCTGCACAACACAACCATAGAACTTTGTCCCCAACTTGCGATGAGGTTGTCAATCTCACCGTGTTTTGCTGAAAACAAAGGATTAAACGTATCGAATGGAAGGAAGTAATAGTTTGCAGAAAGTAAACACAAACCAGTAAACAGTTTATAGATTGTATGTAAGAAAAGGACCGGGATCCATAGTTCACTAGAGGTGGCTCTCCTTAGATAGATAACATGCTGGGTGAACAAATTACAGCGGGGCAATTGACAAACATAGAGAAAGCAATACATGCATATATTAATCATCTTGACTCCTTTGAAACTTGATTGGGCATACAACATTATACATAGACCGCCATCCAACTGCATCTATGACTAATAATCCACCTTCAGGTTATCATCCGAACCCCTTCTAGTATTAAGTTGCAAGGAACAGATTATTGCTTTACGAATTGCGTGTAAAGTAAACAATACGATTGTTCTATGAACAAAGGATTGTTGTTTTCTCCCTAGTATCAACAGCACATCTAGTACCTTAGAGATTTCTGTAACTTCCCCAGATTACTAGAGGCATGAACCCACTATCGAGCATAAATACTAACTCTTGGAGTTGCTAGCATCTACTTGGCCAAGATAGCTACTAACAACGGAAAGCATGCAAGATCACAAATAACAAAGACATGATAGAATCAATAATCAATCTACAATAGCATCTCAATATCCATCGGATCCCCGCAAACACAACATGCAGAATTACAAATAGATGATCTTGATCATGAATGGAGCTCACAAGATCTAGACATGAAAGCACAAAGGAGGAGAACCAGCCATCTAGCTACTACATGGATCCGTAGTCCAAGGATGAGCTACTCACGCATCACACCAGAGGCTTGCATGGTGATGAAGAAGGCCTCCAGGGTGAATTCCACTCTCTGGCAGGGTGCCGGGAAGAGCTTCAGATCCCTCCCGATCTAGGGATGGAGATGGCGACTCTGAACTCTTTCGTGGATTTTGATCGGGCAATTAGGGTTTTTCCGAGGGCATCTTATAGGCGGAAGGAGAGGCGAGGGTGCTGGGGCCACACCACCCCCTGGCATGGGCCAAGCCTGGTCGCGCGGCCAGGTGGTGTGGCCGCCCTCTGGCCCTTCTCCGTCTCGTATTCTAGCATCTGATGACTTCTACAAAAATAGGCAGTTTGGCTTTTGTCCTGTCCAATTCCGAGAATATTCATTTTCTGACTTTCCTGGAACCAAAAACAGCAGAAAACAGGCAGCTGGCACTGTGGCTCTTGTTAATAGGTTAGTCCAAGAAAGCATATGAAAAGTACTCCAAAGTATGGACAAAACACAAGAAAGTGGATAAAACAAAGCATGGAACATCAAAAATTATAGATACATTTGCAATGTATCAGAACACACATGCAATGACATTGGTTGATCCATATGTGGTTTGTGACAATAGCACACATGCAATGACATTGGTCGATCCATGTGTGGTTGTGGAAAGAACGCACATGCAATGACTCAAGTGATTGTGGTTTGTGAAAAGAACACACATGCAATGACTCTGGTTGATCCATGTGTGGTTTGTGGGAAGAACACACATGCAATGACATTGATGGATCCATGTGTGGTTTGTGGAAAAGAACACACATGCGATGACTCTGGTGGATCCATATGTGGTTCATGACAGGAACACACATGCAATGACACTAGTGGATCCATATGTGGTTTGTTAAAAGAACGCACATGCAATGCCATTGGTTGATGTATATGTGGGTCATGACGGGAACACACATGCAATGACATTGGTAAATCCATATATGGTTTGTGGAAAGAACACACATGCAATGGCACTGGTTGATCCATATGTGGTTTGTGGAAATAACACACATGCAAAGCCATTTGTTGATCCATGTGTGGTTTGTGAAAAGAATACACATGTAATGCCATTGGTTGATCCGTGTCTAGTTTGTGGAAAGAACACACATGTAATGCCATTGGTTGATGCATGTGGTTTGTGGAAAAGAACACACATGCAATGAACACTAGTGGATCCATACGTGGTTTGTGAAAAGAACACACATGCAATGCCATTGGTTGATACATATGTGGTTTATGAAAAGAACACACATGCAATGACTCTAGTGGATCCATATGTGGTTTGTGGAAAGACACGCATGCAATAACCACTGGTAGATCCATATCTGGTTTGTGGAAAGAACACACATGCAATGACACTAGTGGATCCATATGTGGTTTGTGAAAAGAACACACATGCAATGACTCTAGTGCTGGTTTTAGTATAAGAACACACATGCAATGACTCTAGTGGGTCCATATGTGGTTTGTGAAAAGAACACACGTGCAATGACACTAGTGGATCCA
This sequence comes from Avena insularis, assembly GCA_023614405.1. Lineage (NCBI taxonomy): Eukaryota > Viridiplantae > Streptophyta > Magnoliopsida > Poales > Poaceae > Avena > Avena insularis. Next base: position 203,259,094 of record CM042690.1, on the reverse strand, counting down.
TATGTGGTTTGTGGAAAAGAACACAAATGCAATGAACACTGGTGGATCCATAAGTGGTTTGTGGAAAGAACACACATGCAGTGAACACTGGTGGATCCATATGTGGTTTGTGAAAAGAACACACATGCAATGCCATTGGTAGATCGATATGTGGTTTGTGAAAAGAACACACATGCAATGACTCTAGTGGATCCATATGTGGTTTGTGGAAAGAACACACATGCAATCACCACTGGTTGATCCATGTGTGGTTCATGAGGAACACACATGCAATGATATTGGTTGATCCATATGTGGTTCGTGACAATAACACACATGCAATGCTATTGGTTAATCCATGGGTGGTTTGTGGAAAGAACAAACATGCAATGAAGACTGGTGGGTCCATATGTGGTTTGTGAAAAGAACACGCATGCAATGACTCAGGGGATCCATGTGTGGTTTGTGGAAAGAAGACACATGCAATGAACACTAGTGGATCCATGTCTGGTTCACGACAGGAACACACATGCAATGAGATTGGTTGATCCATATGTGGTTTGTGACAATAACACACATGCAATGACATTGGTTGATCCATGTGTGGTTGTGGAGAGAACACACATGGAATTACTCAAGTGGGTCCATGTGTGGTTTGTGAGAAGAACACACATGCAATGACTCTGGTTTATCCATGTGTGGTTTGTGGAAAGAACACGCATGCAATGACATTGATGGATCCATGTGTGGCTTGTGGAAAAGAACACACATGCAATGACTCTGGTGGATCCATATGTGGTTCATGATAAGAACACACATGCAATGACACTGGTGGATCCATATGTGAGTTGTTAAAAGAACACACATGCAATGTCATTGGTCGATGCATATGTGGTTCATGATAGGAACACACATGCAATGACATTGGTTGATCCATATGTGGTTTGTGGAAAGAACACACATACAATGGTACTGGTTGATCCATATGTGGTTTGTGGAATGAACACACATGCACTGACTCTGGTGGGTCCATGTGTGGTTTGTGAAAAGAAGACACATGCAAAGCCATTGGTTGATCCATGTGTGGTTTGTGAAAAGAATGCACATGCAATGCCATTGGTTGATCCATGAGTGGTTTGTGGAAAGAACACACATGCAATGCCATTGGTTGACGCATGTGGTTTGTGGAAAAGAACACACATGCAATGAACACTGGTGGGATCCATAAGTGGTTTGTGGAAAGAACACACATGAAGTGAACACTGGTGGATCCGTACGTGGTTTGTGAAAAGAACACACATTCAATGCCATTGGTTGATCCATATGTGGTTTGTGAAAAGAACACACATGCAATGACTCTAGTGGATCCAGATGTGGTTTGTGGAAAGAACACACATGCAATAACCACTGGTTGATCCATATGTGATTTGTGGAAAGAACACACATGCAATGACACTGGTGGATCCATATGTGGTTTGTGAAAAGAACACACATGCAATGACTCTAGTGCTGGTTTTAGTATAAGAACACACATGCAATGACTCTAGTGGGTCCATATGTGGTTTGTGAAAAGAACACACATGCAATGACTCTAGTGGATCCATATGTGGTTTCTGGAAAAGAACACACATGCAATGAACACTGGTGGATCCATAAGTGGTTTGTGGAAAGAACACACATGCAGTGAACACTGGTGGATCCATATGTGGTTTGTGAAAATAACACACATGCAATGTCATTGGTTGATCCATATGTGGTTTGTGAAAAGAACACACATGCAATGACTCTAGTGGATCCATATGTGGTTTGTGGAAAGAACACACATGCAATGACCACTGGTTGATCCATGTGTGGTTCATGATAGGAACACACATGCAATGACATTGGTTGATCCATATGTGGTTTGTGAGAATAACACACATGCAATGCCATTGGTTAATCCATGTCTGGTTTGTGGAAAGAACACACATGCAATGACTCAAGTGGGTCCATATGTGGTTTGTGAAAAGAATACACATGCAATGACTCAAGGGGATCCATGTGTTGTTTGTGGAAAGAACACACATGTAATGAACACTGGTGGATCCATGTGAGGTTCATGGCAGGAACACACATGCAATGACATTGGTCGATCCATGTGTGGTTGTGGAAAGAACACACATGCAATGACTCAAGTGGGTCCATGTGTGGTTTGTGAAAAGAACACACATGCAATGACTCTGGTTGATCCTTGTGTGGTTTGTGGAAAGAACACACATGCAATGACATTGATGGATTCATGTGTGGTTTGTGGAAAAGAACACACATGCAATGACTCTGGTGGATCCATATGTGGTTTGCGATAGGAACACACATGCAATGACACTGGTGGATCCATATGTGGGTTGTTAAAAGAACACACATTTAATGACTCTAGTGCTGGTTTTAGTATAAGAACACACATGAAATGACTCTAGTGGGTCCATATGTGGTTTGTGAAAAGAACACACATGCAATGACTCTAGTGGATCCATATGTGGTTTGTGGAAATAACACACATGCAATAACTCTAGTGGATCCATATGTGGTTTTTGGAAAGAACACACATGCAATGAACACTAGTGGATCCATATGTGGTTCATGACAGGAACACCCATGCAATGACATTGGTTGATCCATATGTGGTTTGTGACAATAACACGCAGGCAATGCCATTGGTTAATCCATGTGTGGTTTGTGGAAAGAACACACATGCAATGACTCTAGTGGGTACATATGTGGTTTGTCAAAAGAACACACATGCAATGACTCTAGTGGATCCATATGTGGTTTGTGGAAAGAACACACATGCAATAACCACTGGATGATCCATATGTGGTTTGTGGAAAGAACACACATGCAATGACACTGGTGGATCCATATGTGGTTTGTGAAAAGAACACACATGCAATGACTCTAGTGTTGGTTTTAGTATAAGAACACACATGCAATGACTCTAGTGGGTCCATATGTGGTTTGTGAAAAAGAACACACATTCAATGACTCTAATGGATCCATATGCGGTTTGTGGAATGAACACACATGCAATGACATTGGATGATCCATATGTGGTTTGTGGAAAGAACACACATGCAATGACACTGGTTGATCCATATGTGGTTTTTGGAAAGAACACACATGTAATGACTCTGGTGGATCCATGTGTGGTTTGTGAAAAGAACACACATGCAATGACTCTAGTGGGTCCATATGTGGTTTGTGAAAAGAACACACATGCAATGTCTCTAGTGCATCCATATGTGGTTTGTGGAAAGAACACACATGAAATGACCACTAGTTGATCCATATGTGGTTTGTGGAAAGAGAACACATGCAATGACACTGGTTGATCCATATGTGGTTTGTGGAAAGAACACACATGCAATGACTCTGGTGGATCCATGTGTAGTTTGTGAAAAGAACACACATGCAATGCCATTGGTTGATCCATGTGTGGTTTGTGAAAAAACACACATGCAATTCCATTGGTTGATTCATGTGGTTTGTGGAAAAGAACACACATGCAATGACATTGGTGAATCCATATGTGGTTTGTGGAAAGAACACACATGCAATGCCATTGGTTGATCCATGTGGTTTGTGGAAAAGAACACACATGCAATGACATTGGTGGATCCATATGTGGTTTGTGGAAAGAACACACATGCAATGACATTGGTTGATCCATGTGTGGTTTGTGAAAAGAACACACATGCAATTACGCTAGTGGATACATATGTGGTTTGTGGAAAGAACACACATGCAATGAACACTAGTGGATCCATATGTGGTTCATGACAGGAACACACATGCAATGACTCTAGTGGATACATATGTGGTTTGGGGAAAGAATAGACATGCAATGAACTCTAGTGGATCTATCTTGGCAGAATTTGATGTATGCCACGATGTATTTCATTGTAAAAGACACTCACTTTCCATTTTTATACTACTCAGCTTTGCCCTTGGTTTTTTGATACTACCCAGTTTTGCCCCCCTCTCTCTCTTTCGTAGAAACCCAAACCTGTGCCTACTCTGTCTGCTACGCCTTGATTGGTTATCACAGTTGTCACGCGGATTGTGCGCACAAACCGTTGATACTATGTGATCCAACAAGGCTCGTTGCACACATCGTGCCCTTCACAGGACAACGCGAGACAGCACGGACGTCTCCCTCAATGAGACTTCTATAAGAAGGAACACGATGTTGTCCATGGAAAAAGTGATCGAGTGGTCATGTCATCTTTAATCTAGTCTGTAAAGGCTACAAGTCTACTACACAGCAACTGGTCATCCACGGCCCATGGTCTATACTATTTTTACTATGCATCGCACCTGCACTCTCACTTCTGACAGGCCCCCACCACATGAACCTTCCACGCGGCAGCCGCAGCCGGAAGAGGTGCCTACTGGGGCCCTCGAGGAGGCCTAAACGTCCCTGCATTAAATACCTAGCCTATCGAGTCCTCCATTCGCACTCATCTACTACTCTCTCTTCCCTATCTAGCAAAAACCCACAATCTTGAACGTACTCGCACGAACCTTCTCCATGAAACCAGTGCGTGGGGGTGAGTGTCCAGGCATCGCCACCGGGGTGGTGCTTCACGCGGCAGATTTGGAGGAGCATCACACAGAACAAGGCGAGGAGGACGTGCAGTTCAACCCCTTGGGGGACCATGTGCTCGCCGGTGCTGACGACTTCGAAGGCCCAGATGAGGGCGGGGAGTTCGACGAACATGCTTCACTCGTGTACCCGGAGGTACATCTATTTCTACATGTTTCATATTTTCTGCTCGAGCTTAATCTATCATGGGATCATAACAAAATCTAGTCCTAATGATTAGATGCAACGTATGAACCAGTACATGGAGAGATCTAGTCTGTTCTGAATGAATCCACATTATTTATTTATAAATAAGTTATCAAGAACACAAACCACATTAATTTAGGAGCGAGCTGGGGAGACGGCCATAATGAACTGTTGAATCTGTATAGACATGTTATTGCATCGAAAGTAACTCGGAATGGTGGACGGAATATATATTTATTATTTTGCTCATTTCGGTTTGTATTCCATACATTACAGGTGGATTCAAGTGAGATGGACTCTGACAAGGAGACCAGGGACAACAAGAGCCGCCATGTCATGAACAAGCTCAAGAGCGGGATAATCCCATTCCGCACTCGACTTGGGGAGCTCAGGTGCCCTTGATGGCTCAATGCACAGCGCCTAGAAAATTGCTTGATGGCGGTGTTGATGTAGAGCTCATTGGGAACCCCAAGAGATGAGCACAGCAGCAAGTTTCCCTCAGTTATGAAACCAAGGTTTAATCGAACCAGTAGGAGCAAGGAAACACCCCAAAGGTGTTACTAGCTGAGCTTTGGCAGGGTGCACCACCGGTGCTAGTAGCAACATGGAGACCTGCACAACACAACCACAGAACTTTGTCCCCAACTTGCGATGAGGTTGTCAATCTCACCGTGTTTTGTGGAAAACAAAGGATTAAACGTATCGAATGGAAAGAAGTCAAAGTTTGCAGAAAGTAAACACAAAGCAGTAAACAGTTTATAGATTGTATGTAAAGAAAAGGACCGGGATCCATAGTTCACTAGAGGTGGCTCTCCTTAGATAGATAACATGCTGGGTGAACAAACTACAGCGGGGCAATTGACAAACACCGAGAAAGCAATACATGCATATACTAATCATCTTGACTCCTCTGAGACTTGATTGGGCATTACAACATAATACATAGACCGCCATCAAACTGCATCTATGACTAACAATCCACCTTCACGTTATCATCCGAACCCCCTCAAGTATTAAGTTGCAAGCAACAGATTATTGCTTTACGAACTGCATGTAAAGTAAACAATACGATTGTTCTATGAACAAAGGATTGTTGTTTTCTCCCTAGTAGCAATAGCACATCTAGTACCTTAGAGATTTCTGTCACTTTCCCAGATTACCAGAGGCATGAACCCACTATCGAGCATAAATAGTAACTCTTGGAGTTGCTAGCATCTACTTGGCCAAGATAGCTACTAACAACGGAAAGCATGCAAGATCTCAAATAACAAAGACATGATAGAATCAATAATCAATCTGAAATAGCATCTCAATATCCATCGGATCCCCGCAAACACAACATGTATGGATTACAAATAGATGATCTTGATCATGAGCAGACTCACAAGATCTAAACATGAAAGCACAAAGGAGGAGAAACCAGCCATCTAGCTACTACATGGATCCGTAGTCCAAGGATGAACTACTCACGCATCACACCGGAGGCTTGCATGGTGATGAAGAATGCCTCCAGGGTGAATTCCCCTCTCCGGCAAGGTGCCAGGAAGAGCTTTAGATCCCTCTCGATCTAGGGATGGAGATGATGGCGGCTACAGACTCTTTCATGGATTTTTGATCCGGTCCTTAGGGTTTTCATCCCGAGGGCAACTTATAGGCGGAAGGAGAGGTCGAGGGGGTGCCGGGAGCCACCACACCACCCCCTGGCGCGGGCCTAGCCTAGCCGCGCGGCCAGGTGGTGTGGCCGGCCCTTGGCCCTTCTCCGTCTCGCATTCTGGCACTTGATCACTTTCGAAAAAATAGGCACTTTGGCTTTTGTCCCGTCCAATTCCGAGAATATTCATTTTTTGACTTTCCTAGAACCAAAAACAGCAGAAAAGCAGTAGGCACTTGTGGCTCTTGTTAATAGGTTAGTCCAAGAAATCATATGAAAAGTACTCCAAAGTTGGAACAAAACACAAGAAAGTGGATAAAACCAAGCATGGAACATCAAAAATTATAGATACATTTGCAATGTATCAACATCCCCAAGCTTAACTTCTGCTCGTCCTCGAGTAGGTAGGTGACAAAAATAAAGAATAATTTTTGAGGTGACATGCACCACCAAAGATTTGATCAAAGTATTTGTAAAACATTCAAAGCTGGGATCATAGTACTTCAATCATAATATGAAAGACAAAGTTCTAGCAATAAGACAAAGAAACTATGATGCAACATGAAAAGGCACAAACAAAAGATTCATGAATAACAATGCTTTGCAAGACATTTGTTTGTTTCACATAAAGAAAACATAGCATAATAGTATTCAGCTTGTCCCTCATAGAGTAGAAAATATAAATGCATAGGACACCTTCAAAGTTCATAAGAGTGACTAGATACAAATAGTTTAAAACAAGCAATATCAAGATATGCATCAATCAACTAGTCTTGGGACAATGCACATATAACTAAGAATGGCCACTATGCTCTCAAAATAGGTGCATAAAGATAAAAGGTGGAGACTCAATATAATGGTGGAAGAAAAGCCTTTTGTAAAAGGAAGTAGGGATTCAAGTCTCATAAAGAGCTTCCAAAAATTATGGTACTTGTAGTTTTCAGCTCTCATTGCCCCTATCATAAGCATCTTGAAGTGATTAAGGTTAAAGTGAACAAACTATGGTGTACATGCTTGATGAAGTATAAGTCAGAAATCTCATGTCCCTTGTATACGAGGGCCGCTCCTCATGCTACTCAAGTTTAGTCACCGGTAAGTTCTTGTCATCGTAAGTACATGTGTATCATTGAGAACCATGCAGGGTACCCCTTGCCCGATGATACGGAAGAATCCCCATATCAAAATGACAAGGCAAGCAGACAACGAGCATCTTAGCATTCTTCTTATTTACCATGGGAATATGGTGCTTTTTTCTCTCTTTCCTCTTTTCAAAGTATCTCATTTTTTTCTCTTTTTCTCTTTTTTCTCAATATAGGACTCTTTTTTTTATAAGAAGAATGCTTCATAGATAGCTCATTATGGTTATGCTGCAGGTTTCCACCATGTTAGCATGGATTAGACCAGCGGCCCAGGCGTTTCTCTAACACATATACATAAATCCATGGACTTACAAGCTCCCCTTTCATTTCACACCAACGACATCCATATACAAAAGAGCATGATATCAACTAGGTACAAGTACCAAGTGCAATGTTGAAAGCGTTCCCCATGTAAGCATGGTTCTGCTAATTCCCAACAAATAAGTGCAAGCATATACAACATAGAAGACACAATTGTTCAAGTTTATTAAGGGCAAGTAAAGTAAAGTGTGCCATCAAGTTCGTGAGAGCTTTAATCACTAGTTTTTTCATAAGAAGTGGAAGGTAAACAAAAGCATGAATATACTTGGAATAGCATAAGCTAATAGGTAGGTATGGTGGACTCTTTGGAATAACTTGGTTTAAGGATTTGGATGCATTAACTCATACTTTGTTGTGGAGGCTAGCAAAAGACTGGGAGCGACAAACTAAGAGAGCAATAATGGCCATAATCATGCAGAGCGACAAAACATCATTAATCAAAGCATAAAGTGATACTACAAGTTGAAAACTAAAGGATCATAAAGGCTATGGTGACTTGAGATAGTCATAACATGGTGTGAGCATGTGCCAAGTCAACCCAAATAAAGGATCAAAGGAGAATATCACTATACTATGCTTTAATATGCTAAAACAACGCATGATTCATCCAAGGCACATTAAGCAATCTCAATTGTTTATAACAAGTCATGCTACAGAAAATAATACTAAGCATAAAGCCAAAACAATATCAAGCATGGCATGACAAAGCATAGGTCACAGTCAAAAACGAGCTCTTTTTACCACATAAGCATGAACTTTCCTACTTTTTTCCAAACCAAACCAAACTATTTGCAAACCAAAGTATGAAAGAGGGGGTCCAACCAATTTGTTCAGAAAACTAAGCAAACCAAGCAAACTAAAAACCAAAACAAAAACTAAAAAGAAGACGCTCCAAACAAAATACAACTGTGCATGAAACAATAAAAATGAAGCTTTTGGAAGAAACCTGGAACTTTTATTGATGAAGAAGGGGATGCCTTGGGCATCCCCAAGATTTGACGCTTGTACTTCGTGGATATTTCTTGGGGTGACACGCGTGGCATCCCCAAGCTTGAGCTTTAGTCCATCCTTCATCTCATTACTCATTCCTTTCATACACCTAAAATTTTTCCTTCATACAAAACTTCACACAATCTCATTAGCAACATTAGTAAACTTAAGATAAATAAGTCTCAAGGTTCAGTTCTAACACCAAATAAACTTCCATTAGAACACTAGCTACTGTAGCACTTCCCTCAAAAAGCTCAATTCTCCAAAAGAACTCAAGAAGGAACCAACAAGAAGCAAATGCGGAAAATGGCAGAAATCTGTCAAAACAGACCAGCAGGTAAAGACGATTTTTTTCGAAGACCTTCTGTTGCTCAAATAAAAAAGTGTTGAGCTAACGAAAGTTAGATAACAACCTGGGGCAGAAGAACAAAAAATTATAGCTCAATCCGACATACAGAGATCTCTCACGAATTTTTACGGTGAAGCACAAGAATCTGTTTCGGGACAACAACTTTTCCAATCATTACTTCACTCTTATTAGAGGTTACTCTTGGCACAAAAAAGCAAATAAAAAGGATAAGGAGAGGTTATTACAGAGGTAATAACTTCCAAGACTCATCTAAAACTCTTGGGTTATCTCCCAACAAGTACTTTTCTTTAACGCCTTTAAGTTAGGCATAAGAAGCAAAGAAAGAATCAAGTGTTCTCAAATGAAGAAGCATTAAGACCAAATTTTGTTTTCATAGGAGAAGCAAAAGAAATCTTTTCTCTCTTTTTAGGGAAGTGTTCTATACCTTTCTTGAGTGGGAGTTGATATTTAATGGTGTCTTCTTTCATATCAATGATGGCAGCAACAGTTCTAAGAAAAGATCTTCCCAAAGTAATAGGACAAGAAGCATTGTATTCAACATCCAAAACATAGAAATCAATGGGGACATAGGAATCGTTAACCATAATAAGAACATCATTAAGACTCCCCATGAGTTTATTTTTAGCATTATCATCAAGTGGGACATTCAAATAACAATCTTCAAGAGGAGGCAAATCAAGCATATCATAAATCCTTCTTGGCATAATAGAAACACTACTACCAAGATCACACAAAGCTTTGAAATCAAAGTCATTCACTTTCATATTAATGATGGGTTCCCAACCATCCTCTTGTTTTATAGGAATAGAAGCTTTATGTTTCATCTTTTCTTCTTTAATCTTTATGAGAGCATCAGTAATGTGTTTTGTAAAAGCCATGTTCATAGCACTAGCATTAGGACTTTTAGCAAGCTTTTGTAGGAACTTAATAACTTCAGAGATATTGCAACCATCAAGATCAAAATCAAATTTATCATCTAAAGTAGTAGAACTATTTCTAGTCTCAACACTGGTGGTGGTGATAGTAGAAACACTAATGTTTCTAGCAATTTCATCTTCTCTTTCCCACGTAGCATGTAATTCAGCTAATAAATAGTCTAACATTTTCATCAATTCTTACTTGTATGGCATTAGTAGTTGCAAAGGGATTCTCATTAGTTTCAGGTTTAGCAGCCATTTTATTCAAAGTAGATTGAGCTTCAACCAAAGATGATATATTTCTTTCAGCATTAGAGAGTTTTTCCTCAATAGTTTTATTGAAAGCAGTTTGTTTACTAATAAACTCTTTAAGCATAACTTCAAGTTCAGAGGGAGCACTTTTATTATTGTTGTAAGAATTTCCATAAGCATTACCATTGGTGGGAGGATATGGCTTATAATTGTTGTTACCAAAATTGTTCCTATAAGCATTATTACCATAAGCATTGTTGCCAAAGTTGTTATTTCTTATGAAGTTCACATCAACTTGCTCTTCTTGAGCAACCAAAGAGGCTAAAGGAACATTATTTGGATCAATATGGGCTTTCCCATTAACAAGCATAGACATAATAATATCAATCTTATCACTCAAGGAGGAGGTTTACTCAACAGAATTTACCTTCTTACCTAGTGGAGCTCTCAGTATGCCATTCAGAATAATTAACCATCATATTGTCCAAAAGTTTTGTTGCAGCACCCAAAGTGATGGTCATTAAGGTACCTCTAGCAGCTAAATCCAATAGGTTTCTTGAAGAATAGTTCAATCCTGCATAAAAAGTTTGGATGATCATCCAAGCAGTCAGTCCATGAGTGGGACAATTCTTTACCAAAGATTTCATTCTTTCCCAAGCTTGAGCAACATGCTCATTATCAAGTTGTTTAAACTTCATTATTTCACTTCTCATGGATATAATCTTAGCAGGTGGATAGTATTTTCCAATAAAAGCATCTTTGCACTTAGTCCAAGAATCAATACTATTCCTAGTCAAGGAATTCAACCATTCTTTAGCTTTTCCTCTCAAAGAGAAGGGAAACAATTTCAGTTTAATAATATCACCATCTATATCCCTATGCTTTTGCATCTCACAAAGTTCAACAAAGTTATTTAGATGGGAAGCAGCATCTTCATTACCAATACCAGAAAATTGTTCTCTCATAACAAGATTGAGCAAAGCAGGTTTTATCTCAAAGGAAGTATTTTCAGCCACAGGTGGAGCAATAGGTGTGCTCATAAAATCATTGTTGTTGGTGCTAGTGAAGTCACACAACTTAGTGTTTTCAAGAGTAGTCATTTTTTTGGGTTTTCAAATAAGAAAGCAAACTAGTAAAACAATTTTTGTGTGTGTTTTTGAAATAAGAAAGCAAACTAGTAAAACTAATTTTTTTGGGTTCTTTGAAAAACAAAACAAGCAAACAAAGCAAAAAGAAACTAAGCAAAACAAAAACAACAAAGTAAAGAGATTGGTTATGAGGGACTCCCCTTGTGAATATGTCCTTGACTCCCCGGCAACGGCGCTATAAAAATGCTTGATGGCTCAATGCACGGCGCCCAGAAAATTGCTTGATGGCGGTGTTGATGTAGAGCTCGTTGGGAAGCCCAAGAGGAAGGTATGATGAGCACAGCAGCAAGTTTCCCTCAGTTATGAAACCAAGGTTTAATCGAACCAGTAGGAGCAAGGAAACACCCCAAAGGTGTTACTAGCTGAGATTTGGCAGGGCGCACTACCGGTGCTAGTAGCAACGTGGAGACCTGCACAACACAACCACAGAACTTTGTCCCCAACTTGCGATGAGGTTGTCAATCTCACCGTGTTTTGCGGAAAACAAAGGATTAAACGTATCGAATGGAAAGAAGTAATAGTTTGCAGAAAGTAAACACAAAGCAGTAAAAGATTGTAGATTGTATGTAAAAGACAAGGACCGGGATCCATAGTACACTAGAGGTGGCTCTTCTTAGATAGATAACATGCTGGGTGAACAAATTACAGCGGGGCAATTGACAAACATCGAGAAAGCAATACATGCATATACTAATCATCTTGACTCCTTTGAGACTTGATTGGGCATTACAACATTATACATAGACCGCCATCCAACTGCATCTATGACTAATAATCCACCTTCGGGTTATCATCCGAACCCCCTCCAGTATTAAGTTGCAAGCAACAGATTATTGCTTTACGAACTGCGTGTAAAGTAAACAATACGATTGTTCTATGAACAAAGGACTATTGTTTTATCCCTAGTAGCAACAACACATCTAGTACCTTAGAGATTTCTGTCACTTCCCTAGATTACCAGAGGCATGAACCCACTATCGAGCATAAATACTAACTCTTGGAGTTGCTAGCATCCACTTGGCCAAGATAGCTACTAACAACAGAAAGCATGCAAGATCACAAATAACAAAGACATGATAGAATCAATAATCAATCTGAAATAGCATCTCAATATACATCAGATCCCCGCAAACACAACATGCAGAATTACAAATTGATGATCTTGATCATGAACGGAGCTCACAAGATCTAGACATGAAAGCACAAAGGAGGAGAACCAGCCATCTAGCTACTACATGGATCTGTAGTTCAAGGATGAACTACTCACGCATCACACCAAAGGCTTGCATGATGATGAAGAAGGCCTCCAGGGTGAATTCCCCTCTCCGGCAGGGTGCCGGGAAGAGCTTCAGACCCCTCCCCATCTAGGGATGGAGATGACGGCGGCTATAGACTCTTTCGTGGATTTTTGATCGGGCCCTTAGGGTTTACGTCCCGAGGGCAATATATAGGCGGAAGGAGAGGCCGAGGGGGTGCCTGGGCTGGCCACACCACCCCCTGGCATGGGCCAGGTCTGGCCGCGCGGCCAGGTGGTGTGGCCGCCCTCTGGCCCCTCTTCGTCTCGTATTCTAGCACTTGATGACATCCGGAAAAATAGGCACTTTGGCTTTTGTCCCGTCCAATTCCGAGAATATTCATTTTCTGACTTTCCTGGAACCAAAAACAGCAGAAAACAGGCAGCTGGCACTATGGCTCTTGTTAATAGGTTAGTCCAAGAAATCATATGAAAAGTACTCCAAAGTTGGAACAAAACACAAGAAAGTGGATAAAACCAAGCATGGAACATCAAAAATTATAGATACATTTGCAATGTATCAGTGCCCCCTTCTCCTCCTCCTCCTGTTGTGGACGAGCTCCGGCGGCTCCTCCTCCACGCCGCAGGGCTCTTCTCCACGTACAGGTTCGTCAGGCGGCGTTAGGGCTCCCGTGGCCGGTGGCTGCGAGGAACTCCGCGATGGCCAGTGCTGCTAGGTTTCTTGGCGTGGTGACAGAGACAAATTTGGTTAAGTGTGAATTGGATCGAGAGAAAGAAGGGGGATTAGGGGGAGAGGCCAGACCGTTTATTTGGCTAAGTGTGAAAGTTCTGTGGCGTATTAATGCACCACAGAACTTTTGGAAGTAGTACAAAACAGCGCGACGTCGTAGTATGACAAGATCGCATACTTGTCCTAGTAGTCTTGCTCGCTAGCTCTCACCTGGGGCAACCAGGTTCGAATCCGGCTGTCTCACAATTTTTCTTTCTTTTTTTTTAAATATTTTAAATTACACATGCATATTTATTCAAAAAAAGCAAGAACATATACATAGATGCATATTTATTCAAAAAAAACCTCCCGAATCATATATATATATGTGTGTGTGTGTGTGCTTGTCACACACAAATGTGAATTTGTATACCCACACGAATATCACATTATATGTTTTAGTCTCTAACTAATACCCACACTAATATCACATTATACCCACACGAATTAATACACCAAAAAGTCACACAATTGCTAGCGTCTCTTCACAATCTTCTTGCCCTTTTGCGTCGCCGTTGAATACTTTAGCCCATGCACTTTGAGATTTCTTCTTGTGAATGGACAACCTTTAGTAGGTAGTGTGGTCTTCTTTCTTACTTTAGTAGTAGTAGGCATGTCGAAGTACTTGTCGAATTCCTTTTCGATCTTCGGGTCACCGTTTTTGTCGAAGTTTTGCTTGTTCGCGGCTCCTTCCATTCTGATGATGCTCCTCTTGCCCCTCCTAACTACAACACGGTTGGGCTTTGACAGGTTGGTAGCATTGATCAACTTGGCTAGCGAGTACCCAAGGCTCATTTTTTGCGGAGGCGTTCTTCGTCGATTTGGCATCTGGTATAACCATTGTGGTGAAATACCGGCCTTATTTTTTCACGTTCTTGGCCCATATAACACGGAACATCGGTACGATCTCTCCACAGTAGTCGAGCTCCCATATCTCCTCGATCCTTCCGTAGAATCTTTCCATGACAGTAGTCTCGTCATCGATGAAGGATAACATAGTTACTCCTGAGTTTTAATATTCGCTATTCCTATCCTTTTCGTCGGTGTAGAATCTATAACCGTTTATGTCGTATGACTGATAGGTCCTTAGGTTGTTCCCTGGGCCCTACGACAAGGAGAATATGAGTTTTTGATCTTCCGTAGAAGGCGTCTGTGGGGGATTGTCCAGTTTCCTTTTCTTGAACCAACCCATGAAGCTGGAGTTGTCCTCTCTGGTTACGTCTCCCTTCTTCCTCGGCCGGCCCTAGTCGATGTACTCCTGCTTGATTAACCTTCTGTTCTCTTCGACCTAAGGGCTGACCACTTCAATGTGTTGTAGCACGACTCGATGTGCCCTGTCAAAGTCGGTGCATTGACCATTAATGCCAACATGCAGTGAGCGGCAGCCCTCACAGTGACCATATCCACCGAGCCTGCCAAGGTGCTTCTTGGTGGGTATTTCAACATCCTTGTTCTCGGTGGTTAGATAATTCTGGCAAAAGGAGATGCACTCGTAGATCAAAAAGCCCTTGGATATGCTTCCATCTGGACGGGACATGTTGTGAAAGAATCCTTTGATGACACCGTTTAGCCTTTCAAACGGCATCATGTTGTGCAGGAATGTTGACCCGAGATGGATGATGTCATCCACGACATGTACAAGAGATGCACCATGATGTTGAAGAATGCGGGCGGGAAGTAAATCTCAAGATCGCATAGTATCATCACGATCTCTTCCTGTAGCCAGTCGAGCTGCTTCACACCGATCGACTTCCTAGATATGACGTTGAAAAAGTTACAGAGGCCAAACAGCGTCTCATGGACATGCTCGTCCATTATCCTGCGGATCGTAACGGGGAGTATCTGTGTCATCAACACGTGACAGCCATGAGACTTCATACCGCTGAACCTCTTCTTTGCCATGTCCAAATATCTGCTTATCTTCCCTGAGTAACCATGAGGAACTTTCACTCCTAGGAGGCACCTGAAAAACTGGTCGAGCTCCTCCAGACTCAGAGTGAAGCAGGCAGCACGAAGCACCACCTCATTCTTCTTAACTCTTTTGCGGCGACCTTGAGTCCCTTCCGTCTGATCATCATCATCACTATCAGGGTACTTAAGATCTTTCTTGATGCCAAGAAATTTAAGGTCCTTTCTTGCTTTCAGCCCATCCTTGGTCCTCTCCGGCATGTTCAGTAGAGTGCCAAGCAGACTCTCAGTAACGTTCTTCGTGATGTGCATTACATCGAGGCTATGGGGAGTGTGGAGGACCTTCCAGTATGGCAGGTCCTAGAAAATAGACCTTGCTTTCCATACACCCAACAGCGGCTTTGTCCTCGGTCGTTTTTTCCCGGTGCAGGGCAATCTACCCAATTATTCAAAAGCTCCTCGATTTCTTCGTTGCTCCTCGAACACGGGGCTCTTTCGAGATCATCCTTACCATTGAACAGGTCACCGCGTTTTCTCCATGGGTGATCCATGCGGAGCCACTTTCGAGTACCCTGGAACACGGTTTTCGAAGACCCGGGATCCCTTGGTAGCTGGAGATGTGGTGTCTCATACATGCACTTGACGCATGCATTGTGTCCATGGTTCACCAAGGCCGATACATATGCGTAATCAGGATAGTCCTGCACCGTTGTGAGCAACGCGGCTCTCAGATGGAAATATTCTTTAGTGTAGGCGTCCCACGTGGGACTACTACCCTGCGGTACCAAAGTTCCTGGGCGAGTGCACCGCGGTACCTAAGTTGCCTGAAATTGCCGCGTTTCGAAATGTTGGGCTGCCAACTACCGAGAGGGGCCATTTCGATGCAAACTCATCTCACCCCTACCAAATCCAAACATTCTGTGAAACTGCCCTGTGAAGTAGACGGTCGGGACCCTCATGTCATTAATATTTTCGTGACGCGAGCGCCAACATGGCAACCACGTAGGCGAAACAAGAGACTAAAGGAGCATGGTGCGTTGACCAAATTCACAAATCCACTCCCTCCTTTCACATGAACCCTATCACCGGCGGCGTTGAAATCCCCTCTCCAACCAGAATGATCTCTTCAGGCATTTGACTTCTGGCGCCAAGTTGCTGCGCCTACTCACTGCTACCGAGCTCTAATGCCAAATGTCGTGCCAGCCGTTACAACGATCTAGCCCGCCTCTACCGCCGACGAGCTGAGCAGCGAGAAGGATGGCAGATCCATTTGCCGAGGAAGAAGTACTTCTGGCTAATTGCGGGTGAGCTACTCTTCTCTTTGCTATTCGCACTACCTATAACTGCTAGCTGGCTATTGGCATTACAGAGATATATCGAACATAGAATTGTTTGCTAGCACGACACTGACAAACAATTCTTATCTGTTGTCTCCAATTTTCTGTCACGTAGGATCTCTGCTGAACCCAAATACACGGTTCGAGTCACCATCTGCGGCTACCACATTAAATTAGCAGATGGGAAGAGCACGTGGAAACAAGCTCACAATCTGAAGATGGAAGTAGCGCATGGATAGTTATGCACTATCCCTGGTTTGGTTGCTGCTGTGCGTGAACTTGCTGAAATGAGGCTGGAGCAGACTGCACGGTTCAGCATCCTTGATGAACGAGGCTTCAAAATTCCTATAGCATGTGACATTCAGCTAATTGGGTTGATGAAACAGCATGCTGGGCTTCGCGTGGTTATGCTGATTTGTAACATACTGGATGAGGAAGCTCCTGCTACTGGGAGTCACCTAGCTATTATTGGACATGGAGGTCTAACTCGAACCCCTGTTGTTGTTGAGCAAAATGTGATTCCTCGTCTGCGACATGCTTCTGTCAGGCAACCTCCTCGTAGGAGTCCCAGTATTGCCGTTGTGGAAAACTCTAGTCGTCCCCGTGGTGTTGTTACTCTGGCTGCTGCTGACCCAATCCATGCCGCTATTGAGCAAACTAAGGCTTCCGGAGGCTGCCCCGCTGTTGTTGCCAAGACCACCGCCTTGTGTGCTGCTCCTCCTCTCAAGTTGTGCGAACCCGTGCTCTGGAATCTGCCGGTACTGGTCGTCCTCGTTTTGTTGTTGATCTGGCCGCTGTTGACCCAATCCCTGCCGTTGTTAAGCAAACTAAGGATTCCGGAGGCTGCCCCACTGTTGTTGCAAAGACTGATGCCCTGTGTCCTCCTCAAACCCGTGCTCAGGTTCAGCGAGCTGCTGGTCTTGAGCCAGCTCATGGTCTAGACTCTGCTAGCACTCGAAACATTACTATTGTGGGAACTGTTCCTGATCATCGATGTGGCATGGCAGCAGTTGATCCTATTGTGGCTACTGTTAGAAGGGGCCCTGCCTGTCCACCATGTAATGTAGCTCCCGCTGCTAAGGGCCCTAGCCTTGCTCCTGGTCCTGGTACTTCCACCGAGGTTGATCTAGCTAACGATGACGCTGGTGATGGCGATGGTGGCATTGGGGCTGGGTCTGATGGTGCCGCTCCACCTCTCGAACCTCTAGAGGTTTCTATCCTAAAGAACCTGATGATGGCAATGTATCGGTGTCACGGATTATACTGTAAAATTAGATGATGGCACAGAAAAATTCTATGACGAGTTTGATGTGTTTCTTGGTAGATATGATCCTGAAGTGGTAGAGTTATCTGACCTGACGGCATCATTACGTGTGAAGGTATTGTGGGGATCCTCCCAGGAACCACGTTTGTTATATTTTGGTTACAGGAGCAAAAAGGCTATCAAAGTGAAAGATACCAGGGATTTAGTCGTACCATTTACAAGGAAACATTAGAGGTAAAGTGTACTTCCACTTGATAGTGCAAATGGTAGGAGAGGAATTGGAACTCGACAATAGAGATGATGGACTTTTAGAAGGCATGCGTGACCTGATCCATGGCAGTACTGGGGCTGGTGAGACTGAGGGTAGCTTCGAACAGAGGAGAGTCATATAGAGGAGCGTCATAAAGAGGAGCAGGAGAGCATCCCTAGAAAGGGCACCCCGAAGAAGAACGTCACCAAGGAGACCATGCCAGAGAAGAGGACGCCCAAGAGTCGCATGAAAAAAGGCACCACGCCGCAGAGTACACCCCTGAGATCCAGTCAAAATGCCACATCGAACGGTAGCAGCAAAAACGCTAAGAGGGCTAGCACGGTGGTGAACACTCCTAGGAGTGGTAGCAAAGAGGCGAAGATGGCCAGCATGGAGGCTACCACACCCAGTGGGAGCAGAAAAAAAATACTAATTTGGAGCAGAACACGCCGTTGTCAGGGAATAATGCCAGCATGAAGGAGAACACGCCCAATAGTAGCAGCAAAAGGGCTAATTTGGAGCGGAACACGCCGCTGAGGTCAGGCAATAATGCCAGCACGAAGGAGAACATGCCCAATAGTAGAAGCAAAATGGCTAATTCAAAGAAGAACACGCCGCAGAGGTCAGGCAATAATGCCAGCACCCTGGAGCCAACATCCGTGAGGGGAGGCAGGAAGGAGATCACACCCAAGAGCGGCAGCAAAAAGCCTAGTTCGATGGGGAATGGAACGCAGATGTCAAGCCCTACTAATACCATCAGGAAAGATTACATCAGGAAGGAGGATGTACACAGGAAAAGCAAGAGGGTTCTGTACAGTCAAGATGAAATTGATTCTGACTGCTGTTTGTCTAGTGAAGTACCTGGGATGTGTGCAAACGTAAGACCACCCCATGTGGTTGCAGCAGAACCAACCGAGTGTCTTGGAGAAAACAGAGTTGCCGGTGAGGTGGATTGGGGCAATGCTTCGGTCCATCCGGGTGGAGACGATGGTGCAGCCCCACCCATGGGAGTCAATATGATGTGTGCAGTACTAGGCATTAGAGACGATGGCCAGGATTCTGAATCAAATGAAGAAGAAGGCACTGTAGAGGATCAAGAATCTGGTGATGATGAAATAGACGAGGAACTTAACGATGAGGCTGGTATTCCAGTCGCTGATTTGGGTGTTGAAGTAGAAGAAATGAAACATGACACGAGTATCCTATAATTTCGGTCGGCACCGAGTTCAGTAGCATGCATGAGTTTAGGATGTCATTCCGGCATTTTTGTATCAAGGGGAAGTTCGACGTTTATTGGTGAAGAACTTGCCGGTATGAGGCCGTTTGCAAGTTAACATGGATGAATGGACGGGCCGAGGTACATTGTCCATGGAGGATCACAGCAAGAGCCTTACCTGCGTCGAAGGCAATTAGGGTACTAGGGCAATTAATGCAGCAAACCATTAGAACTTTCTATCTTTTCACTCTATAACTACAATTGATGTGCGATATCTTTCTGGCAACTAGTCGACTCCGCTTATCTTTTAAATGAATCTGTGTTGCAGGTGAACAAAATGGGCCCTCCACACATGTGCCTGACAAGCAGCAAACTAGAATCCTCAATGGCTGATATAGAGTGGGTGGCTATGCAATCTATGTCCATACTAAAGGATAACCCCAAGGAGACCGCAAAGAATATTCAGACTAGCCTCGGTTCTAAATACAACATTGTCCTACCGTATTACATGGCTTGGAAAGGTAAAGAGAAAGCTTTGGGGGTCTTGCACGGGGATTGGACCAATAGCTTCAGGATGTTGTACAACTTTAAGGCGGAGGTACAAGCTAGGTGTCTAGGGAGTGTTGTGGAGATTGACACCGAATCAGTACGTGGTAAAATATATTTCAAAAGATTTTTCATGGCGCTTAAACCTTGCATCCAAGGATTCAAGGACGCGTGTAGGCCGTATCTGAGTGTAGACAGCACTGTCCTAACTAGCAAATGGAAAGGTTGTCTGCCATCTGCCACAGCACTTGATGGTCACAACTGGATGTTCCTAGTGGCATTCGAGTTGTTTGAAACAAAAACGGAGGAAAACTGGGTCTGGTTTATAAGGCAGCTCAGGAGATCAATAGGCCACATGGATCCATTGGCTATATCCACGGATGCATGCAAAGGGCTAATGAATGTAGTGAAGGAGGTGTTCCCGCGAGCTGAAGGTAGAGAATGTCATTCCCATATGATGCTCAACTTGTACTCATATTACGCAGGCAGAGTATTTCGTTACATGTTTCCTGCTGCTAGAGTTTACAAACCTAGTAGCAGCGAATATTTCATGAGCAAGATTTTTGCGGAAGCCACTGAACTTCCAGAGTACTTAGCCATCCATCATTCGCGGCTATGGAAGAGGATTCAATTCAACCCTGACATCAAAGTTGACTACATAAACAACAACCTTGCAGAATGCCTGAATAACTGGGTGAAGGACATAAAAGTGCGTCCTGTTCATATCTTGATGGACAGCATACGTGGTATGATCATGAAGCTATTAAATATAAGGAGAGAGATCGGTAAGAGACTTAGAGGACATATGTTACCGCCAGTTGTACAGCAACTGCACAAGAGAAGCCAAGGACTTGCTCATCTTAAGGTTCTCCCATCAACCAGCAGCAGCTGTGAGGTGGTCGATATGTCCAAGAATGGCAAAAGGGATGTTGTGCACCTGCTTAGAGTGGTAGCATAGCGAGAAACCTTGTGACCACGCCTTGGCCTTCTTGGTGAAGTAAAGAACTCTACCACATTTGGATCAGTATTTGTCAGACTACTACTCTATGGAAAAGTTCAGAGTTGCGTACGCTGGATCCGTTGAGCCATGTACAGACCCATCTCAGTGGCCTCTTTCGAGCTTTGCCAGCCAGTTACAAAAAGGGGCAGAGGAAGACCTCAGGTGAATAGGTTTAAGAATTTTCTCGAGAAGAAGGGTTCGACTTTCTGTGCAACCAAGAAGGGCAAAAACATATGCAAGACCTGCCATATTATAGGCTATAGAGCAGCGGCTTGTCCCCTTAATGCTCCCAAACCTAGGTATAAGATGATACATTCACAAAAAAAAATTTATAGTCTGTAGATATAAGGTAGTAATCCATGTACTGGTTTTTTTTACAGGAAGCACAAGGTAAGAAACAAGACAACTGACTCAGTGATTTTGCTGCGGAAAGAAAACCAAAACGAGTAGAGTGATGATGCTGGACAAGATTCTGGTGCTGATTGGCCTGACTTCCCTCGACCCGGAGATGCAGGGTACGTGAAGGTAAGAAAATTGGCACTCTGGAAGAGGAAGAAGGCAGGAGATGAAGAAGTCAGTGGACGTGAAGGCAAGAGGAAGAAAGTTGACACCCAAGCAGAGAAAGAAGGCTAGCAGTGTAGAAGCCTAATGATGTATTGAACTTGAACCTATATATGTAGTTCGGTTAAACTCTGGAGCTGTGTGCGTGGAACTTGCCGAGCGAAACAATCTGCCTCCCGTACTCGGAGTAAAATGTATCGTGACTTTAGGATTGGATACGGCCGAGGCCACTAGTTGAATCCGAAATTGTGAACAGTGCCACTACTATCTGAACAATCAAGATAGCTGAGCGGTTAAGGGGTCTCCAAAATCTATGGGTGTAAGTGCCACAAACATAAATTATTTATAGGCGCTTAATAGATCCCTTCTATTGGCATTACACTTACTAGTCCTAAAACCCGTGCTCCAGCACGGGCCTGTATATCGAGGAAAGATTATCAATATTTGGTTTCAATTATTGTTTATGCATCTATATATTTTTGAAATATATTCTAGTTTTTTTCAAATATATTTTTCAAATATATTCTAGTTGGTATAGTAAGAACTCGTAGTAAACATACACAAAATGAAAATAATGAAGAAGGTACTGATAATAGTTTCTATGAAGCAAAATAGTTTCTAAAATGTTTATTTCAAACATTGATAATGGCAACTATATCACCCTTTCTTGTGGCTACATGATTTCTTTGTGTTCTCTTGCACTACAAATAGATCAAGGTCCATTCGAGTGGTAAGAGTGTAAATAGGGTCTGTGATGTAAACCCAATATAGGGATTCCTTTCGGTGAATCTATTTCCAAGCACATATGTTGCATTAGCTTTATGCAGTACCACCAAAATACACATACATGTTTGTCCAACCGTTTCCACTTTTCAACCATCAGTGTTACTCGTGAAGAAGAATCGATGTATCCTACATTAGGAATAACTATATGAGCAACTTTTTTCCATTCGTATTTCCTATATGGTAGTATAAGTATTCAAAATAACTTTATCATGGTCACTACATTTCTCAGTAGTGCCAGAAATGGAAAACACATGCTATTCCTTTTCCGTATTAGTCATGGCATCCACTTGAACTTGCCAGCTCTATGATAAGGAAAATTAATTTAAATTTCTCTCAAACTGAGTAGAAATTAACTAACCGTGCCAATATGCCAACAAAGGAAGTAGAAACATTAATAGTAGCAACATCATTTGGTATAAGTTTATACATAATTTCATGCATTCACTAAACGGTAAGCTAGAATAAGATATTTTAGGAAGTTCACAGCGAGCCAGTAAGGATATTGCAGTGGTATATAACTAATTTCTACAGAACTAAATTCTCATACTGATATATTTAGCAACATAAAGTGTAACATCTTAACTATATCATGATCAATATGTAGTGGCTAACAGCTTGAAAAATCTTCGCCAACATTTAAATTCATCTTGAACATTTTGATAAAGTCCTAGTTGAGATCTCTCTAGTAACTATAGTCTAGTATTCTGGGAGGGAACATTTAATGGCAAGCAACAAATAAGAAACATATATGCAAAAAAGTAGGAAACCGTGTGTATAGTTTGTATGTTGGCTATAAAATTTTAGATCCGCGGTAAGCTTCTTCACGGACGTGCTGCTTTCCTGTATTTGTGCTTCTGCCATAGGTCATGCGACATCCTATTATCTACACCAGCTTGTCAATATCGCCACTGTATTTCATCACCGACAACAGCTTTGCACGCAGACTTGACAGGTTTATTGACAATAGCTTCCCACTCGAATGTGATGACATACCGAATATCAACTGCACTCACGCATGTCTGATAATAGAAATTTGGTGTAGATGAATGAAAAATACATCCTCACGCAAATATGTCCAATTATCTCTTCAATGTTTCAGTCAGTGGTTGAAACTGCAATGGGATGCAGAACCATACATTAGGACTATCAGAGGAATGAACTAAAAATCATGGCAAGACTTGTGAGGCAATATATCATGTTAGGCACATACGAATATTACCACACAACTCGAAATAAAAGGAGAAGAAATAATAAAGCACATAAAAATCGCAGAGGGAAAAGAGAAGGTAAGTGAAAGAAATGAGAATATGGAAGATTGGAAGAGAGCCTTGCTCCTCTGCTAACCATGCGGATATATACATCTCTTCAAGCAATGGGCTAAACTGAAGATACTTTATCTGTACCATGTTAAATTTACTTTGGTCATGGTTCTCCGAATCAAATTCGACTGCAAAAAAATCTGAGCAAAAAGAAGAAAATAGTAGAGAAAAAGGAGGCCTTCGGAAGAAACAGTTAACATTCAAATATCAAGTTGAGAAGTCAAATTAAGATATCTCACATGCAATCAAAAGGTATTGTCCATGAGTTCTGATAATTGACCTTTTGTACAATAGACTGAAGACCAATTACTCTGGTTAGCAAGACATGAAACAGCTAGAATGACTTAAATACTCAATAAAAAATTAAAGATCGTCTTACAATGTAACACACTTCTCCAGCAACATTATTCAACAGCACTCTCTTTGCAGATCCTGAAAGTATAGACCAATAACATGCATCCTTCTCACCCGCATAGGGCAATCTCATCAGTAAAAAAATCGATAAAGGACATGTGTAATTCAGTTAAGGGCAAATATAGGGAAGAAACAACCACTAAAAACTAAATTCATTTACTTAGAAATTAATTTTAGTAATCAGTAAGCTTCGTTTGTAAATAAACGTACCAGTAGTAAGAATGGAGATCTAGCTTAACTTGTAAAAGAGCAAAATGTTTGATACATTGATTAAAACCTGAACTATTGTCAAATATAATCACATACAAAAATTAAGGAAAAATCAGCGCCAAAAAGGTTTGGAATTTCATCAAACATGGTACGTATATACTCCCTCCGTTTCAAAATATAAGAAAAGAGTGTATCTAGGACCTTTTAGTGTGTAGATTCACTCCAAATCTAGATAAACCTACACACTAAAAAGAATTTAGATACACTCCATTCATAAAGCTAAAACATCTTATATTTTAAAAAGGGGGAGCAGTATATAGTATACACCTCAACACCTGCAATACCACAGAAACACCAATGTACAGACAGCGCAAGGCCAGTGCGGATGTGCTTGCCAGAGGGAGTACTTGACAAAGAACGTACAATCTTGATACTTACCTCTAGTCGTGGATTAGAGGCAAAAGGATACAGCGTTTGAAGGATCCCTGTCTAGCGATCGCAGACAGTACGGGCGACGCGGCGAGTAGAGCTGTGGTCTTGTATAGCTCAGAAGGATCACGAAGGCTCGACGTGCATCCGGCTTCCCGGGAAAGCGTGAAGGTGGACGGTCGTGAGGGCGACGGTGTAGTGGAGGCGGCGGCGCAGTATATTATTTGGAACCCTGGGAGATTTAGGGCAGGGGAAGGAGACTAAAATCTTTTTTTTTCAACGGACACGTAACTTGTGGAATCCGTAGGTGCGACTATCCATGATTAATCTAACGGTTGTAAATGGCTCGTTAGGTAATCGTACGGACAATTTTCCTTACTATCTCGGAGTTAACGTGGAGCCTCCTACGGTGCCTCTAATTAGTAAATATATATATATATTTATATATATATATAAGATGATAAGTTTCTGGGCCTAAAAACAAGTTCTAAGCTCGCTGTTATACTCCACGAAGCAGCAACTTATTTCAGCTGCTGGACAATAATATGGCAACATAAACTGCAAAATGCAACAGATAATGCCCAGATAATTAGGAAATTGTTTCTACTATCTGGTTTAATCTTGAGCCTGTCTGTCTCACCACCTCCCTGCCCCTGCCTCCCCTGCATCTGACGAAGCTCCCGGATCTCTCGCTCCATCACACGAATGTCCTCTTTCTTGTCCCACACAGCATCACGTAGATCCTGAACAAGCTCTCTGTGAAAACCTGTCAGCGGCTTTTCGATCCACACAATGTCACAGCCAGTCCCCCTCCCTTCCCGCGAAGTAGATCGAAGGAAACAAAAAAAGAATTACATTACGCTTTCCGGATCCGGGTTACCATTGTACCTATAGTAGGAACTTACCGCTCTGATGCTGTAGTTGCTGAATTTTCCTGCAGTATTTTCGTCGGTCCATGAAATCCATCTCGGCATCTTCTCACCGCACAAACATAGCATATCGGGGTAGTAATCGTAGGGCACCCTCCGGTACCTGATGGGGCACCCGCCTGACGGCATTGAGACGACCCTGATTCCGCCTGAGACGAACTCCACGAGCTACGACCCATGAGCGAGGGGAGCGAGAGCAGAGGAAAGAGGAGCCTTTGGATGTCAGGGTAGTGGTCAAGCGTGATTTATCCCCACTTAATAACTCGGGCATAATCCTACCATCCACATTCGGCTGACAAGTGGGGGACCTGGCATGTGGACTTGTCAACCAAACCTCGCGCATTCGTGGTTCAAAAGCCCTCTCGCGCGCATTGGCCGAATTTTTTTGGCACCTTTCCCGCGTACATATCACTGGGAGGCCTTGCTCAGGAACCAGACCCGCCTGGCCCACAATCTTACTCCCTCCTAGGAACTTATCATGGCTCGCGCTGGCAGATCCATCCGCTCCACCTCTTCCGGTAGGGCTCGCCACGGCGGATCCACCCCAAGATCCTACCGTCGTAGTATCAAATGGCCATGGCTTTTTGAGAGGAGCGACGATGCTATGTATCCGAGCTCGGGCCCTCCTACCTGTAGAAAGACTGATGCGGTGTCGAGCTCGACCAGAAGCCGCCGGGCATGACGGCGCTTGGTCCACGCCAACCCCGTCACCTTCGTCATTGTCGATTCCGATGTGGAGGACGACAGGGACGAAGCTGTGCAGAATGCCATTGTTGCCTCCTTGGCGAAGGGCAAGCCACGGGCGGGAGTGGATGTCGCTGGGAAGGGCACGGCAGTGTCACCAATCGAGGTGGACTCCGACGACAGCGGTGTGATGTGGGTTTAGATGTTGTTTATGATGGTTGCAATTTTGGTTGTGTTTAGTGCGAGTATAATTATTGTAATGGGTTTGTCGAGCTATATTGAGTATGTGCAATAGCAGCGTGTGAGTGCTTCCACTTTAGAAATTGTGTCTGTGCCATTTGCATGTTGCATTATCAACATAGATTACATGTAAAAAATCCAACGAAAATCAGATTACAACCATCAGACGGGACTGGCAAGATGGAAGAGAAGTTGGGACAGTGGCTTCGAGGGGAAGGAAGAGAAGGGGGCGTGACACTGGCAGGTGGGCCCTCGGAACACGTGACACTGACATGCGGGGGCGGGAGCACACGGTATTGCCAGTCTGTCCAGAGCAAGCGGACTTTGCAACGTGATAACAACAAGCTGATTAGACCAATAACTCGTCGAATTACTAAGGATTACTAAAAACTACAACTGGGGTACATTCGCACAACACGTATGCTCTACGCACCTGAGAAGCATCGCTTAAGTCTAACAGTAACGACAACATAAGTACTACATTTCCTTGTCGGTCTTCTCAATACAAATGTAGAAATCCATCTGCCTATTCGGTCCAGCACCGACAAGGTACTGAGATGGCACACATAGGATCGACCTTAGGTCCGCATACTCCACCTCCCGCGGCGTCAGGTAGCTCGGCGCCTCGGCTGGCACAAGAATGCTATCGGATGATGGCGGCTAGGCGCTCGCCCACATGCGCACCGCATATACGGGCCAGGCGCACGAGACCGACCTGACGCATACGGCACACACGACGGTGGGCCCCGCTCTGGTTCCCGGAACACTCGTGGTGATGGTCAGGACGAAAACAGAATCGTCCCCCCCATGGAAAATTAGCCGGCGGCGTGCCGAGTCAGTGAACGGCACCTGCTCTTGGAGAAGTTGGGCTTGCCCGTGCAAGATCCTAATCACTTCGATCAAGTGCTCCTCTACAAGGTGGACGAAGAGCTCTGCCGGTGGGCCGGTGTAGTTGCAGCCCGGCTCCGTGCAGGAGCACGCGCCGTGTGGGTGGTAGGAAACAGCGAAAGCATCCTGGGTGGGAGCACACGAGCGGGAACGTCGCTGCGAAGTTGCGCGCGAGGATCTCTAGGTTCTTGGGCTGTAGCATCTACCACATCTGAAGTTCGTCGAGAAATCGGAAAAAAGATCAGTACTTAGATTGGCGAATAGCAGGAATATGTAGGATAAATTCAAAAGCTTGTAAACTGATTTCTTAGCATGAAGGTAGCACCCCGAGAATTGGCGGATGTCGTCGGCTTGCGGCTACGGCATGATGGGAGTGAAGTGGGGAAAGTGGCTTCGAGGGGAAGGAAGAGAAGTACGGGGAGGAAGAGAAGTAATGGGGACGTGACATTGGGATATGGCCCACTGAACTCGTGAGTCGTGACACTTGCAATAGGGGAGCGCCCGTTGTTGCCAGTTTGTCCAGAGTAAGCGTGGACAATCATGCCGCAGAACAACCTACTCGCGGATCGCTCTCACGAAGACCATCCCAATCGTCCAAGCGCCCCGATCGAACGGTATGTAACAATCGTCAAGCAGAACAACTGTCTTAGGGTGTGCCTTCTAGAAGACTTGCTCTAACGGACACCCATTGGGGGGCTAAGGTTAGGGCTCTCCTAAGGTTAGGATCCATATGTGGTTTATGAAAAGAACACACATCCAATGACACTAGTGGATTCTTATGTGGTTTGTGAGAAGATCACACATACAATCACACTAGGTGGATGCATATGTGGTTTATGAGAGGAACACACATGCAATGACATTGGTGATATTTGGTTTGTGAAAAGAACACACATGCAATGACTCTAACTGTGGTTAATGAAAAGAGCAGACATGCAATGACACTGGTGGATCCATGTGTGGTTTGTGAGAAGAACACACATGTAATGACACTGGTTGTGGTTCATGAAAAGAACAGACATGCAATGACACCGGTGGATCCTTGTGTGGTTTGTGAGAAGAACAGACATGCAATGACTCTAGTTGTGGTTTGTGGAAATCACACATGCAACGACACTGTTGGATCCATGTGTGGTTTGTGAGACGAACAGACATGCAATGACTCTAGATGTGGTTCATGAGAAGAACACACATGCAATGACATTGGTGGATCCATGTGTGGTATGTGAGAGGAACATACATGCAATGGCACTTGGTGTGGTTTATGGAAAGAACACACATCCAATGACACTGGTGTATACTTATGTGGTTTGTAAGAAGAACACACATGCAATCACACTGGGTGGATACATCTGTGGTTTATCAGAGTAACACACATGCAATGACACTAGTGATATGTGGTTTGTGAAAAGAACACACATGCAATGACTCTAACTGTGGTTAATGAAAAGAGCAGACATGCAATGACACTGGTGGATCCATGTGTCGTTTGTGAGAAGAACACACATGCAATGACACTGGTTGTGGTTCATGAAAAGAATAGACATGCAATGACACCGGTGGATCCTTGTGTGGTTTGTGAGAAGAATAGACATGCAATGACTCTAGTTGTGGTTCATGAAAACAAATGACATGCAATGACACTGGTGGATCCATGTGTGGTTTGTGAGAATCACAGACATGCAATGACTCTAGATGTGGTTCATAAGAAGAACACACATGCAATGACATTGGTGGATCCATGTGTGGTAAGAACACACATGTAATGACATTGGTTGATCCATATGTGGTTTGTGGAAAGAACACACATGCAATGACTCTGGTGGATCCATGTGTGGTTTGTGGAAAGAACACACATGCAATGAACACTGGTGGATCCATATGTGGTTCATGACAGGAACACACATGCAATTCCATTGGTTGATCCATGTGTGGTTTGTGGA
Organism: Avena insularis; assembly: GCA_023614405.1. Classification (NCBI taxonomy): domain Eukaryota; kingdom Viridiplantae; phylum Streptophyta; class Magnoliopsida; order Poales; family Poaceae; genus Avena; species Avena insularis. Next base: position 203,229,551 of record CM042690.1, on the reverse strand, counting down.
AAGAACACACATGCAATGCCATTGGTTGATACATATGTGGTTCATGACAGGAACACACATGAAATGACATTGGTTGATCCTTATGTGGTTTGTGGAAAGAGCAGACATGAAATGACACTGGTTGATCCATATGTGGTTTGTGGAAAGAACACACATGCAATGACTCTGGTGGATCCATGTGTGGTTTGTGAAAAGAACACAGATGCAATGCCATTGGTTGATCCATGTGTGGTTTGTGGAAATAACACACATACATTGGCTCTAGTGGGTCCATATGTGGTTTGTGAAAAGAACACACATGCAATGACTCTACTGGATCCATATGTGGTTTGTGGAAAAGAATACACATGCAATGAACACGGATGGATCCATAAGTGGTTTGTGGAAAGAACACACATGCAGTGAACACTGGTGGATCCATATGTGGTTTGTGAAAAGAACACACATGCAATGCCATTGGTTGATCCATATGTGGTTTGTGAAAAGAACACACATGCAATGACTCTAGTGGATCCATATGTGTTTGTGGAAAGAACACACATCCAATGACCACTGGTTGATCCATGTGTGGTTCATGACAGCAACACACATGCAATGACATTGGTTGATCCATATGTGGTTTGTGACAATAACACACATGCGATGCCATTGGTTAATCCATGTGAGGTTTGTGGAAAGAACACACATGCCATGAACACTGGTGGGTCCATATGTCGTTTGTGAAAAGAACACGCATGCAATGACTCAGGGGGATCCATGTGTGGTTTGTGGAAAGAACACACATGCAATGAACACTAGTGGATCCATGTGTGGTTCATGACAGGAACACACATGCAATGACATTGGTTGATCCATATGTGGTTTGTGACAATAACAAACATGCAATGACATTGGTTGATCCATGTGTGGTTGTGGAAAGAACACTCATGCAATGAATCGAGTGGGTTCATGTCTAGTTTATGAAAAGAACACACATGCAATGACTCTGGTTGATCCATGTGTGGTTTGTGGAAAGAACACACATGCAATGACATTGATGGATCCATGTGTGGTTTGTGGAAAAGAACACACAAGGAATGATTCTGGTGGATCCATATGTGGTTCATGACAGGAACACACATGCAATGACACTGGTGGATCCATATGTGGGTTGTTAAAAGAACACACATGCAATGCCATTGGTTGATGCATATGTGGTTCCTGACAGGAACACACATGTAATGACATTGGTAAATCCATATGTGGTTTGTGGAAAGAACACACATGCAATGGCACTGGTTGATCCATATGTGGTTTGTGGAAAGAACACACATGCACTTACTCTGGTGGATCCATGTCTGGTTTGTGAAAAGAACACACATGCAAAGCCATTGGTTGATCCATGTGTGGTTTGTGAAAAGAATACACATGCAATGCCATTGGTTGATCCATGTGTGGTTTGTGGAAAGAACACACATGCAATGACTCTAGTGGATCCATATGTGGTTTGTGGAAAGAACACACATGCTTGAACACTACTGGATCCATACGTGGTTTGTGAAAAGAACACACATCCAATGCCATTGGTTGATACATATGTGGTTTGTGAAAAGAACACACATGCAATGACTCTAGTGGATTCATATGTGGTTTGTGGAAATAACACACATGCAATAACCACTGGTTGATCCATATGTGGTTTGTGGAAAGAACACACATGCAATGACACTGGTGGATCCATATGTGGATTGTGAAAAGAACACACATGTAATGACTCTAGTGTTGGTTTTAGTATAAGAACACACATGCAATGACTCTAGTGGGTCCATATGTGGTTTGTGAAAAGAACACACATGCAATGACTCTAGTGGATCCATATGTGGTCTGTGGAAAAGAACACAGATGCAATGAACACTGGTGGATCCATAAGTGGTTTGTGGAAAGAACACACATGCAGTGAACACTGGTGGATCCATATGTGGTTTGTGAAAAGAACACATATGAAATGACTCTAGTGGATCCATATGTGGTTTGTGGAAAGAACACACATGCAATGACCACTGGTTGATCCATGTGTGGTTCATGACAGGAACACACATGCAATGACATTGGTTGATCCATATGTGGTTTGTGACAATAACACACATGCAGTGCCACTGGTTAATCCATGTGTGGTTTGTGAAAATAACACACATGCAATGAACACTGGTGGGTCCATATGTGGTTTGTGAAAAGAACACACATGCAATGACTCAGGGGATCCATGTGTGGTTTGTGGAAAGAGCACACATGGAATGAACACTAGCGGATCCACGTGTGGTTCATGACAGGAACACACATGCGATGACATTGGTTGATCCATATGTGGTATTTTACAATAACACACATGCAATGACATTGGTTGATCCATGTGTGGTTGTGGAAAGAACACACATGCAATTACTCAAGTGGGTCCATGTGTGGTTTGTGAAAAGAACACACATGCAATGACTCTGGTTGATCCATTTGTGGTTTGTGGAAAGAACACACATGCAATGACATTGATGGATCCATGTGTGGTTTGTGGAAAAGAACACACATGCAATGACTCTAGTGGATCCATATGTGGTTCATGACAAGAACACACATGCAATAACACTGGTGGATCCATATGTGGGTTGTTAAAAGAACACACATGCAATGCCATTGGTTGATGCATATGTGGTTCATGACAGGAACACACATGCAATGACATTGGTTGATCCATATGTGGTTTGTGGAAAGAACACACATACAATGGCACTGGTTGATCCATATGTGGTTTGTGGAGAGAACACACATGCACTGACTCTGGTGGATCCATGTGTGGTTTGTGAAAAGAACACACATGCAATGACATTGGTTGATCCATATGTGGTTTGTGGAAAGAACACACATACAATGGCACTGGTTGATCCATATGTGGTTTGTGGAGAGAACACACATGCACTGACTCTGGTGGATCCATGTGTGGTTTGTGAAAAGAACACACATGCAAAGCCATTGGTTGATCCATGTGTGGTTTGTGAAAAGAATACACATGCAATGCCATTGGTTGATCCATGTGTGGTTTGTGGAAAGAACACACATGCAATGCCATTGGTTGATGCATGTGGTTTGTGGAAAAGAACACACATGCAATGAACACTGGCGGATCCATAAGTGGTTTGTGGAAAGAACACACATGAAGTGAACACTGGTGGATCCATACGTGGTTTGTGAAAAGAAAACACATGCAATGCCATTGGTTGATCCATATGTGGTTTGTGAAAAGAACACGCATGCAATGACTCTAGTGGATCCATATGTGGTTTGTGGAAAGAACACACATGCAATAACCACTGTTTGATCCATGTGTGGTTTGTGGAAAGAACACACATGCAATGACACTGGTGGATCCATATGTGGTTTGTGAAAAAAACACATGCAATGAGTCTAGTGTTGGTTTTAGTATAAGAACACACATGCAATGACTCTAGTGGGTCCATATGTGGTTTGTGAAAAGAACACACATGTAATGACTCTAGTCGATCCATATGTGGTTTGTGGAAAAGAACACAGATGCAATAAACACTAGTGGATCCATAAGTGGTTTGTGGAAAGAACACACATGCAGTGAACACTGGCGGATCCATATGTGGTTTGTGAAAAGAACACACATGCAATGCCATTGGTTGATCCATAAGTGGTTTGTGAAAAGAACACACATGCAATGACTCTAGTGGATCCATATGTGGTTTGTGGAAAGAACACACATGCAATTACCACTGGTTGATCCATGTGTGGTTCATGACAGGAACACACATGCAATGACATTGGTTGATCCATATGTGGTTTGTGATAATAACACACATGCAATGCCATTGGTTAATCCATGTGTGGTTTGTGGAAAGAACACACATGCAATGAACACTGGTGGGTCCATATATGGTTTGTGAAAACAACACACATGCAATGACTAAAGGGATCCATGTGTGGTTTGTGGAAAGAACACACATGCAATGAACACTAGTGGATCCATGTGTGGTTCATGACAGGAACACACATGCGATGACATTGGTTGATCCATATGTGGTCTGTGACAATAACACACATGCAATGACATTGGTTGATCCATGTGTGGTTGTGGAAATAACACACATGCAATGACATTGATGGATCCATGTGTGGTTTGTGGAAAAGAACACACATGCAATGACTCTGGTGGATCCATATGTGGTTCATAATAGGAACACACATGCAATGATACTGGTGGATCCATATGTGGGTTGTTAAAAGAACACACATGCAATGCCATTGGTTGATGCGTATGTGGTTAATGATAGGAACACACATGCAATGACATTGGTTGATCTATATTTGGTTTGTGGAAAGAACACACATACATTGGCACTGGTTGATCCATATGTGGTTTGTGGAAATAACACACATGCACTGACTCTAGTGGATCCATGTGTAGTTTGTGAAAAGAACACACATGCAAAGCCATTGGTTGATCCATGTGTGGTTTGTGAAAAGAATACACATGCAATGCCATTGGTTGATCCATGTGTGGTTTGTGGAAAGAACACACATGCAATGCCATTGGTTGATGCATGTGGTTTGTGGAAATGAACACACATGCAATGAACACTGGTGGGATCCATAAGTGGTTTGTGGAAAGAACACACATGAAGTGAACACTGGTGGATCCATACGTGGTTTGTGAAAAGAACACACATGCAATGCCATTGGTTGATCCATATGTGGTTTGTGAAAAGAACACATGCAATGACTCTAGTGGATCCATATGTGGTTTGTGGAAAGAACACACATGCAATAACCACTGGTTGATCCATATGTGGTTTGTGGAAAGAACACACCTTCAATGACACTGGTGGATCCATATGTGGTTTGTGAAAAAAACACACATGCAATGACTCTAGTGCTGGTTTTAGTATAAGAACACACATGCAATGACTCTAGTGGGTCGATATGTGGTTTGTGAAAAGAACACACATGCAATGACTCTAGTGGATCCATATGTGGTTTGTGGAAAAGAACACACATGCAATTAACACTGGTGGATCCATAAGTGGTTTGTGGAAAGAATACACATGCAGTGAGCACTAGTGGATCCATATGTGGTTTGTGAAAAGAACACACATGCAATGTCATTGGTTGATCCATATGTGGTTTATGAAAAGAACACACATGCAATGACTCTAGTGGATCCATATGTGGTTTGTGGAAAGAACACACATGCAATGACCACTTGTTGATCCATCTGTGGTTCATGATAGGAACACATATGCAATGACATTGGTTGATCCATATGTGGTTTGTGACAATAACACACATGCAATGCGATTGGTTAATCCATGTGTGGTTTGTGGAAAGAACACACATGCAATGACTCAAGTGGGTCCATATGTGGTTTGTGAAAAGAATACACATGCAATGACTCAGGGTGGTCCATGTGTAGTTTGTGGAAAGAACACACATGCAATGAACACTAGTGGATCGATGTGAGGTTCATGACAGGACAACACATGCAATGACATTGGTTGATCCATATGTGGTTTGTGATAATAACACACACGCATTGACATTGGTCGATCCATGTGTGGTTGTGGAAAGAATACACATGCAATGACTCACTGGTTCCATGTGTGGTTTGTGAAGAGAACACACATGCAATGACTCTGGTTGATCCATGTGTGTTTTGTGGAAAGAACACACATGCAATGACATTGATGGATCCATGTGTGGTTTGTGGAAAAGAACACACATGCAATGACTCTGGTAGATCCATATGTAGTTTGTGACAGGAACGCACATGCAATGACACTGGTGGATCTATATGTGGGTTGTTAAAAGAACACACATTTAATGACTCTAGTGCTGGTTTTAATATAAGAACACACATGCAATGACTCCAGTGGATCCATATGTGGTTTGTGGAAAGAACTCACATGCAATGACTCCAGTGGATCCATATGTGGTTTGTGGAAAGAACACACATGCAATAACCACTGGTTGATCCATATGTGGTTTGTGGAAAGAACACACATGCAATGACACTGGTTGATCCATATGTGGTTTGTGGAAAGAACACACATGCAATGACTCTAGTGGATCCATATGTGGTTTGTGGAAAGAACACACATGCAATGAACACTAGTGGATCCATATGTGGTTCATGACAGGAACACCCATGCAATGACATTGGCTGATCCATATGTGGTTGGTGACAATAACACACACATGCAATGCCATTGGTTCATCCATGTGTGGTTTTTGGAAAGAACACACATGCAATGACTCTAGTGGGTCCATATGTGGTTTGTGAAAAGAACACACATGCTATGACTCTAGTTGATCCTTGTGTGGATTGTGGAAAGAACACACATGCAATGACCACTGGTTGATCCATATGTGGTTTGTTGAAAGAACATACATGCAATGACACTAGTGGATCCATATGTGGTTTGTCAAAAGAACACACATGCAATGACTCTAGTGCTGGTTTTAGTATAAGAACACACATGCAATGACTCTAGTGGGTCCATATGTGGTTTGTGAAAAAGAACACACATGCAATGACTCTAGTGGATCCATATGTGGTTTGTGGAAAGAACACACATGCAATGACATTGGATGATCCATATGTTGTTTGTGGAAAGAACACACATGCAATGACACTGGTTGATCCATATGTGGTTTTTGGAAAGAACACACATGTAATGACTCTGGTGGATCCATGTGTGGTTTGTGAAAATAACACACATGCAATGACTCTAGTGGGTCCATATGTGGTTTGTGAAAAGAACACACATGCAATGACTCTAGTGGATCCATATGTGGTTTGTTGAAAGAACACACATGCAATGACCACTGGTTGATCCATATGTGGTTTGTGGTAAGAGAACACATGCAATGACACTGGTTGATCCATATGTGGTTTGTGGAAAGAACACACATGCAAGGACTCTGGTGGATCCATGTGTAGTTTGTGAAAAGAACACACATGCAATGCCATTGGTTGATCCGTGTGTGGTTTGTGAAAAGAACACACATGCAATGACATTGGTTGATCCATGTGGTTTGTGGAAAAGAACACACATGCAATGACATTGGTGGATCCATATGTGGTTTGTGGAAAGAACACACATGCAATGCCATTGGTTGATCCATGTGGTTTGTGGAAAAGAACACACATGCAATGACATTTGTGGATCCATATGTGGTTTGTGGACAGAACACACATGCAATGACATTGGTTGATCCATGTGTGGTTTGTGAAAAGAACACACATGCAATTATGCTAGTGGATACATATGTGGTTTGTGGAAAGAACACACATGCAATGAACACTAGTGGATCCATATGTGGTTCATGACAGGAACACACATGTAATGACTCTAGTGGATACATATGTGGTTTGTGGAAAGAACACACATGCAATGAACTCTAGTGGATCTATCTTGGAAGAATTTGATGTATGCCACGATATATTTCATTGTAAAAGACACTCACTTTCCATTTTTTTACTACTCATCTTTGCCCTTGGTTTTTTGATAGTACCCAGTTTTGCCCACTCCCCTTCTCTCTCTTTCGTAGAAACCCAAACATGTGCCCACTCTGTCTGCTACGCCCTGAGTGGTTGTCACAGTTGTCATGCGGATCGTGCGCACAAACCGTTGATCCTATGTGATCCAACGAGGCTCGTTGCACACATCGTTCCCTTCATAGGACAGCACGAGACAGCACGGACGTCTCCCTCAACGAGACTTCTACAAGAAAGAACACGATGTCGTCCATGGAAAAAGTGATCGAGTGGTCATGTCATGTTTAATCTAGTCTACAAAGGCTACAAGTCTACTGCATAGCAACTGGTCATCCACGGCCCACGGGCTATACAATTTTTACTATGCAGCGTGCCTACACTCTCACTTCCGACAGGCCCCCACCACAGGAACCTTCCATGCGGCAGCCACAGCCGGAAGAGGTGCCTACCGAGGCCCTCAAGGAGGCCTAAACGTCCCATGCATTAAATACCCAGCCTATCGGGTCCTCCATTCGCACTCATCTACTACTCTCTCTTCCCTATCTAGCAAAACCCCACAATCTTGAACGTACTTGCACGAACCTTCTCCATAAAACTAGTGCGTGGGGGTGAGTGTCCGGGCATCGCCGCCGGGGTGGTGCTTCACGCGGCAGATCTGGAGGAGCATCACGCAGAACAAGGCGAGGAGGACGTGCAGTTCAACCCCTTGGGGGACCATGTGCTCACCGGTGCTGACGACTTTGGAGGCCCCGATGAGGGCGTGGAGTTCGACGAACACGCTTCGCTCGTGTACCCAGAGGTACATCTATTTCTACATGTTTCATATTTTCTGCTCGAGCTTAATCTATCCTGGCATCATAAAAAAATCTAGTCCTAATGATTAGATGCAACGTACGAACCACTACATGGAGAGATCTAGTCTGTTCTGAATGAATCCATATTATTTATTTATTAATAAGTTATCAAGAACACAAACCACATTAATTTAGGAGCGAGCTGGGGAGACGGCCGTAATGAATTGTTGAACCTATATAGACATGTTATTGCATCGAAAGTAACTCGAAATGGCGGAAGGAATATATATTTATTATTTTGCTCATTCGGTTTGTATTCCATACATTACAGGTGGATTCAAGTGAGATAGGCTCTGATAAGGAGACCAGGGACAACAAGAGCAGCCATGTCATGAAGAAGCTCAAGAGCAGGATAATCCCTTTCCGTACTTGACTTGGGGAGCTCAGAAGCCCTTTCTATAAGAAAGGAGTCAACCCGAGGATTGCCAGATTGATTCTGCATGCGGTTGGCATCGGTAAAAGCCTGGTTAGTAAACACAAGTCAGCGACCAAGGATAAGCACGCTGCTTATGGCAAATTCCTGAGGGAGTATGTCAAGACCGGCCTAGTGTCCCCTTACTTAGGAATCAGCAAATTCTAGCCGACCAACCCGTCACTGTGTTGGCCTGGCCACTAATAATATTTTGTTCTCTTACCGTATCTAGACCCTTAAACTACGGGGATTTCTATTTTCGTACCCTTCAAAATATATTCAAGTTCATCTGTTTATGGATTTAAAGTTCCGGTGGCATACTCGTTATTTTGCATGGATAGAGGGGTGCCCCCGACAGATATAAGGGTTATCCTGTCCGCTAGATCACAGAGGATCAACGGTTGGTGGGCATGATCCGTGTGACAATTGTCTCGACCAATCAGAGCGTAGCAGCGAAGATGAGCACATGTGCGAGAGATGGATACAAAGAGAGGGGAAAACCGAGTATCACTTAAGAACCAAGGGCAAAACCGAGTAGAACTTAAAAACTAAGGGCAAAACTGAGTAGAACTTAAAAACCAAGGGCAAGAGTGACAAAGGGATTCCAATAGAAAATAGAAAATGATTTAAAAATGGAACCAAACCGCCAGTGTTACGCTCGAGGGAAAAACTGAGTACAACTGAATCGCCATGGTTAGACACGAGGGAAAAAGCGTGACTCACGGTACGCGTGTGCGGTGCACGGGGCGGTAGCGGACACGTTTGGCCGTGCACGGTGCATTAGCGTACGCGGTGCACGGTAGCGCAACAAAACGTCGCTTCCCTTCTCCTTTAATAGAGGCCTCCCCACTCCCACTCATCACGCACTCGCTCACTCAACCGTCTCCACTGTCCCATCACCTTCTACAAACGCCCAACAAAACCCCAACCACGCCGGCGATGGAGAAGAATGGCGCAGTGGCCATCGGCACCTCCAAGGCCACCGGCGAGGAGCCCCTCGTCCCTGTCTGAGACCCCATCCCGTCCTGCATACGCCATAGCCACCGGCGAGGCCCCGCCGCCCTCTGACAACTCTACGAGGAGGTTGTCTACATAAGGCCGGAGAACCCCTACGACACCAGCATCACCGGCCCATGGTCGGAGGTAACCAGAGTTTTCTCCCCTTCCCTTGTTCTTCCCATGTTTCCATCATTGGATGCTAGATCGTATGTTATTAGGGCTCGGCTGTTCGTATTTTTACAGTAGCTAATCCTCTTGTGTTAGATCTCGATTTTGGACGAATCCCCCTGTTCGTAGTTGGGATCAGTATTCCATTTTGTTTGAGATTTGGGGAATAATCAGGAGATCTCAATCGGTCAATCTATGCAAATAATCAATCCCGATAATCAAAGTATCTCAATCGTGTCCTTATTGCACTCTACTATTTTTCTAACAGGAGGATAGCAGCGATGTCCGCAGCGACGACGAGTCCAAGGACACGAAGACTCGTCATGTGCTGAGGAGGCTAAAGTCCGGCCAGTACAACAACTTCTTCGCTGACGATGTGTACATGTGCCCCTTCTGCCCCACCAGGAGGCTCCACGCCACGGACTTCAACTCCCTCGTGAAGCATGCCGAGGACATGAGGACCTGTGTCGAGTACATGAACGTCCACGGCTTCATAGCCAAGCACCAGGTGCTCGGTCTTCACCTCCGCAACCTCCAGAAGGTGGCTATCAAGGAGGGTCACATGCCCCCGATCAAACCCAAGGAGCCCAAGGTCAAGGGGCTAGGCAGCAAGAAGTGGAGGAGGCGCCAGAGGGAGGAGGTGGAGGCCCTCCTGGCAGAGGCCACGAGGGGCCACTGATCAGCTGCTGCTGCTATAAAGCAGCTTCTTTTGTCTTGTCTGTGTTGAACCTATCAGCAGCTGCTGCTGCTGAGCAGCCTAATTGTCAAGCCTCATTAAGTACCGTACTATATAACCTATATTAGCTGCTTTATCTACATATGCTCTGTTTACTGAATATATTTATGGTGCTGGTTTGTTTTGCTGCTCTAGATTTGGTACCAGATTGGGGAAAAACAAGGGCAAAAGGAACAATGAATGAAGAGAGAAGCTGCTCGAGATTCCCTACCTTTTTGGGCAAAAAAACACAACTGTTAGCGAGAGAGGGGAAAAGGCGCTCTTAAAAAGGCCAAATAACAAAAAAAAACTTCCAATTTAGGCGTCAGGGCGCACGTAACGGCCAAGACTTTGACCAGACGGCACCCCCTCCCAGCGCATGTGAGGGCTTCGGAATATCGGGAGGGAAAAAGTGAGGACAAATGTGACACAATGTTTCTATAGCTAAATCTGACAAAAAGCTTTAGCTTTACCATGCAATTTGGCTAGAGCTCCACAATATGGCTATTCTAAATCCCTAAACTATATGGTGCGTTGAAACCTCATGCTTTTCCACTGACACGTATGTTGCAATGTTGCTTGATCGTGCATGCTTACACATGTGGCCTACACAGAAACTTATAAAAGCATGGGCAAACGAGCTTCAATTTGCCAAATTCTACACAAAATGAAATTGCAAGCTTTGCATAATCAGCAGGCTTGATCGGCTGGGCGGTTGCCCGGGGGTGTAGGGATGCTAGGTCCCTGTCTATGCTTACACTTCTTAAACTTGTTAGGAATAATAGATGTACACTTCCTTATGTCCTGTCACGTTACGTCGTGTCAGCACCGCGCACCCGCTGCAGATCGGTAACGGGACGGTGGTCTACGTGACCAGTCAAACATGCTTCCACATGGGTATGACCGGAATATTGGTAAACACAATTTAAGCATCGCATTCTGTCTCGTCAGCACATCACTGTGCAAAAATCCCCAACTCATTCCTTCCACCACCCTCCGTTGCCGCCTGATACGTCCAAAACATATCTACTTTCCCGAACACTTTTCCTATTGTTTCTCCTCTAAACTTGTGTGATTTGGATGCAACTAACACGGATTGACGCTGTTTTCAGCGGAATTATCTTGGTGTCTAGTTTTTGTGCAGAAAATCAACTATCAGGAAAAATCCTGGAAAATATGCCAAAAATCCTATTTCACCAGAAGACTCCCGGAGCCAGAATACGAGACGGAGTGGTGATGGGGCCTGGCCACACCACCTGGCCGCGTGGGCTGGGCCTGGCCACGCCAAGGGTTGGTCTAGCGGCCCCAGACACCCCCTCGGTCTCCCTCTTCACCTATAAGTTACCTTCTGACCTAAAAACTCATAGGGGTTCGACGTTTTTCCAGAAAGAGTTCCGCTCCACCGCCACCACAAAATTCCACGATTCGGAACAAGAAACTCCATTCTGGCACCCTGCCAGGACGGGGAATTGGAGGAGATCGTCACCATCATCGTCACCATCGCTTCTCCATCGACCATCCATGTTTCCCCCATCTATGAGTGAGTAATCCCCCACTGTAGGCTATGGGGATGGTAGGGATTGGATGAGATCGTTCATGTAATGGCATCAGATTGTTAGGGCATGGTGCCCAGTATCTTCTATTAGTGCTTTTTGACTTTGTTGCGACTTGATGTGCTTAATGCTTGGCACTAGGGCCCAAGTGCCATGATTTCAGATTTGAACATGTTATTTATTCATTATGATAGTATTGTTTTTGGTCTTACCTGCAAGTTGTATACACACGTTGTTGTCCGGAACCAATGGCCCCGAAGTGACAGAAATCGGGATAACCGGAGAGAATGGCTTTGATGTGAGGATCACATGTGTTCACGGAGTGTTAATGCTTTGCTCATACCAAGAGGAAAATGGGGCTTGATCTAGCATAAGCTGTGAGCAAGATTGTTTCCAGGTGCAGCTGAATTGACAACTCGGTTGTTAAGTCTTATAAATATTCTTTGGCTCCCCTTGTGTCGAATCAATAAATTGGGTTTCACTTCCCTCGAAAATACTGTGATACACCCCCTATACTTGTGGGTCATCACCGCCGTAGCCACCGCAAGAACCATCGATGCTGCCACAGGCACCGCCTCCGCCGGGCCATACCACCGCAACAGATCACTCCACTGCCACGCCCAGTCCTAGCCACCGCTACCGACCCTAGGCCACCGTCGTCGGATTAGCTGCTGCCATGGACGCAGAGTACGGCGTGTTCGGCGACGGGAGCGACTTCACCGACGAGTACACCATCAATGCCCATGGCACCACCAAGCTGATGGTCGTCCACACAAATGCGTCAGCGGAGGTCGCCAAGGTCATCGCAATGTATGAGCGATGGCTACAGGAGCCGATGGACAGGTACAAGATCGTCGGCCTTGACCTCGAGTATACCAGAGATAGGAAGAGGACGGCGCTTTTGCAGCTGTCCATGCGCAACCACTGCCTCCTATACCACGTATGTAGGGCCAAATTTGTATGCCCAGAGCTTCGCGAGTTCCTACAGAGGAGGGAGATCTACTTCGCCAGCGTCAACATCAAGAAGGACACTCCGAAGCTAGAGTGGGATCTCCTTGTTCATGTCATCAATTATGTTGATCTCCAACGTTTGTGGAGGTGCCCGGATGGCGGTACGGGGAAAGCTGGCATGGCTAGACTCACTGCCGACATCATCGACCGCGAGTACGCCGGCATGAAAGTCGAGTTCCCGAAGCACCTGCATGAGCGATGGGAGTGGAGGCACCTGGATTACGATGCGATCAAGTACGCAGCCAGGGACGCGTATGTATGCTACGAGATGCTCAACAGGTTCTGGCGGGTGGGTGAGTGTGTTGTTTACCACTACAAGTTTCGCATTTTGTTCCTAGTTTTATATTGCCTGTATTTTATCTCGCATGTATTTTCTAAGCATTCTGTGTGTAAGAACCAAGCTCGTATGATCCCTGTGCTATTAGCTACTTAACTTGTATGAATTACATTCCCTCCTTTTGTATGCTCAACATTCATTCCTACAAATTCTGTCTGTGCCATTTGCATGCCGCAGAATCCAGGACTGACATGCATAAGGTGTGATACAGTCATAAGTCATAACCAAATCCAGATTATAGCGAAGGATACAGTCATAACCAAACCCAGATTATAGTTTGACAAAGGTAATACACAGCAGTTCGTAATTGCTCACATAGTGTACTTCTGAAATAACATGTTTTCATAAACATAACAAGCCCATACAAACACAACAATCATGCACTAAAAGTCTACATCCCAGCCTATTGGAGAAGGCAACCGATCCCAGGATGCCTTCGATCGCTTGCCCCGGCTTGTAGATTCATCTACACTCCGGCATCTGGGGAAAAAACCAGTCTTGGTGGTGGTTCAATGATGCGATGCCTAGAACGAAATTTTACAATCTAGCGGTACAGCTCGTGGCTAACATACCAGTCAATTGCAGCGTACTTCAGATTAGGTTCAGAAAGCGGCATATCCTCCCAGTAATCATGCCCTAAACGCCTCCACGAACATCTCGACAATTTGCCCTTCATGTCAGCGTACCACGGGTCGATGAGTTCGGAGGCAAGAGCGGCCATCCCGGTCCTGTCGCCCTTCGTCCCTAGGATCCAGTAAATTTCCTGGATGTCCACTCTACACTCCTTTAGGATTCTAATGTTGAAAGTCGGGCTTTCAAGCAGTTTAGTGTCATTCATGATGTCAACACTAGTAAATGTTATGTGCTGGTTCATGAGAAAGTCATGAAACAGATCCCTAATGCTTTCGCCCCACCTGCATAAAATGAACTCAGACAAATAATATAGCAATAACTTTTGCAAACAGACAGTTTAGGAACAAAAAGACAGCAAAGTCTACCAGATACCGTCAGCCCCCTTCTCGCAAAAAGGCTGGTATACGAGGACGTGCCCCTTCATGGAGAGTTGCACCAAGGCGATCCTATGGTGATCGCGGTTGTACTCGAGGTCAAGACCTACGAACCTGTTTTTCCGCAGCCAACTCATGTAATTACTCAGAGTCTTCCTCACCGTCACAGGATCGATGGTGTAGACGACTCTGATCTTCTTCCTGCCATGTACTTCTATGTCAAAGTGCGCAGTCGCTTGCCTGCCGTCGTTTCGGATGTCCGAAAAGTCCATGACTATAGGCAAGAGGGAAAGGATACAGAGGAAGAGGGTGATGCCGTGGTGGAGGAAACGGATGAGGCCGTGGAGGAGAAAGATGATGAGGCCGTGGAGGAGGAAATGAGACGGAGAAGTGAAATATTGGAACCACCCTTACCAATATCTATAATGGTGCACGACCGTTCGTAGTAGGGTGAAGGTGGAGAAAAACGACAGTTTTACACATCGACACTAGCGCTTCCTAAAATTTGTTCTACGCCACTTGCATGTGGTGGAATCGAGGTCTGCCATGCACGATCCAAGTCAAACATAGTCACGTTTGCGTGTGCCAACCTTCACTCACTAACAGGCGGGCCGCACAATTCTCTCTCTTATGATCTATTTTTTCACTTCCTCTAGACGGTTCCGGTGCCCACCCTCAATAATTACGCCCCCTTCCTTGTCTTCCACGCGGACGAAAACCGGCGGCAGCGGCGGTTCCTCACCGGGCCACTCCCTACTCGAACAACTGCCCCCATCACTGATTCCATCCCATCTCGAATCCATCCACCTCCTTATCACAATGCCTCCATTAATCTACCGGATTCCAGACTCCATTTGCCGATACGGGTAGAGCTTGGGGTAGCAGCAGGCTGAAGCAAAAGGCATGCGACGACGACACGGATAGCCAGGGCGACCGCCACCGCAAGGATTGGGGATGGCCGAACCTCAGCACCGTGAATGTGCATAGAATCGCCACGGGGTTGGACATCATCTCTGTTGGCCGCCTCGCTCGCTGCATCCCTGGCTACCTCTTCGCGATGCGGGACATGGACGAACAACCGTTCGGCACGCCAAGCCTTCTTTACCCCGATACTAGCAAATGGCCAAACGACCGCGATGGCCATGTAAGTTCCAGTATCTTGTTTATTGGTCCAGCCATATTGTTGATTCATATGTGTTGAACTCTCATTGGAATCCTATGTTCCTTTCGTCGAACGTGTTGTGTGCACGCGCGGTTTGAACAAATTGAACCATTTAAGACTATTCTGTATAGTGGAAGCTTTGCTCGTACTTGATATTCTGGTATTTTTGTACTGACACAGTCTTACTTTAGGTGATAGACAAGTTGTTAATTTCGATTTGCAATGGAATGCCTTCTAGGTGATATTCTATTTCCTAAAATAAAAACAAACATATTAGACGATTTAAGGCTGTTATGCCCCGAGCTATTTTTGATCATCGTCAGGAGTTTGTTCTGGGGGGGCTCTGCTCCTACTCCATATATTGGGTATCTTCGTAGTGACACGGGCACAATTTAGGCGATATCTGAGGAAACACTCGTATTTAGGCGATATTTTGTGTACTTTAATCTGAAGATCCAGTTGTCAAATTGTATTTGCAATGGAATCCATGCTAGGTGATTGTACCAAATGACAACAAACTCTGCAGAATATTCATACAAAATTGATGTTGCTAGATAAGTGGTCAGAATCAGTAGTGGTGAATATCAAGGAAGAAGAAGAGACGGAAATGGGAGATGACCAGAACTGGGTGGGTGGCAACGGCGAGTGGCTGGTCCTTTTATCCCAGGATGGGAGTACATGGACTCTAAAAAATTGCTACAGATTGTTGAGACTTACATTGCCATCTTTGGAGGCTGTCAGCATTACTGCATTCAACAACGGGTGCCCGCCGCCCATTTCCGAATTCGCTTACAGGTTCAACATGGCAGAACTTGAGCTCCTGAAGGTATAGCTCCCACATAGACCACGTGAGGCGTGGAATACCTGGGAGTTTGACCTCTTAGCGGTGTTCGACAAGGCAATCACATTCATTAGATGCCTAGAAGACAAGGAATGGACAGTCTTGCGCGACGACTTCATGCGGCCGGAGAAGTATGTCAACACCGTCTTCACCTCCAGCTACTATTCGTACAAACCGCAACGCATTTATGCGGTCACTGAACCTAGCGGTGATGTGCGTGTTCGGTAGCCGTCCATTTGGGGTGAGTCATGGTGTCATATAGCATGTAAAATCCCATTCAAAATTCTGCATACTGACTGTAAGTAACACGCAGGTACCCACATAGCCCCGCACATCATTCCAGCTCCGGTCATCGAAGATGCAGTAGCAGATGCTAAACTTGGGACACGACGCTGGTTCCTGGCACCTCTCGGAGGCAACACGAAACAGGATGTTGAACTCATGTGGATTCATATCAGGGGAGCACAAAACAGCGTTGGTGATACAATAGAACATATGGGGACACAACTTTCTTCATACCCATAGCTGCGGTGTCACGTTTTCTCGAGGTCCGCATGCCCATCCAAAGACCCAGTAGAGCAAGTCTGGAGTAGAGTCGACAATCTGAAGGGACAATCTATGTTTCTTGGGATCAACTACCCTTTCTTTGTCGGAGCCCCTAGAGCTATTGAACCTGTAATTGCTCAGGCAGCCCAGGCTCCTGATGCTGTTGCTGCAGGTGGTGTTGGTGGTGGTGGAGCTGACAAAGAACTAGCTTCTGCTGCTCCTAGTGAAGCTAACGAAATACTTGGTGATGCTGCTGGTAGAGCTGATGAAATACTTGCTAATGCTGATGCTGGTGAAGTTGACGAAATACCTGTTGAGGCTACTACTGGTGAAGCTGACGAAATACCTGTTGAGGCTGCTGCGGGAGTCTAGGAAGAACATGCTGGTGTTGTTGCTGAGGTGCCAGCACTTCCAGTGTTTATAGCAGACTGTGTGTTTGCTGCACACTCACGCGCCTATCATGTTTACACTCCAGATCCAACCTAGAGCCGAATCCACACCAGGGGAGGGGGCCTACAATTGGCTCATCAGTGGGGTCGTACGATTTGATGGAGAATGACAGACAACCAAATGCAGCATTCTGGTTCGTTCCAACGATACCACCAGCTCCAGGGACCTAGTGCTCATACTAGCATATTCGATGAACCATTTGTCTTTATCTTTATCATTAGTTACGCTTATTTGTGTAAAGACTAAGATGTGCTTATTAGTGTAAAAACTAAGGTGTGCTTATTTGTGTAAGACTAAGTTAGGCCTAAGTGCGTAATATTTAGTGAAGCCTAGATTTTCTTTCCACACCCATAACAACAGAATTGCAGCATAGAACATACAAAGGTAATGTGCATACTAGGCATTTTTGCTCAGGATAACAACCACTTCAAGTAAATAATATATGGTGTATGCATTTGAACGCATCACTAGAATGTGCCACCTATTGATGATTGATGACATGGATCTAGCTTTTCTACGCGTATTTGCATTGAATCGCTCATTGATTTGTTCACATATTTTTTAGCAATGGCTGATGAACTCCACTCTCTTGCTAACATGCTTCGTCAGCGAGCACTTGTTTATGCAATGCAAAGTACAGAACATGGTCGTCAACGTCATTCCATTTAGGTTCTGTATGTTTCGTCATCACAGAGCTACTAATTTCAAATGAAAATCTAGTAAACAACATATGTGTACATTTTTAGAGTATGCTACGGCCATGGTACATACATGTTTTTCTACAATCACAAGAAGAAAACTTGATGCATTTTCACCTTGTTGGCGTTGTGCCGAACTGGGTGGATGTGCTTTGGGGTTCGGAGAGGGAGGCACCATGGCTGGTGTGTGTGCGTCCAAGGCGATGGCGAGCTTGGCTTCCGGAGGAGTCCAACAGCACCGAGCATGGTCAGCATGGTGACAGATCTCACCCGGGAATGAATTCTCGTCCTCGCGTCGTGCCATGGGTGTGGACATGGTGAGGGCAAGCTCCGATTTGGGATGGGGAGGAGAGCCGGGCTGAGAAGGTTCGTCCAAGTCCTAGCTCCACGCCATGGCCGCGACCACAGATTGCCGCCCCGGAGAAAGAAGAAGACGCGTAAAGGATGCATGCGCCAACACTTCAAGCCTACATGGCAACCACGATGGCAGTGACATAACGGCGAAAGCTGACAGGGGGGCCCAACTTGACGGTCATTAGCCTGATATTTGTATTGAAACGTAAAGTTGAATTCGTGCCAAAAAAGACCCTCTAAGTAATTGGCACGCCAACTTTGGGCAACGCAGCTGATTGTAAGCAACTTGGGTACCGCATTGCCTGGCCACCCCAACTTTTGGGCCGTAAAATGATATTCTCGTCCCACGTACAGGCCGAAGTCTCCCACAAGTTGGCTAACTCCTCTCTCAACAGCCCGAGATACAGATGCATATCGATACCTGGTTCTTTTGGCCCCTGAATAAGAATACTCATGTGTACGTACCTTTGCTTCATGCACAGCCACGGGGGGAGGTTGTACGGCCATACAAACACGGGCCAGGTGCTATGCGTGCTACTCTAGTTCCAAAAGGATTGAGTCCATCGGTGCTCATACCCAGCCTGACGTTCCTTGCATCGCCCTCGAACTCTTCGAACTCGATGTCGAATGCATTCCACTGGATAGCGTCTAAAGGGTGTGTAAGGATCTTGCCCTTCTCTGGATCATCTTCGGGTTTCTCTCTTTCCGCGTGCCATTGCATGAGCTTTGCTTCCTTAGAATCTATGAAATATCGCTGCAGATGGGGGGTGATAGGAAAGTACCATACCAATTTTCGAGGAACTTTCTTGTTCCCTCTCTTGTACCGTCCTTGGCCGCACACCGGACATGTGGTTCTATCCGCATACTCGTTCTGATAAAGTGCGCAATCATTGATACATGAGTGGTATTTAATGTGTGGTAGGT
Organism: Avena insularis; assembly: GCA_023614405.1. NCBI lineage: Eukaryota > Viridiplantae > Streptophyta > Magnoliopsida > Poales > Poaceae > Avena > Avena insularis. The sequence goes on along the minus strand of CM042690.1, from coordinate 203,209,974 downwards.
CGAGAGGGCACACGCTTTTCTTGACCTCCTTGATACTTGTTGGCAATGTCTTCCCCTTAGGAAGTCAGTCGTGCCAGTATTCCATGTTCGTGTTGAAGCTCACATTGGTCCATTTGTGTTCGGCCTTCATCTCTAGAGCCTTGAGCGTTACACTCAAACGTGTATCCTCGGGGCGACACCTAGGATACAATGGAGTCATCCCATCTACCTCCATTTGGGTCAGCTTGGCTTTCTCTCTAGCTGCAGCTTTGTCCTGCAAGGCCGAAGTTAGCAGCGTCTATGTTTTCGCGTGTTCTCCTTCTTCATGATGATCATGCCCGTCGCCATCTCCTTCTTCATGCTGATCATGCCCGCCGGCATCTCCTTCGTCATGATGATCATGCCCACCAGCATCTCCTTCGTCATGATGATCATGTCTGGTAGACTCTTTGTCTTATCACCCGCCCACGTCTTCGTGACCACCATGTCCTGTCGGCGCCTCATTGAGGTCGCGCATGAAACCGCGCCTGAGCAGGTGACCCTCCAATTGTCCAGAATCAGGGTCGATCCAGCGCTGGAGTTTGCATGTTCGACATGGACATCTTATCATGGTCTTGTTGTTCAGAATCATGTCCTCCTTCACGTCTTTCTTGTACCTAGCAATTCGACCTTCGCTCATCGTGAGGACCATGGTTGCCTGAGCGGTCAAAACAGAGAGTATAGGTTAGAACCACACCATATGCACACACACATGCATGAATGCTAGCCGGAAAAATCCGGCATGACCTTTCCTAAAATTAGGACATATGGGTAGTGCAAAAAATTTCCGAAATGGAAATGAATCAACATTTTGGCAAACATCCATGCACCACACCGGTCGGGACAACAACAAGCGAGCAACAAAAAACTTCCTCCCAATGCAAACATTCATGCACCACACAAGCATCGTCCCGCCATGCATCGCACACACACCGCCCGCGCGACAAGCTTCACCTACATGTTCATGGCCAAGTACTCACCTAGTAGACTCAATAATAGCGAGACGAGACCACACGATGAGAGAGTGTGGACAAATAGATCTACAAGTTGGTGGAGAGGAAATTAGTAAACAAATAGAGATGTGAGAGAGAAAAGTAAGGAACTTTTAGATCTACAAGTTGGAGGGAATCTTCCACTTACCAAGCTATGGACTAAAGTAGGTTTAGTTCATACTAATGGAGAAACTATGGGCAAAATGGGGTGGGAGGAAGGAGGAAGACGAGCTAGGAGGAGGTAGAAAGGAAGAAGAGATGTGAAATGGGTGGTGGTGGATAGATAGGGTGGGAGCTTGCCACCTGTAGCACCCCGATAAAACCACTACTAGAAAATCGCTGTGTTTTTGTTTTGTGCATCATCATGACCGCATGCTCATGCCATCATGCCACATTGCATTTGAGCATCATCATCTCATCATGCATATGTTTGTCTAAAACTATTTTCTAAAAGCCTACCTTTGTTTTCTAAATATCCCTCGTCTTTATTTCAAATTAAAACCCCGGTATTTTTCAGATCTCTAGTTTGTCTAAAAAGTATTTGCAAATATCTCTTAAAATAAAATAAATAAAATGTTTTATCCGGGGAGGCAGTCCAGCCGGTCAGGCCAGAGGCCCAACTGGCCAAACCGCCTACCACCCGGCCCAAAAGAAACCCTAGCTAAACCTGCCCTAACCCTTTTCCTCTAGACCAAACCCTAGAAATCCTACCTAGACCTAATCCCCACCAGACCCACCGCCACTTCCTAGGCCACCCGCGCGCCTGGCCCCACCTGCCGCTGCTCCGCTCACTACAGCGCGTCCCACCCTGCAACCCGCACGCTTGCCCCGGTGCAACCACCCCACCCCGCGGCCGAATCCCGCATGGCCCAACGCGTCGAGACCGCATCGCCCTGGCCACCCCGTCCCGCACGCATGGGAGGAGCCTCCCTGTCTCGCTCGAACCCTACCTACCAGGCCCACGCACGCCTCTCTCCTGATCCCCTCTGAACCCACCACCTCGTGTCAGCGCGTCACCCCCTCCTCTCTCCCTCACGATCCTCTCTGCATCCCGTCGTCGCTCTCCTCTCTACATCGCGCGAACCCTGCCGCCTTGATCCAGCCGCCTCCCGTAGCAGACGCTCGCATCTCCATGCCTCCGCAACCTGGCCCATTCCTTCCGCCATCCTCGCCACAGGAGCTCTGCCGCGAGCCGCCTGCCGCCCCGCGTGGTTCCTTGTCCGTGCTCAGACGCCGCCACCAGAGCCCCGCCCCCTGCATCCGGCCTGGTGCCCCAAGCTCCCTGTCCCCGTCCCCGTCGCCATACGTGCTCGCATGCGAGCCTTCCTCGACCCGGTCGCCTCTGTCCGCAACGAGCTCCGCCGTGGCCTCCTTGGCCCTTCCTCGCCGCCACGGATGCCGCACCGCCTCTGAGCCCTTCTTCCTTGTCGTCCTCTGTGGCCAAGGGCCTCGTGCCGCTGCTCCTTCTCCGGTCAGCCGCCATCAGCCTCTGCACGAGCTCCCCTTCCCTCCATGGCGTCGCTGCATCGAGCCCGTCCGTGGTCGTCTCAGCCCGACCTACTCGAGCCGTCAACGCCTGCACCCTCAGGCTCGCTGGGTTCCTCTCCTCCTGCCTCACAAGAACGACGCCCACAAGCAATTCAGGCCAGTGTCCGCACAACACATGCCCCTTCACAGCTTATTTTGGTTTGTCCCCTGCCACGTGTCGTCTTTGGATGGTCTGTTGTACCTGAGATGGCCCATGGCGCTACAAGATCTGCCCCGGCGATGTACTTGTTTTACAAGATCTCCTCACAGACAAACCAACCCGATACCGATAGCCTGAAGCTCGAACATGGTACCTCATGAAGATCCCGAGGCCAATCCAAGTTCGACATCGACCATCGAAGACAGAATCCCAAGTACGACGACATGAAACCCGAAGGTGATGATGCCGTACTCGAAGCTCTCCATCTCGGAACGCCAAGATCTCCTTCACGGATCCGAAGACCGAACCTAAACCTCTCCGAGACCCCAAGATCTTCGAGCCGAGATGTGTGACATCTTTATCCGAGACCCGTATTTCGATGAATATAATATATATTGTTGCATAATTAAATCGTCATGCTTGCATACATATATCGTGGGTCCGGGTTATTTTGGCGATTCATCTAAATTAAATATGGAGACTATGTGCGGGATATTCCAGTCTTATATTGACTCCATTTAAATTTGCATAGCGAATCGATGACATGTATTGCCTTGTTAATCTAACATTTAAATTGCGGGGTACCTAAACAACATGAATCATCTAATTAATTGTCGGGACCCCGGTTCCGCTTAATATTGCATAGTCGCATCGCATCTTTGCCATGTCATGTATCATGCATGCATCATGCCCGGTCTTCTGCCGTAGTATTAAATACTGCATCTGGTGTTTCTTTTAGTGCTTTGGTTCTTCGCGGATTAGGCCGATGGGTTGATGCGAGTGTCTACCCGATCTCCTGTGAATCTTCGACAGTGTTTCCTAGGCGAGCATTCTCCCCATTTCTACCTATTTTACATTTATAGTCTTTACTTCCTTCTTTTGATCTATTGCTATCCGTGTTGCGATGCTTTAGTTTCCGTGCACCATTTATATTCCATGCAGCCTCTATATTGCCTTGGACACATCCTATTGCTTGTTGTTTGATAGATAGTCGGCCTTGCGAGTCGTAGCTGCTTGCTCAGGTGCTGCTTCGTGTTGTTGTCGTTCCACTGTTGATGGAAGGTTGGTTCATCCTTAATGGTGGAAATGCTTAATGGTGGAGATGATCATGAATTTAAATACAACTATTAAATTGCTAGGACAACTAATGAAAGCGGCACGGGTGGGTAATATATGCTATTTGGTTTTTCATGTCCACTTGTGTCCCGTAGGCCCCGAGTACTTGATACCTGTTCCTTGACTATTCGCACTATCCACATACGGGAGACTCTATGAATCCCCCTTAGCCAGAGCTTGATTCATTTCTTATTTCTTGGGGCCACAAACTAGTTTGAGGCTTTATTACTATCCTGTACTTATGCCATGCTTTAATGCTTTATTTACGATTGTGCGTGGAGCACCTGTACTGTTTTGGATCGTGACATGTTTTCGCTGTATCGACAAGCCCAGTCACACTTTCCGGTTCCCAGTCGTTTACCGCCGTCAACACAAGCCCTGAGTCCGTCTCGGAGTCGGCCAACTTCGTTGCGGGTAGCTTAGTGGGGTGGCCCTCTGAAATATTTTATGAATCCTGTGATTTCTTTGTCGTGAAAGCCTCGTTGGGTTTTGATTTGGTTTTTCCGAGGTTGATCGTGTGTGTGTTGCTATTTGTGCACCCCTGCAGGGTAAATCTTTCTGAATGTCGTGTCCGCGATTATGGACGACTTGGAGCACAGTATCTCGATCATAGACAAGCATAACTAAAGTAGTGCTATAAATTTGACTTAATATGTGACTAGTAATCAGCTTCACTACACTGGAATGGATAATAAAAGTGCCAACAACTGGTGGAACTGGGGTGTATCGTGTCATGTTACACCTGCCTAGTAAGTATCACAACTCCAATGGAATGAAATAAAAGTGCCAACAACTGCTGGGTTTGGGATGTCACATGCTAATTGTATCTGACTAGTAAGTACTGGAACTACAACTGAATGGTTAATTAAAACTGCCCACCACTTATGCTATCAGGATGACTCATGCTATCTATATCTGACTAGTAAGTGCTTCAACTATAATGGAATGAATAAAACTATCAATTGTGTGAGTTCCTCGGTTTGACTTCCTCGTTTGGTCTCGAGGGGGAAATGCCAGGATGGGTATGATTGGTGTTAGTATCAGGTTGGTCCCGAATAGGTCTCTCTTATCCCTCTCTAATGGCCGACAGTTGCGTCGAGTCTCTATAGGTTGTTTAGTGCATGATGTGCTGCCGCTTCAGCCACCATACCTATGTAGGCGAGAGCCGCCGAATTCTAGCCTCGCCGTGTACTGGCCTTAGTATTGACCGCTCCCTTTTTCCTTTGCCCTTTGTTGGCACCCCTTTTGTTTAAACAGGTATGAGTTCGACGTCGTTAGCAGGGTTACCCTTACGGCTTGGCCTGGGCAGGGTTATGGACGCCATTGGTTATTCTTCAGGTCTTTTAGCCCAATTTGCTTCTTATCCGTACTCGGATGCTGTATCGATTTCAAGGTGTTTTGGATCTTTGCCCTGTATATCTGTATTCTTGACTCATGGAGTCGTGTTGTATATATATATCTGTTCTGTGAGTTCCATCGTGAAATTGTGTAATGATATTACTTCATTTTCCACCCGCACGCAAGTGCCTGGTGGGCATCTTTGAATCGTTTCTATGCGGGTTTGGCGGGAATCGCTAAAACTTGCATAGGGCCGATTCGAGGGTGTAACACCACCTTTTTCGCATGGATCTGGACGCCCTCATATGTGGCGCATATGGCAGAAATGCACCACAGATGCTCAATCTTCTGTGGCGCATATGGCCATATGCGCCACAGAACAATGTGGTGCAGGATAAAGTGATGGGACCCAGGTTACTTTTCTATGGCGCATGTGTGGATATACGCCACAGAAGTCAAACATATATATGGCGCATATCCAGACATGCGCCACAGGAAGTGGGTCAAATAGATTCCGTGGTGGTACCCGCCTCCATGTTCTGTGGCGAATAATGAAATATGCGCCATAGATGTTGCCTCTTCTGTGGCGCATATCTCATTATGCACCACAGAACTTGGATCGCCCCACCTCGGCTGGTGAGTCCCACCAAACTTCTATGTCGTATGTTCTATGAAATGCGCCACCGAAGTTTTTAGTGTTTGTGGCGCATATTTCCTAATGCACCACTGACAAATATCTGTGAGCATGGTTTTACATATGCGCCACAGATTATCTTGTCTACCTATAAGTTGTTTCCTAGTAGTGGGACCACCGACGAGTGAGGTGGGTTGACGGGAGGTTCTCAGAAATCGACTCCCTCGCTACAATGATGGGAGATAGGGGTGTCCAAGTCATAGTTGTATTTACTCATGCTGAGATGTATGTGTATGCACCATCAATGTCGGTGAATCACTAAGTTATTCTATGTTGTAATAATATGAATTGAACTACTAAAGTAAAGAGACCTAGAGGATAATAGCGTTTTCCTAAATGCATATTACATATCCATGGACTTGGGAGAATTTATCTTAAATCCAATTGCATATTTACATCGGTTCTTCCAACATATTTGTCTGCTGTAGGCGGGCAAGCGTTAGTAGATAAGATTTTGAAAACAAATGATGGCATGGATCCACACCAATAACACATGGGCATAATTAAATCCAAACAAATGGGGAAGCCTATATGATATATGTGGTAGACTTAGAGCAAGAGTAATATGACAAGATGTTAAGGCATGTTAGTAGATAGAATGAATTCAAGAGATATGCCCCCAACTCAATTTGGGCATTTTGACAAATATAATAAGCAAGACTCGAAATATAAATTAGACATTACGGTTCCAACAAATATGGCACCAAATAGAATAGAGAGAGGGTAAAATAGAGAGAGATAAATAGCAAGAAAAAATACAATTTAGCAAGAACCAAAAACAAGAGAGATAATTAAATGCGACAATTTAATTATATGTCACATGCAAGATGGCATGAAGATGCATGATGGTGCAGAAAACAAAAACAACAAGCAAATTATAATTGGGGAATTTCTGGGGTGCTACAATTCGACACCACTAACAATGGATCTTGCCCCGAGATCCACCTCGTGGTACGGGGAAGAAGATGATGATCAGATTCTTCCCGCTTCGTGTAGATTTTCGCGACACCACTAACAAGAATTCTTTCTCTATCTTGAAATCGTCGACACCCAACAAGAGGTTATTGCTCACATTTTCGAAAGAACACTCCGGAGAAACAAAAAGCGAAGGTAAAGGTCTCAAAAGGTAAGACCACCTCTAACTTCCATAGAATGAGTAGAAATCACATTAATCCATCAATTCAATGCAACAAGAGATAATGATAAGAGTAGTGGTATGGTCGCGACTCCATCCCGCACTCAAAGCATTACTCTGTACATGAATAGGGGAGTCATGCAACCAATTCTCGGAATTCAGACTGAAGATCTCGATAAGCAATGTTCAGAAAGTTTCGGAAAACAAAGAAGTGATGCAGGCTCTCTATCGGATCTGACGTAGATGATGTCTTCATGTTGGAAAACACCAGAAGGTACAAAGAATTTTTTTAGTGGATTTTGGAACAAAGAAAGGTACAACAGATGAAGGATTCCTCAGATGGCATGAAAACCGAATGTAAAAACACCATTGCAACAAGAAGGATTAGAAACCCTAAAGGTACGACGGAAACCCAACCACGAGAAATCCTGGACTTGAAGAAGGTAAGAAAGCAGATTCAAAACACACATAGGTAAGAGGAGAATAGCATAAAGATAAGGAGTAAAAGAAGACCTAATCAGATCTATCCAACCGATTTTGCAAAATAGTTTTGACACTCTGCATCGGCCGTTAGCTAGGTTATCCTACAGGCTGGACCAGTGGGGTATCGCAACTGCTTGGGTCTGATACCACTTTGTAACACCCTCGAATCAGCCATATGCAAGTTTTAGCGGTTCCCGCCAAACCCGCATAGAAACGATTCAAAGATGCCCACCGGGCACTTGCGTGCGGATGGAAAAGGAAGTAATATCATTACACAATAGTTCATGATAGAACCCATAGAACATATATATACAACGACTCCACGAGTCAATATATAGATATACAATACAAAGATCCAAATCACATTGAAAACGATACAACATCCGAATACGAATAAGATACAAATAGGGCTAAGAGCCCTAAAGAATAACCAATGGCGTCCATAACCGTGCCCAGGCCAAGCCGGAAGGGTAACCCTGCTAACGACGTCGAACTTATACATGTCAAAGCAAAAGGGATGCCAACAAAGGGCAAAAAAAAGGGAGAGGTCTAGGTATGGTGGAGTCTAGAATTCGGCGGCTCTCCCCTACATAGGTATGGTGGACTGAAGCGGCAGTAAAGTATGCACTAAACAACCTATAGAGACTCGATACAACTGTCGGCTATCAGAGAGGGATAAGAAAGACCTATTCGGAACCAACCTGATACGAACACCAAACATACCCATCCTATTATTTCCCCTCGAGACCAAACAAGGAAGTCCTTTCGAGGAAACCCACACAATTGGCAGTTTTATTCATTCATTCCATGCTAGTTATCCATCTTTACTAGTCATATCAGATTCAAGTCAAATTATAAAGTAACTCTTTAGTTATAGTTGTCCATGATCGAGAAACTGTGCTCCAAGTCGTCCATAACGGTGGATATGGCTTTTCGCAAAGATTTAATCCTGTAAGGGTGCACCAAAGTTTCCACACACACTTCAACCCTTTTTGCTAGATCAATTAACATACACCCATCGGTATGTCGGCGGAGCCTCAGACATGACGTGTTCCCAAACCCAAAGCAAGTACACGGGAGCCACCCGAAAGAGCTACCCGTAGAGGTATAGCTAATCCTCCTCGTACGAACCCTGAGATTGCGTGCACTTGTCACGGGAGCAGAGACCATAGACAATATATTTCCATGACAGAGTGTCACACCTACGCAACAGTAATAAACGCTCATTCACTACTAGATATCACATTATAGCCGAGGGTCAAAATACCATCAGGTATTTTAGTTCACCGTCAGATATACTTATAACCGACGGTACACCGTCGGTAATCTTCCGTCGGCTATGCTTGGTCGGCCATTACTCTATTAACCGATGGTACCATCAGGTATTATCTTTGCCCATGGTAAAAATTCGACGGTACTCCGTCAGACATGTTTTGGTCACCATCCGGCTTGTAGTAACTCGACAATGCTTATAGCCGACGGTCCCCCGTCGTGTATTAGCTTTATGACGGTAATTGCCCCCTGTCGGTTTTCATGATAGTTGATTGTATATGTCACCCGTCACGGTTAGTTATAACCAAGAGTAGAACGAAACCGTTAGTTAGTATGATTCTCGATGGTGCATATGCCTTGTCAGGAATCCCTATAGTTGAGAGGTGATCACCTCTCATGGTTTACTTTCACGTAGGGGTTACACAACAGGAAAAACAAGGGTGTTGCACAACACGGAAAAATGAGTTAGGATGTTAGCGTTTCACAATATTAGCATATTAAAAACATCTCATATTTACACAACCTCGAACCACACATGACAAAATTAAATATTTAGCATAACTTCAAAAAGTATATTATCCATCTAGTAACTAAGATAACAACTTGCATAAGCTAAGTTATCAACAAACTTGAGAACATCACGTTGTTGCATGCCTTCAAGAAGGTCATTAGACTCATCACTGATAATCACCATCATCACCATTGATATCATCGTGCTCATCACCATAGCCATTATTATCATCCTCGCCACAGAGACCATCTGGCTCGTTGCCATAGATGTCAGCCTCAATATCATTAACACCACGATCAATCTCACGGCTCAGAATCCCTCCAGTATTGCTTCCATTCCCTAAAAGATGATAAGATTGATTTCAAGAAACATGGAAATAATGTACTGTAGGTGAAATTTAATTGAGCTACATGGACCAGACTATATTGTTCTGGAATCATCTACACGCAGGTACATATATAAACCTAATCGTACTTAGTACTGGAACTAAGAACTCATGTAACTGTACAACAAGAATTACTAGTGTTACACCAGTATTTCACTCCTCTTGTAACCATGCCTATAGGCAGATAATGAACAACAATGCAAGTCATATCAGTCTACTTGATGCATTTTAATTAATCACTCTAATTATGCTAGCACTTACTAAGAATTACGTTACTAGGCAAAACCACCAAAACATCCTAACAATCTGCTGTAATTACTCATGGAGTGGCTGAGTTTGCACAAGGAACAAAATACAAGATGCCACCTAAACAACAGTAAATAATTTGACCATGACTAAAAAATATGTCATAGATGCTTATGTATTAGCCCATTCGAAAAGTGTCCATATGGATATGCTTACTGAGTCTATTTGTACATGTTTATTGCCATCCTTTAATGTAGATTGTACATTTCCAAGTACTTAATTTATTACTGCTTGCAGAATCTGCATTGAACTAACCTTCTCGGTTTCATGATGACAAAGAACATCTTGTCCTCCTTCAAATCTGACTTCTGAATCTGGTGCCCCCGATATATTAAACACAAAAGATGCATTATCAAATAGTATTACTGTTGCAAGCATACTTCTTAGATGTGTTAAACACCAGCCAAGAGATGCCAACGTCAAGTGGCTTGGTGGAAATTAAAGATTCCTTCATTAGCTTGCAGTCACCGTCATCCACATCCATACGCACCTGTCCCTTCTGTAACTTTTTGGTGGCTACCGTCCTTTCCTCGTGTAGCATCTGTCCATACATAAGCATGATTATATCATAACCATTGGATTAAATCATGGTTCTCCAAACATCATATATTCTGCATAGGTGACAAAATGCAGATCTAACTTTAATTTCAGTACGAAAGATGCTGATCCAAGTTGAGTTTCAGTATAAGAGACAAAATAATAAAATTCAGTGATTGCTCCAATTTTACTAGCACCCCAACATCAAACAATTCGACATCTGTCCTGCATTGATCATACCAAACAATATTATCGTCAAGACCTCTAGCTAAAGAAGCAAACTCATGGGCAGGTTTATTACTAACATCTGCAACTTTCTGAAGGGGAAACAGAGGTAATTGTTCAGGTTTTTAATGTCCATCAGGAGCACATACCAGTTGGAGACAGGCTAATTTTGTCATCTACTATGCTATCTACTTGTGAAGTTGTGATTTGAATAAAAATAAGTGGCAAGCATATGATAAAGTCGTGGAATAATCAACATCTACGAAAAAAAATCCACTGTTGCTCCCAAAGGATTGCTCAAATCATGGGTGAAACCACCTTTAAATTGTTGTGCTAGTTATAAGATACAGAACATTACCGCAGTGTAAGCATATGCACCAGCCAAAGTGTAGCATTAAGCTTCTACAAAGTAATCTTCATCTCCCTGTTTCTCACAATACTAATTCCCACCTAACTTGGTTTACAAAGAAAAGAAAATTAAGATTATTCGTACAGTATGAAACATACCAGGCTTGGTTACTGTTTGCATGCACGAGTCCAGTGTCTAGTTAATTGAAGCTAATTAACAGAGAGCTATTAGTTCTATATAAGGTAACTAGTTAGGAAATTAGTGCTAGAACGAGCCAAACAAACGTTATGAATAGCCAGCGAATCCTGGCTAATGGATCATGTCCTAACTCAAATTCATCTGACAAATTGCAATCAAGAAACAATCATTACACATGGACACACATACATAACTCGATCGGGTCGCGCGAGAGAGATGGACATACATAATTCGTCCCAAGGCAGTTGGTGCTGGCCGATTGGGCACCTATGGATCGGGCTGGAATCAGAGGAACTCCTGGGCACCCGCCGTCGGAGTGGAATCAGATGGACGCCTGGGCACCAGTCGACCGCCGGTGAGCAAGCAAACGAGGAAGACCCTATATCTGTTTTTTTAGGGACGGGCCCTAGATCTGTTTTGGAGAATGAGGATGAGTTTTTCTGGAAGCAGTTCAGCAGACTGCGACAGTTTATTAAGACTGAATTGGGTGCGGTTGCGCAACACGCGGGATTTACTTATTTTAGTGGGCGCGCTACAAGATCGCCCAAAAAAAAAGGTTGTGCAGTTGCACCACCGTGAATTCTGTATATGTTCAATAATTCATAAATACTTCTGTTTTCTAACGTTGATATTTAAAAGTAAAACTTAGGCTTACCTTAATTTAGAACATAGTACTTCATTGACTTTTCTAGTTTTGAAACCTATTAGGCCATGTACATTTGGACCGCCGGTTATTATCCCTTACCGTCGGCTATCTTCCCTAATAACCGAGAGTAACAAAAACACTGTCGCCCATTTTCACTAATACCAAGAGTTATAGTTGGACTGTCGGCTATTACTATTTCCTGTAGGCTAATTCACTTACAACCGAGAGTTACATATGGACTGTCGGTTAATGGTAGCCATAACTGAGAGGTATGCATGAACCGTCGGCCACTGAAGCTACTGTCGGTTAATGGTAGCCATAACTGAGAGGTATGCATGAACCGTCGGCCACTGAAGCTACCGTCGGTTATCACCGTAATAGCCGACGGGCCATCGGCCATTAAGTTTCACCGTCGGAAATCGGGGGATTTCTAGTAGTGATTGAGCAACAGGTAATAAACATGGCATACATGGCATAGGTACAGTAGGTAACGTATAAAGCCCGAACTAGTTTTGTGGCCCTCAGCACAATACTTTGATATCAGGTAATAAGCCGATAGGGGTGCCTAGACACCCCACATGTGGTTAGCGCGCTCAGTCTCGGAACAGGTGTCAAGAACTTGGGTCCTAGGTGGACACAAGTGGGCGGTTAAAAACCAAATATTAACTATTACCCACCGATGCCTCTGCATTATATCTATTTTCAGCATTTTAATTGACAAGTTGTAATTAAAGCCATTATCATCTCCACCATTAAGCATGTGCCAACCTCCCAACAACAGTGGAACAACAACGACGCGGAACATCACCTGAGCAAGCAACTACGACTCGCAAGGCTGACTGTCTATCAAACAACAGGCAATAAGATGTGTCCAAGGCAATATAGAGGCTACAAGGAATATAAATGGTGCACGAAACTAAAGAATCGCAACTCGGATAGCAATAGATCAACAGGAGAAAGTAAATACTATAAATACAAAATAGATAGAAAGAGAAAGAATGCTCGTCTCGAAAACATAGTTGAAGATACATATCCGAAGAACTTGTCGAAGCTCACAATATCTCATCCTCTTATCCGGGAAGAAGCAAATCATTAAAAGGAACAAACGATACAACAATTACAACTAATACAGAAGAACCGGCGTGATCATGATATGATGCATGGCATGATAAGTTAACGATGCAATTCATATTGAGAAGATGTCATTTGCATAGCACATTGATAATACAACATTAGTGAGGCATGATTAATAAGAAATAATTATTTTCCAAATTTATTCATCATGTTTTCCTTGTATAAACGGTTCTGATTTTACAAGTTCTCAATGATACATGATGCAATTGCATAGTTGGAAAGGGCTCGTCGCGCTGATCGATTTAGATATATTATTTGTCGAATTCGAAATTATGGTTGAAAAGATATGAATTTTGGCATTTTTAATTTAAAATGGCAAATCGTTGATAGTTTGACTATTTAGGAGAAACCAAACAGCAAATAAAATTAACTTTTCATTTTAAAACTATTTTGATTTGAGCCCGTAGTCTAACATTTGAATCTGTATGGTGCTTTCTACAAAAGATTGTGCTCACGGGCTCGTCTATGTATTTAAGCGTATAGATACAGGGGGATATCTGGTAGAACACTATTTCTGAACTCTAAACTGAAGAATTCCTTCCAGTGCACTTCGGGTTCAGTCACTGAATGGAAAACAGAGGCAAAAAGATTATTTGCCAGCGATGGGACTAGAACTTTGGATCTACTGGTTAGACTTGTGGGAGAACACTGGGATAGGATTGGTTAGTAATTAGATTCGAATAACTACTTTTAAGAATGTATCTGGGAGGTGTTGAGCAAACTGAACATTCTCTGGTAATCTGGTTGGTCGCAGAGTTCGAACAGGCAAAACAGAGAAAAAGGGTAGGATTTCTGGGCGATCTGGGACTTGAACTCAGATCTTCTAGGCTACAGATGGAGCTGGCAAACATCCGGCTATGATGGATTTGGCATATGCATACAGGTCGACATGGTTTTGAGGTGGATCGCGCCGCTGTATTCAGGTTGGAACGCTGACAGAAAGTACAGGGTTACTGCTGTCGTTTCTTCAAGTTAACGCTAGCGCGCGGCGAGCGGCTCAGGAAGACGCAGGGCGACAGCGGTAGAGCCTAAGGAAGATGGAGGAGAGGTGGAACGGGATGGGGAGCTCACCAGGCATCCTTGGAGAGGTCGGAGTCGACTGGTAGAAGGTGCAACGATGGGCTAGCTCCCGGACGGCGGACATAGACGGTGATGGGGACATTGAGATGGACGACGCGGATCAGACGCTTTGGCTCTGTTCCTTCAGCAACGACGATGTTCTCGACGCGGTGGTCTTGTTCCTGCTGTCTTCTCGGCGATCAAGAGCTCATGGTGGCGGCGGTAGGAGGTAGCTGGTGACGGGCTCGTGACCTCCTCTCTGGGGAACTCTCGGATGGACTCCTAAACAGAGGGGTGGGGTGCTTGAGATGGTGTAGGGCTAGCTAGGGTTGCTTTGGATTCTATCTGATCCAGATGTAGGATTAGGGGGATATGTGGAAGGAGGGGAAACATGTGGACGAGGAAGGGTTCGTACAGGAGCATGCCAAGCTCATGCTTGGCTTCCTCTGTGTCTTCAGAATGAAGATAAACAGGAGATGGTGTTAGGCCGGGAAGACTGCTGGGTTGCGGTTCCCTCAATATTTTTTTTATTTGCTAACAAGATTTTATCTTTTTTTTAGCTTTGTTTCTTTTAAAAATACTTTTGAATCCATCTTGAATTCTTTTGTAGGATTTTAAATAGAGGAGAAGGGCTTATTATTGCATGTGCACTAGAAAGAAATAAAAGACGATAGCACATGCACTTGAGATACTAGAGAGGTAGTGGCAAGATTGAATGACATGGTTTAAGGGATCCCACACATTCCTATGGGCATATTTGTTTGTCCTTTTTTATTTTGGTTGATACATGTCTCAACTTTTTTTTGAACTATGATTGTAAGACCTAATACTTGTTAAACTTTGCAATAATAGGCTGTGTGCATAAGTCAATGCAGAGGCCGGGGTTTCGATCCCCATTTCAAAAAAAGAAAAAAAAACACATTCCTATGGGCATGATTTAAAATCCAACACATAAACATGAGAACCCATACGGACAAGGTATGGTAGATTTTAGACAAGATGATTTGGAAACAAAACGATGGCATGGATCCACACCAATAACACATGGGCATAATTAAATCCAAACAAATGAGGAAGCCCATATGATATATGTGGTGACTTAGAGCAAGAGTAATATGACAAGATGTTAAGGCATGTTAGTAGATAGAATGAATTCAAGAGATATGCCCCCAACTCAATTTGGGCATTTTGACAAATAGAATAAGCAAGACTCAAAATATAAATTAGATATTATGGTTTCAAAAAATATGCCACCAAATAGAATAGAGAGAGGGTAAAATAGAGAGACAAATAGCAAGATAAAATACAATTTAGCAAGAACCAAAAACAAGAGAGATAATTAAATGTGACAATTTAATTATATGTCCCATACAAGGTGGCATGAAGATGCATGATGATGTCATGATGGTGCAGAAAACAAAAACAACAAGCAAATTATAATTGGGGAATTTCCAGGGTGCTATACTAGATAATTTGTAGGTGTGTAAAATCTAAGAGTACTTCAATATCATACAACGACTACCAGCACAAGATTTATTTATTTTGGAGAAAAAAATTAAAACAGATGCAAGCGATCAGCTAGCGGACCTGCTCACACCTCCGTGGCTCTGCCCACAACGTTCAACAAAAGAAATAACTGCAATCAGTCCCAACACTGTTCGAGAGTAAATGTACTCCCTCCGTTTCAAAATATAAGACGTTTTAGCTTTGTGAAGCTAATGAATCTAGACCTTTTTAGTGGGTAGGTTCACTCCGTATCTCTCCGAACCTACATACTGAAAGAAGTCTAGATACATTAGCTTCACAAAGCTAAAACATCTTATATTTTGAAACGGAGGGAGTAACAATTAGGGACACTAAATGTACCTAGTGCTACTTGTAGCAATCATATAGCTGAATCTGGTCAATGTCACTTCTCTTTTATCACCGTACAATGGAGCTTAAGTTAAAAGTTGGCTCTAATGTCACGCAAAGGGAAACCATAAGTACAAGTTCTTACAATTGATTGTGCTGACACCGTAAGGAAGCAGCCAGACGGAACAAAAAGTACCTTAGCAAGCAAGTCGTTTAAATCAGTAGCAGAGTTGTCATCACCCTCCAGTACTTCTAGCTGCATGAAAGTAGATGTCATTGATATTGATCAACGCAAGGGAATTTTGCAAGAAAAAAAAGGGAAGTATATTAGAGAGGCGGTGAGTCTGGGACACAGTGAAAGATTGAGGATAACAGTACTAAGAAGCCATTCACACTTAACAAAAAATTACATGGATAAGTCCAGCTGAAAAGGAAATCAACATGAGCACTGCAAGTTTAATCATCATCATATATGAAGTGAAAATACAAAATGCAGACTGGAACCCTAAGAGGCATCGATGTCCGTCGGGTGGCCGCAAACGTAGCGGATGACCTCCTACATGGTCTGCCTGGTGAGCGCTGCAGGAGCATCCCCTTGGTGACGGCCTGCTGCACGACGCGGAAGCAGGTGCCGACGATGGCACATACGTGGCGGTTGGCGAGCAGCATCAGCATCTTGGGGACCTCAAAGCGGTAGGCCATGACGGCCTCCACAAGCGCGCCCATGGCCTCGGCGACTCCTGAGTCCTGACCCGGGCGTCAAGAGAGGCGGCGCACCGAGTTGAGCCCCGCGATTAGCGGGCCGTCGAGTTGCTCGTCATCGGCGCCGCCCCCGCCTCCCCATCGTAGCAGACCCAAGCCCAGAACCTAGAGGGCTGGTCCGCCGTCGGACCAGCGCAAGGATGCAGTGTAGGGGAAGGGCGCACGGGGAGCCTCCGGTCGGAGAGCACCCAGCGTATAGCTGACTCCTTCGGCCGAGCGCGGTGGACTCACGGCGCCGGTCGTGGTCTTGGGGGGCTGGTAGAGGAGCGGGTGGTGGTGCTTGGGTCAGGTGAGGAGCGGAGTACATCAGGCAGTGGACTCGACACTGAAGATGATGAGGATAGCAGGGCGTCGGCCAGTGGAGTTCGCAGGGGGATTAGGGGAAGTGCAATTTGGGGGGAGTTAGCAGGTAGGATCTGGATCAAGACCTTTTTTCTCTCGCGGGACTGGACTCACGCACGGACGAAGAGGCGAAACGCGGGTTCGCCAGGAAACGGAACCGTTCGTCTTTTTCAGGTAACAAAGTAGAGATTCATCCTCTCTCAACTCGTTGTATCCCTGGTACCAAAGGCGGGGTCTTCTAGAGACAATACAAGCCATAAGCATATACATCATATTAACACTACTGGAAAACATGGCTCTAGTTCCGGTTCGTAGAGCCTTAGTTCCGATTGCGCAACCGAGACTAAGCAATCGGGAATAGAACCCCCTTTAGTCCATGTGCTGTTACGAACCGGGACTAGCCGCGGAGAGCAAACCTGGCCAACGGGCCATGCATAGGGCGGGCCGCACGCGACACGTGATTTTGGCCCGGCAAGAGCCCGGCACGGCACGTCTAGCCGGGCACGCCAGTGGCACACGGGCCGGCCCACCAGGCACGCCGGCGACCCACCACGAGAGGGAGCAGGGGGAGCTGGCAGTTCAAAATTTTGAATCGGGGTAGGACCCAGGGGAGTGGGGGAGGGGGAGTGGCCGTTTTTGGCCATTGGGAGGGATTGGTCTAGGGTTTTAGGGCATTTTGGTCAATTTTTGGTATTTTTTTAGGGTTTTAGGTCATTGGGAAGGGGTTTTTGGTCCGAATTTGATAAAAAAATTCTATAAAAAGGGCAGCATACCCCTCCCAATCTCCACACCATCCAACACCTCTCATATCCTACACCAACACATGGCTAATCCCAACAAGTTTCTTTTCGGTGCCGATGAGTTGGGGGTCGAAATTTCCCCCAACTTCAATACTTCTCCCTTTCGCGGCAACGCAATCGACACCATGCAATTTCCATATACCCAATCCGATCATCCAACACCATCATACACAAGTTCTCCCGATACATCCACTTCTGCTGGTGCTAGCCAAAATTCCACCGCTACCGGTAGCAAGTGGTGGAAAAAACATCGGAGATCTGGCAGCACTATGAGGAAGAAGAATATGTTGACGGCGATGGTGTGACGAAGATGAGAGCCCGGTGCTTGCATCCGGGTTGCTCGAGCAAATTTTCGCTGCAGAAGGGAGGAGGGAATGGCCACATGAGGAGGAACGTGGCGACCCACGCCAAGCAAGATGGAGAGGCCGCGGCAATCCAGAGCAGGATCAACTTCAACACCGACGGCACTTCCCGAGGTATTTTTGTCTATGATGCAGCTCGTCAAAGAGATTCTCTTGCAACATTGATTGTCGTAAACGATTTACCATTAGGATTTGGCGAGTCTCCTGGTTTTGTCGAATATATTAGATCTGCTCACACTCCTAGTTTTTCACCGGTCTCTAAACAAACTACAACTAGGGACATGAAAAAACTAGCCAAGGAAGGTCATTTTGCCGTAAAAGAACAATTAGGATCAACTTTTTTGGTCTCCATAGCTTCTGATATTTGTAGGGGTCGTGCTAAGCAAGATTATATTACTATTGTTGCTCATTATATAAGCTCATTCTAGAAATTAAATAAAAGAATAATAGGATTTGAGTTAATTGATGTATCACATAATAGTGAGAACATTGCTAATGCTATACTTAAAGTTGTTAGTGAGTTTGGTCTTACCAAAAAGATATTTGCACTAACTTTGGATAATGCTTCTGCAAATACTAGTGCAATGACTAGCCTCATTCCTACATTTGAAGTATATGCATCAAAAATTCTACTTCATCAACGTTGTGCTTGTCATATAATTAATCTTATTGCTAAAAGTGCTTTAGATGATCTAGAACCAGACATTGAGAGATTGCGTATGGGAATATCATGGTTGAATGCTTCTAATACCAGACTTGGAAACTATAGAAATTATTGTGATGTTATTAATATACCATGCCATGGTCTTCATCTAGACATGTCAGTTAGATGGAACTCTACATATATGATGCTTAAGTTAGTTATACGTGACAAGATTCAATTTTCCACATTTGTTAATGCATATTTTTCGCAAGAAGACGGGTATCATCTACTTGGTGATGATACTTGGCACGTGGCTGAATCGATCTACAAGTTTCTGGCAACATTTTATGAATCAACTGTTACTTTATTTAGGGTTTATTATCCCACATATCATATGATTGTGCATCATATTTTAGGAAGTGCCTAACACCTGAAAGAGTATGAAAATGATGCCACTTTATTAGTATCTTTCCATAACATGAAACTAAAATTTCTCAAATATTGGAAAACTATACCTTTGCTCTATGCTATCGCATTTATTTTGGATCCTAGGGCTAAAGTGGAAGGGTTTAGTGGGGTTATTTTGCTCTTAAGTTATACCGTAAATGTTAGCTATGATCAATATTCACTTGATATAAAGGATAAGTTGTAGGAAGTTTATAGTAAGTATGAGCTTAAGTATGGCGCAACTTTGCTACACAGACCTCCTTCGGTACCAACAGCCGGTAGGGGTAAGAAAAAAGTGTGGGGAAAATATTTGGTACTTCCACGGCCATGCCGAGCTCTTCAACACAAACTCCCTTGCTTCAAGGTGGCGCGGAGTTAGCAAAGTATCTCAATAGTCCAGTAGTTGCTACTAATGATGATGATGACGACAACTTCGACATACTAAAGTGGTGGTAGGATAAAAGGTCAACATATCCGGTGCTTTCCATATTAGCACGGGATGTGCTATCGGTGCCCGTCTCAACGGTCTCATTAGTCTACTTTTAGTCTAGCTGGAAGAATAATTAATGATAGAAGAACTAGTCTCACCCTAGATATGGTGAAAACATTGATGTCTGTCAAAGATGGAGAAATAGCCAGACGAAGAGCCCAGCACACCACCGAGAACCTAGAACTGATAGCCTCGTTCGAAGCTATGCGGTGGACTAAAGACCAAGACGAAACTTAGATGTAGGATTTTTTAATCTCTTTGTAATTTTTTATTCTTCTGTAATTTTCTCTTTTTTTTAGAGCCAGCTGTACTCTTTTCCCTTCCCAGAGATGGAAGGTTTTGATGAGCCAGCTAATAATAAAGGCAATTTTTATCCCGATACAAACTTGTCCCAATGAGTTCCTGATATTTTCTTCCCGCCAACGAGTTCCCACCATATTCTTCCCGCCAACGAGTTCCTGTCATATTCTTCCCGCCAATGAGTTCCCGTCATATTCTTCCCACCTTCCGAGTCTATAAAACCCTCTCTCCAGTATGAGGAGTAAGCATGCCAATATGTCTGGTTTCCCATTTGATCGTAGTTTTTTCCCGGATGTATGAAGACCTTTTGCATTTTGCTAGAAATTTTAGGATAGACAAAATTCAAGTTCCATTTGAGGAACTCATTGGTAGTGATGTTTTTCTCAATAAGCTAGGTGAGGCATTACAGACGAAAGGGTGGCCATTGAGGAACCCTGAGGAAATACGACAAGAACTTCTCCGGATCAATGCAAGGTGGACTAAGCTAAAATTTAAGAATGAAGCTTCGAGAGAGAGGTTTGTTGATCACCCTTGCCTGTGGATAGAAGAGAACGAGGACGAAGATGATATCTTCATGCCACCTTTCGGTAAGAAGGCGAGAGCTTCCTGGGAGAAGGAGTAGGCCAAGAAAAAGGCACCATCAAAGGGCAAGGGCGAGGCATCGTCGAAGGGTAAGGGCAAGGCATCGGTGGAGGACGACGATGATGACTTCATGCCGCCTTTCGGTTTCAGTAAGAAGGCGAGTTGCCTGGGAGAAGGAGCAAGCCAAGAAAAAAATCATCGTCAAAGGGCAAGGGCAAGACTTTGTAAATCTTATATCTCCATATTGCGCCTCCTTCACTTCTTCCCCTTTAAATAGAGCAACCCACCACTCATTCTCCACACCACTACTCTCATTATCCACACCACCACTCTCATTCTCTACCCATTTAGCTCTACACATGGCTGCTGAACCCAATCACAACCATGAGCTTGTTGGAGCAAATCCACCTCCACCACCTCCACTAAGAAGAATAAGCCGCATCTGGGAGCACTTCGACAAAGAAGATTATGAGGACGATGGTATTCAAAGGAGGAGACATAGGTGCAAAAGATGCAGCCATATGATGTGCCTCCAAAGAGGATGTGGAACTGGTCACTTGTATAGGCACGTCTTGTTTCATCACAGGCAAGAGGGAGGGAACTAATTTGTCGTTGTATTTTTCTTTTCGAGCGGGTTGTACTCTTTTTCCTTGCTAGGGATGTAGGTTTTTTTAATGAGGCAACATTAATAAAGCTCATTTTTATTACATATGAAAATTTGTGTCATTTTACTATTTTCTGTAATTTTTGGGCATTTTTAGAATTTTTTGGACTGAAATCAAAGAAAAACAGTAAAAAACGGACTAAAACGGCAAAAGGATCGTTTCCGGCCCTATAGGCCAAACGTGCCGCGGGCCAGCCCATTAGCCACCGGGGCTAGGCCAGTGCCTCGTAGCCGAGCACGCGTGCCGGCCTGGCATGACATGTGAGCTTGGAGGGCAGCGGCGGGCCGTGCCGGGCTAGGCCCGTGAAGGCCGTGTCAAGCCTATGTCGTGCCAGGCCGGCCTATTGGCCAAGTTTGGCAGAGAGCGTGGGGTAGAGGACATTTAGTCCCGTTTCATAGCACGAATCAGGACTAAAGGAGCTCTGCAGCGGCAGAAAAACACCCCAAAACTCTACCGTGGCAGCTGGTGGTTGTGTGGCAGCAGGTTCTGTCACGGTAGAGTTTTTGGGCGGTTTTCTACCGCGGAAGGAGGGAGAGGTTTCATGTAAGTGACGTGCCGATAGATAATATATATACAACTACAAAAATGAAGAAACCATTACCATCATGAATATAGAGATCGAAGTGACCTCTTTTTTCGTGCATGGTCGAATATATTATATACAATACACTTTCATGCATATATACAATATAATTTATCTTACAATTCCTAATGTATAAATATAAAATCCTGATTGTATTCTCCGGTTGGATCTATGACCTCCTTAATAAAGAATCCTGCCAATTCCTCTTGAAGTGCTCGTATGCGATCCTTTGTGTAGGACCCTCCCGCATCTGTTCGATCAAATTTAAAGAAGGGGATCATCAATATATATGAATAAAACTTAACACAATTGATGGTAATAAAATAAGATTATGAATATTGTTTACATACTGCAAGTTGTTGTGGAATTCTGCCCAGCTCACTGGTTGTCTGACGAATGTACTCGCAAACATAGTATCCACATAAATTATTCCTCGCTTCCTGCCTCAAACACTTTACGAGAATAGAATTGAATCAAAACAATAATCAAACATGGTAATGGTATTAAAACAATAATTAAAGATATGTGAGGACCTAGCTATAGTACTACTTACACTGAGTTGTCGAAACTGCAGATCCTCTTTCCATTCACCCCTAACTTCCTTAATATACTGTTTCCAAACTCTTTTCGGCAAACAAAATGAGTAAAGGAGTTATTAATTACTTGATATTAGGAAATGAACAAAAGATGTTGATATAGTGCGATAATGATTAAAATTACATCTGAAACATTTCAACCAGGTTCACCCATCTCTTGGGGTTTTTATGTTTTGAGTCCATCACATGTATTTTTCTTTGGTCAACTTGAATGATTAACAGAATAAAATGGAACCTATGCACACATAACTCATCAATTACACTTAACATCGAGTAAACGAAATCTAATATGTACAAGATAATAACACTCACTAGAAGTTGTAAGGAAATAATATTTCTGTTTTGTTTTGTTGTTTCATTAGAAACTTTAGCAAGTAATCCTCTATTTCCTTGGTGTTCTTTTTTACCTTATATTCATGAATGTTATTTGGATCAATGAACCCAAGATCATAGATTCGTCCTCTTTTGCATTCGAGAATCTTCATTCTACATAATATCGTACAAAAGAATATAGTGAGGGTAATTATACATGCAATGAATGAGCTGAGCCAGAGACTTAATTATAGAAAGAAATCACTTACAAACTATAGCAAATGATGATAGATTTATCGAGGGCATCTTGATTGAATAACTGGAATAATTTCGTAAACTCAATGTGTATCTCGTCCTTTCCATGGAAGTAATGCCCCTCTCTAATTGCCACTATGAGCATGATCTCCCCTTTCGCTGAGGCTCGCATATACCACTCATGCATGTTTCGCATTTGTGTTTGTAGGAGCGGGACCTCCTCATGTCTGACGAGAGGCTTCTCGTTCTCGTATTTGTATGCTAATTCAGCCTTGGGTGTGGCTTCTGTGCCTAAGTATTGACCAACAGTCATACCAAGATCTCTAGCCATTTGTGCGACTAGTTCTGCATCGGAAAGCACGTACAGCGGGTGCATGATTCACTAGTGGAAAACAAGCTTCTAGTCCTGGTCTGTAACAGGCTCTAGTCCTGGTTTGGCACCTGAGACTACCAATTCGGGACTAGAGGCCCCTATCTTCAGTCCCGGTTTGCTAGAACCGAGACTAGAGGCCACCACGTGGCAGCGACAACATGCTAGGGCTGGAGGACCTCTAGTCCCGGGCCGTAACATGACCCGAGACTAAAGATTTCCTACCGCAGCAGAGAATCGTGTGTTTTCTCTGCCGCGACATGATTTTGTGTTTTTATTTTCATTTTGTTTTTTCTATTTCGTTTCTTTTTCAATTTCTGTTTTATTATAATTTCAAACATGTTTCCGTATACATATTATACGTTACTACATACACAGTACACATTGATTCACATATTGGGATCACACATCATTGATTCACATATATATTACATGGAGATCATATATTACATGGATATCAATATTGAGTTCGTCGTCCGCCACATAATGTTCTTCTCTTTCATCAGTGATCTCCTTCATCACAAATCCTGCCAATTCTTCTTGACTTGCTCGTATGCGCTGTTCTGGCTCGAGCTTCTTCCGCAAATGGTCTATATAAGTTGAAGGAACTCTGCGCTCACTGGTCAACTCACGAATATATTCGCAAAATGTAGTATCCACACAAATGAGTCCCCGATGGCTGCTGCAAACCCTTCGTCATTTTATAAGTTAGATTATCTTTGATTTCCCCTTGCGTTTCATTTTTGAACTGTGTCCAACACCTGGTCGGCAAATAAAATGAACAAAGGAGTTATTAATTACTTGATATCAGGATATGAACGAAAAAACCGATATAATGCGATAATGATAGAAATTACTTATGTAGCATTGCTTTTATGCCACTCCAGTGCTCTTGGTCCTAACTTAATGGGTCAGTGACTTCAACTTGGGACTTGTCAACTTGAATGTTTAGGAGAATCTAGTGGTACCTACGGACGTTTATATAAGAAAACATGCATAACTCATGAATTACACTTAACATCGAGTAAGCAAAAAAGAATATATACAAGACAAAAACACTCACTTGAAGTTGTAAGAAAATAGTATATCCTTACAGTAATTATACTCTCTTAAAAAGGTGGAGATGTCTTTGAAAACGTCATTGGGGGTGATTGTCTAACGTAGGTTGATTAATGATATATGGATCAATGAACCCAACGTCATAATTTCTAGCTCTTTTGCATTCAAGCATCTTCATTCTGCATAATAGCGTACAAAAGGATAAATAGTCAGGATAATGTATTACATATAATGAACGAGCTGAGCTAGAGACATATAATTTCAGAAATAAATCACTTACAGATAATAGCAACCGAGGATAGATTTGTCGAGGGCGCGCTGATTGTATAACTGAAATAGTTCGTTCATTTGAATGCAAATCGAGTATGGTTTGAAGTGATGCTCCTCTCTAACGTCCGCCAAAATCCATTCTTTCGAGTGCTTTTTTGCTGCTTGCATCATGTAGCAGTCATGCAGATTTCGCATATGCGTTGATAGCTGCTTGTACACCTCATGACTAACTAGAGACTGCCCTTTTACATATTGCCGTGCTATCTTACCCATTGGCGCGTCTTCATAGCCTAAAAATTGACCAAGAGACATACCTGCTTCGGTAGCAGCAGCTTTGGCATGTGCTACAATGATACCCATTTATTTAGCAGCAGGTTTGGCTCTAGGGTCCAATAATTGCTTGTCCTTATCCATATCGGCTCTGAAGTCCTTGTCAATATCGCAACTCACTATGAGCGGGGGGACCGATTGAGTTTGTTGTTGTCTAAGCTGGGGAATTTGTTTCCTGCATTTTGCATTGGTTTTTGTGTTCTGGTTAGACTTGGCACTTTTTGCCTGCTTAATAATTTTGCGGTTATAGTCTAAATGCAGATTCATTGATATTTGGGATGGTTGCTGAAGAAAGGACTTAGCCACTTTTTGGTTTTTATCAAATACCTGCGGTGGCTCGGGATTTTTTGGTGCAAAAAAGTCTTATTGTAGGCATCCACTTCCACGGTGTTTTCCTTATTAGTCTTGTCATAAGGTCTCTGTGGCCTTGGCACCAACCCTGGAAACTTGATGTACTTCTTTTTCCATAGAATGATGTGGCACTTGACATCTCCCAGTTTCTTATGGCCTTTAGGTGTAGCGATTTCAATCTCTAGGTCCTCAAACCCCTCCACTAGGTCATCCACCGAGACATGAGAAAAGCCAGGTGGAATCAGAAGTGAATGGTGGAGTGCTCCAGGTAGATAAGGTAAAGCATTGTCGATCGCCACCTTGAAGGACAAGTTGTTCATTAGCTGATGTAGTTCACATTGTGTCATCCCTCTAACATCATCCACGGGGTAGCGACATGCCGGTGCATCCTCCAGCAATGCATGATCATCAACATGGACCTCCGTGGAAGCCACACTGCTTCTCTGCTGGCTATTATCCAATGCAGGATTCTCCTACGGCTGAGATGACCTTTGGCTAATTTATTCCACTACCAGCTTCTTCATCCTAGCTAGTTCCTCTTCTATCTTCCTGATCCGGTTTGCCTCCCGGTCCTTCTTTCTCTTACGGCTTCTGTAATTGTCATCATAGTGAGGAAACCCTTTCTTCCATGTAACACTGGTGCCTTTGCCTCGTGTTCGTCCAGGTTTTTCAAGATTCCCAAGGGCGCATGTCAGCTCGTCGTTCTCTCTCTCTCGGGCCGGAACAACCCTGCTTGAGCATCGGCCATTTCTTTAACAAGTGCATTGGAGGGTGTTAGATTTTTTCTTGAAAATTTGTCTCCCTTGTTTCTTGGTTCAACATTCCCCATGCCCATACCACCAGTGCTTTGACCGCTTGGGCCATCCATCTAAACCTAGAATGATCCCTCTATCCCTGATTTTGGACTCCATAGCTTCCCACTTAGGCACGACACTCTTGTAGCCACATGTCCCCATTTTATGGTGGTATTGCTTTTTCTTAGCATTTTTCTTATTTTTTCCGACCTTTCCTTGGCTTTAGAAGATAGCTTGTACTTTACAAAATCGAGCCACTATTCTTTCTCGTATGCTCCTGTGAAATTTGGACTTTTCTTTTTCACAAAATAATTCACGTATAAAGATTTCTTTTGGTTCTGGAACAGTTTGGCCATCTTTGATAGAGCCCACTCCTTGATTCTCGCACTTCTTTCAAGCCCACCCGAAATTGGGGTAGTACCATCTGCATCGAATTCTTCATACTCTGGAGGTAGTATGAAATAGGCTATGAGCTTATGCCAAAGGTCTTATTTGGCATCATCGTGGATAGAACTAGTGAATTATTCACCTGCATTCTTTGGCTTATTCCATTCTTGAATGGTGATTGGGAGGTTGTCCCTAGCAATCACTCCGCATTGATTTACAAACATCCTTGCATGTTTTCTGAAGCAATCGGTTCACCGTTATAATCTATTTTGTCGATGGTGAACCTTTGATTACCATCCAACTTTTTCTTAGGGCCTTGTTTCATTCTACTTGTTGATTGCCTCGATCCGGAGGGCTAAAAGTAGAGAGAAGAAAGAAGAGTGATTAATATATATATACAGATCAATTAACATTGATCTAGTCATAAGAGGCTTAATATATATATACTTCGCCGATTATTGTCGAGGGGCCATAATTGTTGTTTGTTTGCCCTTCATAAATGTTGTTTGTTTGCCCTTCATCCATCAATTCTAGCTGATGTCTATCACCAGATGGATTCATAAATGACGATATCTCAACCTCGTCTACATAATCTTCTCCAGCATGAGGTTCAATCATATAAATATTAAGTTCTATTTCACCATTTATAATGCCCATAATAAGCTCCTTGCCATTGGAGTTAGTGGTGTGCTCCATCACTTAACTATTGCAGAAAGAAAGGTAAAACAAGTTAGAAAAATAAAGAGTAAGAAATGAGCAATGTACTAAAAAATTCACCACTACCACTATATATACTAATACTAGACCACTACCACTATATATACTACTGATTAGTACTAATACTACTAGAAATACTACACATACTATGGATACTACTACAAATACTAGTAATACTACCAATACTACTACTAATTGTACGACAACTACTAAGACTACTGATGACCCACAAGTATAGGGGGTGTATCGCAGTATTTTGAGGGAAGTGAAACCCAATTTATTGATTCGACACAAGGGGAGCCAAAGAATATTTATAAGCCTTAACAACTGAGTTGTCAATTCAGCTGCACCTGGAAAAAATCTTGTTCACAATAGTTTATCAGTAGCAACAGTTTTGTAGTAGCGATAACAAAGTAATAGCAGTAGTAAAAGTAAAGACAGTAGGAACAATTACAGTAAACAGTAGGATTAAAGCGCGGTAAGCATAGGGATGGATGGACGGGCGTTGCATGGACAAGACAATTCATATAGCAATCAAGACATAGGACATTTGCAGATTAAATAAGATAAAGCATTCAAGTACTAGATAATCATAGGCATGTGTTCTATATATAGTCATACGTGCTCGTAATGAGAACTTGCACAACATCTTTTGTCTTGCCAGCCCGTTTGCAGCGGGGCCTCAAGGGAACTACTGGCAATTAAGGTGCTCCTTTTAATAGAGCACCGGAGCAAAGCATTAACACGCCGTGAACACATGTGATCCTCACATCAAAGCCATCCCCTCCAGTTATCCCGATTAATGTCACTTCGGGGCTTTTGGTTCCAGTCAACAATATGTGTATACAACTTGCAGGTAAGACCATAAACGATACTATCATAATGAATCAATAACATGTTCAGATCTGAAATCATGGCACTCAGGCCCTAGTGACAAGCATTAAGCATAACAAGTTACAACAAAGTCAAAAGGCACTAATAATAGATACTAGACACCATGCTCTAACAATATGATGCCATTATATGAATGATCTCATCCAATCCCTACCATCCTCATAGCCTACAACGAGGGATTACTCACTCATGGATGGGTGAATCATGGATGGTCGATGGAGGAAGCGATGGTGATGATGATGGCGATGATCTCCTCCAATTTCCCGTCCCGGCAGGGTGCTAGAACAGAGTTTCTGGCTCCGAATCACGGAATCTGGTGGTGGAAGCGTAGCGGAACTCTTTCTAGAAAAATGTCGAACCCTCCTAGGTTTTTAAGTCAGGAGGCATCTTATAGGCGAAGAGAGAGGTAGAGAGGGTGACCGAGGCGGCCACACCACCCCCAGGCACGGACTGGCCTGGCCCGCACGACCAGGTGGTGTGGGCCTCTCGTAGCCCTCCCCCGTCTCGTCTTCTGGCTCCGTGAATCTTCTGGTGAAATAGGATTTTTGGCATATTTTCCAGGATTTTTCCTGATAGTTGATTTTTTGTACAAAAACTAGACACCAAGGTAATTCTGCTAAAATCAGCGTCAGTCCGTGTTAGTTGTATTCAAATCACATAAGTTTAGAGGAAAAACAATAGAAAAAGTGTTTGGGAAAGTAGATACATTTTGGACGTATCAACTACTAAGACTAATACTACTACTAACACTAATGTAATGTATATACTCAAATCCATCAAATTTTTGATAAGAAAATTTCATGTCTTTTAATTTCCTAACTCTATAGTTCTTCGGATCATCAGATCAGAAGGGAGATCGAGGGAGGGAGAGGGCCGAGACAAACCTAGGAGGCGGTGGAGCAAGGGCGCGCACGTGAGGATGACGACACCGGTGACAATGTTGGCGGTGATGACGGCGGCATTCACGTCACGGCGTCGCTTGCGGCGGTGATGGTGGCGGTGGACGATGGTGCCCGACGGTGGTGGTGGTGCCGGCGATGCAGGCTCGGACATCGGACAACGACGGTGACAACGATGCGTGCAATTTCGTCAGCCTGCCGGTGTCGAAGTTTGTGGCGCCTCCTGCGTGCTAGAGCTCGAGTCGAGAGAATGAGAACGGACGGGAGAAGAAGGAGGACGCTTCGGTATATATGGAAAAGGCCTTTAGTCCCGGGTCATGCCATGACCCAGGACTAAAGAACCTTATGTCCCGGGTCGTGGCATAACCCGGGACTAAAGGCCCCCTCTAGTCCCGGGTGTAGCTAGGACCCAGGACTAGAAGTCACTTTTCGGCATCCACCGCTTTCGCGCGTGAGGTAGATCTCTAGTCCCGGTTGGTAATTATACCCAGGACTAGATGGTATTTTGTAACTTCTATAATTCAAAAACATTGTGACTTTTCGAATGCAAAAACATCAGAATTGGAAATGACTATTTCTAATTCAAAATTCGTAGCTCCTATTTAATAAATCGAAATAATACAAATAATATGTCTATTATTATCATATAAATATAAGGAATCTTAATATATCATTCATACATTTGTTTGCATCATGTATCAATTGTGTTATTTTAATTTCAAAATGCATTCACTATTTTTTTTGCATATTTCAACGGGGCTTTTTGTGAAGCAATCTGGTTGGGACATTGTTCATGTAAGGTGGTCTAGTATTTTTGAAAAATGGGGTGGTAGCATTTTGAATTATGCCGACAAATGCCTGCCGAGTCGGTTGGAAGCAGGTCCGGTTTGAACTACAGATACATGATATAATGCTCATGATTTTTTGAAAAAATAAATTTTAGACTCACAATATGATGTTTCTTCATAGATCCAATTCAAGTTTTAGCGAGGCTCATCCCCCATCTGCATGCTCGCCGTTTTGACCATATTTTGAAACGGGAAAATTTTAAAACGGACATAAGAAATTCAAAAACGGTCAGAACAATGTAAATCCTTCGCATGGTGTCATGTGTGACATAGTTGCAAGGAAACATACCAAACTTGGTATAATTATTGCATCTCGAAAATTCCTTCTCAAAATGAGCTATTATGTTCGAGATTTCATGGCTTATGGACCAAATGACCAATGCTAGGGCCAGAATCATGGCATAGTTTGTGATACTGTGCCCATATTGTGCAGGCATGTGTATATTGTGATGGAGAACAATGTTGTAGGAGGAAGTTTTCCTTTTCGTCGCATGGAAAGCTATTTTCCATTTTACGAGTGCTAAAAATGGGGCATTTTGTGAAGCATCCACCAAAGGCATAATTCAAAATGCTACCACCCCATTTAAAAATAATACTGGAACACCTTACATGGACAATGTCCAAACCAGGGTATCTCAAACCTTTTCGTTCACCCTAGGTGAAAAAGACAAATGCCTGCCGAATTGGTAGGAAGTGGGTCCGGTTTAAACTACAGGTACATGATCTAATAATCATGATTTTTTTGAAAAATCATTTTTAGACTCACAATACGATGTTTCTTCAGAGATCCAATTCATGTTTTAGCGAGGCACATCCCCCATCTGCATGCTCGCTGTTTTGACCATATTTTGAAACGGGAAAAATTGGAAATGGGAATAAGAAATTCAAAAACGGTCAGAACAATTTAAATCCTTCACGTGGTGTCATATTATGTGACATAGTTGCAAATAAAAATACCAAAGTTGGTATAATGATTGCATCTCGAAAAATCCTTCTCAAAATGAGCTATGATGTTCGAGGTTTCATGGCTTTCGGACCAAATGACCAATGCTATGGCCAGAATCACGGCATAGTTTGTGATACTGTTCCCATATTGTGCATGCATGTGTATCTTGTGATGGCGAACAATGTTGCAGGAGGAGGTTTTCCTTTTTGTCGCACAGAAAAGCCATTTTCCATTTTACGAGTGCTAAAAACAGGGCGTTTTGTGAAGCATCCACCAAAGGCATAATTCAAAATGCTACCACCCTATTTTTCAAAAATACTAGACCACCTTACATGGATAATGTCCCAACCAGGGTATCTCAAACCTTTCTGTCCACCCCGGGTGAAAAAGACAAATGCCTGCCGATTCGGTAGGAAGTGGGTCCGGTTTAAACTACAGGTACATGATCTAATGCATTTTTAGACTCACAATACGATGTTTCTTTAGCGATCTAATTCAAGTTTTAGCGAGGCCCCCATCTGCATTATTGTATAAGTATATCAAAAACCATTTTAATTTTTTAAACAAATGTTCAAACAAATTTTCAGTAGATTGACCTCTAGTACCGGGCCTTATTACGAGCTGGGACTATAGGCTCCCTCAAGCGGGGATGACTAGCGCAAGCCCTCAAGTCCCTGGCCATATTATGAACCAGAACTAGAGGTCCGGAACGACCCGGGACTGGAGCTGCCCCGGCCTCTTACCCGTTGGAGCCGGGATGAACCGAGAGTAGTGCTCACACTAGTCCCGGCTCATGACCCACCTGGGACTAGACCTAGAATCGGGGCCGAATCGAAGCCCTTGTTTCTAGTAGTGATTGGTTTTTCTGTTCTTCGAGCTGGGGAATTGTTTTCCCGCTTCTACTAGTACTTCTCGACCACTCCACCTTCGCCTTATGTGACATCATAATAGAGTGGTCATAGTCTGATACCGGTTCTAATGGACATGGTCTCTCAAGAAATGCCACAATGTGTTTCACTATTTTGGGTGCTATATATAGGTTTTGCGGGGGCCGTTTCGGTGCAAGCTGGTGTTTCACATCTTCATCCACGGCCCTTCTGAGTTCCTCATCACTCATGTCGCAAGGTAACTTGGCAGGAGTCTGCTTGGATTTCTTCCTTGTACCTACTGAGGGTTTTGTCGCAGCTATAGTACTAGACATCGAAGCAGCGATGCTCTTCCGCTTTTGCAATCGGGGCTAAGGTGGTGGTGTCTGCTGCAAGCAGCAAAGGAGACGAAGTTTGCATACGCGCCGGATATGGCAGGTGCGGTTGAGGCGGCAGAGCCTGCTAATGTGGTGGAGTCTACAGACGCACCAGAGATGGCTGAGGCGGCGGAGTATGCTGAGGCGGCGGAGTCTGCAGAAGTGCCAGAGATGGCTGAGGTGGCGGAGATTGAGCTGGATTGCAACTGAGAGAAGTCGGTGGCCTTGGCATCCAATGTTTTCCTTTCACCATAGAATAGTGCCTTTCCTGGATTCTCCCAGTTCACTCAGACCCCCTTCACCTGCAGGAAAGTCAAGCTTCAGGTATTGACATGGGTATACCCTGCAAGTACTCGAGTTTGGTATATACGGGCCAGGTACGATGGAAGCCCACGGCGTTGCCACGGCCCAATGAAGACTTCAAGTGGCTCACGGACTCTCGATGACTTGCGAGACAAGAAGAAGTTTAAAGATAGAAAGTTTAAAGGGAAAAACCCTAGTCTATAACCGACTCGACCTGCTACCCGAGACCTGGCTTATCTATATAAAGGCTAGGAGGGGGCGGCGAGGAGGACACACGCAACCCTAGTTTCCACAACTCTTGCCAGATTGCATCTGTGCGCCCCTGTAATCTTCGATTCCTTCGTTAATTCCAAGAGCAGACAAGCAGGAGTAGGGACCTCTACGAGGCCTGAACCTGGGTAAACCTTGCGTCCTTGTGTGCTTGTTTGCTAGCCGATTGATGCTTCCAGCGCTCCCTCCTTCTTCAAAACCCAAGTCCATAACGATGGGCATTGATGAGTTAAACCCTCGTCAATTGGCGCCGTCTGTGGGAATTGGGAGTGCTGATGTTGCAACTTCTTTGACCCCATCAACCGTGATCTACAACTCCGCAATAGCGGAGATTCGCTAGCTCTTCGGTGCATTCGACTTCACCGTCCACACGCTAGCCACTCGCCCGGCTTTCGAGTCCATGGGCGATGGAATCAGTCTGGTGATCGGGAGTTTCCGCTTCCAAGTTCGTCAGATGGGCACGCTTCGCATGCCTGACCAGCAAACAGAATCCGCGATTGCTCCAGCATCGTGGTTCCCGCCACCAATCGGCACCCTCAGCAAGCTTAATACCTCAGCGGCAACTGAGAGCACGGACAGCGACAACAGTCGTGGAGCCGATCCAGGTGACCTAGCCACATAAGATGGAGATTGCGGCTCCGGATCCGAAAGTTGCGGAAGCAGCAGCTTCCCCAACCACTTCGTATGTGCGGTCATCAACACTGGCGATAGCACCGTCAATCACGAAAACGGTGGCAACAGATCTAGCACCGATCCGCCTAACGGTGGCATACCTAATGGCGGACCACCTAATGGCAGTCCCACCAACGGTGGCAATGGCGCACCCGTCTGATACGTCCATTTTGCATCACTATTCTATATCATAATTTACTGTTATTCATTGATATATTTCATATTAAGAGATGATACTTATGTTATTTTATCTGTTTTTGCATGGTTGATGACTTTTGGAGCATGGACCGCTGCAGTCAGGATTCTGAAGAAAAGGGTGTTGTTTGGAGGCAAAATTCGCGAAGATCAGAAAATTCGGGAAAATATACGGAAAATCCTATTTTTCCAGAAGACGAAGGCTGCGAGAAGGAGGAGTGGAGATGGGTCACAGGGGGCCCACACCACCCCTTGGCGCGGGCCAGCACCTCCAGCTCTCCCCTCTAGCATATATAATCCTCCCAAAACCCTAATAATCGCGGAGCGACCATAGAAAGATTCCGCCTCCTCTGCGGGGCGAAAAACATCGAGAGAGAAAGATCTCTCCGGCAGATAGAATTCTGCCAGGGGAATTCCTTCCCGGAGAGGGGAGATCATCGCCATCAACACCACCATCAAGCTGGACTTCATAGGGATCATCATCATCATCATCACCACCATCATCACCACTAGCACCCTCATCACCATCTCCATATTGCTATAACAATTGGGTTGAATCTTGCATAGTTCTTAGGGGAAACTTTCCCGGTGTTGATTACTCTTTGTAGTTGATGCTATTGAGTGGAAGCATTGAATTATCGTTTATGTTCAGATTGTTATACATCATTATTCCATCTCTGATCATGATCCATATGATGTCTTGTGAGTAGTTTGTTTTGTTCCTGAGGACATGGGAGAAGTCATGTTGTTAGTAGTGGAGTTGTGTTGAGAAAGATTCAATAGTTTGATATTTAGGTTGTGGTGTACTTCTTCTAGTGATGTCATGTGAACGTCGACTACATGACACTTCACCTATATGGGCCTAGGGGAATGCATTGTGTATTTGGCTACTAATCATAGGGGTTGTCGGAGTGACAGAAACCTAAACCCCGTTAGGAAACCATTGCACAAGGGATGTCAGGGTCTTAGAGTTTAAAGCTGTGGTTAGGTTTCTACCTTAATTACTTTCTTGTACTTACGGATGTTTACAAGGGGTATAATCACAAGTATGTAGTAGTCCTAGGAAGGTTGGTACATTAGCATAGGTTCACCCACACAACACTTAGCGAACTAAAGAAGATTAATCAACTAGATGAAGTAAAAGCACTTGACAGTCTTCCCGTGTGTCCTCGAGAATGTTTGGTCATCTTAAGTAATACAACCGGCTTGTCCTTTGCTGAATAAAGGATTGGGCCACTTGCTACATTTATTCCTACTATCTTTTATTTACTCGTACTTTATTTACTTGCTATATCAAAAACCCCTAAAAATCCGTTTGCTAAGTATTTGCAGAGAATTCCTGATCCATACCACTAGCCAGCACCTTCTGCTCCTTGTTGGGTTCGACACTCTTACTTATCGAAAATACTACGATACACCCCCTATACTTGTGGGTCATCAAGACTGTTTTCTGGCACCGTTTCCGGGGAGTGAAGCGCTATTGGAGAGTGGAACTGGTAAAGGAAACTTCTACTATGAGTACTGTTTACTTCTGTTAGTTGCTTTATTTTCGTTATGGATAATTCGCTGAGTTTCTTGTTTCGTAATGCTACTACCACTACTAAGGTAGTAGATGAACCACCACCTGCTGAGAATGATACTTTTAAAATACCTAAAGAATTATTGATCGTGTTATGGATAACTACTATGCTGGGGATGGAACTGTCCATCCCGGTGATCATTTGCTCTTTATACACGAATTATGCGGGTTGTTCAAGTATGTAGGTATTACTACAGATCAAGTTAAGAAGAAGTTATTCTCATTATCGCTGAAAGGAAGAGCTGAGGAATGGTATAAGTTGCTGAAGAATGGTCAAGCTCTTGAATGGGAAGAAATAGTACCTCTCTTTTATTCAAGGTTTTATCCTCCTAGTGAGATTCATAAAGATCAGAACCAAATATACAACTTTTGGCCCCTTGATGGGGAGAGTACAGCTCAAGCTTGGGGGAGATTGAAGTTACTAATGCTCAAATGTCCCATTAATGAGCTCCCCATTAGCATTATTATCAATAACTTTTATGCAAGGCTCCCTCTACATGATAAGGATTTATTGGATGCTTCTTGTGGTGGATCATTCACTCGCATGGAAGAAGACGCTAAATGGGATCTTCTAGACCGTATTCAAGATAATGTTGAAGCATGGGAGAATGACAAAGGAAGAAAGTCAGGTATAAATTATGATTATGAATGCATTGAATCTTTTATGGCAACCGATGACTTTCAAAATATTAAAAATGTTTATGGTCTAAACTCTCAAGCTATTGCAACTTATTTTAAGGCTTTTGCTTCCTACATTGAAGTGCCTAAAAAGAAGTGGAATAAGTATCATGAACCTTATAAAGATATTTCTAAGAGTGTTCCTGCAAGAAATACTGAAGTTTATACTGCTAATCGTGTTTTACCTGAATCTTACATTGAGAAAATGCCTTTCCCAGTTAAGATAAAGGGACATTTTGTGATAGCTAGTCTGGTTAATCAAAGTACACATAAAGCTGGTGAACCTGATAAACAAATGAATGATGAACCTATAATAGAAAATGTGAAAGACTTTGTCACTAAATATGTAGAAGAGGGACACACTATCCTTTATAAGGATACCTCTAATATTGTTTCACAGAGTAGTGGTACGAGAACTAGTATTTCTGTGTTTTCTGTTAGGATAAGTGATCATTGTTACGATGGCCCTTGCGATAGTTATATTGTTAAGTTTATGCATGATACTGAAAGTTACTATGAGAGAGGGAAAAGTGTTCTTATGCATCTCAATAATATCAAGTTTCCTTGTTTTATGCTGAAAGTTTTTATGTTACACTTCTTTTGCCTTGCTATGTTGTTAGCCTCTGGTTTCAACAATTTGTTTGTTTACAAAATTCCCTTGCATAGGAAGTGGGTTAGACTTAAACGTGTGTATTTTTTGCTTCTTAATGCTCTCTTTTACTTCAATTCATATTCCCATGTGAGCATCTTCAAAATTATCATACCCATCTTAATGGCTATAAAGAAAGAGCTTTTTGGGAGACAACCCAATTTATTTTTTGCTTCCATTTTGTGTTTGTTTCTTTGACTCTTGGAAGTTATTACTTCGGTAATAACCTCTCCTTATCCTTTTGTTTGGTTTTTGTGTCAAGATCAACCTCTAATGAGAGAGAAGTAAGATTTGGGGAAGTTGCTGTCCCGAAACAGATTTTAGTGCTTCACCGTAAACATTCATGAGAGATCTCTATATGTCGGAATGAGCTGAATTTTTTTGTACTTCTGACCCAGGTTCTTATTTAACTTTCGTTAGTTTTGCACTTTTTCATTTGAGCAACATAAGATTTTCAAAAAAAAATGATCTTTACCTGTTGGTCTGTTTTGACAGATTTTGCCACTCTTGCATTTGCTTCTTTATTTGATTTCCTTTTTGAATTCTTTTTGGGTTTTCGGAAGGAGTTGCTACCGTAGCTTATGTTTTGATGATTTTCAGTTGAAGTTGGACTCAAAAGGTTTTATCAATTCACTTGTACTAATGTTGCTAATGAGAACTGTGTGAAGTTTTGTGTGAAAGAAATTTCCAGGTTAGTGGAGATAATGGTATAATAAGGAAGTGAAAGGTTTCATGAATCAAGTAATAAGTGTATGAAGATGAAGATATTGATGTTATTCAAGTGGTGACTCCGGAAGAATCCACTAAATACCAAATTTAGAGAGCCGCAGACTCCGTTTTTAAATTGGTAACAGTTCTGGGAAAGAAGACTTCAAGGAGGAAGAGTGGGAAAAGAATCGCAAGAGCTGGGATCCACAATCTAACATGATCATGCACCGTATCGAGCACAACTCGGAGTTGATTCGTACTCTCACCTTCGAGATTGAGGACTTGGGGAAATTGATCAAAGAGCTCATCGAGAGAATACCACCACCACCGAAGGAGTAATTCATCATCATCAGTTTTGGCATCCCCTTGGTTTGTTCAAAGCTTGGGGGAGTGCCGCGGTATCACATCGCTATCTTCTATATTTTTACCTTTTTAGTAGAGTCATATCATGAATAGATAAGTTATCATGTAGGATGGTTTGCATTATGGAAGTGTCCCCTGTCTCGTTAGATATGTATCCCTTGGTGTGAGTTGCCGTTATGGATTATTAATGAGAAGTTCTATAATTTACTCTTTTGCATAGCTTATATTAGTTTTCAATTCGTGGTTATATGATTGATCTTGTTGTTAGTATTGGTATCACTTTGGGATCATTGAGTTAATTTAATTGGTTTTGGTAAACCTGGCTTGGTCAGTAGCAACACTATTTTTGAGAGTTGAATGAAAAGATAAAAGTACTCTTAAGGAAATATAATTTCATCATCTTTCTTTCTTGATTTACTCATAAGTTTAGTATTCTCTAGTTAAGATCTTTTTTGCTTCCAAGGAACATTGCATGTTTTTTATCACTTGTATGTTTGTTTGTTTCCTTCAACTCTTATACTTGCTACCTAGCCTTGCTAGCCAAAAACCTGTACCGAGAGGGAATTCTTCTCGTGCATCCACTCCTTAAAACCAAAACCTTTGCCATTTGTGTCCACCATACCTACCTATTAGCATTATTGCTATTCCAAGTAAATTCATGTTTTTATCTACCTTCCAAATTAAACTTGTTATGTGAAAATTAGTGATTAAAGCTCTCACGAACTTGATGGCACACTTTACTTTCTTGCATCTAATAAACTTGAACCATTGTGCCCATCTATGTTGCGTATATGCTTGCGCTTTGTAAGTTGTGAATTAGCAGAACCATGCTGTCATGGGGAACGCTTTCAACATTGCACTGGTACTTTGTACCTAGTTGATATCATGTTCTTTTGTCTATGGATGTCGTCGGTGTGAAATGAAAGGGGAGCTTGTAAGTCCATGGAGTTATGCATGTGTGTTAGAGAAACGCCTAGGCCGTCAGTCTAATCCATGCTGTCATGGTAGAAACCTGCAACGTAACCATAACGAGCATCTATGAAGCATTCTTCTTATAAAAAAAGAGATAGAGATTGAAAAAAGAGAAAAGAAAAAAATATTATGAAAAGAGGAAAGAGAGAAAAAAGCACCATATTCCCATGGTAAATAAGAAGATTGCTGAGATGCTTGTTGTCTGCCTGCCTTGTCATTTTGATATGGAGATTCTTCCGTATCATCGAGCAAGGGGTACCCCGTTGGTGGTTCTCTATGATACACATGTGCTTGCGACGACAAGAACTTACCGGTGACTAAACTTGAGTAGCATGAGGAGCGGCCCTCGTATTCAAGGGACATGAGATTTTCAACTTATAACCTGTCAAGCATATCCTCATATTTGATCACTTTAACCTTAACCACCTAAAGATGCCTATGATATGGGCAATGAGAGTTGAAAGCTAATAAGTATCATAATTTTTGGGAGCTCTTTATGAAACTTGAAATCCCTGCTTCCTTCTATGAAGGCCTTTCTTTTACTTTTTAGTTGAGTCAGTAAACCTATTCCCTTCTATCTCAGCAAGTATTTTGAGTTGTTGTGTTTCATTCATTCATATGATGATTTATTCAATCATGTTTCTTATGTTCCTTGTTTTGCACATTGCTCTTATCTTGGTGATTACTACTTTGAAAGCTATCATTGAAAATCAGTTATTTGTAAACTCCAGCAAATTATCAACTATTCTTCGACCAAGAGCTAAGTTTGCCTTTACCAATTATAATTCACTTTATGTATCTTTATTGTGTTTCCTTTACTTATTGCAAGTTAAGTTATATAATAGTGAGTTGTCTTCTATTAGGACCTATGTATTGATAAATGTGATACTTCTTGTCCCTATTCTTTTATCGACTCTTCACTCCATAAACCTGAGGTCATGTTTATTGAGCTCAGTTTCGCTTGGGGACAAGTGAAGTCTAAGCTTGGGGGAGTTGATACGTCCATTTTGCATCACTATTCTATATCATAATTTATTATTATTCATTGATATATTTCATATTAAGAGATGATACTTATGTTATTTCATCTGTTTTTGCATGGTTGATGACTTTTGGAGCATGGACCGCTGCAGTCAGGATTCTGGTGGAAAAGGTGTTGTTTGGAGGAAAAAATCGCGAAGATCAGAAAATCCGGGAAAATATACAGAAAATCCTATTTTTCCAGAAGACGAAGGCTGCCAGAAGGAGGACTGGAGATGGGTCACAGGGGGCCCACACCACCCCTTGGCGCGGGCCAGCCTAGGCCGCGCCACCAGGTGGTGTGGCCGCCCTGGCCCACCTCCATCTCTCCCCTCCGGCGTATATAATCCTCCCAAAACCCTAATACTCAGGTAGCGACCATAGAAAGATTCCGCCTCCTCTGCGGGGCGGAAAACACCGAGAGAGAAAGATCTCTCCGGCAGACAGAATTCTACCGGGGGAATTCCTTCCCGGAGAGGGGAGATCGTCTCCATCAACACCACCATCAAGCTGGACTTCATCGGGATCATCATCATCACCATCATCACCACTAGCACCCTCAACACCATCTCCATATTACTGTAACAATTGGGTTGAATCTTGCATAGTTCTTAGGGGAAACTTTCCCAGTGTTGATTACTCTTTGTAATTGATGCTATTGAGTGGAAGCATTGAATTATGATTTATGTTCAGATTGTTATACATCATTATTCCATCTCTGATCATGATCCATATGATGTCTTGTGAGTAGTTCGTGTTGCTCTTGAGGACATGGGAGAAGTCATGTTGTTAGTAGTGGAGTTGTGTTGAGAAAGATTCAATAGTTTGATATTTAAGTTGTGGTGTACTTCTAGTGGTGTCATGTGAACGTCGACTACATGACACTTCACCTATATGGGCCTAGGGGAATGCATTGTGTATTTGGCTACTAATCGTAGGGGTTGCCGGAGTGACAGAAACCTAAACCCCGTTAGGAAACCATTGCACAAGGGACGTCAGGGTCTTAGAGTTTAAAGTTGTGGTTAGGTTTCTACCTTAATTACTTTCTTGTACTTACGGATGTTTGCAAGGGGTATAATCACAAGTATGTATTAGTCCTAGGAAGGTCGTTACATTAGCACAGGTTCACCCACACAACACTTAGTGAACTAAAGAAGATTAATCAACTATATGAAGCAAAAGCACTTGACAGTCTTCCCGTGTGTCCTCGAGAACGTTTGGTCATCTTAAGTAATACAACCGGCTTGTCCTTTGCTGAATAAAGGATTGTGCCACTTGCTGCATTTATTCCTACTATCTTTTATTTACTCATACTTTATTTACTTGCTATATAAAAAACCCTAAAAATCTGTTTGCTAAGTATTTGCAGAGAATTCCTGATCCATACCACTAGCCAGCACCTTCTGCTTCTTGTTGGGTTTGACACTCTTACTTATCGAAAATACTACGATACACCCCCTATACTTGTGGGTCATCATCGTCAACAACAGAGGGGCATTCGAACCTCCAACCATTGTAAACGAACACACTGGTGAATGTGTCATGATCAGGCTCAACGATCTCGAGTGGGCCCATTGCCGAGAAGCTCTGCGAGGCAACCCTCTGCCCCCTGGCACGCCACAAGACCTGCTGATGGGTTATCATTGGCTACTAAAGGAGGAGTACAGACGCTAGTTAAAAATGATCACGTAACTCGAAGCGCATAAAAAGGCGGCGGATGAGTCGAGCCTTCGACGGGCCGGGCTCTCCTCCCACGGAGGATCCTCCTCCAAGGGCAACGAGTACGTGGCCAACAAGAGACGATGTCGAATGGCCCACCTCACTGAGCAGGAGCACATAGAAGCTATGAAAGTCCTCGACTTCAACTCTATGACAGCCAAGACCCGGGGAAACATGGTCCCAAAGACGCCGCAAGCAGCAGTGACAGAGGCCACCATGTACCTCCTCAATAACCAGCCGCCGGCTGGAGATCCCCGACCCGCCATGCACCGATCAACGATCGCGGACTTGGGGTTAATCGAGGCCACTCTTGACAATAACCAACGCCGGAGCTGGAGAAAAGCAAGGCTATGGAAAAACACTATTCCTCACCCTTGTCCAGCGATGATAGTCACGATCTGTCTCGACGTTGCCGCTCACGGCGACACGACCATGGCTACGATGCGCGCGATGACATCACACAGCGCAAAATCGACAAGTCAAGGACACGATGCGCCCGCTCGACTGACTCAGAGGACGAAGACGTGGACCTCTGTGGAGCCAGATGCTTCAGTAGGGCTATCAGGCAAAAGCGAATGCCCAAGGGGTTCAAGCTCCCATCAGAGAACCCAAATTTTGACGGCCTACAGGACCCGAAAATCTGGATGGAGGACCGCATCTCCTCCGTCGGGCTCCATGGTGGGAGTCGAAGCACAGCCATGCAATGCCTGCAGCTACAGCTGCAGGGCGTCGCCCGGGCATGGCTCAACAACCTCCCGCGCGGATCCATTCGCAGCTAGGAAGAGCTGGTCTATAGCTTTGTGCGCAACTTCAAGGGCACCTACAAAAGGCCCGCATCAATCGAAGAACTGAAGTGCTGCCAGCAAAGGTCAGGCGAATCACTACGCTCGTACATCCAGAGGTGTTCCATCATCAAGAACTCCACATAGAATATCTCGAAGGATCACGCAATTGACGCATTCAATGGCGGTGTTCGCCGCATAGAGCTCAGGGAGGAGATGGGCCGCTTGAAGCCCAAAACAATTGACCACCTGATGGAAATCGCGAATCGGTGGGTAGATGGAGAAGACTCGGTGAAAAACCGCGTTCACTCCAACGACGAAGCGGAACTCGAGCGTAGATGCGATCGCTGAAGCAAGCGTCGAATGCGCATCTACGATGACCGCAATGACGTCAACATGGTCGCAGTCGGCTACGTCGATAGGCGCGACGACAACTGCAACAACGGCTATCGCAGCGGTGGACATCGCGACTCCGGGAAAACCACGCAGGTATGGCAGCGCCGCACTCGCGAAGAGGCACCCGTAACAACAATCGAGGATAAACTGTCCGGGCCGTGCTACGTGCACTTCTACATCGACAAGCACGACGGCAAGAAAAAATCCAGGCACCTTCTCAAGGACTGCCGCGAGTTCCTCAAGCTCCACAAGGGTTTGGTTCAGATGAATCGCGACGCAGTCAACAGGGGCTATGGAGTCACCCCAGGCGCTGTAGCACATGGAGCTCCTCCACCACCACCCGCAACTGCACCGGTCCAGAATCAAGGCGGCGAGCCATACCCACGGGCCGTGGGCAACATGATGATCCAAAAGGGGTGCCCCTCAAACCGGGTGCAGAAGGCCATCACTCACCAAGTCAACTTAGCGACAAACTCTCCGCCATCCACCACCGAGTACCTTAGTGGAAGCGACTCCTACATCACCTTCGAAAAGCGCGACCATCTGCGCCAAGTACCTCGTCTAGGCCACTATCCCCTCGTACTCGAGGCACATATCGGAGGCTTCGACATGAGTCGCGTCTTGATGGACGGCGGCAGCGGCATCAATCTAATGTTCGCAAGTACCTTGCATGCAATGAGGATCCCTTGACATGTCTGGAAGTTTCAGACACAACGTTCCATGGCATCGTCCCAGGGAAAGGTGTCTACCCCCTGGGCAAAATCAACCTCGACATCATCTTAGGCACACCGAAAAACTTTCGACACGAATGCATCAACTTCGAGGTCGTCGACTGGCCTTCACAGTACCACTGCATCCTCAGACGCGTCGCGTTCGCTAGGTTCATGGCAGTACCACACTATGCCTACCTGCAAATGAAAATGCTAGGTCCAAACGGCGCCATCACAATCAACGGAAGCTTCGAAAGGTCCAATAGCTGCGACAGGGAATTCAATAGAATCTCCCAGTCCTTCGGCATGCAGGAAGAGCTCGCAAGATTGAAGGAGTCGACAGACAACAGTCTGCCTCCCCTGAGACGGCCAAGCTCACCTGACCTGTCCTTCGACTCATCGGTTCACACAAAGGAAGTCCAGGTCCACCCATCGGACCCGACAAAGACGACCCTCATCGCCAACAACTTGAGTTCCGCATAGGAACTCGTGCTCGTCGAATTCCTCTGTGAGCACTGGGAAATCTTTGCCTGGTGTCCAACGGACATGCCAGGAGTTCACAGGGAATTCGCCGAGCACGCACTCAATGTCAACCCAGACGCAAGTCCAGTCAAACAAACAATTCGGCGATTGTCCGAACCAAGGGCAAAGGCGGTCGGAATGGAGATCAACAGACTCCTCGATGCCAAATTCATACGCGAGATCAAGGAAAGTACTTGGCTCGCCAACACAATACTGGTACCTAAAAAAGGCACGGATATCCTGCGGATGTGCATGGACTTTACCTCCCTGAACAAGCACTGCCCAAAGGATCACTTCCCGCTACTGCGAATCAATCAAATCATCGACTCCACCGCAGGATGTGAGCGTCTATGCTTCCTCGATGCCTACTCAGGCTATAATCAAATTCGAATGAAGGAGGATGATCAAGAGAAAACAGCGTTTACAACGCCTTTTGGTGTGTTCTGCTACAACACAATGCCTTTCGGGCTTAAAAACGCAGGAGCCACCCACCAGCGATGCATGCAAGCTTGCCTCAAGAACCAACTTGGTCGCAACATCCAAGTCTATGTTGATGACATTATTATCAAAACCAAAGAGGAAGCCTCGCTAATCGACAATTTACGCGAGACATTCGCCAACCTCGACCACTACTAGATCAAGATCAATCCGGACAAATGCGCCTTCGGCGTACCATCTAGGCAACTACTCGGGTATCTCATCTCCGCGAGGGGGATTGAGGCAAACCCGAAGAAAATAAAGGC
Organism: Avena insularis; assembly: GCA_023614405.1. Lineage (NCBI taxonomy): Eukaryota > Viridiplantae > Streptophyta > Magnoliopsida > Poales > Poaceae > Avena > Avena insularis. The sequence continues at coordinate 203,165,507 of CM042690.1, read as the reverse complement.
TATACTAGCCAAGGAGAAGCCGAAGAACGTAAGAGGCGTCCAGCAGCTGGCTGGACGAATCACGGTGCTTAGTCGATTCATCAGTCGAATGGGCGAAAAGGTACTGCCCTTCTACCAACTTCTCCGCAAAACTGACAAATTCGAGTGGACCAACGAGGCGCAGGAAGCATTCGAAGACCTCAAGCGCCTACTATCTACCTCGCCAGTACTGGTGGCTCCACGCGAAAAATAACCACTACTGCTATATATCTCCGCCACCAACCAGGTGGTCAGCACAGTACTCGTGGTGGAACGAGCCGAAGAAAACAAAGTCCACGGGGTGCAGCGCCCAGTCTACTACCTCAGCGAGGTACTCACGCCAACGAAGCAGCGGTACCCGCACTAGCAGAAGCTGGAATACAATGTTTTCATGACAGCCAGGCGACTGCGTCACTACTTCCAAGAGCACCCAATCGTGGTAGTCAATGATGCTCCGCTTAGGCATATCCTCAACAACCCCGACACCACTGGATGAGTCACGCTCTGGGGAATCGAGCTGTCTCCACGAGACATTACATACGAGAAGCGCGACGCGATCAAGTCGCAAGTCCTCCCTGATTTCCTCGTACACTAGATGGAGAACCAGCTCTCGGAAAAGCCAAATATGTCTTACCTCTAGACGATGCACTTCGATGGATCAAAACGTAAGGATGGGGCTGGCGCAGGTGTCATACTAACATCGCCCCAAGGAGACAAGCTGAAATACATTCTGCGAATGTAGTTCACCGCCTCCAACAACGAAGCTGAATACGAGACCATGTTGCATGGAATGCGGATGGCAAAAGCCTGCGGCACCAAGAGGATCATTATATACGGCGACTCCAAGCTGGTCGTCAACCAGACAATGCACGAGTGTGACGCACTGAACGACAATATGATCGCTTACCGCGACCTCTACGACACACTCGAAGGGGACTTTGACGGCTGCGAGCTGCGGCACGTAGGCCGCGAAAGCAACGAAGAGGCGGACGCACTCGCCAACATCGGCTCCACCTGTGCCCCCATACCACCTGGGGTATTTCTCGAGCGCATCTGCGAACACTCCATCAAGCCAAAGGCCATAGAGAAGAAAACAAGCGCACCAACGGACTCGGGGGCTACGCCACCCAATGAGCCAATGGCACTCGACGACCTAGAGATGGACACAGGACTCGAAGGACAAATTGGGGTCATGATGATCGAGCCATCTTGGACTCAACCCTACATCACATATCTTCTCAGCAAGAGGCTACCGGACAACCCGACTGACGCACGACACATCGCATGACGATCCAAGGCATTCGCCATAATGAATGACGAACTATACAAATGCAGCATCACAGGAGTACTCCAATGGTGCGCACCCAACACGAACGGAAGGACCGTCCTCCTCGACATACATGAAGGGACTTGCGGGCACCATGCCGGCAGTCGCGCCATCATCGCCAAAGCTCTATGAGCTGGATTCTACTGGCCCATGGCCATGCGCGATGCCAAGGACATCATACAGAGATGCAACGCCTACCAGCGATTCGCGGACAAACCGCATGCACCTGGCACGGAACTCCGGCTAATACCATTGGCTTGGCCCTTTGTGCAATGGGGACTCGACATGGTCGGCAAACTCCCAAAATCCTTGCGAGGAGGATATGTCTACCTCTTGGTCGCAGTCGATAAATTCACCAAATGGATAGAGGCCATGCCGGTGACAAACCAGTCAGGAGCCAGTGCCATCAAGTTCTTCGAGTCCATCGTCTATCGCTTCGGAGTGCCACACAGCATCATTACGGATAATGGAATGAACTTCACCTCTAAGGAGTTCTAGGGTTTCTACGAAAACCTGGGAATCAACATAAGCTATGCCTCCATAGCTCATCCACAGACCAACGGTCAAGTCGAAAAGTACAACGGCCTCGTCTGCAGTGGAATCAAGAAGCGACTCCTCCGACCAGTCGAGAAAGCCGCTGGATGTTGGCTAGACGAGCTACAAATCATATTGTGGAGCTTGCGCACAACCCCAAATAGCGCCACGGGATACACCCCGTTCTTCATGGTGCACGGCGCCAAAGTAGTACTACCCACAGAAGTATGCTTTAAAGCTCCACGAGTAGTCACGTATAGCGAGCAACAGTCAACACTTGCACTCGAAGACTCCGTCGGTCTCCTTGATGAAGCACGGGAGATCGCAGCAGAAAGATCAATGATCTATCAGCAGAACCTGCGCAACTATCACAGCAAAAGGCTACGCCCCAGATCCTTCATCGAGGGAGACCTGGTCCTGCGAATGAAGCAGCAAGGGTACCTCAAGCTCGAGTCCCCTTGGGAAGGACCATACGTGATTACAGAAGTAATCCAGGTGGCGCCTATCGCCTCAAAGACTTCACGGCAGGAGTCGCATACTCCAACCCCTGGAACGTCGCGCAGCTACGATGCTTCTACCCTTAGTCGTCCTTTTTTCTTACATTGCAAATAAGGATCTTTAGCCAGGCTACTTAGCCACACATTGTACCTTGTATTGATTCTGCGAATAAATAAAGCTAAGTGCCCTGAAACTCTTGTTTTTCTAGCAATTATATCACTCAGGGGCTACGCCACACTTTACACCCTGGTTATACGAACAAAGATGCAGTATCCTGAGTAGCTGACACAACAACAATTGAACCCTTGATACACCAGCCCAGTTGCAACGCACCTAATAGGTTGGCAAGGTGCTGAGATAAAATAAGTCAGGCTAACGAAAAGGAACCGCAGAGTACAAATACACTCGGCAAACATACGAGCTAGCAAGCTCTTTACACATCAATATCAATCAATTATATACAACATACACATACAAACTTTACAACACTGGTACATTTATGTACATGATACAAGTTAAACTACTGTTGCAATAGAAGAACATTTGTTTGTTCCTCAAAGAAGTCGACAATCTCCTCCACTGGGCGATCAACCGCCTGGTAATGAGGAACCATATTTTAGGTTGAACCTACCGGCGGAGTCGGCGGACCAGCAGCAACAGCCGCAACATCCACACCAGGCCTATGCAGTCGCACCAGCGACAATGTAGCCTTGGCACCAGCCACTAACTGTTGCCGCACACACTCACAAATTGCACTCAAATCCTGAAACTTAGCCAGGAGAGCCAACTAGCTCGAAGGTATGGCGTCTAGCGGGAACATCATTTGGTAGATATTCCTCAGGCACGACTGCGATTTCTTCAGAAAGTGGAGCACTCGCGAGGCACGATCCCGCAGGGTCACAAGTGCGATAGCACGATCATGATCCACCCAGAAGTACCCACTTGCCTGAAGCTATTCCTAGGTCAGGTCGTTCATGCGAATGGCGATCCTGTCTTTCTCATCATGTAGATGACGTGCGCTGACAACTATACCAAGCAAGAGGCAAAAGTATGAAGACAATGAACTACTGCGACTGACTACAAGAAAAGATAAGGGGGCAGAAAGCTAACACTTGAACTGGTCATCCAGCTGCGCCGCCTCCTCTAGTAGATATTGCTCTCGAGCGGTGGCCTTCTCCGCCCTCGACTTCCATACATCCGTGTTACCGCGGAGGACGGGCAGTTCGCGTTCCAGCTGCTTACCGCGATCGCGCAGTCGCGAAAGCAAGGACAACTCGTCCACCCTTGAGTGCGACTATGCTAAGGTATCACCAGCGGATGGCAGATCCCGGGCTCACTCGAAGGACCACTCGATGTACCCTATCACAAGCCAAGCAAGAGACAATAAGGGACCAAGCAACACATGGACAAAAACTCAAGGGCATTCAAACAAAGCAAAAGTATCAACAGAGACACTCAGCTAGCGGCATGTTTTCAACAAAAGGAGTCGAGCTATTAACTATTACAAATACAACTACTGAGGAGCAGCTTGCTTCTTTGACTTGGACTTCGGCTTCAGGGGCCTCATCGAGTTCGTAGTAGTATCTGACGCCACAGACTTCCCGCCGGCCCCTGACGCCGCAGCCTTCGCCGCCTTCTTGGCTCGCTGCAGCTCCTTAGAATACTTGGTGACTGTGTTGATGAATTGCGGCCCGTACTTGCCGCAGACAGTTGCAAAAGGAGCAAAAACTACCTATTGACCATCTGTGCTGACGGGCATCGCCTTGGAGACTGTGGCTGGATCAATCTCCACTCCATGGGCTTGCACCATGGCGAGTGCCATGGAGGCGCCGACCGCACGGTGCGATTCCTGAGGTCTGAGGGGATACCTCCAGCGAGGGACTCCACCAGGTCATCCAAGTTCTCAATCAGCTCAGCCTTGGGCGCCAGCTCCTCGTGGATGTGACTGAGTACACCCTTCGCTTTGGTCAGCGTTCCTTGAATGGAAGCGTTGCGGTCTTCGACTGCCGCGATAGCGCCTTCCAAGGCATCATCGTGACGAAGTGCTTGGGTGTCGAAGCTCAAACCGCCAACATCTACACAGAGCAAAGCGTCAACACAATAGCAAGACATCGAAGAAATAAGCAATCGAGACCTAGAAGAAATAATACCTGAAAGAGACTTGGCAATCAAGAAGAGCTGTTCTTCGAACAACTTCTCCCTCGCAGCGATGGAGGTGCGCAAATCCTCTTTGCGTTTCCGTGATTCATCAAGCGCAGCGACTGCCTCATCGCGACTCTTCACCACTGCGGCGAGCGTCTTTTCAAGAGAAGCAGCTTAGCGAAGAAGTTCGATATGCTCAGCTGCAAAAATACAAGATGGATCATCAGTCGAATGTATAAAAACATCACAAGGACAAAGGAGAAGAAGCAAAAAATACTAACTTTCAACCACGCGATGATGTCCAACAATGCGTGCTGTCGACCCATTGCAAGTACCTGCTCTGCCAGACGAGCAGCTTCCTTCACAATAAGCTGCCCCAGAAGAAAAGAAAAGGATCAGCAGATAGCATGGATGACTAATTCGACTGCAAAAAGCAACATCACACATAGGTGCTCCTCTAGAGACTCTGAAGTTGATTGCCGCGCAGTTGTCCTGACAACTATCTGGTGCTCCATAGCGTGTGGAGAACTCGATGAATTGTGCTCGGAGTGGGCCGCCAACGGAGGAGAAGAAGATCGTTCAACCACTTCCTTGGCCTTGGAGTCCGCGACTCTAGCTTCCTTCAAAAATTGGATGTTGCCAGAAGACGACGACGCCGGTTGACTACGGAACAAAAACCAGCATCAGGAAATGCAACTCCAAAAGGAACCAAGATGAGAATTGTAGACTTACCATTCAAATTTATCAAAATCGAAGGTTTGGTCCTCCGACTCTGACGACTCCTTCGGCAGCCGCATCTTCTTGCGAGCATATGGCGCCATGGAGCTCACAGGAACAACAGGAATCAGCGACTCCACACCAACAGCTAGGCCTTCTGGAGTCGATGGAGACGAGGCATCCGAATCCTCGTTGCGTGAATGCTTGCGAGTGTCCGGACTGCTATACTCGGGGGCTTCCTCCTCCTCTTCAAGTGGGACGGTCGATTCCGACTCGTCCTCTTCATCTACTCCACGAGGAATAACCCCCTCAGGAAGAGGGGAAAACTAGGAGATATCTTCCAATCCTGCATACAGAACACAATTCAGTACACGTCAAGAAAATCAGAAACACTCGCCAAAATAAAGCTACTTCGTAGCATAATCATACCTCAGGAGGAGGGTTAGAGGCATCAAATGGAGGCAAGACTGGTTCACTGGGGAGGACATCCTTGAAGGTGTACTTGGTCAACAGTCGCGCCCTCTTATCTACTTCACCCGCGGAAATTCCATCGGCAGATACGCGAGTGACATCGTCCGCACCAGCCCATTGGAACATGGGGTGGATTCTGGCCTGCAGAGGCTGGATGCGACGGCGCAACCATGTGTGAATGAGGGCGCAACCTCCCTCTTCTTTACCCATGCAATTCTCGAGGTCACATACGCGCTCGTACAACACTTCTGTCTCCTCAGACTCGCCAAGCATCGCCACGTTCTTCCAAGAACGCCTCCTCCTGCACGGCGTCACGGGATCGAAGGGCCCGAGTCCGTAGTGCTCTCTGTCGGCCTTCTGGTCGTGGATGTAGAACCACTTGTCCCTCCACCCTTGGATGGACGCCATGAGCTTGATATCGAAGTATGTGATAGAGGAGTCAACATGGATCCCGCAGTCTCCTACATTGTAGACTACGGAACCAGATGCCGACTGGCACTTCAGCTTGAAAAGCCGTTTGAAGAGGCCAAAGTGTGGCTCGACTCCGAGCCAGCACTCGCAAAGTGTAATATAGCAGGCGATGTGGAGAATAGAGTTTAGGGACCGCTGATGTAGCTGGAGCCCATAGAAGCAAAGGAGGCCCCTAAAGAAAGGATGCAAGGGCAGAGACAGACCGCGGATGATGAACGCTAGGAACATCACCTGGAAACCAGCAGGAGGACAAGGAGTTACCTCACCACCTGGCACTCGCGAGTCACCGACCACGGGAGACAGAACTCCATCTTGACATAGAAGACGGAGCTCGGATGATTTGATGATGGACGCGCGCCACGCACCATTGGTGACATGCGTACCCACGCCCTTCTTCTTCCCAGTGCTGGTGGTGCTGGTGCCCATAGTGGCGGAGCTGCCCTTCTTCTTAGCAGCAGCAATGGCGGCGGCGGACTCAGCGGCGGCACCTCCTTTCTTCTTCCCATCTTGCGGTGGCGGTGCGAGCGGAGAAAATAACTCGGAAACACGCGGAGTTGGTCCAGTGCCGTGAAGGGGATGAACTCTAGGAAATAGAGAGCAGCAGCAATGGCGATGGAGGCACAAGCAGAGAAATAGCAGATGGGAAATTACCGCAGCTACGCTGCTACTTAACCCCCTTGCGCATGCAATCCAACAGCCAGTAGAAACCCAATTGGACGCGTGGCACACATCGCGATCGACACGTGGAGAGGCTAAAACACGAACCGTCCCCCACTACCTCCATTACGCACGGAAATCGAGGAGGCAGTTAAAACGAAAGATTGCGCATGCCCGGTTAAGTCAGGGTCAGAAAATGGGACCCACCGCTCCACGTCTCACAAAAGCGCCACGCAGCAACTGAGGTCATCACATCACAAGATCGATGTCATCAAATTGAGCACTAGAAGACTTTGACTACTTAAGTCCTTGCTCAAGTCTTTGACTCCACCAAGCACTCGGGGGCTACTCCCATAGGGAGCGCTAGTCGCGCACCCTACGATTTTATTTTTATGCAGGAATATGGACATTCAAAGCTTACCCAACCACTTGAATCTATGATTCAACGATGGATCATGGGTTACTCCCATAGGGAGCGCTGGAAACAAATTCGACTAAAACAAACAAACAAAAGACGACAGCAGTCGCGACAGTTCTTTAGTCCCTGCCTGAGTCTTCGACTCAACCAGGCACTCGGGGGCTACTCCCATACGGAGCGCTGGTCGTGCACCCTATGATTATTTGTACATCATACTGTGTGTTGATAACATCCACATTCGAAGTCTATGGCGACACCGCCTCATATTTTTCCCTGCAAAGAGACTGCGTCTCCTGGGTCACCCAAATCATCTCCGTGATGACAAAAAAAAATCGGATGCCGTGCTTGCAGCGTGAAGATAAGACCTGAATAAGGCCTAGCAACGCATTTGCTGTGCACTACCAGAAATATATCCGTACCTACAGGTACGATTAACATGCCTTGACGGACGCGTCGAGTGCTCATACCCTTATACTGGAATTCGACTCCTGTAAGACCTCCACGGCTTGAGTCGAATTACACCAGCACTTTTCCGAATTCGAGTCCGGGGACTCGAGTTCAAGTAGATTGCGTTGTTTTGCCCTAAGGTAGTTAACTGATATCGATACATCAGTTAAATCAGACACGCATATCAACAATCCCTATGATATAAACAGAACACTCGAAAAAAAATACTCAGTCAGGCACTCGAAAGGCTTCATAAAGTCCCTAGTTGAATCTACCATGCCACTGGACACTCGGGGGCTACTGACATGGGTATACCTTGCAAGTACTCGAGTTTGGTATATACGGTCTAGGTACGATGGAAGCCCACGTCGTTGCCACGGCCCAATGAAGACTTCGAGTGGCTCACGGACTCTCGATGACTTGCGAGACAAGAAAAAGTTTAAAGATAGAAAGTTAAAAGGGAAAAACCCTAGTCTGTAACCGACTCGACCTGTTACCCGAGACCTGGCTTATCTATATAAAGGCCAGGAGGGGCGGCGAGGAGGACACATGCAACCCTAGTTTCCACAACTCTCGCCAGATTGCATCTACGTGCCCCTTTAATCTTCGATTCCTTCGTTAATTCCAAGAGCAGACAAGCAGGAGTAGGGACCTCTACGAGGCATGAACCTAGGTAAACCTTGCGTCCCTGTGTGCTTGTTTGCTAGCTGATTGATGCTTCTAGCGCTCCCTCCTTCTCCAAAACCCAAGTCCATAACAATGGGCATTGATGAGTTAAACCCTCGTCAGGTATCAAATCCCTTCATAACTTCATCCACCCCGACAATAGCGTAGCCATCTGGAACTAGAGAGCAATGGTAAGTTGGTCTAGGTCCAGAAGTTCAGGTAAAGCCGACCGCCACCTTTATGGATATGTTCACAACTATCACATGTAGCTCGCAATTTTCTGTACCCATGATATCATCCACGGGGTAGTGGCGAGCCATCGTTAGTGCATCATAATCAGCCGGGAGCTCCATGGAAGGCATGCTGCTTTTCCGCCGAGATGTGGTGGGCCGGTAGCATCAAATGTAGGATCTTCGTCCTGCCGCTGAGATGGGCTGGTAGCTTGCTGTCTAAGTGCGTTTATTTGCTCCTGCCGCATTCTTAATGTATCTTCTATATGTTGCATCCGGTCTGCCTCCCTGTCCTTTCTCCTCTAATGGATTTTATAGGGATATTTCTTCCTATCATCGGGAAACCTGAGCTTCCAAGGAACAGAGCCTTCAGTACCTCTTGTTTGTCCTTTGTGTTCTTTATTCCCAACTGCGCATGTTAGCTCGTCGTTCTCTCTGTCTAGATAGAACTTCCCCTCCTGCACATCCTTTGATGCAATTATAAGGGCTTTGCAAGGTGTTGCAAGATGTTTTTTTTGTATAAATACACTTCCCTCTTTCTGGGTTCAACTTCCCCCATGCCCGTAGAACCAAGAATTTGCCCGATCGGTCCACCCCGATGTCTCTGGATCGATACCTTTATCAATCAGGTTGTTCTCAGTTTTCTCCCACATAGGCCTGGCAGCCTTGTAGCCACCTGTCCCCATAACATGGTGATATTTCTTCAGCGCAACATTTGCCTTGTTTATTTTTGACCTTTTCATAGCTTCAGCCGATGTCTTGTACTTCACAAATTCGTCCCAGTGATCTCTTAGCTTCTCATTCGCTCTGTTAAACTCCGGAGTCTTTTCTTCCAGGACATACATTTTGTACAATCTTTTCTTGCGGTCTTTGAATTGTGTGTCCATCTTCTTAAGCGCCCACTCCTTGACTTTTGGCTCTATAACTTTGTTTTCTAGATCCACCTCTGGCGGTAGTTTGAAATTTTTCATGAGCGTATTCCAAAGATTATCTTTGCATCTATCCTCGACATAACTAACTCCATCCGCCTTTCAATTATCCCATTCTCGAATGGTGATCGGGATGGTGTCCCTATTGGGTTTGCAACATAGAAAACAAAAACATTTCCTACGATGTGAACAACTAAGCACCAAGATCTATCTACCTAGATACAATCAACAGGTGGATATACATCCATAGAGATCTTACCCTTGAAGACCAAAAAACTTTGTTAACAAAATCTGATTTTGTGGATGATGTAGTCATTCACTTGCCGATCTCAAGATCATGATGAAGTCCAACAAGTCCAGTAGGTCCAGCACCAGTAAGTCTAGCACCACAAAGCAGCGGTGCATCCGTGATCGCACACACGTCCGGTACCCCGACAACCTCCGCATCCTTGCTCTAGCAATGCAGCGGAAGCATCAACTCCTTTCAGACAAAGTCACGGGTCATGTATCTCGCTAATCCGATACCATGTGGAATAATTCTAGAGAGGGAGATATATCCTTCATGAGGAGGTGTGAGAGTGGAGGAGGAGGAGGTGCTCCTTATATAGGGGAGGGGGGCTGGCATGGCTTCCAGCCATGGTGGGTGCCCCCCACCTCACCCTCATTCATGTGGGTGGAGCTCCACTCACATAAACACACCTCCACTCACATGTCCACTCACATGCATTAAATTTCCACCAAATTTAATGCAAGCATTCATTAAATAAAACTGTTTTATTTATTTTATTCAGAATTTTGTTAATTACTTTAATTATCAAACATTCACATAAAACCCCAGCAACATTTCAATACCACATGCAGAACCTGTTTCTCTAATTTCACCCAAAACAATTATGGTTTCCATTGAAATGATTCTAGCGCATTCATAATCTTTCTCTGAAACATATTTGCTCCAAATGGTGTCAGTATCCCTTAAGTGTGTCACCCTACAGTTCGTGAATAATGTAGACATGATCGAGACCCCTATCTGGTCAATAATCAGTAGCGGGACCTGTAGATCCGTACTGACTCCCACACATTCGACGATGACTCTAGTGATCGTGTGAACCTTTAACGTTTGTAACTTAATCTCTTTGTCTCGCGATATATTACATGTCCAAGATTCGATCATCGATATCCCCATACCTAGTTTGATCTCGTTACCGACATGCACTCTTTTCTTGTTCCCGTGATATAACATTCTAGTGATCTTATCACTTGCTTGCAAGCTACATCAATGTGATATTACCAAGAGGGCCCATAGTATATCTCTCCATCATCTGGCTAGACAAATCCCACTCTTGATCCATGAGACTCTACATAACACCATCGTAGTATCTGAACCCACCTTTATTGTCACCCTGTTATGGTGTGACGTTTGATGTTATCAAGTTACTCTTCCGGTAGTGACATGATCTTATGGTCTAAGGACTTAAGATGTCATATCAATTTTAACACAATGACTTTGATCTTATTACTATTCTTCGAATGAATGTTCATCACACCATTCAACCAATGTTGTGACCTCGTTATTAACAACATCCAATATCCATGATCATGAAACCTTGATCACATTGTTAATCAACGAGCTAGTTTATATAAGAGGCATAACTAGGAACTCTTTATTTTGTTTATTAAACACACATGTATTAACGTTTCCAATTAATAAAATTATAGCATGCAAAATAAAAATTTCTCATAAACAGGAAATAAGATAATAACCACTTTATTATTGCCTCTCGGACATATTCCCTTCAGTCTCCCACACTTGCACTGGAGTCAATAATCTAGTTTATAAACTTGTGCATTCAACACCTATGGCTTTCTGTTGTTGTATATACGCGTTTGCTAGTGGTTAGCATAATCTTCGGATCTGACACTTTCAGATCCGTGTGTATTTGCATGTCTTTGCATCTCTATGCATCACTCATTCTCTAATGAGATGGCATTGTATAAATTTACTCATTTGGTGAGACCTTTAGTTTCTTTGGGTTAAAATATGTTGATATAATTTTCGTACAATATATCTTCATAGTATTATCCCACTGTGAACCACACCTAGTTTGATAACAAAATACTTAACACAAATGCCCTCCTTTGTTGCTACTATAGCAGTCATATACTTAGCCTTTTGTTGTAGTATCCGTCACAATGTATTAACTTTAGAACTCATCCAAATCCATCATGGAACCTCTTTTCCATTACATTGTGCCACCCATATTTTAAATTGAGATAAACTTAACTTGTATTTTATGACAAAACTAGTATCAATGTAACACTTTACAATGAACTACTTTTAACTTTTTATCGCCTATACATAAAATATTCTTAGTTCCTTCAAAGATCATAAGAATATCCTTACTATCGTCCAATGATCATCTTATGAGTCATCTTGGTATATGCACATACCATTTATAGCATAGGACATATCTAGATATGTACATATCATTATTTATCAAAATATTCATGTGATTTCACTCACCAAGTATTGGTACACTTGAATCTTGATACAACCTTTTCCATGCGGCAAGAACCTTTCTTGTCGTTTCCACATTGAACTCTTTCAATATCTCATATATGTACGTCGAGCACAATCATATTAGCACATCAACCTATCCATATAGACATTGATGCCTAATATTCTGGTTTTGCCCAAGTCTTTCATCGAAATTCAATTTTAATGAAATGATTAACCCGTGTCAATAAATTATACATCATTTCCAATCAACAATATGTCATCTACATAATGTATTATAAATATGTCTCAACGCTCCCACTTAATTTCTTGCAAATGCAAGCATCTTCATCGTCTCCAATGAAATTAAACTCTTTTAACATTTTCATCAAGGTGAAGATTCCAACTCCGCTATGCTCACTTCAACCATTGAAGTTTGCATGCCCTTTTAGCATACTTTGAATTAACAAAACCCTTAGGACCGTGTCTTGTACACATCCTAGGTAACCATTCTATTAGAAGAACTTTGGTTTTTTTATTCAACTACCATATACCAAATTATATGTAGTGGTTGCTACATTAATCCATAAAGACTAAATATCACTACAAAGTATCAAATCTTGTCATAATCAACTCCTTGAACATTGTCGTAAACTCTTTTTCGACATGTCGACTATTTCATAGATGTCAAACACCCATGTATATTTATTTATAGGTCCAAATACGACCGATAGGCTTCATGCCTTTCTGGAGGGTCTTCCAAGTCCAAAAACTTGATTTCTCGTGTATGGAAACTATCATAGATTTTATGAATTATAGTCACTTGATGGAGTCAGGACCCATCATTGCTTCTTTGCATGTAGCTGGTTCATCATTGTCAAAAAAGTAATGTCTTGTTTAGCAAATCTCACTATTTGATTGTTACTCGACGCATATAGTTCAAATAGGAACTCTAATCTCCGAGATCACAACCTTTGTAATCATGGGAGCCATGAGCATTGTGGCTGCCACCGAGACATTTTCTGGTGCTGCTCTACTTAGCACATGTTGCTTAGGTTCATCAACCTAATCAAAGTTCTATTATCCTCCCACTTAACTTTTGCAAAAATTTCCTTCTCAAGAAACTTGATGTTCCAAGCGACAAACTCTTTTGTATTCGGTGTTATGGAGAAGTACCCAACAAATTCTTTAGGATAACCTACAAAGACGTTCTTATTCAACTTTGTTTGTAAACATTTTACTTATGCCTAGCATACCAAAATTTAAGAAAAGGTAACTTGGTTTTTATCCCGAACCATAACCCATATGATGTCATTTCAACGGATCACGATGATGCTCTTTTTAGTGTAAAAGCGGTAGTCTCTAAAGCTTTAATCCTTAAAACATAATGGCAGTTTTATAAATGACACCTTTGATCTTACCATGTCAAACAAGGTTCGATTCCATATCTCTAATACTCCATACTCTTATGGTTTATCGGGAAACACAAATCCATGGAACAATTCCTCAAATCTTATGTGTTTTGCTAAACTTGTAACTCAAATATCTTCCTTTATGATAGAATCATAAATTCTTTATTTTCTTGTTACAATGATTTTCCACTTCATCTTGAAAACCTTTGAACATTTTTCAAATATTTCATACTTCTTCCTTATTGAGTAAATATACAGATATATTCACTCAAATTTCTGGAGAAAGCATATGAAGTTGAAGGATCCACCGCACATGGCTACACATTATGGCTCATATACATCAACATGTACAATGTCCAATAAGTTAGTCATCCGTTCCACTTTGGCCTATGAGCGGAGTTTCAATTATCTCGAGGAAAGTCTCACAAGCGTCAATTGATCAAAATCAAAGACTCCAAAAATCCATCAACATGTCGTTTCTTCATGTTTTCTTTCCAATATAATTTAAAAACAATATCACTTCGTAAGTGATCTTTCAATCATTTGTCTTGCGACATTTTAGTATTAGTTTTTGTGGACGTGATTTATCCAACTAGACTTGTAAAAGTTCATCCATCCTTTATGGAATTTGAACAACCATTGTTCTCATAATTACTGGAATAAAATAAAAATTATTAAAACAAATCTTGAAGGCAAGCTTTGATGTCAAAGAGAAACACAATAAAACTTTATTTGCTTTTGATGAACATCATCACATATTCTTTTGCTAGTTACTTAGGCCATTGTAGTTCATGATTTGCGTTGTTCTGTATGGCATTTCACACCAACCAATTCGGTATCCAATACCCAAGAACCACATTGTTTAACAAGCAAAGAATACAACCATAACATGTATATCATCTATATACCTAAGCCAGACATTTCCAGTCTTTCTCTTTTCTACCAAATATTTTATAGATTCTCTTTCAGCATTTCCTTTTCCTTTTAAAAGAATCTATCAACATCAATAGTGGGGCCATACACATGACACATAGTCCAAAGCGTGTATAGTCAAATACTAATACCTTTGGACTTGCACTTTAAAGTGGATCACCATCATCAAATGTTTGGCGTTCTTTCAAACATCCATACTTTAGTAATCTTTTTAGTGTAGTAAATATTTTACCTACATCTTCTATTCATCCTTATCATGAAAACTTTCATGATCAAGCTACTATAGGCTATAAGGGCGAATCATGAGTATCATGTTAGTTTTTTAAAACCTTTTTGGGAGATTAGGACACCTAGTGTCTCCAACCTACACAAATTCTCATACAATATGAGAACATGTATTTTGCCAAATTATACTCTATCATATTGCAACCATAAAGATTGTTTCAGATATAACAATATCTTTCACACATGATGGTTTCTGAAATAATTCTTTCAGAGATAACCTCGATATTAAAACAACTTTTGAATATCAAGAATCATGGAGGCAAAATGATACTTTAAATAATAACACTGGAATAGTTACTCTTGATTTAATACTACTTGTTAAACTTCATTGAGTAAATAGAGTTTGCTGAAAGTTTGCAATAGCACTTCTATACTTTAGAATTACACACAAAACAATACGATACCAGTTCGTAAAGTAAATATCCAGAAATTTATAGTTCTATTATCTCAATTATAACTAAGCATAAGGTAGTAAACGGACGCCAATGACTACAATAAATTATGCAAATTCACTTTGATTTAGTTTATGATAAATTGAGTTCGACTAATCGAAATTAGAAATGAACTCCCACTCAAAACTAACATCCCTCGAGTTGTTTTGGTGATTACATGACCCAAATCCACTACACCAAGTCCAATCATCACGTGAGTTGGTGCAGCTTCAAAGGCGAGCATCTATGTTCATCATATCAACCATATGGCTCATGCTTTACCTTTCGGTTCGTGTTCCAAGGCCATGTATGTACATCTAGGGTCGCTAAGTAAGAACCTTGTGTGGTGCCCTGCTAAAACCACTACTAGAAAATCGCTGTGTTTTGTGCATTGCATCATCATGACTGCATGCTCATGTCATCATGCCACATTGCATTTGAGCATCATCATGTCATCCTGCATTTTTGTTTGCCTAAAACTATTTTCGAAAAGCCTGGTTTTGTTTTCTGAACGCCCCATCTTTTATTCAAACTATAAAACCCCAGGCCTCCGAAATATTTTGTTTCGTCTAAAAATGGATTACAAAAGCCTTGTTGAAAATAAATAAAATATTTAAAGTACTTTTGGGAGGCAGACCGCCAGGTCCGAAAGCCCGCCCGGCCACCTCCAAACCCAAAAATAAACCCTACCTATCCAGATCCAACCCTACCCTAAACACCTCCAGTCTATCCTACCGTCTCCCTCCCTCTCTCCCTCCCACCATCCAGCCGCCTCCCACCTCACACCCAGCGCCACGCCTCCCGCCAGCCATCCTCCCGCCTCCTGCACGCTCCCCCACACCACCTGGTCGCCGCCTGGCCCACACATCGCCACCAACCATCGCCCCTCACCGACCGCTCGCTCTCGCTGACCCCACGCCCTATCATTCCTCCCCGACCACCTCGCGAACCGCGCCTACGTGGCCCCATCCCGCGTGCGCCCAGCCACCACGCGCCAATCCCGCGCCGCTTCTCCCGCACATCTCCCGCTCGCTCTCGTACACATCCACGCATGCCTCCACCACCTTTTCCCCGCCTGTCCCTCTGTTCTGTGGCCCACCACCGTCGCCCGCATCCCGCGCCTCCTTCCTGTTCTCGCCCACCAACCCTCGCTCCTCTCTCTCTCTCACCGACCCTGTTCCGGCGTCCTTCCTGCGCGCCTCAGCCAGGATCCCTCTCCCTGCCGCCGCCTCGCGAGGCCACCTCGCCGCCCTCTCCTCTCGCAGCTCCCTACCCCGCCACCGGGGCCTCACCTCGCCCCCGCCACCGTGACCCGTGCAGGCCCATCTCCCCTCCGGCTGGCCCCTACCTCCTTCCTCGCCTTGGCCGCCTCCAACCTCGCTCGCGAGCTCCTCCCCAGGCAGAGATGTCGCCGCCCCCTCGGACCCCGCGCCTCCTCCTCGCCGAGCCTCCTCCTGCGTGCCCCGCCACTAGGGATTCTGTCCGAGCAGGGCCTCGGGTCCCCCGTCACCGCGTCGCGACCTTGCCGCCCTCAGTGCCTCACCCCGCCTCCCCACTGGCAGAAGGCGCCACTGCCGCCGCCCTCCCGCCTCGACC
Organism: Avena insularis; assembly: GCA_023614405.1. Classification (NCBI taxonomy): domain Eukaryota; kingdom Viridiplantae; phylum Streptophyta; class Magnoliopsida; order Poales; family Poaceae; genus Avena; species Avena insularis. The sequence continues at coordinate 203,148,831 of CM042690.1, read as the reverse complement.
TCTGCATGCGCCTCGCCTTTCCCCGCGTCGGCCCGTGACTCGGTCTGGCCGCCTCCGACCATCCTCGCCGTTGTCCGTCAGCATCCGCCCGCCGTCTTCCTGCTCGTGCCACGCCACATCGACCTCGCCTCCTTGACACATGCGACCACCGGATAGCTTCCTCGCCCTGCGGCGTCTTCAAGCACGACGCCTTGCCCACAAGTTGTTCGAGCCGGAGTCCGCATGGGACATACCCCTTTGTTTGTTCTGCTTTCGGTGCCACTGCCTCGTGCCCGTCTTGTTGATGATCTGTTGTAACAGAGGTGGTCAACGGCTCCACAAGGTCTGCCCCGATGATGTGATTGGTTTTAGGAGATCTCCTAATGGACAAACCAACCGGAAGTAACCGCTACCGGTTCAAGATCTCCACCGCCGTCCCCTTCACGAAACCCGATGGCCGAGACCCGAAGATTTCACGGCACGCCAAGATCTTCTATTCGGTCCCCAAGACCACCAACGCTAATTTGAGTTCACCCCGACATTATCTTCAATGTGGATCCGTACATCTTCGCCTTGGAAACCAGACCTTCTTCACGCATCGCCGACCCCGAACCCCCGGAACCCAAGATCTTCCGAACCCAAATGTGAGACCCTAAGCCCCTATTTTTATAATACGACATTATCAAATGTTGCATGTTAAATTGTTCATGCTCGCATACATATTCATTTGTTTGGGGGTATTTAGTCGTTTCACCTCATAATTAAATATGGAGTCAACATGCGGGATACTTTTGTCTTATTCCGGACTCCATTTAAATTGGTGTAGCGAACTAATGCCATGTTTCACCCTGTTAATACAACATTTAAATTGCGGGGGTTCTAAATAACTTGAACCATGTAATTAATTGTCAGGACCCCGGTTCCGCTTAATATTGCCTAATTGCATCGCATCTTTGCCATATCATGCATCATATCGTAACCATGCCGGATCTTCTGCCATAGTATTAAATATTGCATCCGGTGTTTCTTCTAGTATTTGCTTCTTCGCGGATTAGGCCGATGAGTTGATGCGAGTGTCGACAAGTTCTTCGGCTGAACCTTCGGCAGCGTTTCCCAAGCGAGCATCCCTTCCCCTTCTACCTGTTTTGCATTTATAGTCTTTACTTCCTCCTGTTGATCTATTGCTATCTGTGTCGCGATGCTTTAGTCCCGCACCCGATATATTCTGTGCAGTCGATATATTGCCTTGGACACCTCCTATTACCTGTTGTTGGTAGATAGCTGGCCTTGCGAGTTGTAGTTGCTTGCTCAGGTGCGATCTCGTGTTGTCGAGAACCATAGTTGTTGAAATGCTGGCAGATGTTTATGGTGGAGTTGATCATGTCTTTAATTACAACTACTAAATTGCTAGGGTAACTAATGAAAGAGGCACCGGTGGGCAATATATGCTATTTGGTTTTTATGTCCACTTGTGTCCCGTAGGCCCCGAGTACTTGATACCTGTTCCTTGACTATTCGCACTATCCACATCCGGGAGACCCTATGGGATCCCCCTGAGCCAGAGCTTGATTCATTTCTTATTTCTTGGGGCCACAAACTAGTTTGGGGCTTTATTACTATCCTGTACTTATGCCATGCTTTACTCCTTTATTTAAGATTGTGCATGGAGAACCTGTACTATTTTGGATTGTGCCACGTTTTCGTGGTATCGATAAGCCCAGTCACACTTACGGGTTCCCAGTCGTTTACAGCCGTCGTCACAAACCCTGGGTCTATTCCGGAGCCGGCCAACTTCGTTGCGGGTAGCTTAGTGGGGTGGCCCCTGAAATATTTTATGAATCCTGTGATTGCTTTGTCGTGAAAGCCTCGTTGGGTTTTGAGTTGGTTTTTCCGAGGTTGATCGTGTGTGTGTTGCTATTTGTGCACCCCTACAGGGTAAATCTTTCTGAAAGCCGTGTCCGCGGTTATGGACGACTTGGAGCACAATATCTCGATCATAGACAAGCATAACTAAAGTAGTGCTATGAACTTGACTTAATATATGGCTAGTAATCAGATTCAACTATCACGGAATGGATATTAAAATGCCAACAATTGGTGGATCTGAGGTTGTTTTGTGACATGCTGTACCTGCCTAGTAAGTATTGCAACTCCAATGGAATGTGATAAAAGTGCCAACAATTGCTGGGTTTCGGGATTCCTCAAGACAATAATATCTGACTAGTAAATGTTCCAACTACAACGGAATGGTGATTAAAACTGCCCACTACTTATGCTATCAGGATGACTCATGTTATCTATATCTGACTAGTAAGTGCTTCAACTATAATCGAATGAATAAAACTGCGAACTGTGTGAGTTTCTCGGTTTGACTTCCTCGTTTGGTCTCGAGGGGGAATACCAGGATGGGTATGTTTGGTGTTAGTATCAGGTTGGATCCGAATAGGTCTTTCTTATCCCTCTCTAATAGCCACCAGTTTTACTGAGTCCCTATAGGTTGTTTAGTGCTGCTGCGCCGCCGCTTCAGTCCACCATACCTATGTAGGCGAGAGCCACCGAATTTTAGCCTCGCCGTGTACTGGCCTCAGTACTGACGCTCCTCTTTTTCCTTTACCCTTTGTCGGCACCCCCTTTTTGTTAGCAGGTTTGTGATCGACGTCGTTAGCAGGGTTACCCTTCCGGCTTGGCCTGGGCAGGGTTATGGACGCCATTGGTTATTTTCCAGGGCTCTTAGCCCAATTTGCATCTTGTCCGTACTCGGACGCTGTAGCGATTTCAAGGTGATTTGGATCTTTGTACTATATATCGGTATTCTTGACTCATGGAGTCGTGTTGTATATATATGTTCTGTGGGTCCCATCAAGGACTGTTGTGTAATGGTATTACTTTGTTTTCCACCCGCACGAAAGTGCCTGGTGGGCGTCCTTGAATCGTTTCTATGCGGGTTTGGCGGGAAGCGCTAAATCTTGCATAGGGCCGATTTGAGGGTGTTACACCTTAGTACTCGCATGTGTAAAATTGTCTTACACCCGTTGTATGCGAATGTAGGGTCTATCACACTCGATCATCACATGGTGTCTCGAAATGATGAACTTTCTTAACGGTACGTACTAAGGAAGAACACATTTTTATCTTGATATTTAAATGAGGGATCATCTTATAATGCTACTATAGCGCCACACAAGCAATATAAGATGCAAACAAACATCATATGCAAAAAGTGATATGATATGGTTCTTGCACTTGATTACTATCATGTGCATTGTGGTATGATCTTTATCATTCCCATATGTGTAAGGCCAAGGTATATGGAACTTACACTTTGTTATGTTATAATTCCAAGAGTATTAATCCATACTACAAATTATAACATTACCATATCATGACACTTTCCCATCAACAACTAAACTAGACGCCTCTAATTTATCAATTGCAAGATTTACGTGGCTTAGGGCTTTCGAAGAGGGAACAGTTCATACCTACGAACATTGAACCACAACTAGGATAATCGAACTATTAAAAATTCGTTGTAAATCATATATAGACTATAGTAGGAGAGACGGACACCCGCTAGCCTCTTATGCAAAGCTAGTTGCATGTCAAGCGTGGAACATGTCTCATGTGCGAGGACATGTAAAGTTAGTCTAGGCTGCTTCATCCCACTATGCCACCAATATCAAAAATACATAGAAGATGCAATAACATGATCATCAACGCCCACATACTCATATGTGTTCTACCTGTTCAAAGCATCTACGCATAGATCAGGCTCTGATACCACTATTGGGTTCGCAACATAGAAAACAAAAAAATTCCTACGATGTGAACAACTAAACACCAAGATATATGTACCTAGATACAATCAACAGGTGGATATACATCCATAGATATCTTACCCTTGAAGACCGAAAAACTTTGTTAACAAAATCTAATTTCGTGGATGATGTAGTCGTTCACTTGCCGATCTGAAGATCGTGATGATATCCAGCAAGTCCAGTAGGTCTAGCACTAGTAAGTCTAGCATCGCAAAGCAGCAGTGCATCCATGATCATACACACTTCCGGTACCCTGACAACCTCCGTGTCCTCTCTCCAGCAATGTAGCAGAAGCAGCAACTCCTTTCAGATAAAGTCACCGGGTCATGTATCTCGCTAATCCGAGACCATGGGGAATAATTATACAAGGGGAGAGAGATCCTTCGCAAGGAGGTGTGAGAGTGGAGGAGGAGGTGCTCCTTATATAGTGGAGGGGGCTGCCCAAGGGGAATGGCCGTCGGCCATGGTGGGTTCCCCCACCTCTCCCTCATTCATGTGGGTGGAGCTCCACTCACATAAACACACCTCCACTGACATGCATTAAATTTCCACCAAATTTAATGCAATCTCTTATTAAATGAAACTATTTTATTTATTATATTCAGAATTTTGTTAATTACATCAATTAAAAAACATTCACATAAAACCCCTGCAACATTTCAATATCACATGCAAAACCAATTTCTGCAATTTCACCCGAAACAATTCCGGTTTCTATCGAAATGATTCCAGCGCTTTCATAATCTTTCTCTGAAACATATTTGATCCAAACGGTGTTAGTATCCCTTAAGTGTGTCACCCTACAGTTCACGAATAATGTAGACATGATCGAGACCCCTCTCCGATCAATAATCAGCAGCGGGACCTAGAGATCCGTACTGACTCCCACACATTCAACGATGACTAGTGATCGTGTGAACCTTTAACATTTGTAACTAAATCCCTTTGTCTCGCAATTTATTACATGTCCGAGATTCGATCATTGGTATCCACATACCTAGTTTGATCTTGTTACCGACATGTACTCTTTTCTTGTTCCCGTGATATAACATTCTAGTGATCTTATCACTTGCTTGCAAGCTACATCAATGTGATATTACCGAGAGGTCCCAGAGTATATCTCTCCATCATCTAGATGGAAAAACCCACTCTTGATCCACGAGACTCTACATAACACCATCGTACTATCTGAACCCACCTTTATTGTCACGCTGTTATGGTGTGATGTTTCATGTTATCATGTTACTCTTCTGGTGTTAGTGATTGACATGATCTCATGGTTTAAGGACTAAAGTTACTTCGTATGATGTCATATCAATTTTAACACAATGACTTTGATCATATTGCTATTCTTCAGATGAATGTTCATCACACCATTCAACCAATGTTGTGACCTTGTTATTAACAACATCCAATGTCCATGATGAGGAAACCTTGATCATCTTGTTAATCAGCGAGCTAGTTTATATAATAGGCATAACTAGGAACTCTTTATTTTGTTTATTAAACACACATGTATTAACATTTTCAATTAATACAATTATAGCATGCAAATAAACATTTCTCATAAATAGGAAATAAGATGATAAGCACTTTATTATTGCCGCTCAGGCATATTCCCTTCAGTACCTAACAATAACTCCGCATTGAATTACAAATAATCTTGCGTTGTGCGTGGGAGAAATCGGGGCACCATCTGCAACGACTTCTTCAATTGTGAACCTTGCATCGGGGGACAACTTTTTTGTCAGGCCTTGTTTGCTTCTAGTAGATTGCTTCGATCTAGAGGGAGAAATAAAGAAAGAATCATTAATATATATACAAATCAATTAATGCATCTAGTCAGCATCGGCTTAATTTATATATCTTGCAGGACTTTGTAGTCAAGGTTCCCTCACCGGAGCCCTCTCTTCGCTCATTGGAGTCGTATCTTCCCTTACCGGAGACGTCTCTTTGCTCGAGATCCTCCTCCACTCCCTCACCGGAGTCATTCAGATACTGCGAGGTGATATCTTCACCGGCTATCATATCCTGCAATACCTCTTCTTGATCTAGGTCGTGCTCCATAGTTTATGCAAAGACTCTCTAGTTATTTCAATGCTATAAACACAGCAAAGCGCTAATGAATTAAGGACACCACGCGAAATGGTTGCCTCCATGGAGTTAAGAAAACTATGTGAAATGGTTGTCGTGCCCGTCCATCGTCCCTATATGGTGCGCGTTGCCGCTCCTGACCCGAAGACATAACTACCCCGACCCGATTACATGTTATAACATCTAAAATTGTCCAAAAATCATGACTTGTTCTACTAATCCTACCACTATACTACTACTACTACCACTATACTACTACTACTAATATGTACAATTCCAAATATGTACAATCTCCAAATATGTAAAATTCCAAATATGTAAAATATGTACAATTTCCAAATATGTACAATCTACAATGTAAAATATGTAGTACCATAGTTGTTGAGAGTTTTCTCTATAAACTTCTTTAAACTTTACAAGAATAAAGACATAATAATAATAAAGACATAATAAAAAAGACTACTAAAAAGGCATAATAAAAAGACTACTAAAAATACATAATAATAAAGACATAATAAAAAGACTACTAAAAACATAATAATAAAGACATAATAATAAAAAAGACATTATGAAAAAGACATAATAATAAGAAAGACTACTAAAAAAGACATAATAATCAAGACATAAACAAAAGACTACTAAAAAGACATAATAATAATAAAACATACTAAAAAGACATTAAAAACGCAAGCAAGGGGCAGCATGTGGCATGTGGGCAGGCCTTGCTCAGATGCTCACTGCCACTGTATAGACAGCGGCTGCTTGCTGCCGAAGCCGGGCCTTCACCGCCCTAAACCGACGCCGCCCTGCTCCTAAACCCTAATTCAGACAATGGCGGTGATGACCCACAAGTATAGGGGGTGTATCGCAGTATTTTTGATAAGTAATAGTGTCGAACCCAACGAGGAGCAGAAGGTGTTGACGAGTGGCTTGGAGCAGGAATTCTCTGTAAATACTTAGCAAACGGATTTTTAGGGGTTTTTGATAATACAGATAAATAAAGTGCGAGTAAATAAAAGACAATAATAATAGATGCAGCAAGTGGCCCAATCCTTTCTTTAGCAAAGGACAAGCCGGTTTTATTACTTATGATTACCAAACGTTCTCGAGGACACATGGGAATACTATCAAGTGCTTTCGCTTCATATAGTTGATTAATCTTCTTTGGTTGGATAAGTGTTGTGTGGGTGAACATGTGCTAATGTACTGAACTTCCTAGGACTAATACATACTTGTGATTATACCCCTTGCAAGCATCCGAAACTACAAGAAAGTAATTAAACTTGAGATCCACAACCTTAAACTTTGAGATCCTACACTCCCTTGTGCAAAGGTTTCCTAATGGGGGTTCAGATTTCTGTCACTCTGGCAACCCCTACGATTAGTAGCCAAATACACAATGCATTCCCCTAGACCCATAAAGGTGAAGTGTTATGTAGTCGATGTTCACATGACACCACTAGAAGAATAACACCACAACTTAAATAGCAAACCATTGAATCTTTCTCAACAGAATTCCACTACTAACAACATGACTTCTCCCATGTCCTTAAGAACTAAACGAACTACTCACGAGACATCATATGGATCAAGATCAAAGATGAAATAATGATAAGGAACAATCTAAACATGAATGATAATTCAATGGTTCCACTCAATAGCATCAACTACAACAAGTAATCAACACCAGGAAAGTTTCCCGTAAGAACTATGCAAGATTCAACCCAATTGTTATAGCGGTATGGAGTGGTGACGATGGTGCTAGTGGAGATGATGATGGAGATGATTATGATGATCCCGATGAAGTCCATCTTGATGCTGGTGTTGATGGCGATGATCTCCCCTCTCCGGGAAGGAATTTCCCCGGCAGATTTCTGCTTGCTGGAGAGCTCTTTCTCTCTCTGCAGTTTTCCGCCCCGCAAAGGCGGTGGAATCTTTCTATGGTCGCTCCTCGAGTCTTAGGGTTTTAGGAGGATTATATACGCCAAAGAGCAGAGCCAGAGGTGGGCTAGGGTGGCCACACCACCTAGTGGCGTGGCCTAGGGTGGCCCGCGCCAGGGGGTGTTATGGCCCCCTTGTGGCCCATCTCTACTCCCCCTTCTAGCTTCCTTCGTCTTCTGGAAAAATAGGATTTTCCATATATTTTTCGGGATTTTCTGATCTTCGTGAATTTTGCCTCCAAACAATATCTTTTCCATCAGAATCCTAACTTCAGCGGTCCATCCTCCAAAAGTCATCACCCATGTAAAAACATATGAAATAACATAAGTATCATCTCTTAATATGAAATATATCAATGAATAACAGTAAATTATGATATAGAATGGTGATGCAAAATTGCCGTATCAACTCCCCTAATCTTAGAATTCACTTGTGCCCAAGCGAAAACTAAGCTCAGTAAACATGACCTCAGGTTTATGGAGTGAAGTATCGATAAAAGAATACGGACAAGAAGCATCACATTCATCAATACATAAATCATAATAGAAGACAACTCACTATTATATAAATTAACTTGCAATAGGTAAAAGAAACACAATAAAGGTACACAGAGTAAATCATAATTGGTAATGGGAAACTTTGTTCTTGGTCAAAGAACAGTTAACAATTTGCAGGAGTTCAAACATAATGGGGTTTTCAGTGATAGCTTTCAAAGTAATATTCACTAAGATAAGAGCAGTGTGAAAAACAAGGAACATGAGAAACATGATTGAATAAATCATCATATGAATGAATGAAACACAACAACTCAAATACTTGCTGAGATAGAAAGGAATAGGTTTACTTACTCAACTAAAAAGTAAAAGATAGGCCCTTCACAGAGGGAAGCAGGGATTTCAAGTTTCATAAAGAGCTTCCAAAAATTATGGTACTTATTAGCTTTTAGCTCTCATTGCCCATATCATAAGCATATTTAGGTGATTAAGGTTAAAGTGAACAAATATGAGGATATGCTTGACAAGTTATAAGCTGAAAATATCATGCCCCTTTCTTATGAGTACCGTTCCTCATGCTACTCAACTTTAGTCACATGTAAGTTCTTGTCATTGTAAGTACATGTGTATCATAGAGAAACGCCCCCTTGCTCGATGATACAGAAGCTTTCCCATATCAAAATGACAAGGCAAGCAGACAATGAGCATCTTAGTGATCCTTTTATTTCCTATTTGCATAGGGTTTTTTTATTTCTTTTCTTTCCTATTTGCATAGGTTTTTTTATTGAGGATGCTTCACAGATTGCTCACTATGGTTATGTTGCACGTTTCCACCATGATTAGGCATGGCTTAGACTAGCTCCACAGGCGTTTCTCTAACACATATACGAACTCCATGAGCCTTACAAGCCCCCCTTTCATTTCACACCGCCGGGATCCATAAGCAAAAGAACATGATATCAACTAAATAAAGTGCTATGTTGAAAGCGTTCCCCATGATAACATGGTTCTGCTAATTCACAACTTACAAAGCGCAAGCATATGTGCAACATAGATGGGAACAATGGTTCAAGTTTATTTAAGTGCAAGAAAGTAAAGTGTGCCATCAAGTTCGTGAGAGCTTTAATCACTAATTTTCACATAACAAGTTTAATTCGGAAGGTAGATAAAAACATGAATATACTTGGAATAGAAATAATGCTAATAGGTAGGTATGGTGGACACAAATGGCACAGTTTTTGGTTTAAGGATTGGATGCACGAGAAGCATTCCCTCTCAGTACAGGTTTTTGGCTAGCAAGGTTGGGTAGGAAGCATAAGAGTTGAAGGAAACAAACAAACATACAAGTGATAAAAAACGTGCAATCTTCCTTAGAAGCACACAAGATCTTAACTAGAGAATACTAAGCTTATGAGCCAATCAAGAAAGAAAGATGATGAAATTATATATTTTTTAAGAGTACTTTTATCTTTTTCATTCAATTCTCAAATAGTGTTGCTACTAACCGAGCTAGGTTTGCCAAAACCAACTAAAATTACTTAATGATCCCAAAGTGAGACCAATACTAACAACAAGATCAATCATATAACAGAAATTGCAAACTAAAATAAGATATGCAAAAAGTAAATGATAGAACTTCTCATTAATATTCCATAACAGCAACTCACACCAAGGGATACATAGATAACTAACGAGAGAGAGATACTTCCATAATGCAAACCATCATATATGATAACTTCTCTATTCATGATATGACTCTACTTAAAAAGGTAAAAAGATAAAAGATAAAAGATGTGATACCGCGGCACTCCCCAAGCTTGGAACAAACCAAGGGGATGCCAAAACCTGATGAAGAATTACTCCTTCGGTGGTGGTGGTGTTGTTGTCTCGATCGAAGTGAGAAAATCTTCCAGGACCTTACGAAGCATGTTATTCTCTTCTTGCAGTATATCCACCTTTCTCCTTAGGACTCGGTACTTATCGCAAAACTCATCAGTGGCCCATAGAGCTTCCACTGCTGCAGGGCAGGAACTAAGGTTTAAAACTGGAGGTATCCCTTGTCCTTTCATGCCTGCTGACATGCCCTTCACTTCCTCCTCGATGCTCCGATCCATGTCTTTGTGCCTAGCTGTGATCTTTTCTTGTTCCACCCATCCTACGAAGGTCCTCTGCTCAAGGTTGCGATGGAGCTCGCGCCGGCGTTGCAGCTCATAGTTCTACAAAAGTGAATCCTGGAACGACATCTAAATAGAACAGATCGAACGAAAACATGACGAGAACACGTTATACGGACCTCGGGAGATCCGGGGGATTATATATTATGATGTTTGACAACAAAAGGAAGGTACTGGGAGAAAACGGGTCGGAGACATGCTCCGGGGTGGCCACACCCCCTGGTGGCGTGGCCAGGTGGGCCCGCGCCACAAGGTGGTGTGAGCCACCCGGGCTCTGTTTCCATCCCTCTTTCTACTCATTGCTTTCCATGTTAGATAAAAACTGCAAAAATATAAATTGACAGATTTTTCGCTGACCTTTTCTTACCAAAACTGTTACCTATTCGAAAACGGACTCTACAGGTTTCAGAATTTGGTCTTTGATAAATTTTTCCGGAGTCACCGTTTGAATAGCATCAATATCTTCATTGTAAGAATCTCCAGAAATATAGTGCTTGAGTCTCTGACCATTCACCACTTGTGTACTGTTATCTTTTAAGGAAGAAATTTTTATTGCACCTGAACGATACACCTCTTCAATAACAAATGGTCCCTCCCATTTTGAGAGTAGTTTTCATGCAAAAAATCTGAGACGAGACCTATACAATAGAACCTTCTCACCAACATGGAACTCCCTCTTAAGAATTCTCTTGTCATGCCATCTTTTAACTTTTTCTTTAAAGAGTCTAGCATTTTCATATGCTTCACTCCTCCACTCGTCTAACAAACTTAAGTCAAATAATCTTTTCTCACTAGCAAGTTTGAAGTCACTATTAAGTTCTTTCACTGCCCAATAAGCTTTGTGTTCTAATTCTAAAGGCAGGTGGCAAGCTTTCCCATAAACCATTTTGTAAGGAGACATTCCCATAGGATTTTTATAAGCAGTTCTATAAGCCCATAAATCATCATTCAACTTTTTAGCCCAATTTTTCCAGATCTATTAACAGTCTTTTGCAAGATGGATTTAATTTCTCTATTTAATTGTTCTACTTGCCCACTAGTTTGGGGATGATAATCTAAAGCAATTATATGATTAACATCATATTTAGCAAGGTCTTTCTAAAGCCACCATGAATGAAATGAGAACCTCCATCAGTCATAAGATACCTAGGCACTCCAAACCTGGTAAAGATAATATCCTTAAGCATTTTTAAAGAGGTCTCACCATCAGCACTTTTCGTAGGTATGGCTTCTACCCACTTAGTAACATAGTAAAAAAACAACAAGAATATGAGTATAACCTTTTAAAGGGGGAAAGGACCCATAAAGTCAAATCCCCAACAATCAAATGGTTCAATAACAAGAGAGTAATTCATAGGCATTTCATTGCGTCTAGAAATATTACCAACACGTTGACATTCATCACATGATAAGTCAAATTTTCTTGCATCTTTAAAAATGGTAGGCTAGTAAAAACCTAATTGTAGAACCTTTTGTGCGGTTCTATGTCCCGCATGATGTCCTCCATAGGCACTACCATGACATTTCCGCAATATTTCCTTTTGTTCATATTCTAGAACACATCTTCACATAATACCATCTACTCCCTCTTTATATAAATGTGGGTCATCCCAAAAATAATGCCTCAAATCGTAAAAGAACTTCCTTCTTTGCTAGGCTGTAAAAGTTGGAGGAAAATACTTGGAAAGAATAAAGTTAGCATAATCAGCATACCAAGGACTCTCTCGCGAGCTTACCCCTACTGTAGCCAACTGTTCATTTGGGAAACTATCATTAATAGGCATAGGATCAAAAGAGATGTTTTCCAATCGAGATAAATTATCAGCAACAGGATTTTTAGCACCTTTCCTATCTACAATATGTAGGTCAAACTCTTGTAAAAGCAACACCCATCTAATAAGCCTAGGCTTAGCATCTTTCTTCGTCATAAGGTATTTAATAGCAGCATGATCAGTAGGAATGGTAACTTTTGAATCAACAATATAAGGTCTAAACTTATCACAAGCAAATACAATAGATAAGAACTCTTTTTCAGTAGTGGCATAATTCTTTTGAGCAGCATCAAGAGTCTTACTAGCATAATGGATAACATTTAACTTTTTATCTATTCGTTGCCCAAGAACAGCACCTACATCAAAATCACTAGCATCGCACATGATTTCAAAGGGTAAGTTCCAATTAGGTGGTTGGACAATAGGAACGGTAGTTAAAGCTTTCTTTAGAGTTTCAAAAGCTTCCTTACAATCATCATCAAAAACAAAGGGTACATCTTTTTGGAGAAGATTAGTAAGGGGTTTTGATATCTTGGAGAAATCTTTAATAAACCTTTTAAAGAAACCAGCATGACCAAAGATACTACAAATACCTTTGACGTCTCTAGGACAGGGCATTTTCTCAATTGCCTCAACTTTGGCTCTGTCAACTTCAATGCCTCTTTTAGAAATTTTATGTCCAAGGATAATTCCTTCATTGACCATGAAGTGGCATTTCTCCCAATTAAGAACAAGATTGGTTTCTTCACATCTCTACAAAACTTTATCAAGGTTGTGCAGACAATTATTAAAAGAAGTTCCATAGACAGAAAAAGCGTCCATCAATACTTCCACAATTTCCTCACAAAAACCATGAAAGATAGCAGACATGCATCTTTGAAAAGTAGCAGGAGCATTACACAAACCAAAAGGCATTCGCCTATAAGCATAGGTTCCATAAGGGCACGTAAAAGTAGTTTTTTCTTGATCTTGTTGTTTAACAGCAATTTGAGAGAACCCAGAGTATCCATCAAGAAAGCAAAAATGGGTCTTTTTAGACAACCTTTCTAACATTTGATCAATAAAAGGCAGTGGGTAATGATCTTTCTTAGTAACTTTGTTAACCTTTCCGAAGTCAATGTACATCCTATAACCTACTACTATTCTTTTGGGGGATAAGCTCATTATTCTCATTAGGAACAATAGTAATTCCCCCTTTCTTAGGGACACAATGAATAGGACTAACCCATTCACTATCAACAATATGATAAATAATACCAGCATCAAGGAGTTTTAATACCTCGTTTCTTACCACTTCCTTCATTTTAGGATTTAAACGACGTTGATGTTCTACCATTGGTTTTGCATCGGGTTCTATATTGATAGCGTGCTGACATATAGTAGGAGAAATCCCCTTTAAATTATCAAGGGTATAGCCCATAGCTCCTCGATGTTTCTTCAATACTTCCAATAATCTTTCCTCTTCCTTCCCTGAAAGTTTAGAACTAATAATAACAAGATATATTTTCTTATCATCAATGTAAGCATATTTAAGATCGCTAGGTAAAGGTTTCAGATCGAAAACCGGATCCTTTTTAGGTGGCAATGTGGTACCCAAATCTTCCACAGGCAAGTTATGCTTAAGCATCTTAGGTTGACGATGGAGAATCTCGTCAATATCATTTCTTTCTTCCATGAATATTTCACTTTCGAGGTCTTCCATAAATTGCTATAAAGCATTGTTAGGAGCAAGAGAAATAGAAGCAAGTTGTTCAACTCTAAAATCCTCATTAGGAGTTTCATTTTCATAAGGAACTTTAGCAAATTTTGAAAAATTAAACTCATAAGATTCCCCATCAAATTTAGTTAAAATTTTCTCCCTTTTACAATCTATAATGGCTCCACACATGTTCAAGAAAGGTCTACCAAAAATTATAGGATAGGTTTCACTAGCAGCTAAAACCAAGTACTAGAAAATCAGCAGGATATTTAATCTTACCACAGAGAACTTCCACATCTCTTACAATACCAATTGGAGAGATGGTCTCTCTATTTGCAAGGTGAATAACCACATCAATTTCTTTTAGTTTGCATGGACTAATTTCATGCATAATTTCTTTGTAAAGCTCGGAAGGAATAGCGCTTGAACTTGCACCAATATCACATAAACCATAATAGGAATGATCACCAATTCTAACAGAAAGCACAGGGACACTAGCTTTTCTAGTTCTATTAGGATGTGAGACAATATTAGAAGCATCCTCACAGAAGACAATGTGTCCATCTTCTACACTTTTAGTGACAAGGTCTTTCACAATTGCTACTGCAGGTTCAATGTTTATTTGTTCATTAGGCTTTACAACTCTCTTTGTACTTTTATTAATTACACTAGTTATCATAGAGTGCTCCTTTACCTTATCCGGGAAAGGTATTTTCTCGATATAAGGTTCAGGTAAGATACGATTAATAGTACAAACTTTAGTACTTCTAGCAGGAACAAAATTAACAATATCTTTATATGGTGCATGATACTTGTTCCATTCTTTTTTTGGAATTTCAATATATGAGGCAAAAGCCTTAAAACAATTTGCAATAACTTGAGAGTCAAGACCATAAGCATTACTAATATTATGAAATTCATCAGTTCCCATAAAAGATTTAATGCATTCATAATCATAATTTATACTTGACTTTCTTACTTTATCATTCTCCCATGCTTTAGCATTGTCTTGAATATGGCCTAGAAGATCCCATTTAGCTTCTTCTTCCATGCGTGTAAATGAGCTAGCACAAGAAGCATCCAATATATCCTTATCATGAAGAGAAAGCCTTGCATAAAAGTTATTGATAATAATATTGTTGGGGAGCTCATGGATAGGACATTTGAACATTAGTAACTTCAATCTCCCCCAAGCTTGAGCTGTACTCTCTCCATCACGAGACCAAAAGTTATATATTTGATTCCGATCTTTATGAACCTCACTAGGAGGATAAAACTTTGAATAAAAGAGAGGTGCAATTTCCTCTGATTCAAGAGCTTGACCATTCTTCAGCAGCTTGTACCATTCCTCGGCTCTTCCCTTCAGTGATGATGAGAATAACTTCTTCTTGACTTGATCTATTGTTATACCTGCACACTTGAACAACTCGCATAATTCGTGTATAAAGAGCAAATGATCACCAGGATGGATAATTCCATCTCCAAAATAATAGTTATCCATAACACGATCAATAATTCTTGTAGGTATCTTAAAAGTATCATTTTCAGCAAGTGGAGGTTCATTTACTACCTTAGTAGTGGTAGTAGCATTACGAAATAAGAAACTAAGTGAATTATACATATTGAGAATGAAGTAACTAACAAAAATAAACAATACTCATAGTAGAAGCTTCCTTTACCAATTCCACTCTCCAATAGCGCTTCACTCCCCGGCAACGGCGCCATAAAGTAGTCTTGATGACCCACAAGTATAGGGGGTGTATCGTAGTATTTTTGATAAGTAAGAGTGTCGAACCCAACAAGGAGCAGAAGGTGTTGATGAGTGGCTTGGAGCAGGAATTCTCTGTAAATACTTAGCAAACGGATTTTTAGGGGTTTTTGATAATGCAGATAAATAAAGTGCGAGTAAATAAAAGACAATAATAATAGATGCAGCAAGTGCCCCAATCCTTTCTTTAGCAAAGGACAAGCTGGTTGTATTACTTATGATTACCAAACATTCTCGAGGACACATGGGAATACTGTCAAGTTCTTTCGCTTCATATAGTTGATTAATCTTCTTTGGTTGGATAAGTGTTGTGTGGGTGAACCTATGCTAATGTACTGACCTTCCTAGGACTAATACATACTTGTGATTATACCTCTTGCAAGAATCCGAAACTATAATAAAGTAATTAAGATAAAAACCTAACCATAGCCTTAAACTTTGAGATCCTACACTCCCTTGTGCAAAGGTTTCCTAATGGGGGTTCAGGTTTCTGTCACTCCGGCGCCCCCTACGATTAGTAGCCAAATACACAATGCATTCCCCTAGGCCCATAAAGGTGAACTGTCATGTAGTTGACGTTCACATGACACCACTAGAAGAATAACACCACAACTTAAATATCAAACCATTGAACCTTTCTCAACACAATTCCACTACTAACAACATGACTTCTCCCATGTCCTCAAGAACTAAACGAACTACTCACGAGGCATCATATGGATCAAGATCAAAGATGAAATAATGATAAGGAACAATCTAAACATGAATGATAATTCAATGGTTCCACTCAATAGCATCAACTACAACAAGTAATCAACACCGGGAAAGTTTCCCCTAAGAACTATGCAAGATTCAACCCAATTGTTACAACAGTATGGAGTGGTGATGATGGTGCTGGTGGATATGATGATGGAGATGATGATGATGATGATCCTGATGAAGTTCAGCTTAATGGTGGTGTTGATGGCGACGATCTCCTGTCTCCAGAAAGGAATTTCCCTGGCAGATTTTTGTCTATCAGAGAGCTCTTTCTCTCTCTGTTGTTTTCTGCCCCGTAGAGGTGGTGGAATCTTTCTGTGGTCGCTCCCCGAGTCTTAGAGTTTCGAGAGGATTATATACGCTAAAGAGCAGAGCTAGAGGTGGGCCAGGGTGGCCCGTTCCAGGGGTGGTGTGGGCCACCTGTGTCCCATCTCCGCTCTCCCTTCTCGCTTCCTTCGTCTTCTGGAAAAATAGGATTTTCCATATATTTTCTGGGATTTTCTGATCTTCGCGAATTTTGCCTCCAGACAATGCCTTTTCCAACAGAATCTTGACTTCAGCGGTCCATCCTCCAAAAGTCATCACTCATGCAAAAACAGATGAAATAACATAAGTATCATCTCTTAATATGAAATATATCAATGAATAAAAGTAAATTATGATATAGAATGGTGATGCAAAATGGACATATCAGGCGGTGCCGCGGCAGAGCTAGGGATCGATGAGAGGGAGGGAGAGGGGGCATACTTGTGGACATGGCAACGACGGCGGCGGTTGGTGGTGGTGGCGGCGTGCCGGAGCTCGCCTAAACGAAGGTACGTATGCGAATGGAAAGGAGGAGGAGCGCGGTGGTCAGAGCGCCTCCTACGATGGCAGACAGCAACAAAGAGGAGGAGGGCCGCAATGGAGTCGGGTAGCCTGCAGGCATCGTGGTTGTCTCTGCTTCATAGTGTCCTGCTTGATCAAAGTGAGATGGGATTTGGGGGAGAAGGACCACACGGGTTATATGTCAAGGGCCTTTCGCCCTAGGTCATGCCATGACCCGGGACTAAAGGGTCTTTAATCCCGGGTCATGGCATGACCTGGGGCTAAAGGTGTGACCTTTAGCCCCGGGTTATGCCACGACCCGGTACTAAAGGGTGGTGGCAGCAGCCCACAGGGAGTGCGCCAATTCTCCACCTTTAGTCCTGATTCGTGGCATGACCCGGGACTAAAGGGCTTTGCGAAAATTATGTTTGAACTTTGTAGTATAAATTCTGCTTCCTGCCTTATTGTATATTAAAATGTTAATAAAATAAATAAATAATATCTATCTAACAAAAATATATATAGCATATCAAAATGTTCATAAAAAAATTATCTATCTAATAAAAATAGAATTTATTTTATATGAGAATTCAATTATTTAATATGGTAAATCATTTTTAAAAGGTTTTTCAAATGGTAAACCATAAAAGGGTTTTTAAATGGTAAATCATTTTTAAATAATTAAATAATAATGTCTGGCCTCCAAGACATTGATTACCATGTTGAGATACACATGATCTAATGCTCATGATTTTTTGGAAAAAAAAGAAAACTTGCCAGGGAGTGGGTCCGGTTTGAACTACATGTACATGATATCATGCTCATTATTTTTTGAAAAAAAAATCATTTTTAGACTCATAATATGATATTTCTTCAGAGATTCAATGCAAGTTTTAGCGATGTTCATCCCCTATCTTCATGCTCGCCATTTTAACCATAGTTTATAATGGAAAAATTTGGAAACAAGCATAAAAAATTCAAAAATGGTCCAAATAATGTAAATCCTTTGTGTGGTGATATTATGTGACATAGTTGTAAGGAAAAAAACCAAACTTGGTATATTGATTGCATCTCGAAAAGTCCTTCTCAAAATGAGCTATCGGGTTCGAGGTTTCATGGCTTTTGGACCAAATGACCAATGTTATGGCCAGAATCGTGGCATAGTTTGTGATAGTGTGTCCATATTGTGCATGCATGTGTATCTTGGGATGGCGAACACTGTTGCAGGAGGAAGTTTTCCTTTTCGTCGCACGGAAAAGCCATTTTCCATTTTACGAGTGCCAAAAACGGTATGTTTTGTGAAGCAACCACGAAAGGGCTAATTCAAAATGATACCACCCTATTTTTCAAAAATACTAGACCGCCTTACATGGGCTATGTCTCAACCGGGGTATCTCAAACCTTTCTGTCCACCCCGGGTGAAAAGGACAAATATTTGCCGAATCGGTAGGAAGTGGGTCTGGTTTGAACTACAAGTACATGATCTAATGCTCATTATTTTTTGAAAAAAATATTTTTAGACTCACAATATGATGTTTCTTTAGAGATCCAATGCAAGTTTTAGCGAGGCACAATTCAAAATGCATATTGATTGCATCTCAAAAACCACCAAAGGCATATTTCAAAATACATTTTGTGAAAATATACTAAACTTGGTATATTGATTGCATCTCAAAAAACACCAAAGGCATAATTCAAAAATACATATAGTCACTTGTTTCCTAAAATGCCTTACTTATGATCGCGTCGGCCGTAACCATGGAGCATCTTCATCATCTAACATTTTGCTTGGGTCAGTGTTCACTATGAAGGGAGGAATTTCATCAAACTTATTATAATCTTCTGGCATGTCTATCTTGTCCTCGACTCCCATGATGTTTCTTTTCATGAAAGAACTATGTGGCGCTTTGGATAATCGTATGATGTATCCATTTGCTTTTTTTTTCGGTTTCGTAGACATGTCTTGAGCCACATCATTGGCTAGGACGAATGGTTTGTCTGTGTACCTAAGATTGTTCAGATCCACTATTGTCATTCCGTACTTCTTATCTACCTGAACCCTGCCTCCTGTTAGCTTGACCCATTTGCACCGAAACAAAGGGACCTTAAAAGAAGGTCCATAGTCAAGTTCCCATATATCTCCTCTATGTAACCATAACATGTGTCCTTTTGCCCATTGTATTTTGTTGCATCAATGCGGACACCACTATTTTGGTTGGTGCTCTTTTTATCTTGGGCAATCGTGTAAAATGTATTCCCATTTATCTTGTACCCTTGGAAAGGCAATACAGTCGAAGATGGTATCCTGGCCAACAAGTACAACTAATCTTCAACATTGGTGTTATTCACGAGATATGTTTGCAACCAACCGCCGAAAGTCACCATGTGTGCACGTGTAATCGAGTCGTTGGACTCCCTCGGGTATTGGGAGCATAGAATATTCTTATGTTCATTAATATACGGAGCCACCAAGGTAGAACTTTGTTGAAATGTGTAGTGTGCTTGAGTGAAAGAATGCTCGTCTCTACTTATTATTACTTTCTTTCCTAGCGTGCCTTTTCCACTCAATCTCTCCTTGTGCCACGGTTGAGGAACACCAATTGGCTTAAGATCAGGAATAAAGTCAACACAGAACTCAATGACCTCCTCTGTTCCATAGCCCTTGGAGAGATGCTTCCTTCTTGCCTAGAATAGTTATGAACATATTTATTTAAGACTCCCATGAACCTCTCAAAGGGGAACATATTGTGAAGAAATACAGGACAAGGAATGGAAATATCTTCGATAAGGTGAACCAGGAGATGCATCATAATATTGAAGAAGGATGGTGGGAACACCAACTCAAAACTAACAAGACATTGGACCACATCATTCTGTAACCTCGGTAGACTATCTGGACTGATTACCTTCTGAGAAATTGCATTGAGGAATGCACATAGCTTCACAATGGGTACTCGAACATTTTCCGGTAGAAGCCCCCTCAATGCAACCAGAAGCAATTGTGTCATAATCATGCGGAAGTCATGAGATTTTAGGTCCTAGAATTTTTTTCTCTGCCATATTTATTATTCCTTTTATATTTCTCTAGATGCAGGCCATCTCGTTTGTTCATACGTTGATGGTCCTTTCGTACTTCTAGTGTATCTTTTGACTTTCCATACACGCCCAAGAATCCTAGAAGGTTCACGCAAAGATTCTTCATCACATGCATCACGTCGATTGAAGAGCGGGCCTCTAGGACTTCCCAATAGGGTACCTCCCAAAATATAGATTTATTCTTCCACAAGGGCACGTGTCTGGTAGTGTCATTCGAAACAGATTGACTGCCAGGACCCATTCCAAAGATTACTTCTAGATCCTTAACCATACCAAATATATCATCACTAGTACGGGGACATGCCTATTCCGGTAATCTACCTCACCTTTGAAATGCTTTCCTTTCTTTCTTACGATATGCTTGGTCGTAAGAAATCGACGACTCCCAAGGTACACAACCTTCTTACATTTATGCAAGTAGATACCTTCAGTCTCATCTAAATAGTGTGTGCATGCATTGTATCCCTTGTTTGACTGTACTAAAAGGTTACTAAGAGCAGGCAATCATTGATGGTTAGGAAAAGCAATGCTCGTAGGTCAAATTCCTCCTGTTTGTGCTCATCCCACACACGTACACATTGTTCGTGCCACAACTGTAAAAGTTCTTCAACTAATGGCCTTAGGTACACATCAATATTATTGTTGGGTTGCTTTGGTCCTTGGATGAGCACTGGCATAATAATGAACTTCTGCTTCATGCACAACCAATGAGGAAGGTTATAGATACATAGAGTTACAGGCCAGGTGCTATGACTGCAGCTCTGCTCCCCAAAAGGATTCATGTCATCTGTACTTAGACCAGACCTTAAGTTCCTTGCGTCTTCTGCAAATCCCAAGTACTCTCTCTCGATTTTCTCCACTGCGACCCATCAACGGGGTGTCTCAACATCTTGTCTTTCTTGTGGTCTTTTTTGTGCCATCGTAACAACTTTGCATGCTCTTTGTTTCTGAACAAACGTTTCAACCGTGATATTATAGGAGCATACCACATAACCTTGGCAAGAATCCCCTTCCTAGGGCGCTCGCCCTCAACATCACCAGGATCATATCGTCTGATCTTATACCTCAATGCACCGCATACTGGGCATTCATTCTTATTCGCGTACTCCTCACCGTGGTAGAGGATGTAGTCATTAATTCAAGCATGTATCTTCTGCACCTCTAATCCTAGAGGGAAGACAACCTTCTTTGCTTCGTATGTACTGGCAGGCAATTCGTTATCCTTTGGAAGCTTCTTCTTCATTATTTTTAGTAGCTTCTCAAATCCCTTGTTAGATAAACCATTCTACGCCTTCTATTGCATCAATTCTAGTGTCGTACCAAGCTTTGTGTTGCCATCTTTGCAATATGGGTACAACCTTGTTTTGTGGTCATCTAACATGCGCTTCAACTTTAACTTCTCATTTTCACTTTTGCATTCTCTCTGTGCATCCATAGTGGTCCGGTGAAGATCATCAATGAGTTCATCTGGTGCCTCTTCATCTCCAGCTTCCCCCGTTGCAGTATCATCATATTCAAGGAACATAGGATAGTTTTAATCATTGTCTTCCATCATAACCCCTCTTTCTTCGTGCTTGGTCCAACAATTATAATTGGGCATGAAACTGGACTGAAGCAGGTGGGTGTGAAGGGTTCTCAAGGAAGAGTAATCCTTCTTATTCTGATAGGCAACACATGGACAACACATAAAACCATTCACACTATTTGCCTCAGCCACACCAATAAAATTATGTAGGCCCATAATAAGATCGGCAATGCGTCAGTCACTGTACATCCATTGTCGGCTCATCTGCATTATATAATTAAGTTTATCAAAAATCATTATAGAACATCTAGATAAATGACCATTGTACATCGACAAATGCATTGTATCAATGACAGATGAAAGGATAAAGTTGTAACCTCAACCGAGGAGGAAAGAAAGAGGAGAAAGCTTAAGTGTGGCACAGGAGCTTCATATCATGTTTATTTTGTGTGAACTCAAGTGGCATCATGCTCTCATGCATTTCATCGAGCATCTCTTGTGCATAGACGAAAAAACAAAGAAACATACACCACTTGTGCATGAGAGGGAAAAACAAACTAGCTCACATATAAGCATGTGGGGCTAGGGTGTATATATACAAGAACATGGACCTTTAGTCCCGGTTCTTACCATGAACCAGGACTAAAGAGTTAGAGGCAGGCACAGAACCCCATGAACCGGGACTAAAGGTCCCAAACGAACCGGGATTAATCATGGTCCTGCCTCGTGTGGTGTCGTGGCCTTACGAACCAGGACTAATGCTCACACTAGTCCCAGTTTGTAAGGAAACCATGATTGATTGCTTCCGGCCAGTCCGACGGAAGCCTTGTTTTCTACTAGTGTAAACACTTCATTTGAGTCATCATTTGAGTTCATCTATAATTGTGAAAAAGGAAACATCCGTAAGAAGAAACCGAATAACAAGGGAGAAAGATAAATTGAAGTTGTACTCAGAAAACATAGTTCACGACCAGATATAAATAATCCATCTCAGTACAGATGCAAGTTGCTAGCAAATTACATAGCTTAGTACATATACAAGTTGTAAGCAAGTAACATTGTGTAGGGTTTCCGCAGCAGATAACAAAAAATTTAACTATGCAGAACGTCCTGAATGCCCAAGGATCTATCTAGAAGTAATGCAGTAACAGAGAAAGACAATGGTAACGTACCCTTCAAGACCGAGAGAGCATTATGCTCATGCAAGAGCGTGGATGATGTAGTCGTACCCGTCCGTCCTTAAGGTTGCAAAGCTCCTCTCACGTCACCCCTTGTCCAGGTCCTTGCATGACGGGCTGGTCGCTTGATACGTTGCTAACATATCTATAATTTTTTATGTTCCATGCTTGGTTTTATCTACTTTATTATGTTTTGTCCACACTTTGGAGTACTTTTTATACACTTTCTTCGACTAACCTATTACCAAGATGCCATAGTGCCAGTTGCCTGTTTTCTGTTGTTTTTGGTTCCAGGAAAGTTAGAACATGAATATTCTCAGAATTGGACGGGACAAAAGCCAAAGTCAGTTTTTTACCGACGGGGACACATAGCTAGAATACAATACGGAGAGGGGCCAGAGGGCCGCCACACCACCTAGCCGCGCGGCCAGGCCTGGCCCGCGCCAGTGGGTGGTGTGGTCGCCTAGGGCACCCTCTCGACCTCACCTTTTGCCTATATTATGCCTCCAATACAGAAACCCTAAGTACCCGATCAAAATTCCACGAAAGAGTCTCAGAGTCAGCCATCTCCATCCCTAGATCGAGGGATCTGCTCTTCCCCGGCACTCGCCGAGGGGAGAATTCACCTGAGGCCTTCTTCATCATCATGCAAGCCTCCGTGTGATGCATGAGTAGTTCATCCTTGACTACGGGTCCATGTAGTAGCTAGATGGTTGGTTCTTCCTTTGTGCTACCATGTTTAGATCTTGTGAGTCTGCTCATGATCAAGATCATCTATTTGTAATCCTACATGTTGTGTTTGCGGGGATCCGATGGATATTGAGATGCTATTTCAGATTGATTATTGATTCTATCATGTCTTTGTTATTTGTGATCTTGCATGCTTTCCGTTGTTGGTAGCTACCTTGGCCAAGTAGATGCTAGCAACTCCAAGAGTTAGTATTTATGCTTGATAGTGGGTTCATGCCTCTAGTAATGTGGGGAAGTGACAGAAATCTCTAAGGTACTAGATGTGTTGTTGCTACTAGGGAGAAAATAGTAATCCTTTGTTCATAGGACAATCATATTGTTTACTTTACATGGAATGTGTAATGCAATTATCTGTTGCTTGCAACTTCATACTGGAGGGGGTTCGGATGATAGCCTGAAGGTGGATTATTAGTCATAGATGCAGTTGGATTACGGTCTATGTATAATGTTGTAATGCCCAATCA
This sequence comes from Avena insularis, assembly GCA_023614405.1. Lineage (NCBI taxonomy): Eukaryota > Viridiplantae > Streptophyta > Magnoliopsida > Poales > Poaceae > Avena > Avena insularis. Next base: position 203,124,516 of record CM042690.1, on the reverse strand, counting down.
AATCTCAAAGGAGTCAAGATGATTAGTATATGCTTGTATGCTTTATCGATGTTTGTCAATTGCCTCGCTGTAATTTGTTCACCCAACATGTCATCTATCTTAAGGAGAACCACCACTAGTGAACTATGGATCCCGATCCTTTCTTTTATCATCAATCTACAACTGTTTACTGCTTTCTATTACTTTCTGCAAGCTTTTACTTTCTTCCACACAATATGTTTAATCCTTTGTTTTCAACAAAACCGGTGAGATTGGCAAAGTTCTATGGTTGTGTTGTACAGGATTCCAAGTTGGCAACAACACCTTAGAGGTGTTTCCTTGATCCTACTGGTTCGATAACCTTGGTTTTATAACCGAGGGAAAACTTGTTGCTATGGTCATCATACCTTCCTCTTGTGGTTCCCAAACGAGCTCGATATATTTTAGGCCATCAAGCTATTTTTCTGGCGCCGTTGCCGGGGAGTCAAGGACATCTTCACAAGGGGAGTCCCTCATAACCAATCCCTTTACTTTGTTTTATTTGTTTTGCTTAGTTTATTTTTTCTTTGTTTGCTTGTTTCTTTATCAAAAACACAATTTTTTTAGTTTTGCTAGTTTGCTCTCTTTATTAAAAACACAAAAAAATTAAGTCTTTCTATAGTTGTTACCTCTTTCTTAGCTCACCATGTTGATCCCTAAATTCACCCTGAAAAACCTTTCAATACGTAGTGGCTCTATAATTGGAAAAGATAATATTGAAGAATTCTTTAATCATGTTAGTAAACATGAGGATATTGAGGATAGATCCCTTGCCGAACTTGCTCCAAACTATGAAATTACTGCAGCTTCTTTAGTTCACATGTTGGAAGATAGGTTTGTTAACCTTAACCCCTTAATGCAAGTAATGTTTCTTAAACTTAAAGAAATTGAGGACCCTGAAAAGAGAGATTTTATTCTGGAAACTTTGCTTAAGGAATTCTATGATGTTGCCAAGGAAGCTAGAAAAGTCTTTGAACGTTTTAATATGCTAGGCTCATGTGTAGATGTTGTTGGTACACAAGAAGAGATGAACAAAACCGAACCTAATGGGGAGGAAATTAAGATACCAATACCTTTCAAACTTGTAGCAATGCATGAAGCCATAGAAAAGGATCTTGATTGGATTGTTCCCGAAAACCCGTTTGATGAAAATAGTGAACCCAAGAGCGTTGAGAGAGGATCCTCTAGAACCTATTTGGATGAGATACCTTGCCTTGTTGAAGATATTTCTGGTATTGCTCTTAATGCTTCATCATTTGAGAACACTTGATTCTTTCTCTTGCTTCTTATGCCTAACTTAAAGGCGTTAAAGAAAAGTACTTATTAGGAGCCCAAAAGTTTTAGATGAGTCTTGGAAGTTATTGCTTCAGTAATAACCTCTCCTTATCCTTTTTATTTGCTTTTTGTGCCAAGAGAAACCTCTAATGAGAGAGAAGTAATGATTGGGAAAGTTGTTGTCCCAAAACATATTTTTGTGTTTAACCGTACAAATTCGTGTAAAATATCTATACGTCATTTTGAGGCGTGAAGTTTTGTTCTTCTGCCCCAGGTTGTTATCTAACTTTCGTTAGTTCAACATTTTTCGATTTGAGTAACAGAAGGTCTTCAAAAAAAATGGGTTTTTACCTGCTGGTCTGTTTTGACATATTTCTCCCATTATTTGCATTTGCTTCTTGTTGGTTCCTTTTTGGGTTCTCTTTGGGGAATTGAGCTTTTTGAGGGAAGTGCTTCAGTAGCTTGTGTTTTAATGGAAGTTTTATTGGTGCTAAAACTGAACCCAAAGACTTATTATCTTGAGTGCACTAATGTTGCTAATAAAGTTTGTGTGAAGTTTTGTATGAAGGAAAAAAATTCAGGTGTATGGAGAGAATGATGTAATGAGATGAAGAATGGACTAAAGCTCAAGCTTGGGGATGCCACCCCGTGTCACCACAAGAAATATTCAAGAGGTACAAGCGTCAAATCTTGGGGATGCCCAAGGCATCCCCTTCTTCATCAATAAAAATCCTAGGTTTCTTCCAAACACTTCATTTTTATTGTTTCATGCACAGTTGTGTTGTTCTTGGAGCGTCTTTGTTTTTTGTTTTTGGTTTTCGTTTGCTTGGTTTTCTTAGTTTGCTTGAATAAATTGGTTGGACCCCCTTTTTCATGCATTGGTTTTCAAATAGTTTGGTTTGGATTGGAAAAAGAGTAGGAAAAGTTCATGCTAAATTGGTAAAAGGAGCTTGTTTTTGACTGTGGCCTATGCTTTGTCATGACATGCTTGATATTGTTTTGACTTTATGCTTAGTGATCTCTTCTGTAGCATGACATGTTATAAACAATTGAGATTTCTTAATGTGCCTTGGAAGAATCATGCGTTGTTTTAGCATATTAAAGCATAGTATTGTGGTATTCTCCTTTGTTGCTTTATTTGGGTTGACTTGGTGCATGCTCATACCATGTTATGACTATCCCAAGTCACCATAGCATTTATGATCCTTTAGTTGTCGACTTGTAATATCACTTTATGCTTTAATTAATGATGTTTTTTCGCTCTGCATGCTTATGGCCATTATTGCTCTCTTAGTTGGTCGCTCCCAGTCTTTTGCTAGCCTCCATAACCAAGTATGAGTTCCACTCATGCATCCAACTCCAAATAAAACCAAGTTATTCCAAAGAGTCCACCATACCTACCTATTAGCATTTGCTATTCCAAGTATATTCATGTTTTTATCTACCTTCCGAATTAAACTTGTTATGAGAAAACTAGTGATTAAAGCTCTCACAAACTTGATGGCACACTTTACTTTTCTTGCCCTTAATAAACTTGAACCATTGTGTCGTCTATGTTGTATATGCTTGCACTTATATGTTGGGGGTTAGCAGAACCATGCTGTCATGGGGAACGCTTTCAACATTGCACTTGTACTTTGTACCTAGTTGATATCATGCTCTTTTGTCTATGGATGTCGTCGGTGTGAAATGAAAGGGGAGCTTGTAAGTCCATGGAGTTATGTATGTGTGTTAGAGAAATGCATGGGCCGCCGGTCTAATCCATGCCTAATTATGGTGGAAACCTACAACATAACCATAATGAGTTGTCTATGAAGCATTCTTCTTATAAAAAAGAGTCAGATATTGAGAAAAAGAGAAAAAGAAAAAAAAAGAGATATGAGAAAAGAGAAAAGAGAGAAAAAAGCACCATTTTCCCATGGTATATAAGAATATTGGTTACGCTCGTTGTCTGCTTTCCTTGTCAGTTTGATATGGGGATTCTTCCGTATCATCGGGCAAGGGGTACCCCATTGGCGGTTCTCTATGATACACATGTACTTACTATGACAAGAACTTACCAGTAACTAAACTTGAGTAGAATGAGGAGCGGCCCTCGTATTCAAGGGACATGAGGTTTCCAACTTATACTTTGTCAAGCATATACTCCATAGTTTGTTCACTTTAACCTTAATCACTTCAAGATGCTTATGATAGGGGCAATGAGAGCTAAAAGCTAATAAGTACCATAATTTTTGGAAGCTCTTTATGAAACTTGAATCCCTCCTTCCTTCTATGAAGGCCTTTCTTTTACTTTTATATCGAGTCTCCACCTTCTATCTTTATGCACCTATTGAGAGAGCATAGTGGCCATTCTTAGTTCTATGTGCATTGTCCCAAGACTTGTTGATTGATGCATAACTTTGATATTGCTACTTCTTAAACTATTTGTATCTAGTCACTCTTATGAACTTTGAAGGTGTCCTATGCATTTATGTTTGCTACTCTATGAGGGACAAGCTGAATGCCACTATGCTATGTTTTCTTTATGTGAAACAAACAAACGTCTTACAAAGCATTGTTATTCATGAATATTTTTTTGTGCCTTTTCATGTTACAACATAGTTGCTATATCTTATTGTTAGCACTTTATCTTTCATGCTATGTTGAAGTACTATGATCCCAACTATCAATGTTTTACAAATACTTTGATCAAGTTTATGATGGTGCATGTCACCTCAAAAATTATTCTTTCTTTTTATCACTTACCTACTCGAGGACGAGCAGGAGTTAAGCTTGGGGATGTTGATATGTTGCTCACATATCTATAATTTTTGATGTTCCATGCTTGATTTTTATCTACTTTCTTATGTTTTATCCACACTTTGGAGTACTTTTTATACACTTTCTTGGACTAACATATTAATAAGATGCCACAGTGTCAGCTACCTGTTTTCTGCTGTTTTTGGTTCCAGGAAAGTCAGAAAATGAATATTCTCGGAATTGGACGGGACAAAATCCAAAGTGCCTATACTCTCCGGAAGTCATCAGATGCCAGAATACAAGACGGAGAAGGGCCGGGGGCCGGCCACACCACCTGGCCGCATGGCTAGGCCTGGCCCGCGCCAGGGGGTGGTCTGGCCGACCCCAGCACCCCCTTGGCCTCTCCTTCCGCCTATAAGATGCCCTCCGGACGAAAACCCTAAGTACCCGATCAAAAATCCACGAAAGAGTCTATAGCCGCCGTCATCTCCATCCCTAGATTAGGAGGGATCTGAAGCTCTTCCCAGCACCCTGCAGGAGAGGGGAATTCATCCTGGATGCCTTCTTCATCACCATGCAAGCCTCCATTGTGATGCGTGAGTAGTTCATCCTTGGACTACGGATCCATGTAGTAGCTAGATGGTTGGTTCTCCTCCTTTGTACTTTCATGTTTAGATCTTGTGAGCTCCGTTCATGATCAAGATCATCTATTTGTAATTATGCATGTTGTGTTTGCGGGGATCCGATGGATATTGAGATGCTATTTCAGATTGATTATTGATTCTATCATGTCTTTGTTATTTGTGATCTTGCATGATTTCTATTGTTGGTAGCTACCTTGGCCAAGTAGATGCTAGCAACTCCAAGAGTTAGTATTTATGCTCGATGGTGGGTTCATGCCTCTGGTAATCTGGGGAAGTGACAGAAATTTCTAAGGTACTAGATGTGTTGTTGCTACTAGGGAGAAAACAACAATCCTTTGTTCATAGAACAATCGTATTGCTTACTTTACACGCAATTCGTAAAGCAATAATCTGTTGCTTGCAACTTAATATTGGAGGGGGTTCGGATGATAGCCTGAAGGTGGATTATTAGTCATAGATGCAGTTGGATGGCGGTCTATGTATAATGTTGTAATGCCCAATCAAGTCTCAAAGGAGTCAAGATGATTAGTATATGCATGTATTTCTTTCTCGATGTTTGTCAATTGCCCTGCTGTAATTTGTTTACCCAGCATGTTATCTATCTTAAGGAGAGCCACCTCTAGTGAACTATGGATCCCGGTCCTTTTTATTTTACATACAATCTACAAACTGTTTACTGCTTTGTATTTAGTTTCTGCAAACTTTTACTTCTTTCCATTCGATACGTTTAATCCTTTGTTTTCAGCAAAACATGGTGAGATTGACAACCTCATCGCAAGTTGGGGACAGAGTTATATGGTTGTGTTGTGCAGGTCTCCACGTTGCTACTAGCACCGGTAGTGCGCCCTGCCAAGGCTCAGCTAGCAACACCTTTGGGGTGTTTCCTTGCTCCTACTGGTTCGATTAAACCTTGGTTTCATAACTGAGGGAAACGTGTTGCTGTGCTCATCATACCTTCCTCTTGGGGTCCCAACGAGCTCTACATCAACACCGCACCAGCATTTTTTTGGTACCATTACCGAGCCATCAAGCATTTTTCTGGCGCCGTTGCTGGGGAGTCAAGGACATCTTCACAAGGGGAGTCCCTCATAACCAATCTCTTTATTTTGTTATTTTTGTTTTGCTTAGTTTCTTTTTGCTTTGTTTTCTTGTTTCTTTATCAAAAACACAAAAAATATAGTTTTACTAGTTTGCTTTCTTATTCAAAAACACAAAAAAAATGACTACTCTTGAAAACACTAAGTTGTGTGACTTCACTAGCACAAACAACAATGATTTTATGAGCACACCTATTGCTCCACCTGTGCCTGAAGATACTTTCTTTGAGATAAAACCTGCTTTGCTCAATCTTGTTATGAGAGAACAATTTTCTGGTATTAGTAATGAAGATGTTGCTGCCCATCTAAATAACTTTGTTGAACTTTGTGAGATGCAAAAGCATAGGGATGTAGATGGTGATATTATTAAGCTGAAATTGTTTCCTTTCACGAGAGGAAAAGCTAAAGAATGGTTGAATTCCTTAACTAGGAATAGTATTGATTCTTGGACTAAGTGCAAAGATGCTTTTATTGGAAAATACTATCCTCCTGCTAAGATTATATCTATGAGAAGTGAAATAATGAAGTTTAAATAATCTGACAATGAGCATGTTGCTCAAGCTTGGGAAAGAATGAAATCTTTGGTAAAGAATTGTCCCACTCATGGACTAACTGCTTGGATGATAATCCAAACTATTTATGCAGGATTGAACTATTCTTCAAGGAACCTATTGGATTCTGCTGCTGGAGGTACCTTTATGACCATTACTTTGGGTGCTGCAACGAAACTTCTAGACAATATGATGGTTAATTATTCTGAATGGCATACTGAGAGAGCTCCACAAGGTAGGAAGGTAAATTCTGTTGAGGAAACCTCCTCCTTGAGTGATAAAATTGATATTATTATGTCTATGCTTGTTAATGGGAAAACCCATATTGATCCAAATAATGTTCCTTTAGCCTCTTTGGTTACTCAAGAAGAGCAAGTTGATGTGAACTTCATAAGAAATAACAATTTTGGCCATAATGCTTATAGGAACAATTTTGGTAACAACAATTATAAGCCATATCCTCCCAACAATGGTAATGCTTATGGAAATTCTTACAACAATAATAAGAGTGCTCCCTCTGAACTTGAAGTTATGCTTAAAGAGTTTATTAGTAAACAAACTGCTTTCAATAAAACTATTGAGGAAAAACTCTCTAATGCTGAAAGAAATATAGCATCTTTGGTTGAAGCTCAATATACTTTGAATAAAATGGCTGCTAAACCTGAAACTAATGAGAATACGTTTGCAGCTACCAATGCTATACAAGTAAGAATTGATGAAAATGTTAGACTATTAGCTGAATTACATGCTAAGTGGGAAAGAGAAGATGAAATTGTTAGAAACATTAGTGTTTCTACTATTACCACCACTAGTGTTGAGGTTAGCAATAGTTCTACTACTTTAGATGATAAAGTTGATTTTGATCTTGATGGTTGTAACATCTCTGAAGTTATTAAGTATCTACAAAAGCTTGCTAAGAGTCCTAATGCTAGTGCTATGAACATGGCTTTTACAAAACACATTACTGATGCTCTCATAAAGATTAAAGAAGAAAAGAAGAAACATAAAGCTTCTATTCCTATAAAGCAAGAAGATGGTTGGGAACCCATCATTAATATGAAAGTGAATGACTTTGATTTCAAAGCTTTGTGTGATCTTGATAGTAGTGTTTCTATTATGCCTAGAAGGATTTATGATATGCTCGATTTGCCTCCTCTTGAAGATTGTTATTTGAATGTCCCACTTGATGCTAATGCTAAAAAGAAACTCATGGCGAGTCTTAATGATGTTCTTATTATGGTTAACGATTCCTATGTCCCTGTTGATTTCTATGTTTTGGATGTTGAATACAATGCTTCTTGTCCTATTACTTTGGGAAGACCTTTTCTTAGAACTGTTGGTGCCATCATTGATATGAAAGAAGGCACCATTAAATATCAACTCCCACTCAAGAAAGGTATAGAACACTTCCCAAAAAAGAGAGAAAAGATTTCTTTTGCTTCTACTATGAAAACAAAATTTGGTCTTAATGCTTCTTCATTTGAGAACACTTGATTCTTTCTTTGCTTCTTATGCCTAACTTAAAGGCGTTAAAGAAAAGTACTTGTTGGGAGATAACCCAAGAGTTTTATATGAGTCTTGGAAGTTATTACCTCTGTAATAACCTCTTCTTATCCTTTTTATTTGCTTTTTGTGCCAAGAGTAACCTCTAATGAGAGTGAAGTAATGATTGGGAAAGTTGCTGTCCCGAAACAGATTTTTGTGCTTCACCGTAAAACTTCGTGAGAGAGCTCTGTATGTCGTATTGAGCTGTAATTTTTTGTGATTCTGCCCCAGGTTGTTGTCTAACTTTAGTTAGTTAAACACTTTTTGATTTTAGGAACAGAAGGTCTTCGAAAAAATTCGTCTTTACCTGCTGGTCTGTTTTGACAGATTTCTGCCATTTTCTGCATTTGCTGCTTGTTGGTTTCTTCTTGAGTTCTTTTGGGGAATTGAGCTTTTTTAGGGAAGTGCTACAGTATCTAGTGTTCTAATGGAAGTTTATTTGGTGTTAGAACTGAACCTTGAGACTTATTTATCTTAAGTGCACTACTGTTGCTAATGAGATTGTGTGAAGTTTTGTATGAAAGAAAAATTTCAGGTGTATGGAAGAAGTGAGTAATGAGATGGAGGATGGACTAAAGCTCAAGCTTGGGGATGACACCACCCCCTGGCGCGGGCCAGGCCTAGCCGCGCGCCCAGGTGGTGTGGCCGCCCTAGTTCCCCTCTTCGTCTCCCCTCTGTACTTCGTATTCCTTCTGGTGAAATATTGACTTTGGCTTTTGTCTGGTCCAGTTCCGAGAATATTTCCTTACTAGCTTTTCTGAAACCAAAAACTGCAGAAAACATGCAACTAGCATTGTGGCATCTTGTTAATAGGTTAGTTCCAGAAAATGTGTAAAAATACTCCAAAGTGTGGACAAAACATAAGAAAGTAGATATAAAACAAGCATGGAACATTAAAAATTATAGATACATTTGCAACGTATCAAGCGGCCCTCCCGGTCTAGCCTCTGCCACCGCTACTCCCTGCTGCTCTGGCTGGGCCAGCACGAGGCTAGTGGCCCATGCAGCCACCACTTCAAGCCCAGATGGCTGCAGCTATATATTTTTCCCTTTTCTTTATAAGTTTAGTCCCATATGGCTTAGTCTTTGAGAAAGGCACACCCTCTTCAGCCTATATAAAGGCTTGCCCATGGGAGGACTAAAACACACCGATAAGATATTCTTTGATGCTAGAATAGCCCCCTCTCACTCTAGTTGCCTTCGCCGTGGCACAGTCCCAAGTAAGGACTATACATGCAAAGTCAACGCATCTGTGGCACACTATTGTGCTGCAAGGATTCCTCCAGGAGGTCTACTTTCACAACCCTAGCAAGGATCAAGGAGTTCGGGGGTCATCGCATCGCATCGTATGTGTGTGATAACTCAGGGGAGCTGCACTTGCAGCGATGATGGCCCAAAATATATCGACATCGTTTGGGAACCCCAAGAGGAAGGTATGATGAGCACATCAGCAAGTTTTCCCTCAGTAATGAAACCAAGGTTATCGAACCAGTATGAGCAAGGAAACACCTCCAAGGTGTTGTTGCCAACTTGGAATCCTGCACAACACAACCACAGAACTTTGCCCCAACTTACAGTGAGGTTGTCAATCTCACCGGTTTTGCTGAAAACAAAGGATTAAACGTATTGTGTGGAAGAAAGTAAAAGCTTGCAGAAAGTAACAGAAAGAAGTAAATAGTTGTAGATTGATGATACAAGAAAGGACCGGGGTCCATAGTTCACTAGTGGTGGTTCTCCTTAAGATAGATGACATGTTGGCTGAACAACTTACAGAGGGGCAATTGACAAACATCGAGAAAGCATACAAGCATATACTAATCATCTTGACTCCTTTGAGATTTGATTGGGCATTACAACATTATAAATAGACCGTAATCCAACTGCATCTATGACTAGTAATCCACCTTCAGGTTATCATCCGAACCCCCTCCAGTATTAAGTTGCAAGCAACGGATAATTGCATTACGCATTGTGTGTAAAGTAAACAATACGATTGTTCTATGAACAAAGGATTGTTGTTTTCTCCCTAGTAGCAACAACACATCTAGTACCTTAGAGATTTCTATCACATCCCCAGATTACTAGAGGCTTGAACCCACTATCGAGCATAAATACTAACTCTTGGAGTTGCTAGCATCTACTTGGCCAAGATAGCTACCAACAACAGAAAGCATGCAAGATCACAAATAACAAAGACATGATAGAATCAATAATCAATCTGAAATAGCATCTCAATATCTATCGAATCCCCGCAAACACAACATTTAGGATTACAAATAGATGATCTTGATCACGAACGGAGCTCACAAGATCTAAACATGGTAGCATGATACGTTGCTAACGTATCTATAATTTTTGATGTTCCATGCTTGTTTTATATCTACTTTCTTATGTTTTGTCCACACTTTGGAGTACTTTTTATACACTTTCTGAGACAAACCTATTAACAAGATGCCGCAGTGCCAGTTGCCTGTTTTCTGCTGTTTTTGGTTCCAGAAAGTCAGAAAATGAATATTCTCGGAATTGGACGGGACAAAAGCCAAAGTCGAAATTTTACCGGAAGACTCACGGAGCCATAAGACAAGACAGAGAGGGGACAGGGGCTGGCCACACCACCTGGTGGCGTGGGCCAGGCCAGGCCACGCCAGGGGGTGGTGTGAGCCCCTCCGGCCTCCACCGACCTTGCCCTTTCGCCTATAAGAAGCCTCCGATGTAGAAACCCTGAATTGACCAGCCTCCAGCCACGAAAAGTTCCGCAGTGCCACCACCACCAAAGGGGAGATTCGGGGGACAGAAAGTCTCTGTTCCGGCACCCTGTCGGGACGGGGAAGTGCCCCCGGAGCCATCTCCATTGATCTCCACCGCCATCTCCATCGTCGTTACTGATTCCCATGATGATGAGGGAGTAGTTCTTCCTCGAGGCTAAGGGTTCTACCGGTAGCTATGTGTTCATCTCTCTCTATGCATGATCATATTGTGATCATGGGCTTTGTAATCAAGTAGATCTACCTTGCTACTCAACTGCTTTAATAGATCTCTGCTCTCCCCATGTGTGTGAAAGTGACAGCGTGCACACCATGGTGGCACTTAGGCTAGAGATTACAAATACTTGTTATGATTTATATTTGGAGTTGGATGTCTTTATGAAATTATGGTGTTTGTTGGAACCATCTAGTGCTCAAGGTGACAGTGTGGGGTTTTCTAGATGGGAAAGGCTTTCTTTGAGGTGTGCTGTTATAGCCCTACCATGGATTAGAGTCTCCAACCAGAGAGTAGTTAAGAGTAGTATCATAAAGATAAGGTATTTATATGAGAGTGTTCACTAGTGAAAGTATGATCCCTAGGCCTTGTTTCTAAGCACTGAAACATCGTTTGCTATTAGATCTGTTACATGTTTGCTTACTTCCATCTTTATTTCAGTTTTACTTTAGTCTTTTCCACGCCATCAAGTTATTTTATATCACCATTACCACTTATAATTATCCATACCACTCGAGTAGCTATGTGTTCATCTCTCTCTATGCATGATCTTATTAAGATCATGAGCTTGTAATCTATAGATCTACCTTGCTACTCAAGTGCTTTAATAGATCTCTGTTCTCCCCATGTGTGTGAAAGTGACAGTGTGCATACCATGGTGGCACTTAGGCTAGAGATTACAAATACTTGGTGTGAGTTATATCTAGAGTTGGATGTCTTTATGAAATTGTGGTGTTTGTTGGAACCATCTAGTTCTCAAGGTGACAGTGTGGGGTTATCTAAATGGAAAAGGCTTACTTTGAGGTGTGCTGTTATAGCCCTACCATGGATTAGAGTGTCCAACCGGAGAGTAGTTCAGAGTAGTATCATAAAAAGAAGATATTTATATGAGAGTGTTCACTAGTGAAAGTATTGTAACTACCTCGGTGAATTACGCTCCTAGTACAAGCCTGGATGATCAGAAATGGTTGAAATAGTACGGTGGGGCCCAAATGCCACTCACAGGTAGACCTTTCGGCCGTCCCAACCATTTCCAAACATCGGGACAAGAACGGCGTGAATCGGCAAAGCGAAGGATCAACTACATACACAAATGAGTATGTATGCAAGCCACCATACAATAGTACATCAGAGCCATTCCATCTAAAAAGAAAGGAAATATAGCAACGCCATACGGCAAGATCCAAATATCCTAGATAGATATAATAGTTTAGGATATCTCCTCATACATCAATCAACAGAGTATCAAGCGGAAGCGGAAGACAAAATCCGAGTACGGATAAGAAGCAAATCGGCATAAGATGCCCCATAAATAAGCACATCCCGCCCACAGATCTCACGGATCCCTGTTCCCGGAATCTCTACACCGAATGATCGTTGTCCACATCGTCCGTCTCCTCCACCCAGTATCCATCTTGCGAGTGTACTGCTCATCGAACCAATAATTTATCGTGTGAGACCCTAGGGTACTCATCAAGTCTTTATGCCTCTAAAGGGGACACAACCTGGGGTGACGCAATTGCAGCAAAAGGTAAACCCTAGCAATTATATAGATACTCGCTAACCATCCGCCTAACCAGAGATAGACGGATGTCCGTGAATTAATAACAACAGTTATAACAGTAATAACGGTAATATCCACAGATCCATCCTCCTCGCTATCACGAGGAAGTGGACGAACAACCCCCATCCGCTGGCAGTTTTATTATCCATTCCGTGAGTATTGCACTATTTACTAGTCGTACCTAGTCTAGTCAAATTAGAAGCGGTACTTTAGTTATGCTTGTCTATGATCGAGAAATGCTCCAAGTCGCCCATAACCATGAAACGGCTTTCAGAAAGTTTACCTGGGTGCACAAATAGCAACACACACTGATATGCCTCGGAAAAACCAAATCAAAACCCAACGAGGCGATCACGACAAAAGCAATCCCAGGATTCAGAAATATTTCAGGGGCCACCCCATTGCTACCCCACGGTTGGCCGGCTACGAGACAGACTCAAGGTTTGGGTAGACGGTGTAAACGATCGGGAACCCGAAAGTGTGACTGGCTTGTCGACATGCGAAATCGTGTCCCGCCCTAAATAAAGACAGGTGCTCCTCGCACAATCTTAAATAAAGCAGTAAAGCATGGCATAAGTACAGGATAGTAAATAAAACCTCAAACTAGTTTGTGGCCCCAAGAAATAAGAATGAATCAAGCTCTGGCTCAGGGGGGTCCATAAGCCTCCCGGATGTGGATAGCGCGAATATTCTTGAAACAGGAATCAAGTACTCGGGGTCTTACGGGACACAAGTGAGCCTGAAAAACCAAATAGCGAATATGGCTCACCGATGCCACTTTCATTAGTTATCCCATTACTACTCAAAGTTAAGTTGTTTAGGTACCTCGTTATCCATCAGACACTCACATACCCTACACATGATGTTCTACGACTCGCATGGCTCAAACAACTCCTGTAGTAATGGCTCATGGGATGGAGGAACAAGCTTCGGTGGGGTTTAAAAAATAAAGGCTATGCAATACTTGGGATTCAATTTAATGCAATCGCGACTCAATGATGCAAGAATAAGATAGAGGCAATAGGTACTATATGTATGCAAGCATGTGGTAGTGCTTGCCTGGCAGCTCAGTTGAAGCAAAGGATGGATCTGGTAGTGCTCTGGTTCTCTTGATATATCCCGCCGCCTATTCGAAGAAGAACCAAACAAACAAGGGCCAACATAAATAAAGAGCACAAGCATATGAATAAATGCGACAAGCAAACAATCATGCCATGATGAATGGTGCACAATTTGCATGGCAATAAAGTAGCATGGCATGGGTGAGGTGTGGGACACAAGAATAAATCATTTTATTGAGTTTTGGCCCCATTCTAAACACATATTAGTTGCTGTTCGCATTTTAATTATATGATGCATGCTTCAAATCAAACCATGGAATGCATAAACAGAAAGGTCTCGTCGAGCTAATCATTTTAGACATATCATTTATTAAATTTGGAGTTATAAATCAAAAGTTATTAATTTATTACAAAAAAGGGGCATTTATTGTAATTTAAATAAACTTAGAATTTTAAATGTTTAAAATAGATTTTGAATGGCATATTTGAATTCCTCACATTTTTCTGATTTGAAAACATATATTATTTGTATTAATTGGGTTTATATTATAAAAGATATTTAAAAACAGGAATAAATTTGAATTTGAAATAAATTTGAAAAGATTTGAATTTAAAACAGAGACAGATAAATACTTTTGTTACTCAGGAAGTCCTAGCCACTGACGCTGACGGTGGGCCTCGCTGACTCAAAGAAAGGTGGACGCAATGGCCTGCCTTGGGCTTTCTCACGGCATGACCAGCCCAGAGGCGCAGGTGGGACCATCGGCCTTGCAGGCCCACTTGGCGGAGAGATGCTGCGGGCTGACCACGTGGCGCAGGGGGGGGATTGCGGGTTGATGCGACCAAAGCAGGGGAGCCTTTTTGCAAAAACGCCACGCGGCTGACCTGTGGGCCTAGCGGAGCGCGGGTTGATGCAACAAAAAGTGCAGGGGGGTATCAGCAAAACAGGCATAGCCGTACTGTTCCTCTTCTCCTCTGCGTTGGGCGTCGATGCAGCTGGCGGGATCGATCTCGACCTGGGCTCAAGAGGCTCTGACCGCTGCAGTGGCTGCGGGGGTGCTGGCAAGGGAGGGCTACACGGCTAGAAAAGGCTGGCGCGGGTGTGGGGAGGCTGCAGACAGAAGCGAGCAGCGGCGCGCGGAGGGCGTTCGACGGCCGGTCCGGCGAGGCTAGGGCGAGATCGGCGAGAGGGGGTTGTCTGGGAGGTGGGGCTGCTCACCGAGAGTTGCTTGACGTGGTCGGATCGGCCTGGGGCGCAGGGAGACGGCGATGACGCAGACGGACAGCCGGCTAGGGTTTCGTGTCGGCCTTGCGGAGTACAGCGGCGTACAGGCCTCCTCCTCCTCGACGGCGGGTACAGGCGGCCTCCTAGGCGTCTCCTCGTTCTTCCTCGACACCTAGAGCTCCTCGCCACCGGCTGCAGGTAAGGGGGACGGAGGGGACCGACGGTGGCCGGCGTTGGGGGGGGGGGTAGACGGTGGTGGAGAGGAAGGGGAGAGGCAGGGCGCCGTTGGGTAGATCTGGGGAAGCTGGGCGAGGCAGAGAGGCAGGGGTAAAGCAGGGGGAGGGAGAGGGTGCCGTGGGGGAGTGGTTGGAGGTAAAGGTGGCTTGGCCACCTTTCCTTCCTCCACCCTCACGTGCTCAGTCGAAGGGGCAGGCAGGCGCATGGGGAGCTGGCAGGTGGGGTAGGGCAGGCCAGGCTCGGTGGAGGGCCCCCATGCAGAGAGAGAGAGCTGAGAGAGAGGGGGTGGCTCGGCTAGTGCTAGGGTCGGGTTAGGGTTAGGTTTGGCTTGGGTGCAGCTAGGGTTTGGGGTGGGGTAGCAGCTAGGTGGGCCAGGGAGAGAGGGGCCATGTGGGGCCAACACGGGTAGGTCATGGTGGGGTGGCTCGGCTAGAGGAAGGAGGGAAAGAGGGGGGGTGTACTTAGGGTGTGGTTTAGCTTAGGTGTAGATTGGGGTTTAGGAGAGGGGGTATGGGTATGGTGATGAAGGGTAGATGATGGTCTAGGGACTAAAGAGAGAGAGAGATGGAGTGGTTTTGCTAGGACAAGGTCAAGCCAAGAACAACTAAGATCAAACCAAAACAAAACAAGAAAAGAGGGGGAGGTGGTGTAAGCATGATCAAGTAAGTTCAAGCTAAAAGAGAGAGATGAGAGGGTGAGAGGATTCCCAAAAACCAACTAAAATCCAAATGACAAGCTTAAAGGGTACTTGCATGGCCCATGCAAAATATTTAATGCCATGATAATTCTTGTGGAAACAATATTATTTCATGGCATTATTATTATGCAACCCAAAATTGGAGTAAGGCCCAAGCAAAGGAATTTAGAAAGAATTCCAAGTGGAGTATATGGAGATGGTCACATTGGATTATATTTGGGACTTGCTAGTGTGTATATGCCACTAGGTATTTAATAAGCCCACAAAATATCCCAACATGATGATAACCCCAAAAACACACATATGGAAGCTAGGAAAAAGGTTCCACCCACAAGGCATGCAAAGGTGGCCATGTGGCTCTCATGTATCAATAATGTGAAAACAACATGACACTAAGATGAGAGCATGTGGTAAAAGAATTGGATCCATCCCAACCCACATGAGCTAGAGATAAACTCAAATAAAGCCAAGCTCATATTTAGTTGGATGGTGGAATTATAAGGTGGTGAAAGAAAAAGGTGGTGGAATTAATAAGAGATATGCCCCCAACTCAACTTGGGCACTAAGCAATATATCAAGAACCAAATACAATATCAAGAGGCAACTACAATTAATAATGCATATGAGATAAGAACCAAATCAAAAAGGGTTTTATATGATGCTCAAATGCAAGGAGGCATGATGACATGAGCATGATATAATGTTGATGCTACAATTATATATTTGAAGTAGCATATATCTAGGCTAGGCTAGTAGCATTGCAATTGTTAGACAATTGGGATGCTACAACTCTCCCCCACTAAACAAGAATCTCGCCCCGAGATTCCTAGGAAAAGAAAACAACACAAGGAGAGGCGGGTGTTCGGAACGAAGGTGACCCTCACGTTCCCAAGAAGATGAAGAACGGAATGGTGCGACCACTACACCTTGCAAAACTTGCTAGACTTGTTGCGAGTCTTGCGTTTTGCTAGAGACACAAAGGTTTGGATGGATTGAAGGATAAAAGAATAGAACCACTTGTGAAAGAGAGGATAAGATGACGTATCATGGATCAAGATAGACACACCGTTAAGATTGAAGATTTTCTGATACTAGAGAGGATGGATCTTTATCTCGCCGGAAGAGAAGAGCTAGATTGGAGAGGTTTGAACCACTAGGACAATAGCATCGTATCCTCTCTCGGATTTGAGAAAAGAGGTACGGAAACAATATTGCCTTCAAACAATAGAGTCCCTTGATATCAACAGGAAGATTTAGCTAGACATCGTTGGATTAGATTCTTGTTACGCCGGTAAGAACCCAAGGATCACGCAATTGAGGTGCGCGGATATAACTTCCAGAGACGGATATGAAGCCAGATCATGGTGGAATCCCGAGAAGCAAAGAGTATGGAGGATCTGGAGTTTATTGAAGAGATACTTATTGCTTTCTTTAGCCTTGAGGCTAATGCAATAGATTTGCGGCTGATGGCATCAACCATAATTGGCTTTACCACAGAAAAAGAATTGATGAAACAAAGAGAGATAGGGTTTCCTTTCATCTTGTTTGGGGATGTCGAGCACCGGTAGAAAGACGAGGACCGAAAAGAGTTTGCGTTTGTTTCCACCAGATAATTGAAGATTTTGCTCCGTGTAGGAAAAGACGAGATCACCAACAAGAGGTTATTGATTACTTTCTTCGAGAGAGGACTCCGGAAAACAAGGACGGAAGTTAAAGTATCAAGGGATAAAGGCCACTTCTAACTCCCGTGGAATGAGTGAAATCACATAAATTTCCCAATTCAATGTACAAGAGCGAATGATAAGAGTAGTGGTATGGTAGCTACTCCATCCCGCACTCAAAGCATTACTGCGCACATGAATAAGAAAACCATGCAACCCAACTATCGAAACAGACTGAAGGTATTTACAAGGATAACTCATGGAACTCCGTTAGCAAACCGGGATAGATGCAAACGATACGCCGGATTCAAGATAGATAAGGGTGATGATGTCGTCGTCTTGTCGGAAGTACCAAGCCACCGGAAAGATATGACGGAAGATTATGGAGAAGAACTGCAAGATTCAACAGCTACAGAAAAGATATCTTTCAAGTTGGTGCTATCTTTTCTGGAAGGTCTTCATGGTCTCCGGTGGATTGAGCATCGACGATAGAGCAAGAGGGTTTCAAAGATTACTTAACGAGATAGAGGTGAAAGAACTCCATGTTCTTCTTGAAAAGATAGAGAGAGATTTAGCGGTCTTGAGGAAATCTTTAGCTGAACGATGATGATAACTTGCCCACAAGGAACAACTCCGGATTGGTTGAAGATGGAGGATGGAATTAACAATGGACTTGCCAATTCCAGAATTGAAGCGATCTATTTAGCAGAAGGACGTGGCCGAGATAGGTGACTTGAAAAAGTCAGAGTTCTCACTTTGAGACTTTGCACACAGGCAGTGTTCTCAAAGCTTGAGAGAAAAGACATAGATGATCTTCCATGTCCTTCCATTGATATAGAATAGGCAAGCATATTATCAACATATACCACCAAGGATTAACAAGATATTCCCAGAATATCAAGTTCAAAAGGCGAGAGGAACGAACAAATGCTCGAAACACTTTCTGAGCTCAACGCTCTTTGAAAGATCATTATTACGAGCACGGGTTCGTGTTGAAGAAGATGCACTGGAAGAATAGATTATCTGGTCCTTCGGAAGAAAAAGAGATGTCACCTGATTCACATTGTCGATTGGATCACCAGTTACAAAGATAAAGAGATCTTGGGTAAGAACCGATGATATAGCTTTGCTTATGGTATGAGCTATCAGAGACGAAAAAGATGTGCAGATATGGAGTTCAAAAAGATGTGCAGCATGATGGACAGATGATAGACCGCCGTAGCGCCTTGAGAAACTCCGGATTTCCAAGGATGCTTGACTAAGCATAGATAGGATCACGGTGTACCCAAAATCACAGGAGTATCTTTGGCAATCCGGAGTGGTAGCATTTTCCATATTCCAATCGACACTATCATGAGTGGAATATAGCTATGCCGAGAACCAAATTACAATCACCAGCATCGGATCGACACATGTTATGTAATTAGCCCAAGAGAAAAGGAGATGAAAAGAAACTCCAAGATTAAGCGCCGGTGACAAAAGAATGGGTTAGCATGGACATGCTGATAAAAGAGAGATAGATAATGTTTCACACACGACTGAAAGGAGTGTGGAAGCACAGATGGATCAAAGAAAAATTTTCCGCAATTTTCGGCATTAAAATACCGATAGATGCGCAAAATCACTTAGCAGATAGGGATTAGCATCAGATGCCTGCACAGAAGAACACCCTTTAAGAAGATGGCACCGGTTAACAAGGAGTCAGGTAGATCGCGCCGGTTTTCAAAAGCCTGTCGGTATGGAATGTACCAACAGTTGATAACCAAAAGGCCGATAAGATAACAACTTGGGTGCAACAGATAGACAAAGAATTCACACGCACACACACACACAGATACATAACCTATGGTACTACGGAAACCCAGAACACGTGAATCCTAGTTTGAATTTTAAGAAGAGGATTGAAAACGTTGCACTTCCTTACCAGAAAAGGATGGATGGTTGGGTAAGAAGAAAAGTGGAAGCAGTCCTACTCTCGCGTTTTGTTTTTCCCTAGTATACATAACTACCAAAAATATTTGCTAGACAGACAACGACCATTTGGCTGAGACCCTGAAGGTCGGGATGGCTCTGATACCAATTGTAACTACCTCGGTGAATTACGCCCTAGTACAAGCTGGATGATCGTAAATGGTTGAAATAGTACGTGGGGCCCAAATGCCACTCACAGTAGACCTTTCGCCGTCCCAACCATTTCCAAACATCGGGACAAGAACGGCGGCGTAATCGGCAGCGAAGGATCAACTACATACACAAATGAGTATGTATGCAAGCCACCATACAATAGTACATCGAGCCATTCCATCTAAAAAGAAAGGAATATAGCAACGCCATACGGCAAGATCCAAATATCCTAGATAGATATAATAGTTTAGGATATCTCCTCATACATCAATCAATGAGTATCAAGCGGAAGCGAAGACAAAATCCGATGCGGATAAGAAGCAAATCGGCATAAGATGCCCCATAAATAAGCACATCCCGCCCACGTATCTCACGGATCCCCGCTCCCGGAATCTCTACACCGAATGATCGTTGTCCACATCGTCTGCCTCCTCCACCCAAAGATCCATCTTGCGAGTGTACCTGCTCATCTCGAACCAATAATTTATCGTGAGACCCTAGGGGTACTCAGAAGTCTTTATGCCTCTAAAGGGACACAACCTGGGTGACGAATTGCAGCAAAAGGTAAACCCTAGCAATTATATAGATACTCGCTAACCATCCGCCTAACCAGAGATAGACGGATGTCCGTGAATTAATAACAACAGTTATAACAGTAATAACGGTAATATCCACAGATCCATCCTCCTCCTCGCCATCGACGAGGAAGTGGACGAACAACCCCCATCCGCTGGCGTTTTATTATCCATTCCGTGAGTATTGCACTATTTACTAGTCGTACCTAGTCTAGTCAAATTAGAAGCGGTACTTTAGTTATGCTTGTCTATGATCGAGAAACTGTGCTCCAAGTCGTCCATAACCGCGGAAACGGCTTTCAGAAAGTTTTACCCTGCAGGGGTGCACAAATAGCAACACACACTGATATGCCTCGAAAAACCAAATCAAAACCCAACGAGGCGATCACGACAAAGCAATCCCAGATTCAGAAATATTTCAGGGGCCACCCCATTAAGCTACCATTAAGTGGCCGCCACGAGACAGACTCAAGGTTTGGGTAGACAGAACGACCGGGAACCCGAAGTGTGACTGGCTTGTCGACATCACAAATCGTGTCCCGCCCTAAATAAGCAAAGGTGCTCTCGCACAATCTTAAATAAAGCAAGAAGCATGGCATAAGTACAGGATAGTAAATAAAACCTCAAACTAGTTTGTGGCCCCAAGAAATAAGAATGAATCAAGCTCGCTCGGGGGTCCATAAGCCTCCCGGATGTGGATAGCGAATATTCTTGAAACAGGAATCAAGTACTCGGGTCTTACAGGACACAAGTGAGCCTGAAAACCAAATAGCGAATATGG
This sequence comes from Avena insularis, assembly GCA_023614405.1. Lineage (NCBI taxonomy): Eukaryota > Viridiplantae > Streptophyta > Magnoliopsida > Poales > Poaceae > Avena > Avena insularis. Next base: position 203,103,740 of record CM042690.1, on the reverse strand, counting down.
CTCACCGATGCCACTTTCATTAGTTATCCCATTACTACTCAGGTTAAGTTGTTTAGGTACCTCGTTATCCATCAGACACTCACATACCCTACACATGATGTTCTACGACTCGCATGGCTCAAACAACTCCTGTAGTAATGGCTCATGGGATGGAGGAACAAGCTTCGTGGGTTTAAAAATAAAGGCTATGCAATACTTGGGATTCAATTTAATGCAATCGCGACTCAATGATGCAAGAATAAGATAGAGGCAATAGGTACTATATGTATGCAAGCATGTGGTAGTGCTTGCCTGGCAGCTCAGTTGAAGCAAAGGATGGATCTGGTAGTGCTCCTGGTTCTCTTGATATATCCCCGCCAGGCCTATTCAAGAAGAACCAAACAAACAAGGGCCAACATAAATAAAGAGCACAAGCATATGAATAAATGCGACAAGCAAACAATCATGCCATGATGAATGGTGCACAATTTGCATGGCAATAAAGTAGCATGGCATGGGTGAGGTGTGGGACACAAGAATAAATCATTTTATTGAGTTTTGGCCCCATTCTAAACACATATTAGTTGCTGTTCGCATTTTAATTATATGATGCATGCTTCAAATCAAACCATGGAATGCATAAACAGAAAGGTCTCGTCGAGCTAATCATTTTAGACATATCATTTATTAAATTTGGAGTTATAAATCAAAAGTTATTAATTTATTACAGAAAAGGGGCATTTATTGTAATTTAAATAAACTTGGAATTTTAAATGTTTAAAATAGATTTTGAATGGCATATTTGAATTCCTCACATTTTTCTGATTTGAAAACATATATTATTTGTATTAATTGGGTTTATATTACAAAAGATATTTAAAAACAGGAATAAATTTGAATTTGAAATAAATTTGAAAAGATTTGAATTTAAAACAGAGACAGATAAATACTTTTGTTACTCAGGAAGTCCTAGCCACTGACGCTGACGGGCCTGGGACTCAGCAGAAGGTGGGGCCGAGCGCTGTGGGCTTTTCTCACGGGCAGCATACCAGCCCAGGAGGCAGACAGGTGGGACCATCGGCCTTGCAGGCCCACTTGGCGGAGAGATGCTGCGGGCTGACCACGTGGCGCAGGGGGGGGATTGCGGGTTGATGCGACCAAAGCAGGGGAGCCTTTTTGCAAAAACGCCACGCGGCTGACCTGTGGGCCTAGCGGAGCGCGGGTTGATGCAACAAAAAGTGCAGGGGGGTATCAGCAAAACAGGCATAGCCGTACTGTTCCTCTTCTCCTCTGCGTTGGGCGTCAGGCCGATGCACGGCGCGGGCGGGGATCGATCTCTCGACCTGGGGCTCGCGCGCAGAGGCTCTGACCGCTGCAGTGGCTGCGGGGGTGCTGGCAAGGGAGGGCTACACGGCTAGAAAAGGCTGGCGCGGGTGTGGGGAGGCTGCAGACAGAAGCGAGCAGCGGCGCGCGGAGGGCGTTCGACGGCCGGTCCGGCGAGGCTAGGGCGAGATCGGCGAGAGGGGGTTGTCTGGGAGGTGGGGCTGCTCACCGAGAGTTGCTTGACGTGGTCGGATCGGCCTGGGGCGCAGGGAGACGGCGATGACGCAGACGGACAGCCGGCTAGGGTTTCGTGTCGGCCTTGCGGAGTACAGCGGCGTACAGGCCTCCTCCTCCTCGACGGCGGGTACAGGCGGCCTCCTAGGCGTCTCCTCGTTCTTCCTCGACACCTAGAGCTCCTCGCCACCGGCTGCAGGTAAGGGGGACGGAGGGGACCGACGGTGGCCGGCGTTGGGGGGGGGTAGACGGTGGTGGAGAGGAAGGGGAGAGGCAGGGCGCCGTTGGGTAGATCTGGGGAAGCTGGGCGAGGCAGAGAGGCAGGGGTAAAGCAGGGGGAGGGAGAGGGTGCCGTGGGGGAGTGGTTGGAGGTAAAGGTGGCTCGGCCACCTTTCCTTCCTCCACCCTCACGTGCTCAGGCAGGGTCGGGCGAGGGCAGGCAGGCGCATGGGGAGCTGGCAGGTGGGGTAGGGCAGGCCAGGCTCGGTGGAGGGCCCCCATGCAGAGAGAGAGAGCTGAGAGAGAGGGGGTGGCTCGGCTAGTGCTAGGGTCGGGTTAGGGTTAGGTTTGGCTTGGGTGCCGCTAGGGTTTGGGGTGGGGTAGCAGCTAGGTGGGCCAGGGAGAGAGGGGCCATGTGGGGCCAACACGGGTAGGTCATGGTGGGGTGGCTCGGCTAGAGGAAGGAGGGAAAGAGGGGGGGTGTACTTAGGGTGTGGTTTAGCTTAGGTGTAGATTGGGGTTTAGGAGAGGGGGTATGGGTATGGTGATGAAGGGTAGATGATGGTCTAGGGACTAAAGAGAGAGAGAGATGGAGTGGTTTTGCTAGGACAAGGTCAAGCCAAGAACAACTAAGATCAAACCAAAACAAAACAAGAAAAGAGGGGGAGGTGGTGTAAGCATGATCAAATAAGTTCAAGCTAAAAGAGAGAGATGAGAGGGTGAGAGGATTCCCAAAAACCAACTAAAATCCAAATGACAAGCTTAAAGGGTACTTGCATGGCCCATGCAAAATATTTAATGCCATGATAATTCTTGTGGAAACAATATTATTTCATGGCATTATTATTATGCAACCCAAAATTGGAGTAAGGCCCAAGCAAAGGAATTTAGAAAGAATTCCAAGTGGAGTATATGGAGATGATCACATTGGATTATATTTGGGACTTGCTAGTGTGTATATGCCACTAGGTATTTAATAAGCCCACAAAATATCCCAACATGATGATAACCCCAAAAACACACATATGGAAGCTAGGAAAAAGGTTCCACCCACAAGGCATGCAAAGGTGGCCATGTGGCTCTCATGTATCAATAATGTGAAAACAACATGACACTAAGATGAGAGCATGTGGTAAAAGAATTGGATCCATCCCAACCCACATGAGCTAGAGATAAACTCAAATAAAGCCAAGCTCATATTTAGTTGGATGGTGGAATTATAAGGTGGTGAAAGAAAAAGGTGGTGGAATTAATAAGAGATATGCCCCCAACTCAACTTGGGCACTAAGCAATATATCAAGAACCAAATACAATATCAAGAGGCAACTACAATTAATAATGCATATGAGATAAGAACCAAATCAAAAAGGGTTTTATATGATGCTCAAATGCAAGGAGGCATGATGACATGAGCATGATATAATGTTGATGCTACAATTATATATTTGAAGTAGCATATATCTAGGCTAGGCTAGTAGCATTGCAATTGTTAGACAATTGGGATGCTACAAGTATGATCCCTAGGCCTTGTTTCTAAACATTGAAACACCATTTGCAACTAGATTTATTACATGTTTGCTTTCTACCATCTTTATTTCAGTTTGCCTTTAGTCTCTTCTACGCCATCAAGCTATTTTCTAGCATCGTTTTCTTATATCTATACCACTTGTATTTTACTATCTCTTCGCCGAACTAGTGCAGCTATACACCTGACAAGTGTATTGGGTGTGTTGGGGACACAAGAGACTTATTGTATCTTGATTGCAGGGTTGCTTGAGAGGGATACCTTTGACCACTTCCTCCCTGAGTTCGATAAACCTTGGGTAATCCACTTAAGGGAAACTTGCTGTTGTTCTACAAACCTCTACACTTGGAGGCCCAACAACTGTCGACAAGAATAGAAGTGCGTAAACATCAAGCTATTTTCTGGCGCCGTTGTCGGAGAGGTAAGGTAAATGGTACGCACATCCTCCGGTGTGAGTGCTCGAAATTATTTCCTTTAGATTCTGTAATTTTGTCCTTTTGTTTCTTGTTTTTATTTTCACTAGTTAGGCTTAACGGAAAACAACAACAAAATTAGAGAGCTTTATAGTATTTATCTTGAGTTAGGACATGAAGTGTTTGAAGATAAAATTAAAAAACCAATGGAACTTTATTTGCATGCTAATAGCAATGTTGTCAGTATGAATTCTTTGGACACCATTATTGCTAATGCTATGGAAAAGTCTAAGCTTGGGGAAGCTAGTTTTAATGAAAATGATCTTTTTAGTTCCTCAGCTCTGGAAGATAGCTATTCTATTGCTTATGATGATACCAAACCTCCAATATATGATGATTACAATGATGAACACGATATTTTCAGTCCACCTATTATTGAGGAGAAAATTAATGATTACAATATGCCTCCTATATTTGATGATTATGGTGATGAGAATAATAATGATAGCTATTTTGTTGCATTTGTTCCCACTACAATTAATAAGAATGACTATGTTTATGTGGAGAGTATTAATTCTTTATGCATGTGGCTCATGATAAGAATGTTTTATGTGATAGTTATATTGTTAATTTTATTCATGATGCTACTGAAAGTTATTATGAGAGAGGGAAACATGGTTTTATGTATCTCAATAATATTAAGTTTCCACTCTTTATGTTGAAAGTTTTGAAGTTGCACTTGTTTTGATTTACTATGCTTGTTGCTTTGTGCTTTCATGACTTGTTTATTTATAAGATTCCTATGCATAGAAAGTGGGTTAGACTTAAATGTGTTTTGAATTTTCTTCTTGATGCTCTCTTTTACTTCAATTCATATTTCCTATGTGAGCATCTTCTCAAACTATCATGCCTAACTTAAAGGCGTTAAAGTTAAGTACTTATTGGGAGATAACCCAAAAGTTTTAGATGAGTCTTGGAAGTTATTGCTTCAGTAATAACCTCTCCTTATCATTTTTATTTGCTTTTTGTGCCAAGAGTAACCTCTAGTGAGAGGGAAGTAATTCTTGGGAAAGTTGCTGTCCCGAAACAGATTTTTGTGCTTCACTGTAAAAATTCGTGTAAAATTTCTGGATGTCATTTTGAGGCGTGAATTTTTGTGCTTCTGACCCAGGTTGTTATCTAACTTTCGTTAGTTTAACAATTTTCGATTTGAGCAACATAAAGTCTTCGAAAAAATTGGTTTTTACCTGCTGGTCTGTTTTGATAGATTTCTGCCATTATTTGCATTTGCTTCTTGTTGGTTCCTTTTTGGGTTCTCTTTGGGGAATTGAGCTTTTTGAGGGAAGTACTACAGTAGCTTGTGTTTTAATTGAAGTTTTATTCGTGTTTAAACTAAACCCAAATACTTATTATCTTGAGTGCACTAATGTTGCTAATAAAGATTGTGTGAAGTTTTGTATGAAGGAAAAATTTCAGGTGTATAGAGAGAATGATGTAATGAGATGAAGAATGGACTAAATCATAAGATTGGGGATTGATGGCTCGGTAACGACACTAGAAAAATGCTGGTGCGGTGTTGATGTAGAGCTCGTTGGGAACCCCAAGAGGAAGGTATGATGAGCACAGCATCAAGTTTCCCTCAGTTATGAAACCAAGGTTTAATCGAACCAGTAGGAGCAAGGAAACACCCCAAAGGTGTTGCTAGCTGAGCCTTGTCAGGGCGCACTACCGGTGCTAGTAGCAACATGGAGACTTGCACAACACAACCATAGAACTTTGTCCCCAACTTGCGATGAGGTTGTCAATCTCACCGTGTTTTGCTGAAAACAAAGGATTAAACGTATCGAATGGAAAGAAGGCAAAGTTTGCAGAAAGTAAACACAAAGCAGTAAACAGTTTGTAGATTGTATGTAAAAGAAAAAGGACCCGGATCCATAGTTCACTAGAGGTGGCTCTCCTAAAGATAGATAACATGCTGGGTAAACAAATTACAGCGGGGCAATTGACAAACATCGAGAAAGCAATACATGCATATATTAATCATCTTGACTCCTTTGAGACTTGATTGGGCATTACAACATTATACATAGACCGCCATCCAACTGCCTCTATGACTAATAATCCACATTCAGGTTATCATCCGAACCCCCTCCAGTATTAAGTTGCAAGCAACAGATTATTGCTTTACGAATTGCGTGTAAAGTAAACAATACGATTGTTCTATGAACAAAGGATTGTTGTTTTCTCCCTAGTAGCAACAGAACATCTAGTACCATAGAGATTTCTGTCACTTCCCTAGATTACCAGAGGCATGAACCCACTATCGAGCATAAATACTAACTCTTGGAGTTGCTAGCATCTACTTGGCCAAGATAGCTACTAACAACGGAAAGCATGCAAGATCACAAATAACAAAGACATGATAGAATCAATAATCAATCTGAAATAGCATCTCAATATCCATTGGATCCCCGCAAACACAACATGTAGAATTACAAATAGATGATCTTGATCATGAACGGACCTCACAAGATCTAAACATGAAAGCACAAAGGAGGAGAACCAGCCATCTAGCTACTACATGGATCCGTAGTCCAAGGATGAACTACTCACGCATCACACCGGAGGCTTGCATGGTGATGAAGAAGGCCTCCAGGATGAATTCCCCTCTCCGGCAGGGTGCCGAGAAGAGCTTTAGATCCCTCCCGATCTAGGGATGGAGATGACGGCGGCTACAGACTCTTTCATGGATTTTTGATCGGGTACTTAGGGTTTTCATCCCGATGGCATCTTATAGGCGGAAGGAGAGGCCGAGGTGGTGCTGGGGTCGGCCAGACCACCCCCTGGCGCGGGATAGGCCTGGTCGCGCGGCCAGGTGGTGTGGCCGGCCCCCAGCCCTTCTCCGTCTCGTATTCTGGCATCTGATGACTTTCGGAAAAATAGGAACTTTGGCTTTTGTCCCGTCCAATTCCGAGAATATTTATTTTCTGACTTTCCTGGAACCAAAAACAGCAGAAAACATGCAGCTAGCACTGTGGCTCTTGTTAATAGGTTAGTCCAAGAAATCATATAAAAGTACTCCAAAGTGTGGACAAAACACAAGAAAGTGTATAAAACCAAGCATGGAACATCAAAAATTATAGATATATTTGCAATGCATCAACATCCCCAAGCTTAACTCCTGCTCGTCCTTGAGTAGGTAAGTGATAAAAAGAAAGAATAATTTTTGAGGTGACATGCACCATCAAAGACTTGATCAAAGTATTTGTAAAACATTCAAAGCTGGGATCATAGGACTTCAATCATAACATGAAATACAAAGTTCTAGCAATAAGACAAAGAAACTATGATGCAACGTGAAAAGGCACAAACAAAAGATTCATGAATAACAATGCTTTGCAAGACGTTTGTTTGTTTCACATAAAGAAAACATAGCATAATAGTATTTAGCTTGTCCCTCATAGAGTAGCAAATATAAATGCATAGGAAACCTTCAAAGTTCATAAGAGTGACTAGATACAAATAGTTTAAAACAAGCAATATCAAGTTATGCATCAATCAACTAGTCTTGGGACAATGCACATAGAACTAAGAATGGCCACTATGCTCTCAAAGTAGGTGCATAAAGGTAGAAGGTGGAGACTCAATATAATGGTGGAAGAAAGCCCTTCATAGAAGGAAGTAGGGATTCAAGTCTCATACAGAGCTTCCAAAAATTATGGTACTTATAGCTTTCAGCTCTCATTGCCCCTATCATAAGCATCTTGAAGTGATTAAGGTTAAAGTGAACAAACTATGGTGTACATGCTTGACGAAGTATAAGTTAGAAATCTCATGTCCCTTGTATACGAGGGCCGCTCCTCATGCTACTCAAGTTTAGTCACCAGTAAGTTCTTGTCATCGTAAGTACATGTGTATCATAGAGAACCGACAATGGGGTACCCCTTGCCCGATGATACGGAAGAATCCCCATATCAAAATGACAAGGCACGCGGACAATGAGCATCTCAACAATCTTCTTATTTACCATGGGAATATGGTGCTTTTTTCTCTCTTTCCTCTTTTCATAATCTCATTATTTTCTTTTTTTCTTTTTTCTCAATATAGGACTCTTTTTTTATAAGAAGAATGCTTCATAGACAGCTCATTATGGTTACGCTGCAGGTTTCCACCATGTCAGCATGGATTAGACTAGTGGCCCAGACATTTCTCTAACACATATACATAACTCCATGGACTTGCAAGCTCCCCTTTCATTTCACACCGACGACATCCATATACAAAAGAGCATGATATCAACTAGGTACAAGTACCAAGTGCAATGTTGAAAGCGTTCCCCATGAAAGCATGGTTCTGCTAATTCCCAACAAATAAGTGCAAGCATATACAACATAGACGACACAATGGTTCAAGTTTATTAAGGGCAAGAAAAGTAAAGTGTGTTAACAAGTTTGTGAGAGCTTTAATCACTAGTTTTATCATAACAAGTTTAATTCGGAAGGTAAACAAAAGCATGAATATACTTGGAATAGCATAAGCTAATAGGTAGGTATGGTGGACTCTTTGGAATAACTTGGTTTAGGGAGTTGGATGCATGAGTGGAACTCATACTTGGTTGTGGAGGCTAGCAAAAGACTGGGAGCGACAAACTAAGTGAGCAATAATGGCCATAATCATGCAGAGCGACAAAACATCATTGATCAAAGCATAAAGTGATACTACAAGTTGAAAACTAAAGGATCATAAAGTCTATGGTGACTTGAGATAGTCATAACATGGTGTGAGCATGTGTCAAGTCAACCCAAATAAAGCATCAAAGGAGAATACCACTATGCTATGCTTTAATATGCTAAAACAACGCATGATTCATCCAAGGCACATTAAGAAATCTCAATTGTTTATAACAAGTCATGCTACAGCAAAGAATACTAAGCATAAATCCAAAACAATATCAAGCATGGCATGACAAAGCATAGGCCACAATCAAAAACGAGCTCTTTTTACCACATAAGCATGAACTTTCCTACTCTTTTCCAAACCAAACCAAACTATTTGCAAACCAATGTATGAAAGAGGGGGTCCAACCAATTTATTCAGCAAACTAAGAAAACCAAGCAAGCGAAAAAAACCAAAACGAAAAAGAAGACGCTCCAAGAACAACACAACTGTGCATGAAACAATAAAAATGAAGCGTTTGGAAGAAACTCGGGATTTTTATTGATGAAGAAGGGGATGCCTTGGGCATCCCCAAGCTTTGAAGCTTTTACTTCTTGGATATTTATTGGGGTGACACGCGTGGCATCCCCAAGCTTGAGCTTTAGTCCATCCTTCATCTCATTACTCATTCCTTCCATACACCTGAAATTTTTCCTTCATACAAAACTTCACACAATCTTTATTAGCAACATTAGTGCACTTAAGATAAATAAGTCTTAAGGTTCAGTTCTAACACCAAGAAAAATTCCATTATAACACTAGCTACTGAATAACTTCCCTCAAAAATCTCAATTCCCCAAAAGAACTCAAAAAGGAACCAACAAAAAGCAAATGCAGAAAATGGCAGAAATCTGTCAAAACAGACTAGCAGGTAAAGACGAATTTTTTCAAAGATCTTCTGTTGCTCAAATCAAAAATTGTTGAACTAACTAAAGTTATATAACAGCCTGGTTCAGAATCACAAAAATTCATGCCTCAAAAAGACCTTCATAGATTTTACACAAATTTTTACGGTGAAGCACAGAAATCTGTTTCGGGACAGCAACTTTCTCAATCATTACTTCTCTCTCATTACAGGTTACTCTTGGCACAAAAAGAAAATAAAAAGGGTAAGGAGCAGTTATTACTGAAGTAATAACTTCCAAGACTCATCTAAAATTTTTGGGTTATCTCCCAATAAGTACTTTTCTTTAATGCCTTTAAGTTACGCATAAGAAGCAAGAAAAAGAATCAAGTGTTCTCAAATGAAGAAGCATTAAGATGAAATTTTGTTTTCATAGGAGCAGTAAAAGAAATCTTCTCTCTCTTCTTAGGAAGTGTTCTATACCTTTATTGAGTGGGAGTTGATATTTAATGGTGCCTTCTTTCATATCAATGATGGCACCGACAGTTCTAAGAAAAGGTCTTCCCAAAGTAATAGGACAAGGAGCATTGTATTCAACATCCAAAACATAGAAATCAATGGGGACATAGGAATCGTTAACCATAATAAGAACATCATTAAGACTCGCCATGAGTTTCTTTTTAGCATTAGCATCAAGTGGGACATTCAAATAACAATCTTCAAGAGGAGGCAAATCGAGCATATCATAAATCCTTCTAGGCATAATAGAAACACTACTATCAAGATCACACAAAGCTTTGAAATCAAAGTCATTCACTTTCATATTAATGATGGGTTCCCAACCATCTTCTTGCTTTATAGGAATAGAAGCTTTATGTTTCTTCTTTTCTTCTTTAATCTTTATGAGAGCATCAGTAATGTGTTTTTGTAAAAGCCATGTTCATAGCACTAGCATTAGGACTCTTAGCAAGCTTTTGTAGATACTTAATAACTTCAGAGATGTTACAACCATCAAGATCAAAATCAACTTTATCATCTAAAGTAGTAGAACTATTGCTAGCCTCAACACTAGTGGTGGTAATAGTAGAAACACTAATGTTTCTAACAATTTCATCTTCTCTTTCCCACTTAGCATGTAATTCAGCTAATAGTCTAACATTTTCATCAATTCTTACTTGTATAGCATTGGTAGCTGCAAAGGGATTCTCATTAGTTTCAGGTTTAGCAGCCATTTTATTCAAAGTAGATTGAGCTTCAACCAAAGATGCTATATTTCTTTCAGCATTAGAGAGTTTTTCCTCAATAGTTTTATTGAAAGCAGTTTGTTTACTAATAAACTCTTTAAGCATAACTTCAAGTTCAGAGGGAGCACTCTTATTATTGTTGTAAGAATTTCCATAAGCATTACCATTGTTGGGAGGATATGGCTTATAATTGTTGTTACCAAAATTGTTCCTATAAGCATTATTACCATAAGCATTGTTGCCCAAATTGTTATTTCTTATGAAGTTCACATCAAATTGCTCTTCTTGAGCAACCAAAGAGGCTAAAGGAACATTATTTGGATCAATATGGGCTTTCCTATTAACAAGCATAGACATAATTATATCAATCTTATCACTCAAGGAGGAGGTTTCCTCAACAGAATTTACCTTCTTACCTTGTGGAGCTCTCTTAGTATGCCATTCAGAATAATTAACCATCATATTATCTAAAAGTTTTGTTGCAGCACCCAAATTGATGGTCATAAAGGTACCTCCAACAGCTGAATCCAATAGGTTCCTTGAAGAATAGTTCAATCCTGCATAAAAAATTTGGATGATCATCCAAGCAGTCAGTCCATGAGTGGGACAATTCTTTACCAAAGATTTCATTCTTTCCCAAGCTTGAGCAACATGCTCATTATCAAGTTGTTTAAATTTCATTATTTCACTTCTCATGGATATAATCTTAGCAGGAGGATAGTATTTTCCAATAAAAGCATCTTTGCACTTAGTCCAAGAATCAATACTATTCCTAGTTAAGGAATTCAACCATTTTTTAGCTTTTCCTCTCAAAGAGAAAGGAAACAATTTCAGTTTAATAATATCACCATATATATCCCTATGATTTTGCATCTCACAAAGTTCAACAAAGTTATTTAGATGGGAAGCAGCATCTTCATTACCAATACCAAAAAATTGCTCTCTCATAACAAGATTGAGCGAAGCTGGTTTTATCTCAAAGAAAGTATTTTCAGCCACAGGTGGAGCAATAGGTGTGCTATAAAATCATTGTTGTTGGTGCTAGTGAAGTCACACAACTTAGTGTTTTCAAGAGTAGTCATTTTTTTGGGTTTTCAAATAAGAAAGCAAACTTGTAAAACTAATTTTTTTGTGTTTTTTGAAGAACAAAACAAGCAAGCAAAGCAAAAAGAAACTAAGCAAAACAAAAACAACAAAGTAAAGAGATTGGTTATGAGGGACTCCCCTTGTGAAGATGTCCTTGACTCCCCGGCAAACGGGCGCTTTAAAAATGCTTGATGGCTCAATGCAGCGCCTAAAAATGCTTGTTGGCGGTGTTGATGTAGAGCCTGCTTAGGAACCCCAAGAGGAAGGTATGATGAGCACAAACAAGTTTCCCTCAATTATGAAACCAAGGTTTAATCGAACCAAGAGGGAGCAAGGAAACACCCCAAAGGTGTTACTAGCTGAGCTTTGGCAGTACGCTACCGCTAGTAGTAGCAACGTGAGACCTGCACAACACAACACAGAACTTTGTCCCCAACTTGCGATGAGGTTGTCAATCTCACCGTATTTTATGGAAAACAAAGGATTAAACGACGAATGGAAAGAAGTAAAAGTTTGCGTAAAGTAATCACAAAGCAGAAAAGATTGTAGATTGTATGTAAAAGACAAGGACCGGGATCCATAGTTCACTAGAGGTGGCTCTCCTTAGATAGATAACATCTTTGGTGAACAAATTACAGGGAAATTTACAAACACCGAGAAAGCAATACATGCATATACTAATCATCTTGAATCCTCTGAGACTTGATTGGGCATTACAACATAATACATAGACCGCCATCCAACTGCATCTATGACTAATAATCCACCTTTAGGTTATCATCCGAACCCCCTCAAGTATTAAGTTGCAACAAATGATTATTGCTTTACGAATCGTGTAAAGTAAACAATACGATTGTTCTATGAACAAAGGATTGTTTTCTCCCTAGTAGCAACAACACATCTAGTACCTTAGAGATTTCTATCACTTCCCCAGATTACCAGAGGCATGAACCCACTATCGAGCATAAATACTAACTCTTGGAGTTGCTAGCATCTACTTGGCCAAGATAGCTACTAACAACGGAAAGCATGCAAGATCTCAAATAACAAAGACATGATAGAATCAATAATCAATCTGAAATAGCATCTCAATATCCATCGGATCCCCGCAAACACAACATGTATGAATTACAAATAGATGATCTTGATCATGAACGGAGCTCACAAGATCTAAACATGAAAGCACAAAGGAGGATAAACCAGCCATCTAGCTACTACATGGATCCGTAGTCCAAGGATGAACTACTCACGCATCACACCGGAGGCTTGCATGGTGATGAAGAAGGCCTCCAGGGTGAATTCCCCTCTCCGACAAGGTGCCGGGAAGAGCTTCAGATCCCTCCCGATCTAGGGATGGAGATGACGGCGGCTATAGACTCTTTCGTGGATTTTTGATTGGGTACTTAGGGTTTTCGCCCCGAGGGCAATATATAGGCGGAAGGAGAGGCCAAGGGGGTGTCGGGAGCGGCCACACCACCCCCTAGCGTGGGTCAGGCCTGGCCGCGTGGCCAGGTGGTGTGGTGGCTCCCTGGCCCTTCTCCGTCTCGTATTCTGGCACTTGATCACTTTCGGAAAAATAGGCACTTCGGCTTTTGTCCCGTCCAATTCCGAGAATATTCATTTTCTGACTTTCCTGGAACCAAAAACAGCAGAAAACAGGTAGCTGGCACTGTGGCTCTTGTTAATAGGTTAGTCCAAGAAATCATATGAAAAGTACTCGAAAGTTGGAACAAAACACAAGAAAGTGGATAAAACCAAGAATGGAACATCAAAAATTATAGATACATTTGCAATGTATCAAGCTCTTCCCGGCACCCCGGCAAAGGGGAGAGATCACCCTGGTGGCCTTATTCATCACCATGACTACCTCCGGTGTGATGCATGAGTAGTTCATCCCTAGACTATGGGTCCATGTATTAGCTAGATGGTTGGTTCTTATCCTTTGTGCTACCATGTCTAGATCTTGTGAGCTCCGTTCATGATCAAGATCATCTATTTGTAATCATACATGTTGTGTTTGTGGGGATCCGATGGATATTGAGATGCTATTTCAGATTGATTATTGATTCTATCATGTCTATGTTATTTGTGATCTTGCATGCTTTTTGTTGTTAGTTGATATCTTGGCCGAGTAGATGCTAGCAACTCCAAGAGGGAGTATTTATGCTCAATAGTGGGTTCATGCCTCTAGGAATCTGGGGAAGTGACAGAAATCTCTAAGGTGCTAGATGTGATGTTTCTACTAGGGAGAAAACAACAATCCTTTATTCATAGAACAATCGTATTGTTTACTTTGGACACTTTGCCTAATGCAATTATCTGTTGTTTGCAACTTAAAATTGGAGGGGGTTCAGATGATAACTGATGACCCACAAGTATAGGGGGTGTATGGCAGTATTTTCGATAAGTAAGAGTGTCGAACCCAACGAGGAGCAGAAGGTGCTGGCTAGTGGTATGGATCAGGAATTCTCTACAAATACTTAGCAAACGGATTTTTAGGGGTTTTCGATAAAGCAAGTAAACAAAGTATGAGTAAATAAAAGACAGTAGGAATAAATGCAGCAAGTGGCCCAATCCTTTATGCAACAAAGGGCAAGCCGGTTGTATTACCTAAGATGACCAAACATCCTCGAGGACACATGGGAAGACTGTCAAGTGCTTTCGCTTCATATAGTTGATTAATCTTCTCTAGCTTGCTAAGTGTTGTGTGGGTGAACCTGTGCTAATGTACCGCCCCATCCAAGACTAATACATACTTGTGATTATACCTTTTGCAAACATCCGTAAGTACAAGAAAGTAATTAAGGTAGAAACCTGACCATAGCTTTAAACTCTAAGACCCTTACGTCCCTTGTGCAATGGTTTCCTAACGGGGGTTCAGGTTTCTATCACTCCGGCAACCCCTACGATTAGTAGCCAAATACAAACTGCATTCCCCTAGGCCCATATAGGTGAAGTGTCATGTAGTCGACGTTCACATGACACCACTAGAAGAAGTACACCACAACTTAAATAGCAATCTAGTGAATCTTTCTCAACACAACTCCACTACTAACAACAAGACTTCTCCCATGTCCTCAAGAACAAAGCGAACTACTCACAAGACATCATATGGATCACGATCAGAGATGGAATAATGATGTATAACAACCTGAACATAAACAATAATTCAACGGTTCACTCAATAGCATCAACTACAAAGAGTAATCAACACCGGGAAAGTTTCCCCTATGAACTAATGCAAGATTCAACTCAATTGTTACAGCAATATGGAGATGGTGATTAGGGTTCTGATGGTGATGATGGTGGTGATGATGATGATGATCCGGATGAAGTCCAGCTTGATGGTGGTGTTGATGGCGACGATCTCCCCTCTCCGGTAAGGAATTCCCCCGGCAGAAATCTGTCTGCCGGAGAGATCTTTCTCTCTCGGTGTTTTCCGCCCCGTAGAGGCGGCGGAATCTTTCTGTGGTCGCTCCCCAAGTCTTAGGGTTTCGGGAGGATGATATACGCCAGAGGGGAGAGGCTGGAGTGGGCCAGGGTGTCCACACCACCTCCTAGCGCGACCTAGGGCTGCCTGCGCCAGGGGGTGGTGTGGGCCCCCTATGGCCCATCTCCACTCCGTCTTCTGGCATCCTTAGTCTTATAGAAAAATAGGATTTTCCGTATATTTTCCTGGATTTTCTGATCTTCGCAAATTTTGCCTCCAAACAACACCTTTTCCATCAGAATCCTGACTGCAGCGGTCCATGCTCCAAAAGTCATCAACCATGCAAAAACAGATGAAATAGCATAAGTATCACCTCTGAATACGAAATATATCAATGAATAGTATTGAATTAAGACATATAATAGTGATGCAAAATGGACGTACCAACTCCCCCCAAGCTTAGACTTCGCTTGTCCCCAAGCGAAACTGAGCTCAATAAACATGGCCTCAGGTTTATGTAGTGAAAAGTCGATAAAAGAATACGAACAAGAAGCATCACATTCATCAAAATCATAGATCATAATAGAAGACAACTCACTATTATATAACTCAACTTGTAATGAGTAAAGGAAACACAATAGAGATACATGAAGTAAATCATAATTGGTAATGGCAAACTTAGCTCTTGGTCGAAGAATAGTTGATAATTTGCTGGAGTTCACAAAAAACTGGTTTTCAATGATAGCTTTCAAAGTAGTAAACATCAAGATAAGAGCAAAGTGCAAAACGAGGAACATAAGAAACATGATTGAATAAATCATCATATGAATGAAGGAAACACATCAACTCAAAATACTTGCTGAGATAGAAGGGAATAGGTTTACTAACTCATCTACAAGGTAAAAGAAAGGCCCTTCAAAGAGGGAAACAGGGATTGCAAGTCTCATAAAGAGCTCCCAAAAATTATGATACTTACTAGCTTTCAGCTCTCATTGCCCCTATCATAGGAATCATTAGGTGATTAAGGTTAAAGTGATCAAATATGAGGATATGCATTGACAAGTTGTAAGTTGAGAATCTCATGTCCCTTGAATACGAGGGCCGCTCCTCATGCTACTCAAGTTTAGTCATCGGTAAGTTCTTGTCATCGTAAGCATATGTGTATCATAGAGAACCGCCAACGGGGTACCCCTTGCCCGATGATACGGAAGAATCCCCATATCAAAATGACAAGGCAAGCAGACAACAAGCATCTCAGCAATCTTCTTATTTACCATGGGAATATGGTGCTTTTTTCTCTCTTTCCTCTTTTCATAATATCTCTTTTTTTCTTTTCTCTTTTTCTCAATCTCTATCTCTTTTTTTATAAGAAGAATGCTTCATAGATACTCGTTATGGTTATGCTGCAGGTTTCCACCATGTCAGCATGGATTAGACCAGCGGCCCAGGTGTTTCTCTAACACACATGCATAACTCCATGGACTTACAAGTTCCCCTTTCATTTCACACCGACGACATCCATATACAAAAGAACATGATATCAACTAGGCACGAAGTACCAGTGCAATGTTGAAAGCGTTCCCCATGACAGCATGGTTCTGCTAATCCACAACTTACAAAGCGCAAGCATATATGCAACACAGGTGAGCACAATGGTTCAAGTTTATTAAGTGCAAGAAAGTAAAGTGTGCCATCAAGTTCGTGAGAGCTTTAATCACTAATTTTCACATAACAAGTTTAATTTGGGAGGTAGACAAAACAAGAATTGACTTAGAATAGCAATAATTCTACTAGGTAGGTATGGTGGACACAAATGGCAAAGGTTTTGGTTTAAAGGAGGTGGATGCACGAGAATAATTCCCTCTCAGTACAGGTTTTTGGCTAGCAAGGCTGGGTAGCAAGTATAAGAGTTGAAGGAAACAACCAAACATACAAGTGATAAAAAACAAACATGCAATCTTCCTTGGAAGCACAAAAGATCTTAACTAGAGAATACTAGACTTATGAGCAAATCAAGAAAGAAAGATGATGAAATTATTTTTCTTTAGAGTACTTCTATCTTTTTCATTCAACTCTCAAAAATAGTGTTGCTACTGACCGAGCCGGGTTTGCCAAAACCAACTAAATTAACTCAATGATCCCAAAGTGATACCAATACTAACAACAAGATCAATCATATAACCACGAATTGAAAACTAATATAAGCTATGAAAAAGAGTGAATGATAGAACTTCACACTAATATTCCATAACAGCAACTCACACCAAGGGATACATATCTAACGAGAGAGGGGACACTTCCATAATGCAAACCATCCTACATAAAAACTTCTCTATTCATGATATGACTCTACTAATAAGGTAAAAAGATAGAAGATAGTGATGTGATACCGCGGCACTCCCCCAAGCTTGGAACAAACCAAGGGGATGCCAAACCTGATGACGAATTACTCCTTTGGTGGTGGTGGTATCCTCTTGATGAGCTCTCTGATCAGTTTCCCCAAGTCCTCAATCTTGAAGGTGAGATTACGAATCAGCTGTGAGTTTTGCTCAATGCGGCTCATGATCATGTCGTGTTGAGAATTCCAGCTCTTGCTATTCTTTCCCCACTCTTCCTCCTTGAAGTATTCTCTTCCTGCATGGCTAGAACGAGGCAAATCCCAATTGGAGGGTAATTTCCCCTTGGGCATATTCTGGTATTGATGCTCATGGATAAGGGTATGGAAAGGATTCTTGGTGCATGGAGGAAGTGACCAGGGATCTGAACGGTGATGAGGAGGCTTCCCTCCAATGGCTGGGTTTGCCACCACTCCAATGCTTGCAATGGTAGTGCCTTGCCGGTATCAGATGTTGGCCTTGCTCCTCTTCACCTTCACTCTTGATCTCCTTCTCCTTCCCGGGGTCTTGGAGGTCTTCCTCCATGGGCTCCTTCCCTTTATCCTTGGTGGACACCATTGTGCTTCTAAACCTTCAAAGAGTATGTCCTGGCAAAAACAGATCGAAATAAAAACACGACGAAAACATGATATACGAACCTTGGGGGATCCGGGGGTTATATTACGAAGTTTCATATCAAAAGGAAGGTACTAGGAGAAAACGAGTCGGAGGTGGAATCCGGGGTGGACTCACCACCTGGTGGCATGGCCAGGGGTGGGCCAGCACCACAGGGTGGTGTGAGCCACCCTGGCTCTGGTTCCGTCCCTTTTTTGCTTTGTAACTTTCCTTATTGACTGAAAACTACAAAAATATAGTTGGATTGTATTTTCGCGGAACTTTTCTTACCAGAACTGTTACCTATTTGAAAACAGACTCTGCAGGTCTCTGAATTTGGTATCTAGTAGATTCTTCCGGAGTCACCACTTGAAAACATCAATATCTTAATCTTCATACACTTATTACTTGATTCATAAAACCCTTCTCTTCCTTATTACACCATTGTCTCCACTTCCTGGAAATTTCTTTCACACAAAACTTCACACAGTTCTCATTAGCAATATTAGTATACGTGAAGTGATAAAACCTTTTGAGTCCAACTTCAACCGAAAACCATCAAAACATAAGATACTGTAGCAACTCCTTCCTAAAACCCAAAAATAATTCAAAAAGGAAATCGAATAAAGAAGCAAATGCAAGAGTGGCAAAATCTGTCAAAACAGACCAGCAGGTAAAGATCAATTTTTTTGAAACTCTTATGTTGCTCAAATAAAAAAGTGAAAAACTAACGAAAGTTAAATAACAACCTGGTTCAGAAGCACAAAAAATTACAGCTCAATCCGACATACAGAGATCTCTCACAAATTTTTACGGTGAAGCACAAAAATCTGTTTCGGGACAGCAACTTCCCAAAATCTTACTTCTCTCTCATTAGAGGTTGATCTTGACACAAAAACCAAACAAAATGGATAGGGAGCGGTTATTACCGAAGTAATAACTTCCAATACTCAAAGAAACAAAAACAAACTGAAAGCAAAAACAAATTGGGTTGTCTCCCAAAAAGCTCTTTCTTTATAGCCATTAAGATGGGCATGATAATTGTGAAGATGATCACTCACAAATATGAATTGAAGTGAAAAAGAGCATTAAGAAGCAAAAACACACACACACACATTTAAGTATAACCCACTTCCTATGCAAGGGAATTTTGTAAACAAACAGGTTGTTGAAACCAGAGGCAACTTGCATAAGAAGGCAAAAGAAGTGCAACATGAAAACTTTCAGCATAAAACGAGAAAACTTGATATTATTGAGATGCATAAGAACACTTTTCCCTCTCTCATAATAGCTTTCAGTATCATGCATAAACTTAACAATATAGCTATCACAGGGACCATCGTAGCAATGATCACTTATTCTAACAGAAAACATAGGAATACTAGCTCTCATAACACTACTTTGTGAAAAAATATTAGAGGTATCCTTACAAAGGATAGTGTGTCCCTCTTTTTCATATTTAGTGACAAAGTCTTTCACACTTGCTATTATAGGTTCATCAACCATTTGTTTATCAGGTTCAACAGCTTTATTTGTACTTTCATTAACCATACTAGCTATCATAGAATGTTCCTTTACCTTAACTAGAAAAGGAATTTTCTCAATATAAGGTTTGGGTAAGACATGATTAGTAGTATAAACTTCAGTATTTCTTGCAGGAACACTCTTAGCAATATCTTTATAAGGTTCATGATACTTATTCCACTTCTTTTTAGGCACTTCAATGTAAGAAGCAAAAGCCTTAAAATAAGAAGCAATATCTTGAGAGTCTAGACCATAAGCATTTTTAATATTTTGAAAGTCATCAGTTCCCATAAAAGATTCAATGCATTCATAATCATAATTTATACCTAACTTTCTACCTTTGTCATTCTCCCAAGCTTCAGGATTGTCTTGAATACGGTCTAGAAGATCCCATTTAGCTTCTTCTTCCATACGAGTGAATGATCCAGCACAAGAAGCATCCAATAAATCCTTGTCATGTAGAGGGAGCCTTGCATAAAAGTTGTTGATAATAATATTGTTGGGGAGCTCATGAATGGGGCATTTGAGCATTAGTAACTTCAATCTCCCCCAAGCTTGAGTTGTACTCTCTCCATCAAGAGGACAAAAGTTGTATATTTGATTCCGATCTTTATAAATCTCACTAGGAGGATAAAACTTTGAATAAAAGAGAGGCACTATTTCCTCCCATTCCAGAGCTTGACCATTCTTCAGCAGCTTATAGCATTCCTCAGCTCTTCCTTTCAGTGATAATGAGAATAACTTCCCTCTCCGATAAGGAATTCCGGTAAGGATGATGATGATCCCGATGAAGTCCAACTTGATGGTGGTGTTGATGGCGACGATCTCCCCTCTCCGGTAAGGAATTCCCCCGGCAGAAATCTGTCTGCTGGAGAGATCTTTCTCTCTCGGTGTTTTTCGCCCCACAGAGGCGGTGAAATCTTTCTGTGGTCGCTCCCCAAGTCTTAGGGTTTCGGGAGGATGATATACGCCAGAGGGGAGAGGCTGGAGTGGGCCAGGGTGTCCACACCACCTCCTAGCGCGACCTAGGGCTGCCCGCGCCAGGAGGGTGGTGTGGGCCCCCTGTGGCCCATCTCCACTTCGTCTTCTGGCATCCTTAGTCTTCTAGAAAAATAGGATTTTCCGTATATTTTCCTGGATTTTCTGATCTTCGCGAATTTTGCCTCCAAACAACACCTTTTCCATCGTAATCGATCGCATGGTCCATGCTCCAAAATTCATCAACCATGCAAAAACAGATGAAATAACATAAGTATCACCTCTCAATATGAAATATATCAATGAATAATAGTGAATTAAGACATAGAATAGTGATGCAAAATGGACGTATCAATAACCTGAAGGTGGATTATTAGTCATAGATGCAGTTGGATTACGGTCTATGCATAATGTTGTAATTCCCAATCAAATCTCATAGGAGTCATGATGATTAGTATATGCATGTATGCTTTCTTGGTGTTTGTCAATTGCCCCGCTGTAATTTGTTCACCCGACATGTCATCTATCTTAAGGAGAATCACCTCTAGTGAACTATGGAACCCGGTCCATTCTTTACCATCAATCTACAATCTACTATTTATTGTTTTCTTTTTACTTTCTGCAAGCAATTACTATCTTCCACACAATACGCTTAATCCATTGTTTTCAGCAAAACCGGTGACATTGACAACCTCACTGTAAGTTGGGGGCAAAGTTCTGTGGTTGTGTTGTGTAGGATTCCAAGTTGGAAACAACACCTTGGAGGAGTTTCCTTGCTCCTACTGGTTCGATAACCTTGGTTTCATAACTGAGGGAAAACTTGCTGATGTGCATACCTTCCTCTTGGGGTTCCTGAACAAGATCGACGTGTTGAGTCTGATCATCAAAGCTTTTTTTGGCGCCGTTGCCGGGTTGTCAAGGACATCTTCACAAGGGGAGTCCCTCATAACAAATCTATTTACTTTGTTTTATTTGTTTTGCTTGGTTTATTTCTGCTTGTTTCTTTTATCAAAAACACACAAAAAATAGTTGTACTAATTTGCTTCTTTATATTAAAAACACAAAAAAAAGTCTCTATCTCAAAATTGCTATTATGTGTAGCATTGCTCCAATCACTACGTCACCCGAGGAAATGATTTTTTACTTTCAAACAAGGAATTGAAGAGAGTTTCAAAGAAGCTTGGTCTAGAATCTCTGAATTACATGCAAAAACTGAACCTAAAATGACTCAAGCTTGTTTCTTAGCAGTTTTTACTTTCGGACTGCTCTATGCTATAGATATGCTTTGGATGTTGTAGTAGGAGGAGATTTCCTCCAATGCAATGAGTATGAATCTTTTAATGCCATAAAGAAGTTGGTCTTAACATATAACTTGCCTAGCAAATCTAATTCCTCCTTCATAAACATATTTGCTAGATTAAACACTCTTGAAGCCAACATAGCTAGTTTAAAAGATTGCTATAACATGCTTAGAGAGCATCATGATTATGTTCCAATAAACTCTGAACCCTCAAAATGGCTTCCTACAGTAAAAGTTGATATAAATAATGAAACTTTTCATGCTCGCTGTGATATCATGTCTGAATTTTGTCTTATGCCTAAAGATATCTATGAATCTTTGAATATTTAGGGACTTTCTAAAGGGGGAGAAGAAATATCTCTTACAAATAATGCCACAATATTACCCATTGGAATAGCTGAAGGAGTGTTTACAAAGATTCTAGGGAAAGTGGTGTCTACTGATTATCTTGTTATTGAATGTGTAGGAAAAGGACGAATTACACTTGGAAGATCCCTACTTAAACTCCTTGGAGCAATAATAGATGTGGAAAAGGGCATCATGCACTTTGCTTGTCCACCAAACAATCATATGTTCCCCAAGGATAAGAATAAAAGCAAGAGAGGTAAGGGCAAGAAATTTGGTTTTAATGCTTCTTCATTTGAGAATACTTGATTCTTTTCTTGCCTCTTATGCCTAGCTCAAAGGCATTAAAGAAAAGCACTTATTGGGAGATAACCCAAATTGCATTAGGAATCTTTTTTTGAGTCTTGGAAGTTATTGCTTCAGTAATAACCTCTCCTTATCATTTTTGTGTGGTTTTTGTGCCAAGAGTAACCTCTAATGAGAGAGAAGTAATGCTTGGGAAAGTTGTTGTCCCGAAACAGATTTTTGTGCTTCATTGTAAAAATTCGTGAAAAATTTCTATACATTGGTTTGAGCTATAATTGTTTGTGCTTCTGCCCCAGGTTGTTATCCAACTTTCGTTAGTTCAACACTTTCGAATTGATCAACAGAAGGTCTTCAAAAAAATCGGTTTTTACCTGCTGGTCTGTTTTGACAGATTTCTGCCATTATTTGCATTTGCCTCTTAATCTCTTTGTCTTTGAGTTCTCTCTGATCATTTGAACTTTTTAAAGGAAGTGCTACAGTAGCTTGTGTTTTAATGGAAGTTTTACTTGTGTTGAAACTGAACCAAAAGACTTATTATCTTGAGTACACTAATGTTGCTAATGAAGATTGTGTGAAGTTTTGTATGAAGGAAATTTAAAGTGTAGGGAAGAGTAATGTGATAAGATGAAGTATGGACAAAAGCTCAAGCTTGGGGATGACACCCGTGTCACCCCAAGAAATATTCAAGAAGTACAAGCGTCAAAGCTTGGGGATGCCCAAGGCATCCCCTTCTTCATCAATTAAAATTTTAGGTTTCTTCCAAACATTTCATTTTTATTGTTTCATGCACAATTGTGTTGTTCTTGGAGCATCTTCATTTTCGTTTTTAATTTTTGTTTAATTAGTTTGCTTGGATAAATTGATTGGACCCCCTCATTCATGCATTAGTTTTCAAATAAGTTGATTTGGATTGGAAAAGAGTAGGAAAGTTCATGCTTAAGTGGTAAAAAGGAGCTTGTTTTTGACTGTGACTTAGGCTTTATCATGTCATGCTTGATATTGTTTTGGCTTTATGCTTAGTGATTTTTGCTGTAGCATGACATGTTATAAACAATTAAGATTGCTTAATGTGCCTTGAAAGAGTCATGCGTTGTTTTAGCATATAAAAGCATAATATTGTGGTATTCTCCTTTAATGCTTTATTTGGATTGACTTGGCACATGCTCACACCATGTTAAGACTACACCAAGTCACCATAGCCTCTATGATCATTTAGTTTTCGACTTGTAATATCACTTTATGCTTTAATTAATAATGTTTTGTCACTTTGCATGATTATGGCCATTATTGCTCTCTTAGTTGATCGCTCCCAGTCTTTTGCTAGCCTCTATACCAAGTATGAGTTCTACTCATGCATCCAACTCCAAATAAAACTAAGTTATTCCAAAGCATCCACCATACCTACCTATTAGCATTTGTTATTCCAAGTATATTCATGTTTTTATCTACCTTCCGAATTAAACTTGTTATGTGAAAATTAGTGATTAAAACTCTCACGAACTTGATGGCACACTTTACTTTTCTTGCCCCTAATAAACTTGAACCATTGTGTCATCTATGTTGTATATGCTTGCACTTATACGTTGGGATTAGCAGAACCATGCTGTCATGGGGAACGCTTTCAACATTGCACTTGTACATTGTACCCAGTTGATATCATGCTCTTTTGTTTATGGATGTCGTTAGTGTGAAATGAAAGGGGAGCTTGTAAGTTTTCATGGAGTTATGTATGTGTGTTAGAGAAACGCCTGGGCCGCTAGCCTAAGTCATGCCTAATCATGGTGGAAACTTGCAGCATCACCATAGTGAGCAATCTATGAAGCATTCTTCTTATAAAAAAAAGAGATAGATATTGAGAAAAACAAAAAAAAAGATGATAAAAGAGGAAAGAGAGAAAAAAGCACCATTTTCGCATGGTAAATAAGAAGATTGCTGAGATGCTCATTGTCTGCTTGCCTTGTCATTTTGATTGTGGGATAGATCCTGTATCATGTGCAAGGGGTACACAGTTGGCGGTTCTCCATGATACACATGTACTTACTATGACAAGCACTTACCGGTAACTAAACTAGAGTAGCATGAGGAGCGACCCTCGTATTCAAGGGACATGAGATTGCCAACTTATACTTTGCCAAGCATATACTCCATAGTTTGTTCACTTTAACCTTAACCACTTCAAGATGCTTACGATAGGGGCAATGAGAGCTGAAAGATAATAAGTACCATAATTTTTGGAAGCTCTTTATGAGACTTGAATCCCTGCTTCCTTCTATGAATGCATTTCTTTTACTTTTATGTTGAGTCTCCATTTTCTATCTTTATGCACCTATTGAGAGAGCATATTGATCATTCTTAGTTTAATGTGCATTGTCCCAAAACTTGTTGATTGATTCACAACTTTGATATTGCTTGTTCTTAAACTACTTGTATCTAGTCACCCTTATCAACTTTGAAGGTGTCCTATGCATTTATGTTTTGCTACACTATGAGGGACAAGATGAATACCATTCTCATTATGTTTTCTATATGTGAAACAAACAAACGTCTTTCAAAGCATTGTTATTCATAAATCTTTTGTTTGTACCTTTTCATGTTACAACATAGTTGCTATGTCTTATTGTTAGAACTATATCTTTTATGCTATGTTAAAGTACTATGATCCCAACTATCAATGTTCTACAAATACTTTGATCAAGATTATGATGGTGCATGTCACCTCAAAAAATATTCTTTTTAATCACTTACCTACTCAAGAACGAGCAAGAGTTAAGCTCGGGGATGTTGATACGTTGCAAACGTATCTATAATTTTTGATGTTCCATGCTTGTTTTATATCTACTTTTTTATATTTTGTCCACACTTTGGAGTATTTTTACACATTTTCTGGAACTAACCTATTAACAAGATACCACAGTGCCATTTGTCTGTTTTCTGCTGTTTTTGGTTTCAGAAAAGCTAGTAAGGAAATATTCTCGGAATTGGACCAGACAAAACCCCAAGTCAATATTTCACTAGAAGGAATACGGAGTCCGGAGGGGATACGAAGAGGCGAACCAAGGCGGCCACACCTAGTGGTGGCGTGGCCAGCCCTAGTCACGCCACCAGGGGATGTGGGCCCCCTGGTACTCCACCGACCTTGCCCCTTCACCTATATATTGCCTCCAGGACGAAAACCCTAAGTACCCGATCAAAATTCCACAAACGAGTCTATAGCCACCGCCATCTCCATCCCTAGATCGGGAGGGATCTGAAGCTCTTCCCGCCACCCTGCCAGAGGGGAGAGATCACCCTGGAGGCCTTCTTCATCACCATGACTGCCTCCGGTGTGATGCGTGAGTAGTTCATCCCTGGACTACGGGTCCATGTAGTAGCTAGATGGTTGGTTCTTCTCCTTTGTGCTACCATGTCTAGGTCTTGTGAGCTCCGTTCATGATCAAGATCATCTATTTGTAATCCTACATGTTGTGTTTGCGGGGATCCGATGGATATTGAGATGCTATTTCAGATTGATTATTGATTCTATCATGTCTTTGTTATTTGAGATCTTGCATGCTTTCCGTTGTTAGTAGCTATCTTGACCAAGTAGATGCTAGCAACTCCAAGAGTTAGTATTTATGCTCGATAGTGGGTTCATGCCTCTGGTAATCTGGGGAAGTGACAGAAATCTCTAAGGTACTAGATGTGCTGTTGCTACTAGGGACAAAACAACAATCCTTTATTCATAGACCAATCGTATTGTTTACTTTACACGCAATTCATAAAGCAATAATCTGTTGCTTGCAACTTAATACTGGAGGGGGTTCGGATGATAACCTAAAGGTGGATTATTAGTCATAGATGCAGTTGGATTACGGTCTATGTACAATATTGTAATGCCTAATCAAATCTCATAAGAGCCAAGATGATTAGTATATGCATGTATGCTTTCTCGGTGTTTGTCAATTGCCCCGCTGTAATTTGTTCACCCGACATGTCATCTATCTTAAGGATAATCACCTCTAGTGAACTATGGACCCTGGTCTATTGTTTACCATCAATCTACAATCTACTATTTATTGTTTTCTGTTTACTTTCTACAAGCAATTACTATCTTTCACACAATACGTTTAATCCTTTGTTTTCAGAAAAACCGGTGAAATTGACAACCTCACTGTAAGTTGGGGGCAAAGTTCTGTGGTTGTGTTGTGTAGGATTTCATGTTAGAAACAACATCTTGGAGGTGTTTCCTTGCTCCTACTGGTTCGATAACCTTGATTTCATAACTGAGAGAAAACTTGCTGTTGTGCTCATCATAACTTCCTCTTGGGGTTCCCCAACGAGATCGACGTGTTGAGTCCGATCATCACCGCTTCACGCCATCGTGGCTAGCTTCCTCACAGCAGCGGCTGCCGCCTGGACCGGGTGGCCCGCACTACGTCCCCGACCCATCAGCCTGGCCAGCTCCCCTGCGCGCCCCTTCGGCCGGGGTCGAGCAAGCCGACTGCGGCAGGCATTGTCAGCCGCTCGCCCCCGCGTGATGCAAAATATTCGTCGCCCATTTCCGTGGGCTGGTCAAAAACCAGCCCTATCTGTTGTTTTCTTTTGTCTTTTTCATGTGGCTTTCTCCTGGGCCTATTTCCTCCAGGATTCTGGCTTCTGGAACGATTCCGATTTCTCTCTCTTCTGTGATTTCCTCTCGCAGGAGGGTCTCCAAGCGTCGTATCGCCCTTAAGCATGTTTTCCTACGGTTTGAGAATGCTATATACATGATATCTATCAATGATCAATAGCGAGACCAGGATGCCCATGTTGACCCCTATGCACTCCACGAATCACCATCTTGTTGAACCTGAAATGATATATCCAATTGCCTTGTTCACGATACAAGACTTGTCCGAGATTCGATCATCTGTCACTACAAGGAGACCCCTCGTATAGGAATGCATACTCGGCAACGCTGTAAATATTCGTTGCAATTTTTTACGGTAGATACACATGCGTGCGTTGCAGGCTATATCGTTGTCCATTATATTAAGACTAGTTGAATGCACGTATATTGTTACGGTTTTTTATATTTTTATAATTTACACTTGGCATATATGTAAAAAAATCACACAAATATTTACATATATAAAAAATAGCCATGTACGAAACTGTTGCGTCCATTACACATTGGTGGAATCTCTAGTTAGGCATTCTGTGAGGAGGATATATTCGCTTTTTGTAGCAGTTACTCCAGTTTGTTTAGTGATTTTTGCCATATGTGGTGGGGAGGAGGGGCATGATGGACTACGGAACCACACGATTTTCTTACATGCCACAGCTCGGGACAAGGATAACGATTACAGAACATTAGTTAAATGCTCATACATTGTCACGGTTTATATTCTTAATTCGCACATGTCATACATGTAAACATAAAATCCACCAAAATATTTACATATATAAAAAGTAGCCATGTACAAAAACGGTTGTGTCCATTACACTTTGGTGTAATCTCCGGTTAGGTATTCCGTGAGGAGGATATGTTCACCTTTTTGTAGTAATTACTCCGGTTTGTTTTGTGATTTTCTGTTGTATATGGTGGGAGGAGGGGTAGGATGGACAATGGAATCACACGGTTTTCTTACATGCCACAGTTCAGAATGGGAATGGCGATTATAGAACATTAGTCAGTCCTTGCACAATTCTCAACCTTGTATACGAAGAGATACTATAGTAACTCAAGTCCAGGTTATAACCATCTCTAATAAGATTACATTAAGGGGCCAAAAATACATTTCCATCGCTGGACTTATTGGGTTCTTTCTACTCTTGCATGCATACACACAATAATACACCTCTTTTTGAGACCACCTTTAAACAAAGTAGATTGGAAAGAACTTTTGCCACGGAGATCTTAACCTACAAATGTTGTATCCAACAATTATCAAAAGGACATTGAAATCATGTAATATATATATAACGAATAGATAAAATCACCATACGTGATAAGCAAGGTGCATGCCTTATATAGCAATCGAATATTAGTTCTATTCAAAGACAGTTAATAGAAACAAGTCAAAGATCCTCAAAACATGGAAGTATAATGAGCAGCTTAAAGAAGATGTGACTATGCAGTCCTTCTGTAGATTCGTTCATAAGATACATACTAAATACATGAATGTGGCATATACAACTCTGATTGAAATATGCATCTAATAAATACACGTTTGCCACCTCCTCAACCACAAATTAAAATGGAAATAAACATGTACTGAAACCATGCAATAGATCTATCAGTGCATTTCACCTCTGACTATATCTTTCTGGTTTCTACACCAAAAGATATTTTCCTTTGTAGGTTACATAAGTACCAAGTAATTCATCGTGACAAGTCCATGAACCAACCGCAATCAAGGTGAAAAGATCTTTGACAACATATTTGGTGCCCAATCTAAAAGCAAGCTTGTTCATTCTTGGGAAGTCATATCCTGAATAATTAGCACGGGTAGTCCCAGTCCTAGGTATAGTAAAATGTATAGAAACCACACATAAGCAGAGAAAACACTTGAAATGAAGTTACAAATTTAGAATGCAACTCTAGCAAACCTGGCAAACAACAATTTCATTTTGGAATGCACGAGGGATATTATGAAGGATGTCTTGAGGCAAGAAGCCATACTCAATATCCTGTAAGAATAAATTTATAAGGGGTTAAGAATCCACATATACAATACAAGAAAAAACCACATATATAATACAAGAAACTACAACACGAATCAGCTGGCCATCAGGACTACATTACTTGTTAAGGATTCTATAAATAGTTTCGCAAAAAAAATTCTATAAATAGAAATATTCCATTCTCGGATTAAATTTGCAAGAACAGTTATTTGGTTCCCTCAGAAAAATAATATATCAACAAGGAAATAAAATGTACACTGGCTCTGTGTGAAATATATGCACAAAAGTAATTTTCACCAGATAACTACGAACAAAAACACATTTCTATTGTTCTGTCCCACTCAATCACCATGTGCATCCTATGAGTAGGCACAAAAGTATATGCCTTCCTTCCAGACTCTCGGGATGTGTGGCTCTAGGTTTTCTCAACTTCATAAAATATCTCAAAATTATTAAAACAGAAGTTTTGCCATACTTAAAAGCAGCAGAAGGTCTTGCTCCCTAAATCCATGTAAACTTGAAGAAATTAAACGGGTTCGTATATGCTATATTGTTATTCTTATAAATACAAATGAGTGCAACAAATATTTCATCATGTTTAATAAGCCAAACCTTTAGAATATTAGCTAGCATCAGCAATATCGGGGTCCATGTATCAAATTAACGGTTTTCAGTAACATGTCATCCATCATAAAGAATATGCATTTGTAGTTGGTATAACTATTAAGGAATGTACACATTAATGGTTTCAATATTTTTTTCAAACAAATATTCCATACTCTGTATTTTTTAATCAAGTATTGTGATTGACAATCGCAACGTTTACACCACAACACTCTTGTCAAAACTTTAGAAGATTAGCTATGTCAATTTAATCCTTTGTTGAGTTTGGTAAATGGCATTAAGCACATAAAACCACTTCTGAACGAAGTACATGTGAATGGTAAATAATTTGCTAGCTGACCATATGGAAGTGGTGAGACATACTTTCTTGTATTAAGAAGAAACCTTGTTGGTGGCGATGATCTGAAACCTTAGGCACATGTGGGGGTCTGTGTAGCTAAGGAGGGAGAAGTTGTCAGGCGACTTCCCGAGCAGCACGCCATGCCTGTTCTTCTAGGTGGCTAGACACAGATAAACAAAAGATTGACATCAATAAAACCAGAGCAAACATAACTCTGAATACCATAACTTCATGTTTAAATTCCTCATCCAGGGTAATGAGTACTCCATGGAGATGTATCCTTGAATAGGACACCAAACAATTAACCTTGATTATGTCGATGTTTTCCTGCAATTGTAAATGGATTTAAAAAATACTATTAGTTATAATTGCATACGCAAACATAATCTTGTCAGCTTCGAATAGTTCTCCATAGTATCCTTCAGCACATTCTACATAAAGACGCACATAACCATCAACTCATGCATATTATATATGTTGTATTGTAAAAATAAGGAAGATGGTGTTGCGACAGTATTGCACCTGGGCATCTTGGCATAAGTTCTTCTTCATCTATGAACCATGGATAATCACTGAAATCCAAAGAAAATAAAATAATTTAGAAATTACGAAGACATTATAAGCCAAATGTAAGTTCATATTTTAGCTCCACAAAGTAAACATAAAGAAATCAACTCTTCTTAATTCAAGCATTACATGGTAACTGCAATTTTTAGGTGTGAACATGAAGAAATAAATCCTATAACATTGGATTGTTCTTGGAGGATCAAAACCTAGTAGTACATCTTTTGGTAGGAAACACAGCAGCGCCATTTTACAATGTTTCCATTGCAGAATTCAGAAAACAATACTAGATTGCCAGCTGAAAAAAATGAAATACTATTATGTACCTGCATGCTAAGGCCAACCATAAACCATGAAATCACTGGTTTTTTTGGTGCGTTTTGCTCAATGAGATTAACCAAGGAATCTTGATGGGTAAGAAAAAACTGAGTAATACAATAAGCTACTGCCATCTATCATCTTAAACCTGATCAATTATTTCCCATAAAATAATTTAAGAGCCCACGTGTATTGAGATTCTATATGTAGTTGTCTTGGTAAGGAGGACTACAATGAAGACATGCCTCTGGACGTAAATTTTTGGCAACAAGTTTCAGGAAAATATAGAGTTTTAATGACAGAACAAAATTAGGAAAACCTACACGTTACCTATGACAGCGAGGAGTATTCTCCTAGTTGGCCTCTTACTCTGCAAGTTGCAGCCCTTCATTTTCTCCGTGAGCCAACGTTGTCCCCTTCCTCCTCGAGCGGCCATCGTCAGTGTAGTGTTGAGGCACTCAGATAGCTAACGAATATCCACCAAAGTTTCCTCTTCCTCCGACGCCTCTTCACAGGCAAACCAACTCACAAAAAGGATTGTGAAAACAAAATCATAATCAAGAATGATTAAGGAAGTGATATATCATGTCTTCGCAGCAATTTCCAAAACCATGTGTATTTGTCATTTATCTATTTTCCCTCCTCTCCTTAGTTGAGCCTCCTTCTCCAACATCTCAGTAAGTGACTGTATTAATGTCTGGTTGCTGAGAACACCAATGAGTTACTCCTGCATAAAAACATACAAGTTTTTTCCTATCTTTTGACTATATTCTTTTTCTACTTAAGTTAGAATTTGAGACAATTTTAATGGAACCAATTAATAGTAATAATAAAATTTTATTCTTTAAAAGGAGCAAGAGCAAGATAGCAATAATATATTTGGCGAATATATGAAATGTATTTGCAGCCACAACATCCTCAAAGATGCTACTAACAGGATGTTTTAAACCATATAAGCTAGAGTTATCATGACAACCTACAATTTGTTGAGTGCCAAAAGGAAGTACTCCCTCCGATCCATAATGAGTTTCATTGATGGATCAAGGGAGTATTGTTTTCAAAAACATACTTATGTCTGGGATATGCATTCATGGTATAGAGGCTAAACCAAATAGTTAAAAAGTAAGTCGGAACAATACATCCGAACTTTAATTATGACAACCAACAACAAAATCCGGAAAGAATGATAACCAACAGGCATATATAAACATATTTGTTGTTGGAACTATTTTCCTTACCTTGAAAAACTACGTCTCCTATATATAGTATTCTTCAAGGACAGGTCTGACCCCAATAGGGCTAAATATATACGAGAAAAAATATAATATTTTAAATTAACAGAACAATAATTCCCAATTTCTCAAATATATAGCACGCAAGGAAATGCCACGATTGGTGTCATCATGAGCTCCTAGCCCCTCGATTGTATGAGTGTCACAGAGCCATCTTATATCAAGTTAATAAATGTCCATGTATAGTACAACCAACTGGTGTTCTTCTAGAGCTACATAGAAATGTACATGATATGTAATTGCCATGTATTCTTCAGTTACCCTGCAAACACTACATAATTCAGTTATAGTCTAATGCTACAATTCTAGCAGTAACTAAACATTGTAACAATAGTTAAGAGAAAAAATAAGACAGCTAGTGTTTGATACTTCCCTCCAGGAGAAATATTGTTGGCTGGGCCTTCCCAATAGGTCTCATTGTATCTAAAAATGATCGCCCAAAAAGTTCCAGACAGACATTCAGTAACTTCAAATTCTGCTTACACACAGAAACAATAATTTAGTGGCAAATCTGTTATTCACATAAAGGATAGGGGACATATGCACCTTACGTGTGCCATCTTCCAAAATAATACTATTCCATACAAAATCATCAGTTTGGAAAGTGCTTGTCCCTGCAGAGTGTGAACAAGTGGTATAAAATTGCCACAACTAACCAGAATATACAATAAAATTAGCTACGATGTATTGGCATTGCTAAACATCGAAGAGGGATTATATGGAACAATCGGCATTCCCTGTCCAAGTTTTCCTAAGAGGATCAGGTTGAACCTGCAATATTATTAGTTTTAGAAAACATTAAAAATAAAGAAACATGCAAAGAGTCACCATTTGGTGGCAACAGACAGCAGGGCTAAGAAGGATAGGAAGTGTTATGACTCTTCCAACTAACATCAACATTGCAACTCCACTACAGTATCATGAGAATGCATCTATTATTTACTTCCATCCGCTTGAGCCATACTCCGTCAGTCCAAACAACATGGAAATCTTGCATTGGAAGTTTTATTGAAATAGTATTCATGTGGCCAATCTACACAATTATATATGC
Organism: Avena insularis; assembly: GCA_023614405.1. Lineage (NCBI taxonomy): Eukaryota > Viridiplantae > Streptophyta > Magnoliopsida > Poales > Poaceae > Avena > Avena insularis. The sequence goes on along the minus strand of CM042690.1, from coordinate 203,070,450 downwards.
TATATCGGTTAAGTTTGACTGCACACAGGCCAAAAGCATACATCAGTTATTGAAATCATTTCTGTACATGCAAGAACATACTAATCTATCAGTTTTCAATCATCAATGGTTGTTGACAAACGGTAGTAGACAGAAAATTTTCCATAAGGTTGCAAACTAACTAACTATATGACAAGAGAGCATTCCTAAATCTTGAACCACTTAGTGAATACATCTTCACTACACACGAAGGACAGTTAATTCTTCTTTCAAGTTCTCAATACACCCACCTGATGTAGTCTTGAAATGGCAAGTCTCCATGTATCCATGGCTCCAAGCATCTATAATACTGATATGAGAGCTTACAATAAGATGTGGATCATGTTGAGCAGGAAGTATACTATTCTGAACCGCTTATCATTCATGTGGAGTGGGCACAAATCGTACCAGATCTAGCTAGTTCCGGCAGGAAGCACAACTCAAATTTCAAAGCCATCACCTCTCAGAAAAAAAGCAGCCAAAGAAGACGAGACCTACCTTGGATCCTGTGAGCACAAGGACGATATGTTGCTACTAATTTGAGAACCCCTCATTATTCTTCCACTACGCGCCCGCGACGGACGGTTTTGCTCAGGTCAGCCCTGCTGCTACCTTTGCTTTGGCCGCAGGATGGCCACTTGAAAGAGGAGAAGGCCATGGAGCTCTTGTTCATTTCCTTCATCGTTTCCTTCAAATCTCGATCTGATTCGGTGTTGAGAGATCTGGCGAGGTGCAGCGCCTCTAAGGAGGGGGGACGGCTGACAAGGCCTTCCACCGTCTTCTCGGACCTCCATTGGATGCACAGATGCCATCCCGCTCGTGGAACCGCGGAGGCAGAAAACTTCATTGCATGCCTCCTTGTGAGGCAGCGGTACTGGGTGGCGGCTCCAATTAGCGGCAAAGGCGGCCGGTACCCTGCGGTGGTGGAGAGAGAGAGAGAGGAGACGTGGGAGGGAGAAAGGCGAGTGGGTAGAAAATTGGTTATCTTTTCAGGGATTTCAGCGTGGGTAATTTTCTAGTGCGGGATGCCAGGATGGGAGGTCGGGAGTGGACGACGTACCAACGATCTTGTCGTCTTTGTCTTTAATAAGTAGTATAGATAGATAGATTGCAAGTATAAGACAAATAGGAGCCCAGTGTCCCAGCCCACTAAGCACGATCCACTTACGTCAACTCCCCAGCCACGAACACACGCCCGCAACTCCAATAATGCTCCTAGTCTTCCCCAACCCTAGCCGCCAAGATGCCACTCGACCGCTGCCGAGCAGCTCCTCCGGTCCTCCCTCGCCGACGACCATTAGCGTCGATGATGCAGCTCTAGCTGACACCTCCTAGCACGAGATCCCCTGAATCCTGGAAACGCTAGTACATCCGGCATGGATTTGGGCTACTGCATGATGTGAATGCTTCTGGAAGAGCCGCTATGAAGCGAGTCGAACGAAGGTCGCGCGCAAGAAGTCGAACACAGGGGCCGCAAGCCAACCGCACAAAAGAGTTTAGGGATCGAGGTGCGATTTATCCTTTTCCCCGTCAGATTCATCTCCCGTTTTCCCGGCTTGACCCCCGTGTTTCACAATTTTTCTAGTCATTTTTTGCATCCTTGACGTCTAACGCAGAGCCGTAAAGGCAGCGGTATAAGCAGCGATGGCATGAGATTACACAGCCAGAAGCCTCAAGTGGGCACGCATCAGCAGCAATAGTCTGCTGGACGACGCAGGTATTAATTACTCCCATTTTGTCGATTTATCTCGCATCTAATCTAGCTCCTTCTCATGCGATGTTTAAAATAAACGTTTGCTTGCAATGGTCGGTGAATTCAGGACATGAAGCTCAAGGAATGCCTACTAAAGAGACCGCTGCCTAAACTGCTTGTCTTCATCTTAACCTTTTAAATAAAAAATGGAAATGGGTGTTTATGTTCTTGTATATTATTCAAGTGAACCAAAGAAGATCTATCCGAGGTATGTGTATTTTTCTGTTTTGCAGTTAGAACTATTCCTTTTTTAGTGAGGATCAAGTCAATATCCTTTTTGTTTCTCATTTCTTGTGATAGATCTCCATTCCTTTGGTCCATTATTTTTTTATGGTATGGCAGAGAATATGACATAAGAAACGAGATAATGGAGAAAGATCTCAAGGATGGTGCTAACGTTGTATCAAGGGAATTGATGATATCTTACTGAAGGTATGCTTTTATTATTCAAGCAGAAGTTTTGTCTGTTTCTGTTTTAACTGGTTGATGCCAGTGCCAAATATTCTGCATTGCTGAAGTAGTTTTTTTTTCCGCGAAAACCAAAAGCTTTGCGTTTCGATGCATTGATAGATCAAGAAAGAGTTCACATACAAGCCCAGAAAGGACCGACACCCACGCCATACAACTCAACCCAAGGAGGCAGCGCAAAGCAAAGCAAAGCTAATCTAAGGGAGTATCTGGCGCAGCCCTCGTGCCCCAGCCTCGGCCCACGACTTAGCCTCCGCTTTGATCGTGTCGACCAGGGGGACCACCGAGGGGGACTCGTTGTTGAAGGCGATCGCGTTCCGATGCTTCCAAATCCACCACGCCGTAAGCATGATCACAGACGTGGTTCCTTTGCGCATTTGACGTGGGTTGGAGCGCACCACCAGCTTCCACCACTCCGCGAAGGGGCCTTCAGCAACCGAAGGTCCAGCGGTAGATCGGATCCATGACAGGACCTCATGCCAGATAGTTCGCGAGAACGGGCATCCAGTGAGGAGGTGTGACATGGACTCAGTAGACTGGTCGCACAACGGGCAACGCAGCCGGTGAGGGAGCCCACGGCGCTCCAGTCTCTCACCCGTCCAACGCGGCCGGTGAGGGAGCCCACGGCGCTCCAGTCTCTCACCCGTCTAGCATCTATCCTGACAAGCGAGCCAGATGAAGAACTTCACCCTAGGTGGCGCCCACGATCTCCAGGTAAGCTTCCAAGGCCCCGAGACTATGGACCCCTGGAAGAGGGCGTAGTAACAGGACTTGGATGAATACTGGCCGTCAGTCGTCCACCGCCAGATCAGCATGTCTGGTCCACCCCCTAGGTGCATGCCCTGCAGCTTGTTCCACGGGTTAAGCGCTATCTCCTCGATCGACTTCCCGTCCACCCATTTATCCATCCAAAATAGCGTCGTTGTCCTTGCGCCTACCACCATAGCGGTGGAGGCAAAGAAGATCTCGCGCTCATCCTTGGTGAACTGCATGTCCAGACCGTGCCAGGGTCGAAGGGGGTCCGTGTGTAGCCTCCATAGCCATCGGGCCCGGAGGCTAGTCGTCGTGCGAGCGAGGTCTGGGATCCCAAGCCCTCCGAAGCAGAGAGGCCTGCAGACCCTCGCCCAGTTTACGTGGCAGTGACCACCCTCGGCATCCTTCCTTCCCACCCACAAGAAACCGAGCAGAACCTTGTTCACCTGCTCGAGTGCCCTCTTGTTGAGGGAGAGCACAACAAGTTGGTGAAGAGGGATCGCTGCGAGCACCGCACGGATCAGGGTGAGCCGTCCCGCCTTAGGCATCATGGAGGCCTTTCAGGTAGGAAGCTTGTCCGCAGTCCGGTCGATGATCGGTTGGAACGCCTCGGCCAAAAGCTGGCGACTGGCCAGTGGAATCCCAAGGTACTTGACCGGGAATGGAGCGAGCTGGCACCCCATGGCGGTCGCTGCGCCGTTGCCCACCTCCTCCGAGCATGCAATCGGTGACACTGAGCACTTCGCGAAGTTCGTGCGCAAACCAGAAGCATGTCCGAAGACGTCCAGGATGCCACGAATTGCGCGCATCTCACCTTCATCCGGGTGACAGAAAATCACCACATCATCCGCGTAGAGTGACACTGAGGTCGTCAGCTCCCGTTGCGCTAAACGCTACAACACACCCCACTCCATGGCTCTGGCTAACCCCCTACTAAGCGTGTTCATCATGAGGACGAACAACGTAGGGGATAGGGGGTCACCCTGTCTGAGGCCCCTCCTATGCCAGATTGGGGGGCCAGGCTCGCCATTGAGCATCACCCTTGTGCTAGTTGTAGATAGTAGGATAGCGACCATCTCACAAAACCTCGGTCCGAGCCCTGCCTTATGGAGGACCTGGAAGAGGAATCCCCATGAGACCGAGTCGAAGGCTTTAGCTATGTCCAGCTTTAACATCACCCTAGGTTCCTTCATCCGGTGTAGGAACCTCGCAGTCTGCTGCACCAACATAAAGTTGTCATGGATGCTTTGTTTTTGAATGAAAGCACATTGGTTGCGATCCACCAGCGACTCCATCCTAGGGGCTAGCCTGTTAGCCAGGGTCTTCGCTACCAGCTTGGCGAAGATGTGGATCAGGCTAATGGGGCGATAGTCCCCCAGCGCGTTCGCGTCCGGACGTTTAGGCAGCAGTATGAGTAACTCTTGATTAAGCCCCTGAAAACCGCGTCCGCACATCGTGAACAGCTTGGCAAACGCAGTCATGAAGTCATCCTTAACCGTGGCCCAACAACTCTAGAGAAACTCTGAAGTGAAACCATCCGGGCCAGGCGCCTTCCCATGGGGAGATCCTTAACCACCCCCCAGATCTCCTCAGTGAACGGCTCCTTAAGCCCGGACAGGTCCTCCGAGGGCAACCCCAAGAAGTCCAAGTTGAGAGTGTACTCCCGGTCCAACGAGGTGCCCAGAAGGTCCTGAAAGTGGTTAAAGGAGGCCTCCGCCATGGCCGCATGGTTCGAAATGACCGCGCCGTCAACCTGAAGACTGTGGATAACGTTCTTCTGTCTCCTATAGGAGGCATGCTGGTGGAAGAACGCCGTGTTAGCGTCACCCTCGCTGAGCCAGGCGATCTTCGCCCTCTGCCTCACCATTGTGCGCTCCAGAGAGGCCAACCCAAGATAGGTCCGCTTGAGGAGTGCTCGGAGCTGGCGCTCATCCGGGGATAGCTGCCTCGACTCCCTAGCCAAATCTAGCCTCAGGACCACCTCCCGCGCAGTCATCAGCTGCAATTTGATATACCCTACCTTCTTGTCGCTCTAGGTCATGAGCTGTCGCGCCGTGCGCTTGAGCTTAGCCGTGAGCCTACGGAATGGGTCCGGATCCCCATTGATCACACCCCACGCTGATTGGACCACCTCGCCGAAACCCTCGAGTTTCAGCCAGTAGCGCTTGAACTGGAAGCGCTTCCTACCCCCCGTTTGCGTGGTGCAGTCAAGGAGCAGGGGACTATGGTCAGCAACCACCGACGCCAGGCAGCGGAGGGAGCAGCTGTTGTATAACTCCTCCCACCTTGTCGTGACGAACACCCTATGGCTGAAGTAGTTTTAGTGGGTTTAATATACATAATCTGCCATATAACACTTGATATGACTCTAACTAGAGTTTTTAGTTACTTCTCATGATCAGCATTTATTTAATTTCTCCCTCATGTTACTTATAAAATTATAGCTTACTAAAATCTATGACTCTCATCGCACTTGTGGTAAGATTTCGATTCATTATTTTTTTGCTTCTGATGATATACGTCTCTCTTGAAATTGGAATCGCACTATAGCAAACAGTAAAGTTGCAAGTGACGGGATACCATGTTAGTAGTTTCTCTAAGCATTTAAAAAAAATAAAAACTTGCATGTTATTTTGTTAAATACACTTGTAATTGAGCCTTAACAGAACATAGATTTTAAATGTTCGCCCCTTCAAACTTCCTTTTTTTTAAATGAATCCACCACTTAACCATTATGACCTGTGGGGGCTGACGAGCTATTTCAGATGCACATGATAGCAACAATTTCTTACGTGTTTACTTAGTAGAGTTCACTATAAGCCTTCACTGTCTTTTTCTACTTCTATACTGAATTAAATATTTTTATGTGCAGGTCCATACATCAACAAGACTTGCTATATTCGGATATCAGCTCCGAACCTGTTAGGCAAATATTAGAACAGAGATATAAGACCATGTACATTATCATGTTTTCATGGAAGATTGTAATTGTCTTCTCTTTCTTTCTATATATAGGACCGTAGAATATCATATTTGATGCAAGATTGTAAAATGTCTACTCTTCAGTTGATTATCATATATATGAGATGGTGATACTAATAATAAATATTAAATTCTTTGTTACTTGATGCATTCATATTCTACAATTTTGTGTTGTGGTATGTCATTACTTAACTATGTTCTTCGGCTAAGAAAAAATCCACCATTTTCAAAATGGTCAAAACATTCAGTCTGAAAAGAGTATTTTTCCAAAGCAAAATTTGCAATCCCTCTAGGGTCTCTGTAAATAGTATTTTAATAAAGCACAAATTGCAATCCGTGTCTGATCTGTCTAGCAACGCATACAATAGTTGCTTTAAATCTGTAGCTATTTTACAATGTTTATCCCAGGTGTTACCAACGAACCTATATGCATTGCATTATATCCCTACAACGGCCAAAAACGCAACACATTTTTATCTATTGGTATAGTCGCTAGCAATGCCTATATGTGCATTTAGATACACATAAACATGTTGGTGTAGGGGGGTTCCTCTTGTAGTGTGTATCACCATACCTTGTTCAATCTCGTTTCCAATAAGTACTGTTTTATTCATTCCCGTGAAATACCATCCCCATGACCTAGTCATGTGTTGCGCAACATGGATGTAATTCACCGAGTGGGCCTAGTTGTATCTTCCCATCACACAGGAGAACAATTCCTGGTCTTGAAGCATATTGCCTCTACATGCTCCTTTGGACACCCAACATGCACCTTTATGGTCAACCTTTCACGAGATGATGGTTGATACAGTTAAAGCATCCTCCGGTAATAGTGATTGATAAGATCTCACGGTCTAAGGATTATGACAATCTGTTTCTAACAATTGCAACATGAACTAAGTGACATGATCGTGTTGCAACAATCATTAGTGGGAAGTGTCCATCACATCATGCCAGATGATATGACTTCATTGTCAGTGATTTTTGTTTAGCCCATGATCGGAAAACCTTGATCATCGTTTGCCCAATGAACGAGTTGAATAGAGGCTACTAGGGACCTTGGTTTGTTTGTATACCACATCTTTATCAATGTTTCTGCTTGATAGAGTTATAGCATGATATAAAACTATTATGAACTAATGAGATATGATAATAAAACCCTTTTATTATTTGCCTCTAGGGCATATCTCCTTCAGTCTCCTAGTTGCACTAGAGTACAAATAATCTAGTTGCATTTCTACTAATCACAAACCATACCTCATATGCGTTTATTGACCATGCTTGCTCATGGAAGACTTCATCCTAAATCTGGTTTACCAGATTCATAAGGTCCTATTTTGCAAATCATTAATGTCAATTGTTTGACATTCACACCATTATCATATAATGTGTTTTAGCATTTTGGTGACAAAGTGAGACTTCTGTTTTTTAAGTAAATACAATGACGATCTATCAGTCAATAAAACTTTCAAGATGTCATGTATAACTATAAAACACACTTAGTAGAAAGTCGAACTTTCTCTAGACCAAAATTAAACTTGCTAACATTGAAGTATCCTAATACATCTATATCCATGTAAATTATAATCAAACTGCAACACTTTTACTTTGATGTCTAGCCACGCTTTTGCTGCGTTCAAACTTAACTCTAATTCAATGATTCAGAAATCACTCTAGAATCTTTGTTCTTTCAGTACAAGAAAAGTTGGCTTTTACAATGGAAGATTTTCGTGGTTGAAGCCCCCTTTTTCGTGGTTAAAAAGTCTTCTACAATATATAGCCTTCCTGGTAAAAGTCCTGCTCACAAAAGAATCTACCACGATTTTTTTGACCGTGGCGGATCGCACCCTTCAGCCACAAAAACATGTTCCGTTGTAGATCTGTTCACCAACCGCATTGATTGTTGACGTCATGCAAACTACCACGTGGCTGCCGCCGTTAACGGCCAGCTACCGCTGTTAACGGACAAAGAAACCGTGGCAAAAGCCAGGCCCAGCCAAGGCCTGCTAATTACTAAGTGGGTCGGCCCATGAGGAGAGCCCAATAAGAAGATGGCCCGTTACCTTTTCTCCCTTCACTGCTCGAAATGGGCCCAATTATGCAGCCAACAGAGGCCCGCGACATTTCAGGCCGAGTACTGTTTCGGTCTACAGAAGGCCCAAGTTGTTCCAACACCGTACGACCCATTAGCAGCATGCGCCTAGTCGGTTTATTACTATTAAGGCCTGCTGTCGTCCCATCACTGTTCTTGCAGCCCGTCGTGGGCCGCCTACTATCGGTCCTTCTTTGAGATGGCTCGTTACTATTCTGGCCTTTTACTGTTCCGGCTGTTAACGGTTCAGGCCACAATCGACCTGTTACTGTTCTAGAATGGTAATTTTGTTTGCCTGTTAGTGTTCTTGACAGGAATTTTCTCGGGTCGGTACTATTCTGGTTCTTTATGTTGGAATTATGCCCTAGAGGCAATAATAAAGATGTTATTATTATAATTCTTGTTCATGATAAAGTTTATATTTCATGCTAGAATTGTATTAAGCGGAAACATTAATACTTGTGTGGTTTGTGAACAACACCGTGTCCCTAGTACGCCTCTATGGACTAGCTCATTGATCAATGATGGTTAAGGTTTCCTAACCATAGACATGAGTTGTCAATTGATAATGAGATCATATCATTGGGAGAATGATATGGTGGATGACCAAACTAAGCGAAGCAATTAGATCGTGTCATCGTGTTCGTCTTTGCGAAGCTTTTCTTATGTCAAATATTGTATTCCTTAGACCATGAGATAATGCAACTCCCTGGTATCGGAAGAAAGCTTTGAGGTCATCAAACGTCATCCTATGAGAGGGTGATCATAAAGGTGTCTCTCAGGTGATCGGAAAGTATCTGTTGGGTTGTATGTATCGAGATGGAATTTGTCCCTCCCAAGTCAGAGAGATATACTTCGGGCCCACTCGGTAATCGATATCAACACCGCTTGCAAGCATGTGGTTAAGGAGTTAATCACAAAGTGATATCGGATTACGGAACGAGTAAAGTACTTGTTGTGAACGAGGTTGAACTAGGTATGACGATACCGACGATCGAATCTCGGGCAAGTAAAATATCGCGAGACAAAGGGAATATATATATGGGATTGATTGAATCCTGGCATCGTGGTTCATCCGATATGATCATCGATGAATGTGTGGGAGTCAATATGGGAGCCCAGACCCCGCTGTTGATTATTGATAGAAGATCATGTCTGCATATTCTCGAACCGAGGTCACACACTTAACGTGTCTCGACGCTAGGATAGATTGGATACTTGGTTTATGAATTTTTGTTGGTCTCGGATGGGATCCGGGACATCACGAGAGGTTCCGGAATGGTCCGAGAATAAGATTCATATAAAGGCGGTGCAGTTTTTGGAGTTGAATTGTTAGGATTAATCGGTATTGTGCGAAGCTTAGAACCTTCCAAAGGGGGCCAACGTGGTCCCACCTTCCGGGAGGGCATGGGCCTATGAGGGGTGTCCTGGCTGCATTGGGCCAGGAGCACAAGGCCCCATAGGGCCCAAATAGATCCTAGATAAGTTTAAACTCGTTTAAACTAGAGATAGGTTTCTAGATAAGGGATAAGTTTAAATCGTTTAAACTAGAGATAGGCTTGGAGGATGGGCAGGGCTGGCCGCACCCCCTCTATATATAGAGGGCTGGTGCGCCCCTCCCCCATCCACACCTCCTCCAAGCCCTAGTAGCCTGCTGCCTTCCTCTCTCCCTCCCATTTGTTTGTGAAGCCTGCGTGAGAAATTCTCCACCATATACACCACGCCGTGTTGTAGATCCAATCCATCTCTCCACCATACTTGCTGGTCGAGGAAGGAGGAGGCGTCGAGGTGCTGCGTGTTCATCTCGGAGGCACCGCCACTTGTGGTGCTAGATCGGATCGAATCGCGAGGAGGAGAAGCGAGTCGACTACATCACCCACGTTACGGAGCGTTCATTGTCTTGAATCTTCAAGGGTATGAAGATCTAATCCAATCTCTCTCGTTGTTTGCATCTCCTAGATTAGATCTTGGCTTTCCCTCTGTTAAGCTTCCGTAGAAAATTTTGATTTACTATGCTGCGAAACCCTTGATGGTATCGAGCTAGATCTATGCGTAGATGTGATTCACGAGTAGAACGCAACATGGTTGTTGCGAGCGTTGATGTTTTCTGTTGCAAGCCTCTTGTTTGTGTTCTTCTTATGACGCATAGTGAGATTGAAGCGGTCCAGGCCAACCTTACGCGACGTCGTTCGCGAGACCGGCTCCGCACTTGACGTGTGGCTTGTTCCACACATGCGGCTGGTGGATGTCAGTTTCTCTCACTATAGTGATCATGGGATTAACACCGGAGTTTGGCAACCATAATATCACCGTTGTGGCTTTCCGTAGGTAAGAATCATTCTTAGCATCTACTCCCATAAGCCACGTAAAACATGCAACAACAAAGTAGAGGCGTATAACTTGTTTTTGCGGGAGTGTTTTACGTGATATGGTATGGCCCAAGATGTGATGTGTATAATGTATGCGATGATCATGTTTTGTAATGTTTCACGACTTGCATGTCGATGAGTACACAACGGCGAGCCATATGGTTGTCTTTATAATTGTGTATGACCTGCGAGTCAACTTCTTATACGCCATGTAATAGCTTTACTTTATCGCTAAGTAGTTAGCAATAGTTGTAGTTGCTATTCGTGGTGGAGGCAATCATGGTGGAGTGATGGAGATCATGTCGGAACGCACAAGATGGAGATCATTGCGCGAAGATTGGCTATACCATGTCACATAAAGTTATATGCATGTGATGTTTATCCTTTTATGTGTCTTATTATGCTTAGATCGCGACGGTAGCATTATAAGATGATTCCTCACTTAAAGATCAAGATAAAACTGTGTTCTCCCCAAGTATGCACCGTTCGAAAGTTAAAGGTGTCCAAGCATCACGTGATGATCGGGTGCTATAGACTCTCGCTCACATACAACAGGTGCAAGCCAGTTTTGCACGCGGAAATACTTGGGTCTAGCTTGGACGAGCCTAGCATGTCTGAGACATGGCCTCGGAACACAAGAACCGAAAGGTTAAGCATGAGTCATATGAATGATATGATCGACACTTCGTTGTCCACCATTGAAACCACATCTCTTCTCGTGATGATCGGATTAGGTGTGGTGAATTTGGATCGTGTTCACTAAACAACCCGAGGGATGTTGAATTTAGTGGGAGTTCATCTAGTAATTTGATTAAGTTGAACTATTTATTATGAACATAGTCTAAATTGTACTTGCAAATACTGTAGATCACATGGCCAAGTCCAACTTCAACTTCAACGTTTTCTTTGAGAAAGAAAAGCTTAGAAACAATGGGTCTAACTTCACCAACTGGTTTCGCAATCTAAGAATCATTACATTCGGCGGACAAAGGACTATGTCCTTGAGAAAGCGTTAGGTAACCCCCTAACTGCAAGCTGCCGGCTGATGAGAAAGCTGTCTATCAGTCACGCAAAGATGATTATGGTGTGATTAAGAGCACCATGTTGTTTGCTATGGAACCGGAACTTCAAAATCGTTTTGAAAACTATCCTGGGCCCTTTGAGATTCTCGAGGAGCTGAAAACCATGTTTCAGACTCAGGCCCGTTCTGAGAGATATGAGATCTCAGAAGTTCTTTAAGCGCAAGATGGAGGAAGGGAGTTCGTTAATGAGCACGCCATTAAGATGGCGGGCTACACTCAACGCCTTGAGCAAGCGGACTGCAAGATTCCGGAGGAGCTCAAGATTGACAGTTCTGCAATCACTCCCTCCCAGCTACAAAAGTTTTGTAGTGACTCATAATCAGATTGGTTCCACGATCGATCACCGAGCTCTTCGCAAAGGCTGAAGGCTGCGGAGGTGGACATCAAGAAGGATAATCATGTGTTGATGGTCAACAAGCCCTCCTTTAAGAAAGGTAAAGGTGCAAAGAAGCCCTTCAAGAAAGGCGGCGTAAGCGCGTTGCCCTCGAGAAGAAGCTCAAGTCTGGTCCCAAGCGGACCTTTGAGTGCTTCTATTGCAAGGACAAGGGTCCTTTGGGCATAATCGTCAAGTACTTAGCGGAAAAGAAGGTGGCACCATCAAAGATATATTTGATATACATGTTATTGATGTTTTCCTTACTAGCCCTCGTTGTAGTGCACAGGTATTTGATCTTTGGTTCGATTGCTAATATTTGTAACTCGAAGCAGAGCTACGGAATAGACGGCTGCGAGGGATGAGGTGACGATCTTGGCGTTGGCAACGGATCAAGAGTTGATGTGATGGCCGTCAAGACGCTCTCCTTAGTTTTACCTTCGGATTAGTTTTAAACCTTAATAAATGTTATTATGTACTGCGTTGAGCATGAACATTATTTCTGGATCGTGTTTATTGCAAGACGGTTATTCATTTAAATCGGAGAATAATGGTTGTTCTATTTATATGAGTAACATCTTTTATGGTCATGCACCTCTTGTGAGTGGTTTATTTCTTCTAAATCTCGAAAGGGATGAAACACACATCCATAACATTGAGGCTAAGAGATGCAAAGTAGATAGTGATAATACTACTTATTTGTGGCACCGCTGCTCAGGTCATATTGGTGTAAAGCGCATGAAGAAACTCCATTCGATGGACTTTTGGAGTCTCTTGATTTTGAATCATTTGACACATGCGAACCATGCCTCATGGGCAAGATGATCAAAACCCGTTCTCGGTATGATGGAGCGAGCAACAGCGGACTTGTTGGAAATCATACATACCGATGTATGCGGACCGATGAGTGTTTGACGCGGTGGATATCGCTATTTTCTCACTTTTACCGATGACTTGAGTAGATATGGGTATATCTATTTAATGAAACATAAATCTGAAACGTTTGAAAAGTTCAAAGAATTTCAGAATGAAGTGGAGAACCATCATAACAGAAAGATTAAGTTTCTACGATCCGATCGTGGGGGCGAATATTTGAGTTATGATTTTCTCACGCATCTCAAAGCAAGTGGAATCGTTTCGCAACTCACGCCACCCGGAACACCACAGCGCAATGGTGTGTCTGAACGCCGGAATCGAACCCTATTAGATATGGTCCGATCGATGATGTCTCTTACTGATTTGCCGTTATCATTTTGGGGTTATGCATTAGAAACCGCTGCATTCACTTTAAATAGGGCTCCATCTAAATCCGTTGAGACGACACCGTATGAACTGTGGTTTGGTGCTAAACCTAAGTTGTCGTTTCTTAAAGTTTGGGGATGCGAAGCTTACGTTAAGAAGTTGATGCCGGACAAGCTCGAACCCAAAGCGGAGAAGTGCGTCTTCATAGGATACCCTAAGGAAACTATTGGGTATACCTTCTATCACAGAACCGAAGGCAAAGTGTTTGTCGCAAAGAACGGTTCCTTTCTTGAGAAGGAGTTTCTCTCGAAAGAAGTGAGTGGGAGGAAAGTAGAGCTAGACGAGGTTATTGAACCTTCTCTTGAATTGGAGTAGCGCAGCACCTGAAATTGTTCGGTCACTTTGCATCAGCGATAGAGGAAGCTAATGACAAGGATCATGAAGCTTGGACGATCTTGCTCTTGAATGTCGGGTCGACAAGGTCGCGTGCCCCTCTGAGTGAATGCAGCAACCTGTCTTATTTGTCTTGTTAGTAGAAGATAGTGAACCTACGAACTATGAGGAAGCGATGATGAGCCGGACTACGAGAAATGGCTAGAAGCCATGAAATCCGAATTGGGATCCATGAGCAAAAACCAAGTATGGACTTTGGTGGACCCTCCTAGCGGCCGAAAGGCCGTTGAGTGCAAATGGATCTTCAAGAAGAAAGCGGACGCGGATGGTAATGTTACCGCCTATAAAGCACGGCTTGTTGCGAAAGGTTTTCGACAAGTTCAAGGTGTTGACTACGATGAGACTTTCTCTCCGTGGCGATGTTTAAGTCCATTCGGATTTTATTAGCAATTGCTGCGTTTCATGATTATGAAATATGGCAAATGGATGTCAAGACCGCTTTCCTCAATGGCAACATTGATGAAGAGTTGTATATGATGCAACCCGAAGGTTTTGTCGATCCTAAGGATGCCGATAAAGTATGCAAACTTCAGCGTTCCATTTATGGATCAAGCAAGCGTCTCGGAGTTGGAACCTTCGTTTTGATCAAGTGATCAAGAGCTTTGGATTTGTTCCAAATTTCTCTGAAGCTTGCATCTACAAGAAAGTGAGTGGGAGCTCGGTGGCGTTTACGGTACTATATGTGGATGGCATATTGATTATTGGAAATGACATCAACATGCTTAACGATGTGAAGAGTTATTTGAACAAGTGTTTTTCAATGAAAGACCTAGGTGAAGCTGCTTATATATTGGGCATCAAAATCTATAGAGATAGACAAAGGCGCGATAGCTTTAAGCCGAGTACATAACTAGACAAAGTTCGAAAAGGTTCGTAATGGATAAAGCATTGAAAGGTTCGATTGCCTATGTTGTCGTAAGATATTGAGCAAGGCTCGTGTCCATTCTGACGGTAAATGATAGGGAAGCTATGAGCAAAGTGCCTTATGCCTCGGCCATAGGTTCCATCATGTATGCCATCTTTGTACTAGACCGGATGTGTCCAATGCTCTTAGTTTGACGAGAGATATCAAAGTGATCCGAGTGGAACATCGGACACCGTGAAGAACATCCTAAGGTACCTAAATAGGACTAAAGAAATGTTCTTAGTCTATGGGGGTGATGAGCAATTCGTCGTAAAGGTTACGTCGATGCTAGTTTCGACGACAAGGATGATTCTAAATCTCAGACGGATACGTGTATATTTTGAATGGAGGAGCTGTGAGTGGAGAAGGCGCAAGCAAAGCGTGATCGCGGGATCTGATGAGAAGCGGAATACATGGCTGCTGCGAAGCATCAAGTGAAGGAGTTTGGATCGAAACTTCATCATCGAGCTTGGCGTGGTTCCAAGTGCATTGGACCCCGGAGATATTGTGTGACAACACCGCGCCATAGCACTCGCTAAGGAACCAAGATATCATCCAAAGACCAAGCATATCAACCTTAAGTTTCATATAATCCGAGATTATATAGCGAGATGGAGATCGAAGATCAGCAAAGTACATACAGATCTGAATGTCGCAGATCCATTGACTAAACCTCTTCCACGTGCAAAACATGATCAGCACCTCTTGCCATGGGTGTGAGATTGTTGCCAAATGTAAACTAGATTATTGACTCTAGTGCAAGTGGGAGGCTGGAATTATGCCCTAGAGGCAATAATAAAGATGTTATTATTATAATTCTTGTTCATGATAAAGTTTATATTCCATGCTAGAATTGTATTAAGCGGAAACATTAATACTTGTGTGGTTTGTGAACAACACGTGTCCCTAATGCCTCTATGGACTAGCTCATTGATCAATGATGGTTAAGGTTTCCTAACCATAGACATGAGTTGTCAATTGATGATGAGATCATATCATTGGGAGAATGATATGGTGGATGACCAAACTAAGCGAAGCAATTAGATCGTGTCATCGTGTTCGTCTTTGCGAAGCTTTTCTTATGTCAAATATTGTATTCCTTAGACCATGAGATAATGCAACTCCCTGGTATCGGAAGAAAGCTTTGAGGTCATCAAACGTCATCCTATGAGAGGGTGATAATAAAGTGTCTCTCAGGTGATCGGAAAGTATCATTGGGTTGTATGTATCGAGATGGAATTTGTCCCTCCCAAGTCGGAGATATACTTGGGCCCACTCGTGTCGATATCAACACCGCTTGCAAGCATGTGGTTAAGGAGTTAATCACAAAGTGATATCGGATTACGGAACGAGTAAAGTACTTGCTGTGAACGAGGTTGAACTAGGTATGACGATACCGACGATCGAATCTCGGGCAAGTAAAATATCGCGAGACGAAGGGAATATATATATGGGATTGATTGAATCCTGGCATCGTGGTTCATCCGATATGATCATCGATGAATGTGTGGGAGTTAATATGGGAGCCCAGACCCCGCTGTTGATTATTGATAGAAGATCATGTCTGCATATTCTCGAACCCGCAGGGTCACACACTTAACGTGTCTCGACGCTAGGATAGATTGGATACTTGGTTTATGAATTTTTGTTCGGAGTCTCGGATGGGATCCGGGACATCACGAGAGGTTCCGGAATGGTCCGGAGAATAAGATTCATATAAAGGCGGTGCAGTTTTGGAGTTCGAATTGTTAGGCTTAATCGGTATTGTACCAGAAGCTTCTAGAACCTTCCGGAAGGGGGCCAACGTGGTCCCACCTTCCGGGAGGGGGCATGGGCCTATGAGGGGGTGTCCTGGCCGCATTGGGCCAGGGGCACAAGGCCCCATAGGGCCCAGCCAATCCTAGATAAGTTTAAACTCGTTTAAACTAGAGATAGGGTTTCTAGATAAGGGATAAGTTTAAACTCGTTTAAACTAGAGATAGGGTTTCTAGATAAGGGATAAGTTTAAATCGTTTAAACTAGAGATAGGCTTGGAGGATGGGCAAGGGCTGGCCACCCCCTCTATATAGAGGGCTGGTGCCTCCCCACATCCACACCTCCCTCCAAGCCCTAGTAGCCTGCGCCTTCCTCTCTCTCCCTCCCATTTGTTTGTGGCGAAGCCTCGCAGAAATTCTCCACCATATACACCACACCGTCGTGTTGTAGATCCAATCCATCTCTCCACCATACTTGCTGGTCCGAGGAAGGAGGAGACGTCGAGGTGCTGCACGTGTTCATCTCACGGAGGCACCGCCACTTGTGGTGCTAGATCGGATCGAATCGCGAGGAGGAGAAGCGAGTACGACTACATCACCCATGTTCCGACGAACGTTCCGCTGTGCGAATCTTCAAGGGTATGAAGATCTAATCCAATCTCTCTCGTTGTTTGCATCTCCTAGATTAGATCTTGGCTTTCCCTCTGTTCGCTTCCGTAGAAAATTTTGATTTACTATGCTGCGAAACCCTTCACGTTACTGTTCTGGCCTTTAACTATTTTGGCCCTTTACTATTGTGGCATGTTACTATTATGGCCCGTTAGTCCTCTAGCCAGTTACTGTTCTATCCTTTTGAAGTTTCTTGCTTTTTAGTTTTGTGGCCTGTAACTATTATGGCCTGTTTCTATTCTGGCCTGATACTGTTATGGCCTGATACTGTTATGGCCTGTTACTGTTACATGTTCCCACATGTGGGCCGACCCATTATGTTTACGGTCTTTTATAGTTTCGGCCTTTCTAAAGCCCTTGCCAATATCATAAAAGTGTATAATTAGTGAGCATCTTTTACTGTTGATTGTCGGCCGAATACAAGACGGGCCAATAACAAAGCACGATACTATTCCCTAATCAACCAGTCTGGCATAGTTACACTAACAACTATCACCACGTGTGGATGGCGTCAACTAAATGCCTACATGTCCTATGCGAGTTATCTAGATATTACACCAGCTGCAAACTTCTTAAAATTATTACACATTGTCAACTCAAGGGAAAGAAAATTTGGTATTTTAGTTGACAATCAAGTTGATAGCAGAGTCCTCAGTTTGCTTTCTCAATCGATCACCTGCATCTTCCTTTGAGTGTGACAGTTGCATTGGAGGAGACATGATCTTGCAGCCGCCTCTTTGGTGACGATAGAAATAGTTGTAGTCTGAAACTAAGTAATAACAAGTTAATACATCAAACAAGACAATTTAATACATCATTTGACTGATATGACAACAGCTATGAACTGAGTTTACAACTGGTCCATGGTGTAATTATTAACCAACACGTCAAACAAACAGGACAAGCAAGCACCGCATTAAACAAGTGTGTCTATCGTGAAATGAGAAATCAAAAAATGTGTGTATGTGGCTTAGAATTTCAGCAAATAAAAACTAGCCAGGTCATTTCAAAAATATATATGGAAGCAGTTGTATACCCTAAAATCCAAGAGACATTGGGTGACTCGGAATTTGCTCTAAGCCACAAAATGGCATGTAGTTACTGTCATAGCGAAGAATGAACCAAGTAGAAATTATGACCGCATCATACGAGAACTTCTAGAGTAGGAAGGCAAACCACAAATGAACTATATATAGTAGAGGATAGTTATGTCGTTGCTTAGGACAAACCAGAACCAAATGCGAGATATAATGGCATCGCTCATGAACCTGTAGAACATGACAAACAAGCATTAGGCAAGTGTGCCTAGAATGAAATGAGCAATCGAACAAAGTGTTTCTTAGAATTTCAGCAAATATAAAATAGCCAGGTCATTTCTGCAAATATATATGGAAGTAGTGGTATCTCCTAGAATGCAAGAGTCGTTAGGTTACTCAGAATTTGCGGTGAGCTACACAATGGCATGTAGTTACTGTAATAGCTAGGAATCAACCAGATAGAAATTATAATAGCATCAAAAGAGAACTTCTAGAGCAGGAATGCAAACCATGAGTGAACTACATAGTAGAGGACAATTATGCCGTTGTTCAGGATGAACTAGCACCAGATAAGGAAGTAATGACATCCCTTGTGAACCTGTAGAATAGGCTATGCAAACCAACATTTTCATTGTTCCATTTTGAGCTCTATGCAAGAAAAAGAAAATAGTTAGTGATGCAGCTTTTGAAGAACCAGATGGCAACCACAAAATTATGATCGAATTAGTATGAAGATTTTAAATGGCTACTACAAGATAGTAGAACAATGCCAAGGAGGAAATAATAGCAGATACCGATCTCAGGACAAACCAGATAGATTCAGTAACTATAGAGCAGGGAATCCACACTAATATTTTACACTGACTTTAGATTTTGCAAGAATTACACGGTAGTAGGCAATTACTGTTGTATGGAGTAGCTAAGAACATGTGCATGAAAAAAATAATAGACATGCGCATGACTTGAAATTTGTAGAGTAGCGAATGCAAACCAACATGTCTAATGAACTTGTATGTACTAGCACAAAGATCAGGCGTTCCCAGTGACCTGTATGTACTAGCACGATTACAAAAATGCAGTTCAGTACGACATGCTTGAACCTGCTATACTGTTGACAAAACAAAAACGGGTTGGAGATTTGGTTAACCTTGGTCAGAGAGGCGTCTAAGCATCGTCAGTACCATGCGAGTGATGTCCAAGTCACCGAGGGTGTTGCGGTTGCGGTGGCTATTGGCATTGGGGAAGCGGATCTTGGACGGTCGATGCCGGCTTGAGCGTGGTGGACGAGAGTGTCACTGAGGCAGATCCGGTGGAGTATATGGTGACGGCCGTGCAGCTGGTCTAGAGCGGTGTACATGGAAATTTTTGAACTAGATCACGTCCGGTGGACACCGGTGAAGCGGATCCGGTAGGGTTGGGTAGCTTTCAGAAGCGAGGAAGCAGAGCTTGGGAAGTCGATGATGCCATCAGCGTGGTGAACAACACCGCAACTCCTAGATCTAGTGGGTGAGCGTCGGTGAAGCAGCTCCGCGGCAGTGCACGAGACCGCGGCTCAAGCCAGTGCACGCGGTGGTCGTGGAGGGGATAGAGAAGCTTGGGTTTTTTGGGAGTGTCGGTGGGAAAAACTAGGGGAATCAAGACCATAGAGGTGAGTAGAAAATAATAATTACGATCATGCCCCTGAGCTACCGACTTTAGTATGCCCATTTGTCGTTTGAGCAATGGGTATATTTGAAATTTTAAATTCTAAAGTTTTTTGAAAGGGAAGGGCGCGAAATGCTTCAAGGTTGGTGTGTGGTTTTGCTGCTCGATTGAGATTTTGAATTTGGCTAGCACCCATCTAATAATAGTAGAAAACTGGTACTATCCCGGTTGGTGGGACATTTTGGCTCAAAGTTTTTAAAATGGTGGGGCAGGAAATGCTTCAAGGTAGGTTGGTGATTTTGCTGCTCGATTGAGATTTTGAATTTGGTTGGCGCCCATCTACTAATAGAAAAAAGGTAGTAGACTGTATGCTGTCTATCCAGGAATTCAAGGCCGAGAGTCACATCAACTGATCATCCGTAACCATATTTTTGCACAGAAACTTGGATACCTTTGATTCACACAGCCTAGGCAGTAAATTTTGCCGATTGACTCAGATTTTACATTTGGCTAGCGTCCCTGCAATAATATAAAAATGGTACTACCTCGGTGGGGGATTTTGTCTCAAAATGTTTGAAACAGAGGCGGTGCAAAATGGTTCGGGGTCGGTGGGTTATTTTGCTGCTCGATTACAATTTTGAATTTGGCTGCCGGCCAAGTTTTATTATGAGAAAAAAGGTGGTGTAGATCGAACGCCATCTGGTCAAGAATTTAAGGCGCGAGTCACATCAACTAATGCCTCTGATTCAAACGGGGTAGGCAATAGGTTTTGGCGGTCGACAGGGATTTTGAATTTAGAGATTGTCCAAAGAATAATTAAAAAATAGGCCGTTCTCCCTCTATTTCAGGGATCTAAGTCGGGGAGAGTGATTATCTACCACGCGTATGAAAATGCAGATCTTTGATACAAGAATGTTTGTTTAACATCACAACAAACAAATATCTGAAGTCGCTCTGATTCAAGCATGTGAAAATGGTGTGCAACCAAGGTCTATTAATTATTAGGTGTCGGCACAGACTCTTCTACATGCAGAACTAAGTAAATGGTAGTACTAATTCATATCAAATAAAAAGCCTGTTGTGAAACAAATATTCCTACTACTGCATACTAATGGCCCAAATATATCGAGCTCGTTGGGGAACCCCAAGAGGAAGGTATGATGAGCACAACAACAAGTTTTCCCTCAGAAAGAAACCAAGGTTATCAATTCAGTAGGAGCAAGGAAACACCCCAAAGGTGTAGCTAATGAGCGTTGGCGAGGCGCACTAGGTGCCAAAGACAATGTGGAGACCTGCACAACACAACCACAGAACTTTGCCCCAACTTACGATGAGGTTGTCAATCTCACCGGTTTTGCTGAAAACAAAGGATTAAACGTATCGAATGGAAGGAAGTAATAGTTTGCAGAAAGTAAACACAAAGCAGTAAACAGTTTGTAGATTGTATGTAAAAGAAAGGACCGGGGTTCATAGTTCACTAGAGGTGACTGTCCTTAAGATAGATAACATGTTGGGTGAACAAATTACAGCGGGGAAATTGACAAACATCGAGAAAGCATACAAGCATATACTAATCATCTTGAATCCTTTGGAACTTGATTGGGCATTACAACATTATACATAGACCGCCATCCAACTACATCTATGACTAATAATCCACCTTCAGGTTATCATCCGAACCCCCTCTAGTATTAAGTTGCAAGCAACATATTATTGCTTTATGAATTGCGTGTAAAGTAAACAATACGATTGTTCTATGAACAAAGGATTGTTGTTTTGTCCCTAGTAGCAACAACACATCTAGTACCTTAAAGATTTCTGTCACTTCCCCAGATTACCAGAGGCATGAACCCACTATCAAGCATAAATACTAACTCTTGGAGTTGCTAGCATCTACTTGGCCAAGATAGGTACTAACAACGGAAAGCATGCAAGATCACAAATAACAAAGACATGATAGAATCAATAATAAATCTGAAATAGCATCTCATATCCATCGGATCCCTGCAAACACAACATGCAAAATTACAAATAGATGATCTTGATCATGAACGGAGCTCACAAGATCTAGACATGAAAGCACAAAGGAGGAGAACCAGCCATCTAGCTACTACATGGACCCGTAGTCCAGAGATGAACTACTCACGCATCACACCAGAGGCTTGCATGATGATGAAGAAGGCCTCCAGGGTGAATTCCCCTCTCCGTGAGTGTCGGAAGAAACTCATATCCCTCCCGATCTAGGGATGGAGATGACGGTGGCTACAGACACTTTCATGGATTTTCGATCGGGTCCTTAGGGTTTTGGTCCCGAGGGCAATATATAGGCGGAAGGAGAGGCCGAGGGGTCTGGTCGGCCGGACCACCTGGCGTGGGCAGGAGCCTGGCCGCTGGCCAGTGGTGTGGCCCCCAACCCTTCTCCGTCTCATTACGGCGGATGTCTTCCGGAAAAATAGGCACTTTGGCTTTTGTCCCGTCCAATTCCGAGAATATTCATTTTCTGACTTTTCTAGAACCAAAAACAATAGAAAATAGGCAGCCGACACTGTGGCTCTTGTTAATAGGTAAGTCCAAGAAATCATATGAAAAGTACTCCAAAGTGTGGAAAAAACACAAGAAAGTAGATAAAACTAAGCATGGAACATAAAAAATTATAGATACATTCGCAATGTATCAACATCCCCAAGCTTAACTCCTGCTCGTCCTCGAGTAGGTAATTGATAAAAAGAAAGAATAATTTTTGAGGTGACATGCACCATCATAAACTTGATCAAAGTATTTGTAAAACATTCAAGGCTGGGATCATAGTACTTCAATCATAACATGAAAGACAAAGTTCTAGTAATAAGACAAAGAAACTATGATGCAACATGAAAAGGTACAAACAAAAGACTCATGAATAACAATGCTTTGCAAGACGTTTGTTTTTTCACATAAAGGAAACATAGCATAATAGTATTCAGCTTGTCCCTCATAGAGTAGCAAATATAAATGCATAGGACACCTTCAAAGTTCATAAGAGTGACTAGATACAAATAGTTTAAAACAAGCAATATCAAGTTATGCATCAATCAAATAGTCTTGGGACAATGCACATAGAACTAAGAATGGCCAGTATACTCTCAAAGTAGGTGCATAAAGGTAGAAGGTGGAGACTCAATATAATGGTGGAAGAAAGGCCTTCATAGAAGGAAGCAGAGATTCAAGTCTCATAAAGAGCTTCCAAAAATTATGGTACTTATAGCTTTCAGATCTCATTGCCCCTATCATAAGCATCTTGAAGTGATTAAGGTTAAAGTGAACAAACTATGGTGTACATGCTTGACGAAGTATAAGTTAGAAATCTCATGTCCCTTGAATACGAGGGCCGCTCCTCATGCTACTCAAGTTTAGTCACCAGTAAGTTCTTGTCATTGTAAGTACATGTGTATCATAGAGAACTGCCAATGGGGTACCCCTTGCCCGATGAGACGGAAGAATCCCCATATCAAATGACAAGGCAAGCAGACAACAAGCATCTCTGCAATCTTCTTATTTACCATGGGAATATGGTGCTTTTTTCTCTCTTTCCTCTTTTCATAATCTCATTTTTTTTCTCCTTTTCTCAATATAGGACTCTTTTTTATAAGAAGAATGCTTCATAGACAGCTCATTATGGTTACGCTATAGGTTTCCACCATGTCAGCATGGATTAGACCAGCGGCCCAGGCATTTCTCTAACACATATACATAACTCCATGGACTTACAAGCTCCCCTTTCATTTCACACCGATGACATCCATAGACAAAAGAGCATGATATCAACTAGGTACAAAGTACCAAGTGCAATGTTGAAAGCGTTCCCCATGACAGCATGGTTCTGCTAATTCCCAACAAATAAGTGCAAGCATATACAACATAGATGACACAATGGTTCAAATTTATTAAGGGCAAGAAAAGTAAAGTGTGCCATCAAGTTCGTGAGAGCTTTAATCACTAGTTTTCTCATAACAAGTTTAATTCGGAAGGTAAACAAAAACATGAATAAAATTGGAATAGCATAAGCTAGTAGGTAGGTATGGTGGACTCTTTGGAATAACTTGGTTTAGGGAGTTGGATGCATGAGTGGAACTCATACTTGGTTGTGGAGGCTAGCAAAAGACTGGGAGCGACAAACTAAGAGAGCAATAATGGCCATAATCATGTAGAGCGACAAAACATGATTGATCAAAGCATAAAGTGATACTAAAAGTTGAAAACTAAATGATCATAAATGCTATGGTGACTTGGGATAGTCATAACATGGTGTGAGCATGCGCCAAGTCAACCCAAATAAAGCATCAAAGGAGAATACCACTATACTACGCTTTAATATGCTAAAACAATGCATGATTCATCCAAGGCACATTAAGCAATATCAATTGTTTATAACAAGTCATACTACAACAAAGAATACTAAGCATAAAGCCAAAACAATATCAAGCATGGCATGACAAAGCATAGGCAACAGTCAAAAACAAGCTCTTTTTACCACTTAAGCATGAATTTTCCTACTCTTTTCCAAACCAAACCAAACTATTTGAAAACCAATGTATGAAAGAGGGGGTCCAACCAATTTATTCAGCAAATTAAGAAAACAAAGCAAACGAAAAACCAAAACGAAAACGAAAAAGAAGACGCTCTAAGAACAACACAATAGTGCATGAAACAGTTAAAATGAAGTGTTTGGAAGAAACCTAGGTTTTTTATTACTAAAGAAGGGGATGCCTTGGGAATCCCCAAGCTTTGATGCTTGTACTTCTTGGATATTTATTGGGGTGACACGCGTGGCATCCCCAAGCTTGAGCTTTAGTCCATCCTTCATCTCATTACTCATTCCTTCCATACACCTGAATTTTTTCCTTCATACAAAACTTCACACAATCTTTATTAGCAACATTAGTGCACTCCAGATAATAAGTCTTTAGGTTCAGTTCTAACACCAAATAAACTTCCATTAGAACACTAGCTACTAAATCACTTCCCTCAAAAATCTCAATTCCCCAAAAGAACTTAAAAAGGAACCAACAAGAAGCAAATGCAGAAAATGGCAGAAATCTGTCAAAATAGACCAGCATGTAAAGACGAATTTTTTCGAAGACCCTCTATTTCTCAAATCAAAAAGTGTTGAACTAACGAATGTTAGATAACAACCTGGGGCAGAAGCACAAAAATTCACGCCTCAAAAGGACGTTCAGAGATTTACACGAAATTTTACGGTGAAGCACAAAAATCTGTTTCGGGATAGCAACTTTCCCAATCATTACTTCTCTCTCATTAGAGGTTACTCTTGGCACAAAAATCAAATAGAAAGGATAAAGAGTGGTTATTACTGAGGTCATAACTTCCAAGACTCATCTAAAACTTTTGGGTTATCTCCCAATAAGTACTTTTCTTTAACGCCTTTAAGTTAGGCATAAGAAGCAAGAAAAATAATCAAGTGTTCTCGAATGAAGAAGCATTAAGACCAAACTTCTTGCCCTTACCTCTCTTACTTTTATTCTTAACCTTGGGGAAAATATGATTGTTTGGTGGAGAAGAAAGGTGCATTTGTCCTTTTCCTGCACATTCAATAACAAGATAATCAATAGAAATCATTTTCCCAAGGATCTTTGTAAACAGTCCTTCAGCTATTCCAATAGGTAATATGGTATCATTATTAGCAAGAGATATTTGTTTTCCTCCTTCAGTAAGCCCCCAAAGATTCAAAGATTCATAAATATCTTTGGGTATAAGACAAAATTCAGACATGATATCACAACGAGCTTGAAAAGTTTCAGTATTTATATCAATCTTTACTGTGGGGAGCCACTTTGATGGTTCAGAATTTATTGGAACATAATTATGATGCTCCCTAAGCGTATTATAGCAATCTTTTAAGCTAATAGTGCGGGTCTCAAGAGTGTTTAATCTAGCAAATATGCTTGCAAAAGAAATATCAGTTTGGCTAGGCAAGTTGTAAGTAAGGATCAATTTCTTTATAGCTTTAATAGCATCATCCTCATTACATTGGAGGAAATCTCCTCACACAACATCATCTAAAGCATATCTATAGCAAAGAGCAACTCCAAGGTAAAAACTGCTAAGGAACAAGCTTCGAGTCATTTTCGGCTCAGTTTTTTCATGTAGATCAGAGATTCTAGACCAAGCTTCCTTGAAGCTCTCCTCAATTCCTTGTTTAAAAGTGAAAATCATTTCCTCAGGTGACATAGTGACTGGAGCAAGGCTAGACATAGTGGCAACTGAAGATAGAGACTAATTTTTTTGTGTGTTTTTAATAAAGAAAGCAAACTAGTAAAACTAATATTTTGTGTTTTTGATAAAGAAACAAGCAAACAAAACAAAAAGAAACTAAGCAAAACAAAAATAACAAAGTAAAGAGATTGGTTATGAGGGACTCCCCTTGTGAAGATGTCCTTGACTCCCCGGCAACGGCGCCAGAAAAAGTTGTTAATGGCCCAAATATATCGAGCTTGTTGGGGAACCCCAAGAGGAAGGTATGATGAGCACAACAACAAGTTTTCCCTCAGTAAGAAACCAAGGTTATCAATCCAGTAGGAGCAAGGAAACACCCCAAAGGTGTAGCTAGCTGAACGTTGGTAGGGTGCACTACCGGTGCCAGCAGCAACATGGAGACCTGCACAACACAACCACAGAACTTTGCCCCCAACTTGCGATGAGGTTGTCAATCTCACCGGTTTTGCTGAAAACAAAGGATTAAACATATCGAATGGAAGGAAGTAATAGTTTGCAGAAAGTAAACACAAAGCAGTAAACAATTTGTAGATTGTATGTAAAAGAAAGGACCGGGGTCCATAGTTCACTAGAGGTGGCTCTCCTTAAGATAGATAACATGCTGGGTGAACAAATTACAGCGGGGCAATTGACAAACATCGAGAAAGCATACAAGCATATACTAATCATCTTGACTCCTTTGGAACTTGATTGGGCATTACAACATTATATATAGACCGCCATCCAACTGCATCTATGACTAATAATCCACGTTCAGGTTATCATCCGAACCCCCTCCAGTATTAAGTTGCAAGCAACAGATTATTGCTTTATGAATTGCGTGTAAAGTAAACAATACGATTGGTCTATGAACAAAGGATTGTTGTTTTGTCCCTAGTAGCAACAGCACATCTAGTACCTTAGAGATTTCTGTCACTTCCTCAGATTACCAGAGGCATGAACCCTCTGTCGAGCATAAATACTAACTCTTGGAGTTGCTAGCATCTACTTGGACAAGATAGCTTATAACAACAGAAATCATGCAGGATCACAAATAAAAAAGACATGATAAAATCAATAATCAATCTGAAATAACATCTCAATATCCATCGGATCCCCGCAAACACAACATGCAAAATTACAAATAGATGATGTTGATCATGAACGGAGCTCAGAAGATCTAGACATGAAAGCACAAAGGAGGAGAACTAGCCATCTAGCTACCACATGGATCCGTAGTCCAGAGATGAACTACTCACACATCAAACCGGAGGCTTGCATGATGATGAAGAAGGCCTCTAGGGTGAATTCCCCTCTCCGGCAGGGTGCCGGGAAGAGCTTCAGATCCCTCCCGATCTAGGGATGGAGATGACGGCGGCTACAGAGTCTTTCGTGGATTTTTGATCGAGTCCTTAGGGCTTTGGTACCGAGGGCAATTAATAGGCGGAAGGAGAGGCCGAGGGGGTGCTGGGGTCGGCTAGACCACCCCCTGGCGTGGGCCAGGCCTGACGGTGTGGCTGTGGTGTGGCTTCCCCCTTTCTCCGTCGTCATGGCTTCAGATGTCTTCCGGAAAAATAAACACTTTGGCTTTTGTCCCGTCTAATTCCAAGAATATTCATTTTCTGACTTTGCTGGAACCAAAAACAGCAGAAAACAGGCAGCTGTCACTGTGGCTCTTGTTAATAGGTTAGTCCAAGAAATCATATGAGAAGTACTCCAAAGTGTGGACAAAACACAAGAAAGTAGATAAAACCAAGCATGGACCATCAAAAATTATAGATACATTTGCAATGTATCACATACTATCAAAACACAAACACTGGCTAGAAGTATATGTAGAACACATAAAACAAGATTTCATCACGCATACACTACATATAAAGAGAACACCATTTCATCATTTAAAACAATGTTTTATCAGACACACATATGCCCCAAAACAAACAGACAACTCTAATATTCCAGCCTTTGCCGCTATGACTGCAGCAGAAATAATCCATCAGCTACCAAAACAAACA
Organism: Avena insularis; assembly: GCA_023614405.1. NCBI lineage: Eukaryota > Viridiplantae > Streptophyta > Magnoliopsida > Poales > Poaceae > Avena > Avena insularis. The sequence goes on along the minus strand of CM042690.1, from coordinate 203,042,587 downwards.
AACATGAGACTACAGCTCCAAATAACACAACCTTGGAAAACACATGATTGCCCAAACAAGCCTTCCTTGTTCATCCAAGTGTTATTTTCATCTCCTTGATGTTGCATTATGAATCAGTTGTGTTGCTGACATGACTTCCTTTTTGTTTTGTTGATTTAGCACTCCGAATCACGTCGACCGCTAAAGGAAATGAACAAAATGATCAGCAAAATCATAGGTGTACAAAATGCAAGGGTTGCACATGAATGACATCACTAACTAGGTGTCATTATGTAGGGATGTAAAGTACACCAACGTTTATGAGATTTGAACTTCTTAGACTTCATGCTGCTGAGATCTAATTCGAATGCTCCCTCCTTCACCCATATAACCATCATTTCTCTATCCTCAAATGCGTAGAGTAACCTTACTACATCTTTCCCACCATATGCCCATGATTTCTCAAGGCCAAGGAGAGTATCCAACTCAACCTTTATATGAGGCACCCAAGCTTCCCATTTGCCTGTTGATGATCTTGTTGGGTCCGCAGCATAGAAAACAAAATTTTTCCTACGATGAGAACTATACGCCAAGATCTATCTACTAGATACAGAGCAACGGGTGGACATACATCCATGGAGAACTTACCCTCGAAGACAACGAGTTTTGTTAACGAGTAGGAACTCGTGGTTGATGTAGTCGTACGCTTGCCGATCTCAAGATCGTGTGGAAGTCCGAGCGCCGCAAATCAGCAACGCATCCGTCCTCGCACACACGTTCAAGCCACCGGACAACCTCCACCTCCTCGCTCCAGCGAATCAGCGGAAGCAGCAACTCCTTCCAGACGCAAGGCCACCGGGAACATGTATCTCGCTAATCCGAGACCATGGGAGAATATCTAGAGGGGGAGAGAGATCCTTCACGAGGAGGTGTAAGGATGAAGGAGGAGAGGGGTGGCCTTTTATAGGAGGAGGGGGGGTGCCCCCTCTCTCCATGGCCAGCGCATGGGGGGGTGACCCCTCACCACCCCCATTCATGTGGTGGTAACCCCTCCACATTAAAATGCCCCTTCACATTCTCTTTTAAAGTTTCCACTTTAAATGCATTAAATTTCTCCAAATTTAATGCTCTCTCATTTAATAAAACTCTTTTATTTATTTTATTCAGAATTTTGTTAATTACTTTAATTAACAAACATTCACATAAAACCCTTGCAACATTTCAATATTACATGCAGAACCACTTTCTGCAATTTTACCCGAAACAATTCCGGTTTCTATCAAAACATTTCCTGCACTTTGCAAACCTTTTGTCTGGAACATATGTGCTCCTAAATGGTGTCCGGCAACCCTTAAGTGTGTCACCCTATGGTTAGCGAATAATGCAGACATGATTGAGACTCCTCTCAGATCAATAATAAGAAGCGGGACCTGGAGATCCATACTGACTCCTGCACATTCAACGATGACTTCTGTGATCGTGAGAACCTTTAACGTCAGCAATTTAATCCCTTTGTCTCATGATATAATACATGTCCGAGATTCGATCATCGGTATCCAAATACCTAGTTTGATCTAGATTCGACATGCACTCTTTTCTCGTTCCCGTGATATAACATTCTAGTGATCACATCACTTGCTTGCAAGCTATCTTAATGTGATATCACCGAGAGGGCCCAGAGTATATCTATCCGTCATCTGGATTGACAAATTCCACTCTTGATCCATGAGCCTCAACATAACACCTTCGTAGTACTGAACCCATCTTTATAGTCACCCTGTTACGGTGTGATGTTTGATGTTATCAAGATGCTCTTCCGGTGTTAGCAATTAACATGATCTCATGGTCTAAGGACTAAGACTACTTTGTATGATGTTATAGCAATATAAACATAATGACTTGATCGTAATGCTATACTTCGGATGAATGTTCATCACATCATTTCACAAATGCTGTGACCTTGTTATTAACAACATCCAATGTCCATGATCAGGAAACTTTGATCATCTTGTTAATCAACAAGCTAGTCTATAAGAGATGCATAACTAGGAACCCTTTTTGTTTATTAAACACACATGTATTGATGTTTCCTATCAATACAATTATAGCATGCAAAATAAACATCTATCATATACAAGAAATATATAATAACAACTTTATTATTGCCTCTCAGGCAATATTTCCTTCAGTCTCCCACTTGCACTAGAGACAATAATCTAGTTTACACAGTGATAAATCTAACACCCATGGAGTTCTGGTGTTGATCATGTTTTGCCCTAGGGAGTACTTAGTCAACGGATCTGCTACATTTAGGTCCGTGTGCACTTTACAAATCTTTATATCTCCATCCTTGACATGCTCGCGGATGGAGTGAAACCGGCGCTTAATATGTTTGGAATTCTTGTGAGACCTTGGTTCCTTTGCGTTGGCTATGGCTCCATTGTTGTCACAATAGATCACCATCGGGTCCAACGCACTGGGAACCACACCCAGTTCTGTAATGAACTCTTTCATCCAAACTGCCTCCTGCGCCGCTTTTGAAGCAGCAACATATTCTGCCTCCGTTGTTGATCCAGCTACCATAGGTTGTTTGGAACTCCTCCAACTAACTTCTTCTCCGTTCAAGAGAAATACGTATCCGGATTGAGACTTAGAGTCATCCGGATTGGTGTCAAAGCTAGCATCGACATAACACTTAGCGACTAGCTCTTATTCACCTTCGTATATAAGAAACATATCCTTAGTTCTTCTCAAGTACTTGAGGATGTTCTTTACCGCTATCCAGTGTTCCGAACCTGGATCAGATTGGTACCTACTAGTCAAACTAATAGCATGTGCCATATCCGGTCTTGTACATAGCATGGCATACATAATAGAGCCTATGGCCGAGGCATAGGGGATCTTATCCATCATCTCTCTTTCTTCCACCGTAGCCGGACTTTGAGTCTTACTCAATGTCTTGCCTTGCAACATAGGTAAGAACCCCTTCTTACTTTCATCCATATTAAACTTCTTTAATATCTTATCAAGGTATGTACTCTGCGATAGCCCAATTAGGCGTCTTGATCTATCTCTATAGATTTTAATGCCTAATATATATGAAGCTTCACCAAGGTCTTTCATCGAAAATTTGCTGTTTAGATAACTTTTAACACTGTTTAAAAGATCAATATCATTTCCAATCAATAATATGTCATCCACATATAATATCAGAAATGCCACATTGCTCCCACTCAGTTTCTTGTAAATACAAGCCTCTCCATAAGTTTGGACAAATCCAAACTCTTTGATCACCTCATCAAAGCGGAGATTCCAACTCCGGGATGCTTGCTTCAGTCCATAGATGGATCGCTGAAGTTTGCACACCTTATTAGCATCCTTAGGATCGACAAAACCCTTTGGTTGTATCATATACAACTCTTCTTCAATATTACCATTGAGGAATGCAGTTTTGACATCCATCTGCCATATTTCATAATCGAAATATGCAGCAATTTCTAACATAATCCTAACCGACTTAAGCATCGCTACGGGAGAGAATGTCTCATCGTAGTCAACTCCTTGAATTTGTCGAAACCCCTTTGCGACAAGTCAAGCCTTATAGATGGTTACATTACCATCAACATCAGTTTTTCTTTTGAAAATCCATTTATTCTCAACGGCCTTTCGATCGTGAGGTAAGTCCACCAAGGTCCAAACCTGGTTTTCGTACATGGATTCCATCTCGGATTTCATGGCTTCTAGCCATTTGTTGGAATCAGGGCTCATCATCGCTTCTTCATACATCGCAGGGTCATCTATTTCATCAATCATGAAATTCATAACAGGATTGCCGTACAGTTCAGGAGCTACACGTGTCCTACTTGACCTGCGAGGTTCGGTAGTGTCCTCTTTCGGAGTTTCATGATCAATATCGTTAGCTCTCTCTTCATTAGGTGAAGTCAACTCCCAAACAACTTCCGGTGCTGTGCTACTCGCCATTTTATGAAGAGAAGGTTCAATAACCTCTTCGAGTTCTACCTTCCGACTACTCACACTTTTCTCGAGAAACTCCTTTTAAAGAAAGGATCCATTCTTGGCAACAAAGACCTTGCCCTCGGATCTGTGATAGAAGGTATACCCAATCGTTTCCTTAGGGTATCCTATGAAGATGCATTTTTCTGCTTTGGGTTCGAGTTTATCTGGTTGAAGTTTCTTCACATAAACATCACATCCCCAAACTTTAAGAAATGACAGCTTAGGTTTGTTTCCAAACCATAATTCATACGGTGTCTTTTCAATGGATTTAGATGGTGCCCTATTTAAAGTGAATGTAGCGGTTTCCAGTGCATAACCCCAAAATGACAGTGGCAAGTCAGTCAGAGACATCATAGATCGAACCATATCCAATAAAGTACGATTACGACGTTCTGACACACCATTACGTTGTGGTGTTCCAGCAGGCGTGAGTTGTGAAACTATTCCACACTCTTTCATATGTGTGCTAAACTCGTAACTAAGATACTCTCCTCCACGGTCGGACCGCAGAAATTTGATCTTTCTGTTATGATGATTTTCCACTTCATTCTGAAATTCCTTGAACTTTTCAAAAGTTTCAGACTTGTGTTTCATCAAATAGATATACCCGTATCTACTCAAATCATCTGTGAAAGTAACAAAATAACGATATCCACCTCGGCGAAACACACTCATTGGTCCACACATCAAGATGTATGATTTCCAATAAATCATGCCGTTCCATTGAACCAGAAAACGACGTTCTAGTCATCTTGCCCATAAGGCATGGCTCACATGTATCAAATGATTCAAAATCAAGTGATTCCAAAAGTCCATCAGAATGGAGTTTCTTCATGCGTTTAACGCCAATATGACCTGACGGCGTGCCACATATATGCGAGATATATCATTATCAAGTTTAATCCTTTTAGCATCAACATTATGAATATGCAATACTACTATCGAGATCTAATAGAAATAAACCATTCAACAGGTGCATGACCATAAAAGATATTATTCATATAAATCGAACAACCATTGTTTTCAGATTTAAGCGAATAACCACTTTGCATCAAACATGATCCGGATACAATGTTCATGCTCGGTCGAGCACCAAATAACAATTATTCAGGTTTATAACTAATCTCGACGGCATATGGAGAGGCAGCGTTAAACGGCGATCACATCAACTCTTGATCCATTGCCGCATCGTGACCTCATCCCTTGCTAGTTGTCGCTTGTTCCGCAGCCCCTAACCGAAGTTACATATATTAGCAACCGATCCGTATCAAATACCCAGTGCTACTGCGGTACTAATCAAGTACACATCAATAACATGTATATCACATATACCTTTGTTTGCCTTGCGGCCTTTTGTCCGCCAAATACTTGGGGCGATTAAGCTTCAATGGCAGATCCTTGCAATAGTAGCACTCGGTGTCGACTTAGGGCTAGCTCAGGTTTCTTTTCGACGCGACAGCAGATTTCCGCCCTTCTTTCCCTTACCTTGCCTTTCTTGTCTTTCTTGAAACCGGTGGTCTTATTGATCATCAACACTTGATGTTCTTTCCTAATCTCCACTTCGATCTTAAGCATTGACAGAAGCTCGGGAAGAGACTTCTTCATGCCCTGCATATTATAGTTCATCATGAAGCTCTTGTAGCTAGGTGGCAGAGATTGGAGAACACGATGTATGCCTAAGTTAATGGGAATCGTTATTCCCAAGGACACAAGCTTATCGGTGTACCTAGACATTTTGAGTACGTGCTCACTAACGGAGCTGTTCTCTTCCATCATGCAACTAAAGAACTTTTCAGAAGCATTATAACTCTCTACGGCAGCATGGGTATCGAAAATCATTTTCAATTCTCCCATGGTATCAAAGGCATTGCCATTTTCGAAACGTTTTCGAAGTTCTAGTTCTAGCCCATACAGTATGCCGCAATGAACTAAGTTGTGGTCCTCCTGACGAGTTATATAGACGTTCTTCCTCGTCAGGGGCATCAGGAGCTGGTGGGGGGCCTAGCGGCGCCTCTAGCACATATTGCTTTTGTGCAGCAGTGAGGAGAATCCTCAAATTCATAGCCCAGTTGGTGAAGTTGCTACCATTCGCAGCAAGCTTCTCTTTCTCCATGAACACATTGAAATTAAAAGCAGGTGGTGCCATCTACAAAAGAATTTGTAAAATATATTTAGACTAAGTTTATGATAGATTGAGTTCAACTAATCCAAATTACTAATGAACTCTCACTCAAAAACGACATCCCTCGTGTCCTTTTGGTGATGACATGAACCAAATCCACTACACCAAGTCCGATCATCACGTGAGTCGGTGTAGCTTCAAAGGCGAGTATCTATATAGGCATCATATCAACTATATGACTCATGCTTAACCTTTAGGTCCGTGTTCCGAGGCCATGTCTGTACATGCTAGGCTCGTCAAGTAAGAACCTTAGTATTCGCGTGTGTAAAACTGTCTTACACCCGATGTATGAAAGCGTAGAGTCGAGAACACCCGATCATCACGTGATGCCTCAAAACATGATCCACAAAACGGTGCATACTTAAGGAAGAACACATTTTATCTTGATATCTAAATAAGGGATCATCTTATAATGCTACCAAAAACGCCAAACTAGCAATATAAGATGCTAACATCTAATGTGTGAAGTGAGGTCATATGGTCCATGCATTTGATCTCTATCATTTGCATCGTGGTATGATCTCTATCATTCCTTTGTGTGTAAGGCCAAGGTCTATGGAACTTACACGTTAAGTGACTTGTAAGAGTATCTATCATACATCTACTTACAACAATACCATATCAAGACACTAGCCCAGGAACGATCTAAACTAGACGCCTCTAATTTATCAATTGCGAGTTTTACGTGGCTTAGGGCTTTCAGAGATAGAACCGGTCTTACCTACGAACATGAACCACAACGAGGATAACCAAGTTATTATCAACTCGTTGTAAATCAGATATTGACTATAGTAGGAGAGACAGACACCCGCCAGCCACTTATGCAAAACAAGTTGCATGTCAGTCGTGGAACCGGTCTCATGTACGATGACATGTAAGGTTGGTCCGGGCCGCTTCATCCCACTATGCCACCAATATCCAAAGTACATAGAAGATGCAATAACATGATCATCATCGCCCACATATAAACATATGTGTACTACCCGTGCAAAGCACCTACGCATAGATCAGGCTCTGATACCACTGTTGGGTCCGCAACATAGAAAACAAAAATTTTCCTACGATGAGAACTATACGCCAAGATCTATCTACTAGATACAGAGCAACGGGTGGACATACATCCATGGAGAACTTACCCTCGAAGACAAGGAGTTTTGTTAACGAGTAGGAACTCGTGGTTGATGTAGTCGTACGCTTGCCGATCTCAAGATCGTGTGGAAGTCCGAGCGCCGCAAATCAGCAGCGCATCCGTCCTCGCACACACGTTCAAGCCACCGGACAACCTCCACCTCCTCGCTCCAGCGAATCAGCAGAAGCAGCAACTCCTTCTAGACGCAAGGCCACCGGGAACATGTATCTCGCTAATCTGAGACCATGGGGGAATATCTAGAGGGGGAGAGAGAGATCCTTCATGATGAGGTGTGTGGATGGAGGAGGAGAGGGGTGGCCTTTTATAGGAGGAGGGGGGGTGCCCCCTCTCTCCATGGCCGGTGCATGGGGGGGTGACCCCTCACCTCCCCTATTCATGTGGTGGTAACCCCTCCACATTAAAATGCCCCTTCACATTCTCTTTTAAAGTCTCCACTTTAAATGCATTAAATTTCTCCAAATTTAATGCTCTCTCATTTAATAAAACTCTTTTATTTATTTTATTCAGAATTTTGTTAATTACTTTAATTAACAAACATTCACATAAAACCCCTTGCAACATTTCAATATTACATGCAGAACCACTTTCTGCAATTTTACCCGAAACAATTCCGGTTTCTATCGAAACAATTCCTGTTTCTATCGAAACATTTCCTGCGGTTTGCAAACCTTTTGTCTGGAACATATGTGCTCCTAAATGGTGTCCGACAACCCTTAAGTGTGTCACCCTATGGTTCACGAATAATGCAGATATGATTGAGACTCCTCTTAGATCAATAATCAGAAGCGGGACCTGGAGATCCATACTGACTCCTGCACATTCAACGATGACTTCTGTGATCGTGAGAACCTTTAGCGTTAGCAATTTAATCCCTTTGTCTCATGATATAATACATGTCCGAGATTCGATCATCGGTATCCAAATACCTAGTTTGAGCTCGTTACCGACATGCACTCTTTTCTCGTTCCCGTGATATAACATTCTAGTGATCACATCACTTGCTTGCAAGCTATCTTAATGTGATATCACCGAGAGGGCCTAGAGTATATTTATCCGTCATCTGGATTGACAAATTCCACTCTTGATCCATGAGCCTCAACATAACACCTTCGTAGTACTAAACCCATCTTTATAGTCACCCTGTTACGGTGTGACGTTTGATGTTATCAAGATACTCTTCCGGTGTTAGCAATTAACATGATCTCATGGTCTAAGGACTAAGACTACTTTGTATGATGTTATAGCAATATAAACATAATGACTTGATCATAATGCTATACTTCGGATGAATGTTCATCACATCATTTCACAAATGCTGTGACCTTGTTATTAACAACATCCAATGTCCATGATCAGGAAACTTTGATCATCTTGTTAATCAACAAGATAGTCTATAAGAGAGGCATAACTAGGAACCCTTTTTGTTTATTAAACACACATGTATTGATGTTTCCTATCAATACAATTATAGCATGCAAAATAAACATCTATCATATACAAGAAATATATAATAACAACTTTATTATTGCCTCTCAGGGCATATTTCCTTCAGATCTTGCAGAAGACCACGTATTTAGAGTGAAGTCTCTTATAACCGCAAGGGCAACATCTCCATTATGCCCCTTAGCGATGACAAAATTGCATCTGGAAATATCATGTGTCTCATGGGGGCACTCAATATAATACATTTTTGTTGTCACGTTGCCGAAGGAAATTATATATTTGGAGTTCATTGTTGTCCAGTATAAAATGTCCCCTATGGGAGTTGACGGCCTGTGATCAATTTTAGCCAGCATCTCAGTAGGTTCAATCTAGTCCTTCCATTTTCCTAACTCTGATGAGTACCTCTACACAAGTGCTTGGTTACCACTGGTTACTATCCAAATAACCCAGAAATTGCTACATCAGTGTGAAGACAATTTCCCATGGTTTCTCGAATAGAGAATTGTGCCGCTACCATACTCACGTCTCTGCCAAATTGGTGGTTCTGTTATCACTGTTTCACTTCCACTAATTGGATCCCATGCCTTTATCATGTTAGACCCTTGCGGATAATGAAGTATCACCCTACCATTGCGACATCCGAGTACATATGGTTTGTAGGCTTTATTTACTTCCACCAGCTTGTTCAGCTTCTGGAAGATGGATTGATCAAGATTATGATCTGTTAAAAATCGAGCGTCCTTAGAGCTATTGGTGAAAAATCCAAGTAACGACAATCCTCTGTTGTGTGTCAGGGTTAGCCTTTTGAAATCATTGCTTCCCATGAAGTACATCCAACATTTTTGGGCGAGTAATGCCCTCAGTATGCAGGATGGGTGCGGAGGAAGCCTGACAAGAATCTGACCAAATACATCGCCTGGCAAGTTGTTGATTGTTGCATATGTTTTTCCACCAAAGATGGTAGGATGATGCAAATAGCACAAGTGCATCATCACAATTAAGTAAACATCACAATGCACAATGCACAACCCTAAAAAAGAATTAAGTAACACCACAATGTATCATACAATCTGATAGGAAAATTTATCATCGAAATTTCCTAAACTGCAGCATCTAAAAAACTACCTAAAAACCAGAGTCTGTCAACAAAATAACCTGAACAACGCAAGGAATCAACTAGAGTAGTACAAAAGCACCACAAAATGCTTCAGCATGTCGGAACTAGGCAAAGGGAACGAAGAGCTTTTTTTAGGTCACTAGGGAGGACAGAAAGGGCCCCACCTAAATTTTCTATTTTTATCATAAAGAAGGGGAGAAAAATGAATGCAACTTCAGTGACTTGGTGAACCCAAGTCTCACGATGACTTGCCCCAAGATCCACCTTCCATCTTAGATCTAAACGTATGATGGTAGCTTATATTTTGAACTAAAAAGTAAAACTATTTGAAAAAATTGACAAAAAATCAATAAATCATAGGTGCCTAGGTTTAAATCCTATGAAAGTTTCATCCCATTCGGATCACTAGTTTGTGATTAAATAGGTTTTTATGTTCCCATTACTACTAGTTTAAACTAATATCCATTGCATCCAGAAAAAACCCGAGAGCAGAATACACAAAAGAGGGAGGGGGTCAAGGAGAAAAAATCCAACACAGAACTTACAATGGGGTCAATGAGTTTTGAGCAGATGGAGCAGACACCACCGATGAATGACGAGCCACAGCCGTGGACGCTGAAGAAGCACGACCACAAGCTGGCGCATTCCTAGCATCCCACACAGCCATCGCTTTGGAAGCGGAAGCCAACATAGCTGAATTTGTTCTAGCAGCAGCCGACGAGGATTTTGACTGTGCCTCCACCACTTTCCAAGCATCACTCAACACTTCCCAAGACTCCGATGCGGTACAAGTATCGGCCTCCGCATTCGCTTCACATGTATCCGCTGGTGCTACTTCAGCATCCACCTCTGCTTTACAAGCATCCGCCGACTCAACGAAAGCATCCGCCAACGCCGATTCCACTTCCTGGAAATGCCACCAGCTTATTTAGCTCGCAATACCCAAAAATAATGCATTCTATCCTTCAGAAAGCCCGTAATGGCTGGAGGTTGGGGACGTACATACCAGCGAATGGCGGCAGGGGGGGGTGGTGTTCAATTATGGAGCGGCGGGGACAGTCCGATCGAGGGAGGCAGCCAGGCGGAGAAGATGACGATGCGGTCGAGGGGCACACAATTGAGCTTCCTTGAACTCGAAACTAACTTTCACCCCACTATATATATATATTTGCAAACCCTGCTTTTTTAGGGGAAAACCCCCGCTATATTAATAGTAGAAACCACACGACTGGTTCAAGTTTGTACACTTGCGTTGCTCAGTTTCCTGCCTGTAGACAATAAGTTTGTGCACTTATTCATGTGATACAATGAATTGATCGGTATAAAATATTCTAGGTGGTAGAAGCCTGCCCTTTATATGACATCAAGATCTAGATTTCAAACATCGACCTGAAATTCCACAATCTACAACTACAAGTTTTGCTTTACTACCAGAAACATGCTAAAAAATCACTCGTAACTAGCATTAACATCATCATTAACAGATCTCAGAAGGAAAAAAATAAAAGATAAAAAACCACCGCAAGTTCGAATAAGATGACTGTTGTTACCAAATATAGTCATATAAAGCCAAGTCCAATATATATGTCATAATAGTACATCAAATATATAGATTCGTGGAAACCATAGGAAGGAAACCACTTTGGTCTCTGGCGTGTTCGGCAGCCGCGCGTTGGTGTCGAGTAGGGACGAGGAGTGCATAGGAAGGAAACCAGTTTGGTCCTTGGCGGCACAAAAATTCAAACTTTTCCAGTTTTCAAAATTTTCACTTGCTTCCCAAACATCAGGAGGGAAGGTTATTCAATAGATCGGCCATTCATAGTACTGTGCTTCTTATCTTATCTTTATATTTTCTTATCTCTTACAATACCATAACATTGTATAGTGTATGGAACATTGACCATTTGATCAAGACTGGCAAATCTAAACATTGCTAACTGTTGGATCTTCTTTTACATTTGAAAGGATCATATGGGCACCTAGAGGGGGGGTGAATAGGTGCTACTCCAAATTTTACTCTTTATCAAACTAGGGTTTGACAAAAAAGGTAAATTCTCTAGATTATGCAACTAAGGTGAATTAACCTATATGTCAACCTAGCACAAGAACTAAGCAAGAACTAGATAAGTAAAGTGCGGTAAAAGATAGAGGTAACCAAAGTGGAGCACTCGGAGACACAAGGATTTGTTTCTCGTAGTTCCTTCCTTTTGAGGGGAAGTACGTCTACGTTTGGAGAGGGGGTGGTATCAAACCACCAACGCCACGAGAGGCCTCCCTTGTTCTTCGATGAACCTCACCCCAAGGGGTCCGATTCACTTCTTCCACTATGTGGCAACCTTCAAGGTGGTAGCCGACGCCTTTACAACAAGTTCAGGGCACACATCCACAACTTAATCGGAGGCTCCCAAATACAAGCGAGCTGTCAAACAATCAAAGACAAGCTTGTAAGAACCAAATCAAAACCTAGGGTTTCCAAAGAAACACTAGAGCACGGGGGCCCTCAAGTGAATGAGGGGGAAATGAAGATCTCTCTTGGTGAAGATGTAGATCAAGGCCTCCTCCTTCGATTCTCCAAAGATCAAGGACTTTGGATGGTTGGATGAAAAGATCTTGTTGATTTGGTGGCTCAAATGGACATGGTGTTCTTGAGGTGGATGAGCAGCTGAACGAAGGGGATAAGGTCCTCTATTTATAGCCCTTGCGCCAGTGAACTGTTTTTCTGACCGTTGGAGAAGAGACAGACCGGAGACTCCAGTCTGCACACCGGAGACTACGGTCTACATCGGAGACTCCGGTCAATCTCCGGACCGGCCTTTGGACCACCAAACAGAATGACCCAGCCCACTTAGGAGCCAGGAGGACCGAAGACTCCGGTCCCACAACACCGGAGACTCCGGTCAGAGGAAATGACTAGAGACTCCGGACCTACCTCCAGACCAACCTCCAGACCACCTCACTGGCTGACCCAGGCAGGAAAGCAGATGCCGCTCCGGAGACTCCTAGGGAAACTCCGGACCACACCGGAGACTCCGGTCGTGGCGGACCGGAGACTTCGGTCTAGAATTCCCAAGAGACAAGAACAATGCAGGAAATGTTCCACAGGCCAATGGTCCTTTTCACTTTGTAAAATATCAACCTGTAGGCAATAGCAAATCGTAAAAAGGTCTACTAGTTGTTAACAAACACCAAAAGTGATTATGATAGTAAATGTCCTTTCAATCTCCCCCTTTTTGGTGTTCGATGACAACTAGTGATTTTGCATGAAAAATAGTTTGCAATGATTTATGACATAGTATGGACATGCTCCCCCTGCCTATGTGCACAAAGATAAACATGTAAGGTAGGCATGGTAGGTAGAACATGGATAAAACACATTGTTCTCACACGAGTTACAATAATGTAGGAGCACCCACAGAGTCACACACAAATAGCAAAAAGTGTCTCGCACATAAGGAAAATAGATATGAAAGACGAGAAAGCAAATAAGAATCAAGTAGCCCAAACCCATGCAAATCCCGATGACAATGTCTTCTCCCCCTTTGGCACCGAAACACCGAAAAAGGGAAAAGACCTAAGCTAGCGTCCCAACAGATTAGTAGTCCTCGTCATCATCCTCCTCGTCCTCCTCATCCATATCCTAATCCTCATCATCATCATAGTCCTCATCACCATCTGGAGCTGTAGGCCCTTTGCCGTGAGGGCGGAAAGACGATGTACCTTGGTACCCAAATCCAGAAGTGACATCAGAAAAGGTCTTTCATGTTGAATCTTTTGAGCATATCTTGAGTATACTTGCCTTGGTTGAAGAATGTTCCTCCTCTCACTTGCTTGATCTCAAAACCAAGAAATACTCTCAATTCTCCCATCATAGACATCCTGAACCTGTTAGTCATAAGCTTTGAGAATTCATCATTAAAAGCTTTGTTAGATGAGCCAAAGATAATATCATCTACATAAATTTGACATACAAAAAGTTCCCCATTGACCTTCTTAGTAAAAAGAGTGGGATCGATTTCCCAACCTCGAACCCACGATCTAACAACAATTCTCTAAGGTGCTCATACCACGTGCGTGGGGCTTGCTTGAGCCCATAGAGTGCCTTATCGAGTTTGTAGACGTGGTTTGGAAAGTTGGGATCCTCAAACCCCGGGGGTTGTTTAACATATACCAACTCATGTAATGGACCATTAAGAAATGCACTTTCTACATCCATTTGTTGTAGTTTAAATTTATGATGTGCCGCATAAGCAAGAAGGATACGAATGGACTCAAGGCGAGCCACAGGTGCATAAGTCTCTCCATAATCAATGCCTTCAATTTGAGATAACCCTTGTGCAACCAATCTTGCCTTGTTCCTTATCACAATTCCATGCTCATCTTGCTTGTTCTTGAAAATCCACTTGGTGCCTATAACATTGCGACAATATTTTGGCTTTTCCACTAACTTCCATACTTTGTTTCTCTCAAAGTTGTTGAGCTCTTTGTGCATTGCATCGAACCAATCCGAATCTTCAAGAGCTTCCCATACTTTCTTTGGTTCCCCCATGGAAATGTGTGCTTGGTGCTCACCAAAGTTCTTCAGTTGTGCTCGAGTAGATATCCCTCTTGTTAGATCTCCTACTACATTCTCAAGAGTGTGGTCTCTTAATTCCAATATTCTATCCATTCTAGCTTGGCGACGAGTTTCGATCTCCTTGTTGTTTCTTGGGGGATCACTTCATCATTTTGGTCCTCGTCTTGACCATCAACTTGACCTTGATCATCATTGGAATTATTCTCTTATATAAGAGGCAAAGATTGACCTTGGTCTTGATCAAGCATACTCCTAGACAGGCATTGAGCTTTCCTTATGGCAGTTTATATAGATCTTCCTTGTGTAATAGCCTTCACACCACTGGACATTCTGGCAAATGGATATTCAAGTATCTCCTGGCTAGAGGTTTCTTCTTGATCAGCAGGTTGAGGGTCCACAACTTGTCTTTGGCATGTATCAATGTCCTCCTCGACAGTAGCTTGTTGAAGTTGTGAAGATGAGGGCTCCACTTGAGTAGAGCATAGTTCTTCTCGATCCACCATAAGGGGATCCTCTACAGGGCGGATGAAACCCGCACCCATTCTTCCTATGGCATCCTGAGGCATTTCATCATCTATATCACAAACATCAACACACCCCGCTTGGGGACCATCATATTCTTCAAACACCACACTACAAGATTCTATGACAATTCCTGAGAGCTTGTCATAGATTCTATAAGTGTGGGATTCGAGACCATAACCAACAAAAATACCCATTGAGGAGAATCCTCAAATTCATAGCCCAGTTGGTGAAGTTGCTACCATTCGTAGCAAGCTTTTCTTTCTCCATGAACACATTGAAATTAAAAGCAGGTGGTGCCATCTACAACAGAATTTGTAAAATATATTTAGACTAAGTTTATGATAGATTGAGTTCAACTAATCCAAATTACTAATGAACTCCCACTCAAAAACGACATCCCTCGTGTCCTTTTGGTGATGACATGAACCAAATCCACTACACCAAGTCCGATCATCACGTGAGTCGGTGTAGCTTCAAAGGCGAGTATCTATATAGGCATCATATCAACTATATGACTCATGCTTAACCTTTCGATCCGTGTTCCGAGGCCATGTCTGTACATGCTAGGCTCGTCAAGTAAGAACCTTAGTATTCGCATGTGTAAAACTGTCTTACACCCGTTGTATGAAAGCGTAGAGTCGAGAACACCCGATCATCACGTGATGCCTCAAAACACGATCCACACAACGGTGCATACTTAAGGAAGAACACATTTTATCTTGATATCTAAATGAGGGATCATCTTATAATGCTACCAAAAAGCGCCAAACTAGCAATATAAGATGCTAACATCTAATGTGTGAAGTGAGGTGATATGGTCCATGCATTTGATCTCTATCATTTGCATCGTGGTATGATCTCTATCATTCCTTTGTGTGTAAGGCCAAGGTCTATGGAACTTACACGTTAAGTGAGTTGTAAGAGTATCTATCATACATCTACTTACAATAATACCATATCAAGACACTAGCCCAGCAACGATCTAAACTAGACGCCTCTAATTTATCAATTGCAAGTTTTACGTGGCTTAGGGCTTTTGGAGATAGAACCGGTCTTACCTACGAACATGAACCACAACGAGGATAACCAAATTATTAGCAACTCAATGTAAATCAGATATTGACTATAGTAGGAGAGACAGACACCCGCCAGCCACATATGCAAAACAAGTTGCATGTCAGTCGTGGAACCAGTCTCATGTACGATGACATGTAAGGTTGGTCCGGGCCGCTTCATCCCACTATGCCACCAATATCCAAAGTACATAGAAGATGCAATAACATGATCATCATCGCCCACATATAAACATATGTGTACTACTCGTGCAAAGCACCTACGCATAGATTAGGCTCTGATACCACTGTTGGGTCCGCAGCATAGAAAACAAAAAATTTCCTACGATGAGAACTATACGCCAAGATCTATCTACTAGATACAGAGCAATGGGTGGACATACATCCATGGAGAACTTACCCTCGAAGACAACGAGTTTTGTTAACGAGTAGGAACTCGTGGTTGATGTAGTCGTACGCTTGCCGATCTCAAGATCGTGTGGAAGTCCGAGCGCCGCAAATCAGCAGCGCATCCGTCCTCGCACACGTTCAAGCCACGGACAACCTCCACCTCCTCGCTCCATGAATCAGCGAAGCAAGAACTCCTTCCAGACGCAAGGCCACCAGGAACATGTATCTCGCTAATCCGAGACCATGGGGGAATATCTAGAGGGGGAGAGAGATCCTTCACGATGAGGTGTGTGGATGAAGGAGGAGAGGGGTGGCCTTTTATAGGAGGAGGGG